>CM051522.1:2400000-3620000 GCA_028017165.1 Herpetospermum pedunculosum | reverse complement strand
ATTTTTTTGTTTTGAAGAGGAACGAAAACAGAAGCTCAAAAATTGTTTTTGACTTCTGAATTTCAATTCAACCCTCAATTCTTCTCTTTCCATTTCTTCTTCTTCTTTCTTTCTTTTCTTTTAGTTTCGGAGTCCCACAACTCCGTTGCACGATGCCGAGGATAGCGGGACTATCGGAGGTGGTCCTTGGAGCGTTCGTGAGAAGAAACTCAAAGCGTTCGTGAGGAGAAACGACCGACGAAACTTGAAGAAATTGGAACTACAAGGGTATGTATTCTAAATTTCTTATTTCCGTCGTTTGAGCATGTTTCTATTTCGTTAAATTGATGAAATTAGAGTATCAACGATCCAAAATCGCTTCCGCAGCGTAATACGCTCCATTACAGCAGTCCCCTCCAATCCACCTAGGATCGGAGGGATCAAAGATTCTCATCATAAGGACGGGTACGGACGGATAATGGACCATGCCTCACCGCCGAAAATCCCAGATCCTCATGATGAAGGAAAGACGGGTCGGCCCGACCGACCCACAATCTCCCGCCTATAAGACATGCTCCTACGGGTATGTCTGAGGTACGCATGCAGTTCTTAGCAATTCTGCACAATCTTATTCCCTCGCTCCTACTTACGCATAAGACCTCTGTGACTTAAGCATTGGAGCCTTGTGGGTCTAGCCCCACACCGGTGCAAGTTTCCCTTCCTCCTTCAGATACCTTATCCCATCACCGACGACTGCTTACGGCGGAAAAAACAGAGGTTCGGGGGAGTCCAAAACCCTTCATCAACAGAATTCTCGATTTGTAGTAGTGTGAATTTGTTAACTTTCACGTTTAGAGCAAACTCTTTATTGTCGAGTTTTGCGGAATTTCAAACCCTCGCAATTTTGGATCCTGATACCACCTGCTTGTTATGACAGAAACAATCGACAAACAAAGAAACAAACGAAAAAAACATGCAGATTTAACGTGGTTCAATAATATTGTGTTAGCTATACATTCACGTCCACGGGTAGATGGAGAAAAATGAAAACTCGTACTTGATCATTCGAAGCGTCAAATAACGGATTTAAGGTATTCCAACCCGAACAACAATGAAGGGCTTGTGGGTATAGATTGTAAAATATTGCTTCAACATTAGTGCTCTTAGCAGATCGGTTACAGATTTCAACTTATTCAAATTTTAGAAATGCATGTGAAAGTGAGAGAAATACAAGTTTTGATGTTACATTTGTAAATGAAAGAACATACTTAATATATTTTCCTTCCTATAAAAGTTTATATTTGTATATATATCTCTATCTATAAAAACAGCCTCTATAGGGTGTCCAATAGTCAGATCCCGTGTTCTCTCTATAGACTTGGGGCGTACATGAAATTGGAACTAAACAAAGCCCTCTGCTCCTTAGGTCAATCTTTCCATCCCCTTTTGCTTCTTTTCTCTCCAAGCTTTGCCATGGATCCTGTAGTTTAATAAAGTCAAAAACAAATTAAAACAACTTTACTTCTATTCAAATTTGTTATACACATCCATGTTTCTATTCCTTTTCGTTAGTTACTTTTTGGTCCCTGAAATTGTATGGAATGGAATGGAATGGAAGTAACAATTTAGTCCTTAAACTTTAGTTTAGAACCATTTAATATCCGTATATTTTTAGTGTTGTAATAATTTAATTAATTTAGTTTCTATTGTAAGAAGTATTGTTAAAATATTTAATGAGATTTCTTATATAGATCGATAAACTTATTAAGGACCAAATGTATTGGTACGACTTACGAATTAATTAGGCCTTGTAATTTCGTTTATAACGATTTAGTTCCTATATTTTCAGTATTGTAACAATTTAGTTTTTATTCTTTAAAATTTGTAACCATTTAATTTAGTTTCTATTGACAAAATTATTGTTAAGATTAATAATGAGACTTTTTACATCAGTAGATTGATAAGTTTATTAGGGACCAACAGTGTATAATCCACCAAACTAATTCATTACAAATTTTAATGTATTGGATACTAATTTTGTTACATATTAAAGTTCATGAGCTAAATTACAAAATTGAAAGTACGAGACAAAATTTTTAGAAACTAAAGTTTATGGAATAATTAATTGTTGGAATGTCTTGAATCTGTTTTTACCCTCTACGACTGGTTCCGTACGGGGTCTCGCTGACCAGTAAGCGAGACGGGGTCTAGGGGCGAAGCGCCCTGGTGGGGTATGGGGGCAACGCCCCTAAAAGAAAAATCTGATTTGGGTTTTACTTAATCGTTTTGAGTTTTGGTCCATTTTGTATTAGGTCATTAGAAGGGTGTCATATATAAACCTTCTAATGACTTCAGCCGCCCCCTATCTGTCACATTGTAATTCTCTCCTATTTCGTAATAATATTGCTCTACCTTTCTATCCGTTGACGTAGGTAATACGACGTTAGTAAACCTAGTAAATCTATGTCGTTTTCTTTTGCAGTTATTTGTTCTTTGTTTTTGATTTATCGTAACATTAATTTTGTTATTGTGATGAATGTACTTCAAGGACCAACAATATTTTTAACAACCTATGAAATAGAAATTTTTGAACCTCTAAACTCTCGATAATAATATAATATTTTAATCAGTTAAATTTTTAGTGGTCTATTATTCTACTTGGAATATAATGAATGTCAAGTTAAACTGAAAAATATGAGCTATTTTCTTAAAAATCAGGGTTTTTAAATCACACCAACTTGCTGTTTGTCAAACTAAAATAAAAGGCATATAAATCTAGTGGGTACTTTTTAGTCTTGCTCTGTATTTTGTTTTAGGTTTTAATATTGTAAAAATAAAAATAAAAAATGTAACAAGTACCTTGTAGGAATTCGTCTTCATGTAAGGATTGCTCAGTAGCTGAAACATGAAAGAAGAAAATATAAAATCTGACAAATAATACATACATATATAATTATCAATGGCCGATTTATAGTACGTCAAGGGAGCTCGAGCTCTCTTCAACTTTAAAATTATTATTTTATTAGTATTATAAAGTTCTCCAACATAATATTATGAAAATATTATCGATAATTTTTTTTTTTTTTAACGACACAAAAAATGATCGACATTAATATGCTTATTCATTCGTTTTGTTATTTCTTTCGAAAATAAAGTTAAGAGAGTATAAATAGGAACACTTATTCATTTTCAACAAAGTTGTACCTAGTAGTAGAAAAGACTTCATGTTAATTCGAATATATGATTGAATTATTCTGAGCACACCAACATTGGTCATTATTCTTCTAATTTCTAAATTGTAATTTCAAAGAAAAAATTGTAACAGATATCAATTTAGAGTAAAATAATTAAAAATATAGCACTTTTTAAAAAAATTTGCAGAAGATATGACAATTTTGTGGTCTATGGCTGATAGAAGTTTATGGCTGAAAGTAGTCTATCACCTCAATTTCTTCTTATAGAATTTTAGTCTATCAGTGATAGTCATATATCAACGATAGTTTCTAGTGATAGTCTACTGATTGCTACTGATTTTTTTGTCATATTTGCAAAATGTTTAAAACTTTTGTAAATTTGCAATTATTTTGAGTGTGATTGCTGTTTGTACACCAAACCAATTTTCAAAGTGAATAAACATTTATTTTTTTAACGGAGCATTTAAAAAAAAAAATTGAGAATAAATGTGTGTATATATAACTGCTGGTAATTTTTTTTTTTTCAATTTTTTTTTTTTTTGGGTTTCAACTACTGGTAAACTTTATTCCAAAATGATATTACATTAGTTTTCAATCATTATTTAGTTCTAAGTTTATATCCTAGATAGTTTAAAACAAAAAAAAAAAAAAATATATCCCAGATTAAATTTATATATCCAAGCACTAACATAAATAAAACCAATAAAAGCGCATAAATGAAGTTAGAAAGTGGCAGGAAACAAAAGGTAAAACTATAATAATAGCAAGAAAAATGAAATATTTTCTAACAGTTTGAAGCAAATTCTGGTTGTGATTTTAAAAATAAAAAATGCAATGGGACTGAAATAATAGGACAAAAAAGAAAACTGCAAACCTGGACTTGCTCCTGTAAGAACTTTATGTATCCAATGGTTTCAGTTAGAACCGACGCCGTATCAGTCTGAAATGAAATTAGAGAAAAAAAAGAAAAAAAACTTGAAGCAAACTAAATAAATTATAATAATAATAAATAAATAAATATACAGTGAAAAATAACAGAAAATTGAATTGAATAAAAAGTCAAAGAATGTGTTTGTGAGTGTTTCCCCCTTTAAATTCACCTTTCCAAATGGCGACACAATTTGTTGAAGGGCCGTTATCCTGTCTCCAATTTTGATCTTTGGTTGCTGCATCTATTAATTATAACAAAATAATTAGCATTACATAATATAAAAATAATAATAATAATAAATAATAAAATAAAAATTAATTATAGTCACATGGCGTAACTCAACTAGCATGAATGTAAATGAATGATGACGAGGCTAGAGATTTAATCCACTCGCATTAATCAAATATCTTTAGAAAAAAAAATTATAATAAATGATAAAATTAATTGTCATATTTACAAATATGTTATCAAAATAAATAATTTAATAATATACAAAATTTGTAATTTTTTTTTTTTTTGTTGTTTATTAACGATAGATCATTTTTATAGTCTATGGGTGATAGATCTCATATATTATTTTTGTAGTATATAAGCGATAGAAGTTTATCACCGACATCATTTTTTATAGTCTATCAGCGATATACTTTTGTAATCGAAACCATTTTTATAGTCTATTCGCGATAGACCCTATATCCCTGCTAGACTATTTTTATATTCTACCAGCGATAGATCAATGATAAAATTGTACCATACTTACAAGTACAATTAGATTGTGCGAGATTTGTTATTATTTTATATTAGATTGTCATATGTATAATTGTCCAAATTTTTTATTCTCTCAATGATTTCACCAAACTCACAAATCATCTCTATTATTACTCACAAAATAATAAATGACACATTTATCTAGAGTTAGTAATTATATCTTGGAAAACTATGTATAAGTCAATTATATTAGGATAAATGACGTATAAAAAATAAGGGATCAAATTGTAATTAATAAAATTATTGTCAAACCGAACATTGCTCAATTGACAGAAGTTGTGCCTTTTAACTAACAAGTCATGAGTTCAATCCTCGCATTAATTAATATATTTGTAAAAAAAAAAAAAAACTAATAAAATTATTAAAATTAGTTGAATCTAATAATCATTTGATATAAATTTGAAAATAGTTTACTCTTAATAATCATTCAAAAAAATTATTAAAATTGGTTGAATCTAATAATTATTTGATATAAATTTAAAAATATGTGTACCTTAATAATCATTCAATATAAATTTAAAATACTCAGATAATTTTATTTCTCACAAATCAAAACGATATAAAATTGTTTGTCACAATTCGACAATCTCTTCGACACGGACGAACCTATGTGGAGGCTAGGGGGTCACGCCTCCCTCTCCTGAAAAAAATAATTGTTTGCCACAATTCGACAGTCTCTTCGTTCCTCGATAAATTCTCTTAAAACTATACGAATTAGATTTAAATCTAGAAAATTTTAAATAATTTAATTTTTATATATATTTATAAGATAATATGTGTATGACCTTTAATTAGTGATGTGTGAAAGGTGAGGTTAAATATATTATTAAGATATATACCTTATTAGATGCAGGTGTTGAATTATCTTGCTTTGTCTTTTTGATGGAAGTTTCAGAAGATTCTTCGGATCTTTTCTTCTTCCCTTCGCTCGAAACTCCACTTCCTCGTCCACTAATTCTTGTCTGAAATTTCATTGAGTAAATACAAAGAATCAAAATTTCCACTCCATATTTTCCTTCTTCATATTCACATTGGAATAAAAGTCAAATACTAATATAATGTTATTACAATAATTTAGGTCGGTTTAATAACGCATTCAATTTCTAGGTTTAATAACACATTCAATTTTTATTATTATACATTTTTTTTTGTTTTTTTTTTAAAAAAAATTGGAAATGTTTTTACAATCTTTTTGACAATTTAAAAAAAAAAAAAAAAATTCAAAATAAAGTTCTTAATTACAAAATTTCCCGCTTTTTAGGACTGCTCAGCTCTCTTTTCTCATAACTTGGTTGAAATTGTCAAATTAGATATAATTTCAAATGAAATGGATATTTATTTATTAATTTATTTATTAAAATTAAAATCAAATTATAATTAATATTTTTATCAATTAAAATTGTCATTATTATTATTAGTATATTTTTATAAAAAAGAATATTATAATATTGTTTTAAAATAGAATATTATAATATTTTTTTAGTATAAAAATTATTAATATAATATATTATAATTTTTTTAGTATATTATATTTTAATATTATTGTAATATTTACCAATATACCTAACCACTTTATTCAATTAACATATTTTATTTTTGTGACTCGCTCATAAACGTCACTTAAAGATTGTTTAATATATTAAATTATCGACACAATAAATTCTTTTTAATTTAGAGAAAAATTAACCCTAAATTTTCAATTTCATCATATAATTGGACCTTAATTAAATTTTGATAAATGTTGTAATTTTTACCTTCTAATAAATTAACATTATTTAAAAAAAAAAATTATTTTTTAAAAAATACAAAAATAATATTAATTATGCAATCACTTTGAAATTTTGTTATTTTTAAAAATTAAAAAACAAAAACAGTTATCAAATAAGTTTCATTTCTATTTAAAAAAAATAAAATAAAATAAAATAAAATAAAAGTAAAAAATTAGCAAATATATATGATTATTATTTTTAAAAAATAGAAAAGTAACGTCATAAACTGAAAAGAAAAAAAAATAATAAATAAATAAATAAAATTTGTTATCAAACCAGAACTTAATAACACGAGAATAAAGAGAAAAATATTTGACAGTTCTGGTTGTGGTATGATTTTCCATTTCAATGGAATTTAGGTATTTTAAGCAGTTAAATTAAATATATATAAATTAATGTAAAAAAATTAATAAGAGTAAATGCATTTCCTACTTAACACAATAATAATTAAGTGCGATGATTGGCAATAAGCACGCTTCTTTCCTTTTTTTTTTTTTTTTTTTTTAAATAAAGGTAATAAAGTGGAACATTTATTATATGAACGTGTTTGGAAAAAAAAATGAGTTAAACGCTTTCTCTAAAAACACTAAGTTATTTTTATCTAAATTTATAATTTCTTAAACTATTTTTTTTATCATATTTTTTAAAAAAAAACCACTGCAAAAAGCAAACTATTTTTAATCATGCATAAACAGAAGGTGACAAACACACTACTAAATTAAAAGAAAAAAAAAAGAAAAAAAAAAGACAAATATTCAAGTTGTTTTCATTTGATTATTATCAGTAAATTAAAATAAAAAAGTATAGCTAATTTCAAATATGAATAACAAGATTGGTTTTTTTTTTTAGAAAATTGAGAATAAAAAATAAATTGTATTTTTTTTTTTTTTGATAACCACTCACTGGAATTTCTAAAGTTCCACTAAGAATTTTTTTCTTCCTAAAAAAACACATCTTTAGGAAATAAATATAATATAAAACAAATAAATTGTCAAAAATATAATGTTTTACAAAAAAAAGAAAAAGAAAAAAGAAAAAAGAAAAAAAACAGTATGCAACAAAATAATCAAAGCATTAATTTGCTTACCGGCGAAGAGATTTGGTGAATCTGCTTCTTACTATCAGCAGGCAAATTCAAGGACTTAAAACAAGGATTATTGGAACGATTAATACCAACCACCGGTTTAGCCAGTCGCCCATTAAACGAAATATAATCACCAAAATTCCTCGTACTTGTGTTATCATAAAACTGCTTCACACCAATCTGATTAGGAAACGACCTCCTAAACAAGCCCGAACCACCTGGCTCGAGCCCAGCTTGACCCACTGCGCCATCTGCCTCGAGCCCACAATGGTTCAATTCCTCGTCCATCGGTAAAGCAATGGACCAGGTGTTCACGAGATTCGAAAGCTTCAATAACCTTTCGTTTTCCAGCATGTGGCTATGAGTTGTAATTAGTCCATTATTGTTGTTGAAGCTTTGAAAAGTATCCCAATTGTAGTTGTTGTTGTTACTCGTGTCCATTTTTTTAAGGTAGTCGCTACATGTCGTGGGTTCGAACATCCCGGTGGTCGTCGTCGACATGCTTTTCGAAGATATTGTCTCGAGAAAATTGGCTCCTATGTCTTGTTGGTTGCTTTGCAATTCAACCCCATTTCCTATATTCCTACATAGGTAAAAAAGAAAAAAAAGAAAGTTAGACAAATATATATCTATATTTTTCTTTCCCAATTAAGATTAATATATGCATGCATGGTATGGTGACTCTATAAGCACTCACTCTTAAAGATTCCTTTCTCCACTATATTCATAGGTGGATTTTGAGTTTATTACCGGGAGTATGATGATTAAAGCGAGCATAGCTCAGCTGGCATATGTATGACTTGATGACCAAGAGGTCTGTGGTTCGAATCCCCCCACCCCCAATGTACTCAAAAAAAAAAAAAAGAGATAACTTACAACAAAACGTGAGTCCAGAGTTGATTATCGGAAGCATGGTGACCAAGAAGGTGGTCGGATGACTGGATAGTGAGTCCAGAGTGATTGGATGCGTTGGTAAACGAGGAAGTTGAGATGGAAACATCTTCTTCACAAGAGGAGTTGGAATTAGGGTTTTGGTGAGGCCAATGAGAACTATAAGAAATAGAAGCATGATGATGATTATGATGGTTATGAGTATCCCACCAGTTGGGAGGAGTGGAGGAGGTCGCAACAGAGCTTTCAGTGCACTCGTCTTCCATTATCACCGCTTGGAGTTTCGATTTCTTCTTGTTATTTGGTTGTTTGATGGGTGAGGGAGAGATGAATATAGAATATAAGGAAGAAGAATGAGAGGATTTGTGTTGTATATCCAAAGCTGGTGACGTACGTGTGTGTTTGTGTGTAGGTAATATCAATTATAGAGGAGACAATAAAAAATGCTCATTCAGTTATTCCACTAACTTTCGTGGGGGATATTTTAATATTAATGCTAACTGGGGGCCACCAAAAGAGACTGTGCCCTTTGCATAGTTGCTATTGTTTGTTGGACCAAGTTTTTTTTAAGGGTTTTTCTTTCTTTCTTGCGCGTGTATAGGTAAAGCATTTTTTTTTTTTTGTGTGTGGATAAGGACATTGCCACTACTTCTTAATTCTAAACTCTTCATATGTAAATTAAGTTTAGTTTGAAAATTGGTTTAGCTTTATGAATAATTGTTGGGAACTTTGATTATAAAAAAAGTAGTTATTGTTTTACTCAAATTTGGTATCAACGGTAGATTTGGTATTTCGAGAGGAACAGATAACCATCGGTAAAATAGAAGAGTTAAAAGAGTCTTGCCCGATGTGATACTAACCACAGAGGCTTCGACGTTCAGTTAGATTGAGAGCAAGATAGAGAGAGGGTGGGAGGGAGAGATATGGAAAATATTGCTTACTTTCCCCTTCTTTCCTCGTCGTATATAAACCTTCCTCTTGACTGTTATCTGAACGTTTCAGTATTAAACATGATAATGATGATGATCGTAACTCCCGTGCAATAATAATGACCGCATGAGCTAAGGGCAATGGATTGACCTCTGTTGAGTGGGCTTCTTCTTAGAGTTCAGCCTATTGGGTCTCTACTACTTTGGTCTGATTATTTTGTCAATAACAGTTGCCCCCACTCTTGAGTTGAGTTTTGTAAGTGAAGCAAACTGCTCTTTCTACAACCAATTTTTGCACCCAGGTTGAGAGTCTACTTGAGGTGGTACTTGTGTTGCTCGTTGGCCTCCCGTGGGAGTCATATTATCGGTTCCTCCCAAGGGGATCATCCTTTGTTTTTCTCCGGGGGGGGGGGGGGGGGGTGGGGGGTTCATGTATATTCGTTTCGCTCCAAGAGGATCACGTATCTTCTCTCTTTTTTTTTTTTTTTTTTTTCTGTAGATTGATGAGCCTATTTTTGCTTTCACTTTTAGTTGTTGAAAAGTAGGTGGCTTCTGCTCAAACTCGCTCGTTTCAGTGGTGATGCACTTTTCTACCAAACACGTCTCAATGAGGGTCCAGGGCTAGTGCACCAAGATCTACAAGTGGAGTATCGCTTAGCTGTTGGCACTCTCCCCGTTCCTATTGGTACATTGATGAGGTTTTTATTTCTTGGTCGGTTTCCTTAAGGGTAGTTTTTATGATAAGTTTTTCCTGCCTTCTAACTTTTTTCAGATAGGTATCTTAAGTGTAGAACTATCCTATTAAAGAATTAGTATCTTGGTTTAAGTCTGATATACCAAGATCGGGTTCTTTAGAGCGAGGCATTCGTAAACCTACGAAGACTCTACTAAAGTTCAGAGGCTGCACTTTCCATTTTGTAGATATATTATGTTCTGTTGATATAACCATCATAGGCGAGTCCTAATCAACATTCGTAAACCTACGAAGACTCCACTAAAGTCCAGAGGCTGCACTCTTCTTTCTGTAGATATATTATGTCTTCTTGATATAACCATCATAGGCGAGTCGATCCTTCACAGGTCATCCGTAATCACAACGGGTAATTTATATCACTTAACCCCTTCATTACATCTTGTTCCTTAAGTAACATTGACACCTCTAATGAACATTTAATCTGTGGTCCTACCAGTAGATCATAACCCTCTCTGGCCAATGATAGGATGAGGCCTCACGTTCAAGACCCAGAGTCAGTTATTAAGGGAACAACCTCTCTACTATCCCTGGAAGCGGGTAGGAGTGAATTCTGTGATGCTATACTATGTCCCCAACTACCTATGCAAGTTTATCCCCAAGATGATAGGCTTATTGAGTCGGCGATCTGGCCACTCTCACCCGTACAAGTCAAAGGATACTCTCGAATAAACAGGAGTTCATAGCAAGCTCAGGATTGAGATCGAGTTACATAGGTCATCATATGAAAAATTCAGTCTCTTTAGTAAACGGTGTTATAAAGAGAGAACGAATTAATTTCGCGGTTCAGTCTTATGCAAACTCAGTGCACATGACGCCCTCACTCGCACATGTTCATGTGAAACAATTCGGATCACATCGTTTTGTACAATATAAAGTGAGCCGCATCCAATAGTGTTACCAGGATAAGATACCCAGCCTTATCCATATACTATAGACCATTTTGGCTGTCTACTTGAACTTGATTCACAATCATGTTATACATGAAGTCCAAGTACTCATACTTCGCCATGGGTGTTGGTTATTCGTATAGGTTCATTCAAACACGTTTCAATTTATTCAATAACAACTTTACTAAATAAACCTCAATAACTCTTTATTGCAAAATAGAATAATTACAGTCACAGTGCTTACAAAGTACGAGTTTTAGGACATAAAACCCAACATGTTTGTGTGTTTTGTTTTTCTTGTCTTAGGAGAGAAGATGAGTGCTTGATTAATGGACCTATTTTGACGAAAAGATCGCGCATCTCCATCCACCGATCTCACAAAGATTAGGGGAGTTCTCTTGTTTCTCTATGTTTTGATAATTTAATTGTTTTATCTAACGAGTTGATACATTGAGGGCAATGTAGCATTTAAGTTTGGGGGTGGAGTTGTGTTGCGTGCTCAATGTGTTAAAATAAATAAGCAATGAGAGAGAGAGCACTCAGAACATGCAAGCATACATGATCTTATAGCAAGTAGTAAGTATTTTTTCATTCGTTTTCCCACAGAGATTTATTATAAGCTACTCGTGAAGTGTTTTGTTAAGAAAGAATGGATGGATTTGATGGGGTAGAATTGGTTTTAAATTGTCTAATTTCTAAGGAATGTGTAAAGGGTAGCAACATAAACAAGTGCAAATCAAAGTTAAACTCAAATGAAAAGGGAAGAGATTAATAAACGACGAGGAACTTAGCTAAACTGAATTTTAAACTTAGCAGAATTGCGGAAACAACAATTCTACCGCAATTTTACTAACAGCGAAAGTGTGTAAAATGGAGAAACAAGGGCTACTAACGACTCCTCTATAGGCATTTTCTCACGATTCTCAAGCATTGGATCAACTCTCTATGCATCAAACTCACTCAATCTCATGTATCGTCCGATTCCATGCATTAGATTCTTTAGTTTACTCATGTCCAAGTAAGGTCTTAAGCATCTTGTTAAAGCAGAAAGTTAAGGTTTGTACTAGGAAAACGCCTATTCCTAGGTCGTTTTCTGGCTACCTTGAAAGGCTAGCATGAGTGTATGACTCTGAACTCTTACTCCTTCCAGAGGTTAGGAGTTCTTTGGACAAAATGGATGGCCAATCGAAATTGCCCGTGGGATGAAGCTTACATACAATCAATGCTTCGAGAGCTATCCTACATGCTTGGTTCACGTTTTTTAGCTTATAGTATTGTCATTAGCATGCCCCTATGTGACTTAGTTACTCATGGATATAGGGAGAACATAAATAAGAGATGAAAGACACATGTTTAGAAGAGAAATAAACTGAAAACAGCAAGGTAAGACAGTGAGTTGCAAAGATAGGAAATTGAGAAATGAAGAATTATGCTTTAATTACTTGATTGTTTGAATGAACAAAAGAGAAACTTAAAGTAAATAACAGCAAGACAGAACACAACGAAATGGACTGATCTAGCTACTAGAAAAGAAACAACAACAATATAAAGCTGGAAAATGGAAATAAAGAGCAGAAAGCTGAAATTGAGCGTGAACGCCTTGTTGCGATTGCCTCGGCTGAATGGGGAGAAAGAATAGCCTTGCTTGGATGAATCCAATCGGGAGAGAAGATGAATCTTCTCTCCTTCCTATCAGATTGTCGATTCCAACAGCTGAGACTCTCACACCAACAGACGAAGAAGAATGACAGGAGAAGAGATGGAGCTGCGAGAAGACTTCTACGCTTTCGGATGATGCTCAAACCCTCTACTTTGACCCCTTTTTATAGTAATCTGCAGGTGCTTTTGGGCCAAGGAGAACCATCCATCTTCAACGTCATACTTCAGAATGGGTGGAGGAGAAAGAACGAATCCCTGAAATAACGGAAATTAACAGAAAAAGATCAGTCAACTTACGGTTTTCACTTGAAACATTGCGGTTTCAGCAATGTTTCCGCAATGCTGTCGCAATGTAGCTTTTTCATTCTTTTACTCCGTTTTTCATCCCTTTCCTTTCCTTTTGCACACAAGTCCTAATTTAGCCACCTTCTTCTAATTATCATATATAAGCATAGGTTTAAGCTAAATCCTATCAAAAACACCTAAGAGTGTACACCTTTCTAAGATAAATTAGTCCTAAAAAGACCACTTTTGGAGACGTAACACACCCCCAAACTTGAGGTTTTGCTCGTCCTCGAGCAATCTAAGGACTTGCCTAGGCTGCTGTTTCATCTTCTTTAACCACTTACTGACTCCCCTACATTCCTATCTATAGCAGTGCTGTCCTGTGACACACTTCTAAGTTTAAAACTATCCTCTTATCTAGCTTCTTCTGACTTCGCATGCCTAATACTCCTACTGTTTCATTAACTCCCTACAACTGATCTACTTGCTTTTGTCATATCATGCCACTATCCCTAAGGTTTCAAATTCTACCTAGCTTTACCCCAGACTCAGTACATGCTTCTAGTTTTTACTTTTGAGCTACCTAGGATTCCTTAGAGTCATGCCAGTCTTAGTATTAACAGTGACAGTAGTACTTTAAGAGAACAACCTAAACCCTGGCATCACTACATTGGACATACATTCATCTCCCTAAACAACCCTACAAGCTACAACTTTGTGCTCAGCTAATTGAGGATCAGAGTTCTTTTTAATCAGGACATCTAAGCCACAAAGTTGCAACTCCTAGGTATACATTCTTCTTTCCTACTTCTTCCTTTCTTTTTTCTTACTTAGGTGGAACCTCTCCTTTGGTTGCCTTTTGATGCAATGCCACTTGTGGATTACACACTTGGCACTGATTACTCAGCAACCTAAGAGAGACTCCCCTCTTTATTCTACTTTTCATTTTTTTTTTTTTTTTTTCAGCTCATCATTTTTTGTAAAGGAGAAGAAGAATGCTTATGCTTTTAAGGGAGAGAGCAATGTTCCTAGGCCTAGGGTGGCCTCCCCCAAACTTAAACTACTCATTGTCCCCAATGAGTGTCTGAGGTGGCACACCCCCAAACTTGTCCTAGAAGCATCTAGTCTAAGGTAAAATAAAGAGAATCTAAAAGCCCTAGGCATAGACAGAACATGCTAAAAGTAATTATCACAGCAGCAGAATTTTGAAAAAAAACAGGCAGGCAAGGACTTAAAGCTATGCATGCTGAGCACTGTTTAGAGGTTAATTTAAACTATCAAAGAGTGTCCTATGACACTCATCCAGCATGCTTTTAGATAAGCTATATAAGGTAATCATGCTAGCAGCAAAAGAAAGAATTTAAACAGAACCAGCCTAGCTAAACAGACAGTCAAAAACATGCATTTACTAATAAAAATTGTGGTTTCCGCAATTATTTCGCAATAGAGACAGGACAGGTATAACAGTGAACAAGGTCCCTATGCATGCTTTTTCCAGTCATTCAAGCTATACAAAAAAGGAAACTAAACTAATCTACCTATTCAGCTATCATCAGACTACACTAAACAATTTAAAAACTTAAAACTAAGCAACTAAAACAGATCAAAATGTGAACTAAAAACAGCATAATGCACACGTTTCAACAAAAACAGTTTGATTTTTTTCTTTGTTTATTCTAAGGGAACAACAATACTCCCTTTAGTGCTCCTCAGACTAGCACTAAGATATCTTCCTCATCATCATTCCTTCTTGGTCTTGGAGGCACCCATGGAGACAGTAGGTCCGTGGGAAAGTCAGGGAAGACGCATCCCAGTTGGTCAGCAACTTCCTTGTCCCTTGCCTGTGCGTATGTGGCCCATTGAGCCATCCTCTTCTGTAGATCCATCAGGCACGCCATGGACAGCGACTGAGCAGCAGCCAAACTATCCAGCTCGAATTCCATGTTCCCCTTCCTTCTCAGCCTCAAGCCTGTAGGCAGCTCCAAGTGGCCTGTGTAAGCCATCTGCTGTTCCATTCGCTCGATGGGGACCCCTGCACGCAAGCAGAGTTTAGTAATAGTATTAGGGAAGAACAATGGACCCTTACCCTTCTTGGCGCAGTCAGCAATGGAAGCTGCAATGACTTCGCCCACGTTTATTGTGAGACCTCGCATGATTGCATAGACCAGCAGCGATCTGCTCTGGTTGATTGTGGTCTCATGGGTCACGGGGGACAGCTTCCTCCTCTTGAAGGAAAACCAGACAGCCGCCTTGGCTGTGAGGTTGGCACTCATGAGAGTGTGCCTCCCATTGCGCGATACTATCCAAGATGCTTCAGGCTGGCCAATGATCCGAATGGCCTCCTCCAAGACAGCTTCTGTAGGTTCATCAACGATCCTTGAATAATCAGTGTGTTTCTGGCCCTTGAGGCCGTAGGCTTCGTTGATTGCCTTCGCTGAGAAGTCTACCTCGACTCCTCTGACCACAGACAGGCCCTCCTCAGAATTCCTCAAATTGGCGTAGAAGTCATACACCATGCTTGAGTAAGTTGGATTGGGTGGTCTGCACAGCTCCTCCCAGCCGTGATTCGTGATTCCTGTGCGCAAGAATTGCGGCAGGTCAGCAGGTCTGTCGAGGAATCCCTTCTCCTGCAGCAGCTCCCTTTTCCTCAGCTCAATGCCTCTAGACTCAGCGTCAGAAGACACGTACCTCACTGATTGAGGCTCATCTTCAGGGTAAAGCTTGGCTTTCCCTTTGTCTTTCGGTTTGGCTGACTCCGCAGCCTCCATCTTGAGCTTCTTCAGAGATGGCTCATCACTCTCCTTCTCTGATGAAGGCACCCTTTTGGCTTTCTTTTTCTTTGATTTCTTGGACCGTTTGGCCTTAACAATCTTGACGGCCTTCTTCTTCTTCAACCTTGCCTTGGTTGTGATCTGCTGGAGGCATGCCCCCAGTGTCTCGTCCATAGAATCATCCTTCTGCGCAGGACTCCCAGGGCTGGCTTCCCTCAACGGAGAGAAGACCTCTTCTTCCTCACCTTCCCCACTGCCCTGCGTCGATTCTTGATACTCTCCATAGGGAAAGTCAGGGTCAGGCCGTGGAGAAGTGGGTGATGGTGTAGTGCTTTGTGCTGCTGTAGGGGTCTGTGCAGAACTCTGCGGCGAAGGAGAAATCTCAAGGCTGCGCGCTGGTGGTGCAGATGGTGAAGAGCTCTTCTTGGCCGAATCGTGTGACACACGATCACTTTCTTGACTCTCCACAGAGGGAGTCTTTTCCTTGCTTGCTTCTTCGGCCACCGCCATGCTCCATTTGCGTTTCTTGGGCGTTCCCACTGGTTCAGAGGGTCCAGCAGGTATCTCCGTGACTACCTTCCACTTCTTCTTGCGGATCGGCAGCTTGGGGAGTCTCTCTGTGCGTGCAGCCTCAGCGTCTGCAAGGGCAAGAAGCGCTTCCCTCGCAGCAGTTTCAGCGTCGTCAGCCTTCTTTTTGGCTGCAGATCTTTCAGCTCTTGTTAGCACCATTGTCGAGTTGTGGAGATTTGGAAAGAGGAATCACAGATGAAGAGAAAAGCAGATTTCTTGGAGTTGAGATAATGGGAGAATCGTACGGATCATCGCGCCTCTTAACGGATATAAGTAATGATGAAATCCCAACGGCTCTATTTTTGCGGATTCTGCAAATCCAGCGCAATTCTAGTGACCGTTGGAGATTTTCTGCGTTTAAATGCCAATCTTTCCTCAACCGTATCTTTGATTTGGCTTGATATCTCCTCGATTTTTTTATCTTGATTTCATCTCCTTGATTCCCTCTATCGATTCCCTGAAAAAATAAATAAAATCAACATCAAATACTTAATTAAAATCACACAAAAAGATACACAAATAGTAACCGAAAAATCGCAAAAAATAAACTAAGGCATGAGCCTCATATGAACGAGCACAACAATCACTCGTCCTCTCTCGTTCTTGTTTTCACGTTTCAGACAAAAGGAAGGCCGAGAGAGTCTTCACATCTCCTTCCTCATAGTAGTGCTTCAATCTTGCACCATTAACCATGAATGGTTGTCCTTGCTGCAGGTTCTTTATCTCGATGGCACCATGAACAAACACATTAGTAATTACAAATGGACCTGACCATCTAGACTTAAGTTTGCCTGGAAATAATTTCAATCGTGAGTTAAATAATAAGACAAGCTGGCCTTTCTTGAAGTCCTTAATCCTAAGTCTACTGTCGTGCCAAATCTTGGTCTTTTCCTTATACATTTTGGCATTTTCATAAGACATATGCCTAAGCTCATCAAGCTCATGTAATTGTAAAGACCGCAATGTTCCCGCATCAGTCACGCAGTAATTCAACTCTTTTAGGGCCCAAAATGCTTTAATTTCTAACTCGAATGGCAAGTGACATGCTTTGCCATACACAAGTCTATAAGGAGACATACCTAGAGGTGTCTTATATGCAGTTCTATAAGCCCAAAGTGCAACCTCGAGTTTAAATGACCAGTCTTTCCTATTGGGTTTGACCACTTTTTCAAGTATGTTTTTAATCTCCCTATTTGAAATTTCAGCTTGGCCATTCGAATGTGGGTGATAAGGAGTGGCTACTCTATGTCTAATATTATACTTAGCCAACACTCTCTCCATAGCCTTATTAATGAAATGTGTCCCCTCATCACTGATTATAGCCCGAGGTGTCCCAAATCGAGTAAAAATATGTCTATGCAAGAATCTTATGACTGTTTTTGCATCATTGCTTGGACATGCTATGGCCTCTACCCACTAGAGACGTAGTCTACTGCTACAAGGATGTAAAGGTTACCTGATGATGGAGGAAATGGCTCCATGAAATCAATGCCCCACACATCAAAGAGCTCCAACTCTAAGATGTAAGTGAGAGGCATCTCATCCTTTCGACTTAGATTACCTGTTCTCTGGCATTCATCACAGCTGTGTGCATAGTTGTGGGCATCCTTGAAGATTGTTGGCCAATAGTAGCCACTCTGGAACACCTTTGCAGCTGTCCTTTGGCCACCAAAATGTCCACCATAAGGTGCTGCATGGCAGTGCTGCAGCACAGACTTCGCCTCAGCAGCTGACACACACTTCCTGAGCAGACCATCAGCACATGTCTTGTAAAGTGTGGGATCATCCCATATGAATTTCCTTGCTTCATGAAGGAACCTCTTCTTCTCTTGGCCTCCCTTGAAAGTTGGTAGTACCTGTGATGCAAGGAAGTTAGCAATGTCAGCAAACCAAGGTTCCTCATCGTTATCACGATGAGTCAATACAAAGACATGTTCATCAATAAAAGCATCAGAAATTGCGGTTTCCGCAATTTTCTCGCAATTATGCTGCAATCTAGAAAGATGATCCGCAACCACATTTTCACATCCTTTCTTATCTCTAATGTCCAGATCAAACTCTTGCAGCAGCAATACCCATCTAATCAACCTAGGCTTAGCATCAGCCTTCCTCATAAGGTACTTTAAAGCAGAATGGTCAGTGTACACAATTGTCCTAGTGCCTACAATGTAATTCCTAAACTTCTCACAAGCAAATACTACAGCTAGCATTTCCTTCTCAGTAGTTGTGTAATTACATTGTGCCTCATTAAGTGTCTTACTAGCATAGTATACAGGGTGTGTTAACTTGTCAATCTTCTGTCCTAACATAACCCCTACAGCATAGTCACTGGCATCACATAACATCTCAAAGGGAAGATCCCAATTAGGCCCTACTATAATAGGTGCTGTGATTAGTGCTTTCTTAAGGGTTTTCCAAGCTAGGAAACATTCTTTAGAGAAAATGAATGGTTTGTTTAGCTCTAGAAGCTCACATAAAGGCTTGGAGATCTTAGAAAAGTCCTTAATGAACCTCCTATAGAAACCAGCATGCCCTAAGAAACTTCTAATAGCCTTGACATTTTGCGGTTCTACCAATTTCTCTATTATTTCAATTTTTGCCCTGTCAACTTCTACACCTGCCCTTGACACTCTATGACCTAAGACAATCCCTTCATCCACCATGAGATGGCACTTTTCCCAATTTAGGACTAGGTTGGTCTCCTCACACCTAGTCAGGACTTGTCCTAAGTTCTCTAGACAGTTTGTGAATGAATCCCCAAAGACTGAGAAATCATCCATGAATATCTCTATCATGGACTCATCCAGATCAGAGAAGATTGCCAACATGCACCTTTGGAAAGTTGCCGGTGCATTGCATAAGCCAAAAGGCATTCTGCGAAAGGCAAAAGTTCCAAAAGGGCAAGTGAAGGTAGTCTTCTCTTGGTCCTTGGGGTCTATGGTGATCTGGTTATATCCTGAATATCCGTCTAAGAAGCAGTAGTAGGCTCTACCAGCTATCCTATCTAACATCTGGTCAATGAATGGTAGAGGGAAATGGTCTTTTTTTGGTTTCTTTATTTAGTTTCCTATAATCCATGCAAACTCTCCATCCTGTGATAGTCCTAGTTGGAATCAGTTCATTGTTCTCATTGACTACCACAGTCATCCCCCCCTTCTTAGGTACACATTGTATAGGGCTCACCCACTGGCTACTAGCTATGGGGAAGATCACACCAGCATCTAACCATTTTATTATTTCCTTTTTAACTACCTCTTTCATAGAGGGGTTCAGCCTACGTTGGTGATCTACTCTAGGTGTATGCTCTTCCTCTAATATAATCTTATGCATGCAATAAGAAGGGCTAATGCCTCTAATGTCAGCAATAGTCCATGCAATAGCCTTCCTATGTTGCTTAAGTAATAAAATCAGTTCAACCTCATGCTTTTCACTTAATTTAGAAGAAATAATCACAGGGAAAGTATCATTACTTCCTAGATAGGCATACTTGAGGTGAGTGGGGAGAGGTTTCAATTCTAAGACAGGTGGATGCTCAATGGATGGTTTTAACGGATTCAAAGATTTTTCAGTTAAGTCAATATTCATACAAACATGCTGAGGGTTATTTACAGGTATGTCCATTATCTCAGCTATGTTTAAGTCAGTTAATTCTAATCCTACATATTCATGAGCATGCTTAGTCAACAATTCATGCTCCAATTGTTCTTCCATTAATGAATCTACAATGTCCATGCTAGCACAAGATTCAGAGTCAGAAGGATACCTCAGTGCTTTAAAAACACTAAACTTAACCTCCTCGTCATGAACCCTCATAGTGAGCTCACCTTTTTGGACATCTATCAGTGCCCTACCTGTGGCTAGAAAGGGTTTGCCTAACAGGATGGGGACCTCCTTGTCTGCTTCATAATCCAGGATAATGAAATCTGCAAGGAAAATAAACTTGTCAACCTTTACAAGAATATCCTCAATCTTACCTTCAGGGTATGCTATGGATCTGTCTGCTAGTTGTAAAGTGACAATGGTTGGACGTGCTTCTCCTATTCCTAGCTGGCGGAATAGTGATAGGGGCATGAGGTTTATGCTGGCTCCCAGGTCACAAAGAGCTCTGCCCACGTGCTTGCCTCCCAGCTCTACATGTAAGGTGAAGGAACCATGATCCTTCTCCTTCTTGGGTAGCTTGTTCTGGAGTATGGCACTGCACTCCTCAGTGAGATTGACTGTTTCAAACTCACCAATTATTTTCTTGTTAGTTATAATATCCTTCAAAAACTTTACATAAGAAGGCATAGACTGTAAAACTTCTACAAAAGGAATATTAACATTCACTTGTTTAAGAATTTCTAAGAATTTGTTAAAGTGCACTTCCTGTTCTTGTTTTTTCTTTAGCCTTCTAGGAAATGGAGGTGGTGGCACATATGCAGGCACTTCAGGTCGCCTTAAGATAGGTGGAGGCCTTGGAATTTCTTCTATCTCCTCTATGATTGGCTCCAGCCTCGCTCCTGATGTGCTTGTTGGTGGTGGACCTTGGTCTGGCAGAGACTCCAGTGGAGCACTAGACTCAGTGTTCTCTACTCTCTTTGGTGTGTCCTTGGTGTTGCTCACCAATGGTCTCCCACTTCTAAGTTCAATTGCTTGAACTTGCTCTTTACCATCTCTCCTTGGCACTTCAGTGTCAGCAGGAAGTCTACCTTGGGGCCTACTTTTGAGTTCATTGGCTAGTTGCCCTATTTGGTTCTCTAGGCTCCTAAGAGTAGCTTGCTGGCTCTGTAGAGTGGCATCATTCTTGGCTATGTATTCCTTGAGTAAGTTTTCTACAGAAGACCCTACAGGTTGGTTGTATGGTTTTTGATACATGGATTGGTTATGTTGGGGAGTGAAACCAGGTGTTCCACTCGGTCTTGGTTGGTTAGGAGCTTGGTTAGCATTCTGTTGGCCACCCCATGACAGGTTTGGGTGGTTCCTCCAACCAGGGTTGTAAGTATTAGAATAGGGGTTGTTCCTAGTCTGCTGTTGGCTTCCAATATAGCAGACTGAGGCTGGATTCCCAGGGCAGTATTCATACAGGTGCCCTTCCCCACAGAATCCACAGATAAGTGTCTCACCTTGACTTGGCTGGGTGCCCATTGACATGGCTGTGGCGGTGTTGACACTTGTTTGGAGATTGGCTTGAGCCATTTGCTTGACTAGGTTGGTCAGGGCGCTTATTTGGCTACTCATGGCATTGAGTGCGTCCTTGTCTTGAGCTCTAGTTGGCTCAACTGGATCATCTGACCACCTACAGTGAGATGCTGAGATCTTCTCCAAGATCTCATAGGCTTCGTTGTAACTCTTGGACAACATGGAACCACCAGCAGATGAATTTAAGACTTGTCTAGTGCTGGGGTTGCATCCTTTGAAAAAGACCTCTATTTGGATACACCATGGGATGCCATGATGTGGACATTTGAGAAGAAGGTCCTTAAACCTTGTCCAAGCTTCGTGAAGAGACTCAGTGTCAGCTTGTTTGAATTTAATTATGTCATCACGAAAGGTAGAATTCCTATCAGGTGGAAAGTATTTGACTAGGAATTTCTCCGCCAAGTCTGTCCAATTGAGGACAGATCCAGAGGGTAATGAGTTTAACCACGTTTTGGCTTTGTCCCTCAAAGAGTAAGGGAACAGATAGAGCCTCAAGGCTTCTTGGGAAACTCCAGGGATGATGAATGTGTCACTAACTCCTAAGAAGTTTCTGAGATGGTTGTGGGGATCCTCATTTTCCACTCCAAAGAATTGTCCCACAGTGGACAACATTTGGAACATCACTGGCTTTAACTCGAATGAGTTGGCAGTGATTTCAGGGCGGATTATGCTGGGGTTCAGCTCCCCAGGCATAGGTACTAGGTAAGAGAGTATGGCGCTATCCTTATCATTCGCTATTTCGATGGGATTGCGAATGGCAGGCACCGGATTTGGAACTATTCCATCCATTTCTTCTTGAGACAATTGCGGAGGAATTGCGGTTCCCGCAATTATTGAAGGTAAAGGGGGTTGTTTAAAGAGACGTTTCTTGGCTCTATTTCTGGCCCTAAGTAACCTCTCAGGCTCAGGATTGAACTCTAGATCACTACTTGAAGGCTCACTCATAAACTAACCCAATGGTACCTGTAAAAGAAATGAAACAGATCAGTTACAATAGACAATAAGCTTGGTATTTCAAACTTAACAAACTTCGTTTTCACTTAAATAAATCCCCGGCAGCGGCGCCAAAAACTTGTTGCGTGCTCAATGTGTTAAAATAAATAAGCAATGAGAGAGAGAGAGCACTCAGAACATGCAAGCATACATGATCTTATAGCAAGTAGTAAGTATTTTTTCATTCGTTTTCCCACAGAGATTTATTATAAGCTACTCGTGAAGTGTTTTGTTAAGAAAGAATGGATGGATTTGATGGGGTAGAATTGGTTTTAAATTGTCTAATTTCTAAGGAATGTGTAAAGGGTAGCAACATAAACAAGTGCAAATCAAAGTTAAACTCAAATGAAAAGGGAAGAGATTAATAAACGACGAGGAACTTAGCTAAACTGAATTTTAAACTTAGCAGAATTGCGGAAACAGCAATTCTACCGCAATTTTACTAACAGCGAAAGTGTGTAAAATGGAGAAACAAGGGCTACTAACGACTCCTCTATAGGCATTTTCTCACGATTCTCAAGCATTGGATCAACTCTCTATGCATCAAACTCACTCAATCTCATGTATCGTCCGATTCCATGCATTAGATTCTTTAGTTTACTCATGTCCAAGTAAGGTCTTAAGCATCTTGTTAAAGCAGAAAGTTAAGGTTTGTACTAGGAAAACGCCTATTCCTAGGTCGTTTTCTGGCTACCTTGAAAGGCTAGCATGAGTGTATGACTCTGAACTCTTACTCCTTCCAGAGGTTAGGAGTTCTTTGGACAAAATGGATGGCCAATCGAAATTGCCCGTGGGATGAAGCTTACATACAATCAATGCTTCGAGAGCTATCCTACATGCTTGGTTCACGTTTTTTAGCTTATAGTATTGTCATTAGCATGCTCCTATGTGACTTAGTTACTCATGGATATAGGGAGAACAAAAATAAGAGATGAAAGAGACATGTTTAGAAGAGAAATAAACTGAAAACAGCAAGGTAAGACAGTGAGTTGCAAAGATAGGAAATTGAGAAATGAAGAATTATGCTTTAATTACTTGATTGTTTGAATGAACAAAAGAGAAACTTAAAGTAAATAACAGCAAGACAGAACACAACGAAATGGACTGATCTAGCTACTAGAAAAGAAACAACAACAATACAAAGCTGGAAAATGGAAATAAAGAGCAGAAAGCTGAAATTGAGCGTGAACGCCTTGTTGCGATTGCCTCGGCTGAATGGGGAGAAAGAATAGCCTTGCTTGGATGAATCCAATCGGGAGAGAAGATGAATCTTCTCTCCTTCCTATCAGATTGTCGATTCCAACAGCTGAGACTCTCACACCAACAGACGAAGAAGAATGACAGGAGAAGAGATGGAGTTGCAAGAAGACTTCTACGCTTTCGGATGATGCTCAAACCCTCTACTTTGACCCCTTTTTATAGTAATCTGCAGGTGCTTTTGGGCCAAGGAGAACCATCCATCTTCAACGTCATACTTCAGAATGGGTGGAGGAGAAAGAACGAATCCCTGAAATAACGGAAATTAACAGAAAAAGATCAGTCAACTTACGGTTTTCACTTGAAACATTGCGGTTTCAGCAATGTTTCCGCAATGCTGTCGCAATGTAGCTTTTTCATTCTTTTACTCCGTTTTTCATCCCTTTCCTTTCCTTTTGCACACAAGTCCTAATTTAGCCACCTTCTTCTAATTATCATATATAAGCATAGGTTTAAGCTAAATCCTATCAAAAACACCTAAGAGTGTACACCTTTCTAAGATAAATTAATCCTAAAAAGGCCACTTTTTGAGACGTAACAAGTTGTCTATTGAACTTCTTTAGTTATGAAGCATATGGGAAATTCTAAATTTGAGATGTTCTAGTCTGTTTTTGCATGAAGTTTGATGAAGACAATCTATGAAATGCTTTTGAATTTTTCGTATTTGCTTACTTCGAAAAGCATGAGATTGTTTGCACTTTTGAGCCTATTTTGAAAATTAACATTTTTTTTCGGTTACTCCCTTATATTCATCGAGCACATAGTCTCCTATCCTTTGTTCGGAAGGCTTAAAATTTTCTTATTTAGCCCAAAATATTGTTGCCACCCTGAAAGGCACCCCAGGGAAGGCTTTATGCATTAGTGGTTGTAGTATTCCAATTGTGATATAGCATAGCTATTGCCTAAAGTAAAAAAAAAAAAAAAAAAAAAAAAAAAAAAAAGTGAAAGTGTGTTGAATAAATGTTCCTGAGATGCTTCTTCTTCTTGTGTTGCTCAAGTAACCAGAGACAATCGTGTAATCCACGGTTGTCCATGCATGAAAGGGTAGCTAATAGAAGTGAGCATTATTCCTTAATATGTGAAGCTTGCCCATAGTTAGATATGGTGTGCAGTGAAATTGCAGATAAGCTAGAACGATGACAAGTTTGACATTTAAGGCTCTTTTGGGGAAGAAAAGAGAAAAAATAATTGTTTGAAAGTAAAGCGCTGAAGAGTAGAAAGTACTCCAAAAAAAAGTATCTTAGGCCTTTCAATTTGTTGCTCCCTTTGATGCTAAAAGCCATAGACTTTTCTTATTACTAGAACTAGGGGAAAACGGGATTTAGGGCTCCATAAGGTTTTTTTTCGGGCTTATAGGGGCTAAGATAGACAAGTCTATGCATACACGCACATAAGTGAGTAGGAGTTTAATTTTTTGAAATGTTCTCAACTTGTTCATACATTCGATTGCTTTCTTTTGTTACAATTTTTTTTGTTTTCATAAGCATTGAGGTTAGAGTATCAAGCATGTAAATTCATTCTCTTGGGATATATAGACACCATATTTTGTCCGACCTTGTTTATCATTATGCTAAGTTTTGCTCGTTTTTTGGCATTTCGCTCATTAAATTGTTAAAATCCTTTAATCTCCTATTTTCCTCTTTTTCTTGTTATTTTTTAGGCTTTTGAGAAAAGGAACTAACGAAAAAATCTTCTCCTGTTTAAGGACGTTTCAAAAACGTTTTGTTTAAGGTTTAGTTTTATAGTTTTGGTTCGGGGTTCCAATTTAGGGTTTCAGATTTAGGGAGATTTGTGGTTTTGATTTAAGGATATTTGAGGTTTTAGATTTGAGGTTTTTTTTATTTAAGGAGATGTGGGTTTCAGATTTGGGGTTTTTGATTTGAGGAGATTTGAGGTTTCGATTTAAGGTTTCAGTTTTGGGTTTTAGATTTTAAGGTTTAAAATGAAATCTTTCAAATAGATTTCTTAAGATAAATTTCCAAAAACATTTAATTTTTGAATTCGATTTTAGATTTTAATTTGGCCAAGATAAATTCAAATTGATTGTAAACTTAAATCTCTCAAATAGATTTGTTTTAAAAGATAAATTTTCAAAGATATTTAATTTTAGAATTCGATTTTAAGATTTTAATTTGGTCAAGATAAATTTAAATTGATTTTAAAATTAAATCTTTCAAATAGATTTGTTTTAAAAGATAAATTTCCAAAGACATTTAATTTTAGAACTCGACTTTAGATTTTAATTTGGTCAATTAGTAAAAAGAAATCTCATTAACACTATAAATAGAGGTGACGTGATAGGTGAAAAAAGGGAGTTGAGAAAAAAGGAGTGGCTTCGAGAAAGGAGGAATTTGCCGGATGATTTTAGGAGAACCAGACAAAATGTTGGGAACTCCCAAAAGATAAAAAAAAAAACTTCTACATTTTCTCTCTCCTCACTGTTCATCATCTCCCTTCCTCATTACCTTCATCATCCTTTAATCCCAAGCTCCGGCAAGAGTTCGGCCTCCACTCTCCGGTAGCCTTCACGACAGCGGCGGAAAATCTAGACCCACGAAGGCAGCGGCTGAACCTCGCAGAAAAAGAAAGGTCAAAATTTATGTTTTTTTGAGTTATTTACAAAATTGCCACTTTTTAATTTAAAATACAAGTTTTTTCATTTTCCTTCCAACCGTGTTTTATTTATTGTTTCTATCTTTGGTCTGAAATAAAAAATTCAAAAAAGTAACTTCTCATTTTACCATTTAGATCTTAGTTTTTTTTTTTTTTTATGATTTGTTAAAATTGAGTATTTGACTTGACTTTAGAAACTCACTATTTGACTTGATTTTAAAATTTAACTCGATTTTAATAACTTAATTTTTCAAATAGATTTTAACTTAATTTTTTAAAATCAGTTTTTTTTTTTCAAAATTAATTTTAGTTTATTTTGAAAAATAGATTTTCTCAAATTTGATAATTTTCTTAAATGATTTAAAGGAGATTTAAAACATGATAATTAATTAAATGATTTAAGGGGGATTTAAAACATGATAATTATTTAAAACATGATGATTGCAGCTTGCGAAGCAGCAATAGGTTTATAAGTTGAGCTCGTAGATAGTGCTATGAGGAGATGTGATGGTCACATGGAAAGCTTCATAGTACTTCATGTCGATTAGTTTACTAAGTCTCTCATGGCTAAAGTGTTTGAGAGACACCTAGAAGAGTCTAGGGCTCCGAGTTGCTGTAGAGGAGAGTGGGAGAAAACTTAATGATATATGATATATTAGTTTTCTCCACCTAACATGTACACCACTGACGTTTAAGTCCAAGTGGGAGTTTGTTGGGTTTTATGTCCTAAAACTCGTGGTTTGTGTTATGTTTGTAAATATTCTATTTCGAATAAAGAGTTATTAGTTTTATTCAGTAAAAGAGTTTTCTGGAATAAAGTGAAACATGTTTAGGTTAACTTATACCAATGACCAACACCCATGGCTGAATATGAGTACTTGAGCCTCATGTATGACATGATTGTGGATCAGGCTCAAGTAGTCAGTCAAAATAGTCTATAGTATACGGATAAGGCTGGGTACCTTATCCTGGTAACCCTATTGGATGCGGCTCACTTTGTATTTTACAAAATGATGTGATCCGAATCATTTCACGTGGAGATGTGCGAGTGAGGGCGTCATGTGCAAAGAGTTTGCATAAGATCGAACCGCGAAATATGTCACTCTCTCTTTATAACACCGTTTACTGATGAGATCGACATTTTCATTTGATGGCCTAGGTAACTCGATCTAAATCCTGAGCTCGCTGTGAACTCCTACTTATTCGAAAGTATCCTTTGACTTGCACGGGTGAGAGTGGCTCATAAACGCCGACTGAATAAGCATACCATCTTGGGGATAAAGTCGAATAGGTAGCTGGGGACATAGTATAACAAGATTGTAGTTCACTCCTAACACGCTCTTTATGACTTGAACAATGAGCGCTCACACTCTCATGTGATGAGATGGTTAATTGATCTGTTGGTTGGACCACATATCTATTGTTCATTAGAGGTGTCAGTGGTACTTAAGGAACAAGATGTAATGCAGGGGTTAAACGGTTTAAAATGACCCAGCTGTGATTAGGAACAACCTGTGAAGGGTCGACTTGCCCGTGACGGTTATATCAGAGTACATAATATATCTACAGTGAGAAGAATGCAACCCTCGGACTATAGTAGAGTCTTTGGGGGTTAACGAATGTTGGTTAGTTTGGTTGAAAGAGTTTTAACCAGATAATCTCGTATCGTTGGAGCTCATGATCTGTAGGTTCTTTAGGTTCTCCTAGCTAGCTCGGATATGATGGAGCGTACTATTGGGTTTTATGTCCTAAAACTCGTGGTTTGTAAACTGTTATGTTTGTAAATATTCTATTTCGAATAAAGAGTTATTAGTTTTATTTAGTAAAAAAGTTTACTGGAATAAAGTGAAACATGTTTAGGTTAACTTATATCAATGACCAACACCCATGGCTGAATATGAGTACTTGAGCCTCATGTATGCCATGAATGTGGGTCAGGCTCAAGTAGACAGTCAAAACGGTCTATAGTATACGGATAAGGCTAGGTACCTTATCTTGGTAACACTATTGGATGCGGCTCGCTTTGTAATGTACAAAACGATGTGATCTGAATCGTTTCACATGGAGATGTGCGAGCGGGGGCGTCCTGTGCAATGAGTTTGCATATGACTGAACCACGAAAAAGTCGCTCTCTCTTTATAACGTCGTTTACTGAAGAGACCGACTATTTCAAACTGATGGCCTAGGTAACTCGATCTTAATCCTGAGCTTACTATGAACTCCTGCTTATTAGACAGTATCCTTAGACTTGTACGGGTGAGAGTGGCCTATTAGCGCCGACTCAATAGCTTATCATCTCAGGGATAAAGTCCAATAGGTAGCTGAGGACATAGTGTAGTAAGATGGAGTTCACTCCTAACCCACTTTTCAGGGTTAGTAGATAAGTTGTTCCCTTAATAGCTGACTCCGGGGCTTGAACAATGAGCGCTCACCCTCTTCTGATCAGAGAGGGTTAATTGATCTGTTGGTAGGACCACTGATCTATTGTCCATTAGAGGTGTCCGTGGTACTTAAGAAACAAAGACGTAACACAGAGGTTAAACGGTTTAAACGACCTAACTGTGGTTACGAACAACCTGTAAAGGGTCGACTTGCCCATGACGGTTATATCAAGAGGACATAATATATCTACAGTGAGGAAAGTGCAACCCTCAGACAATAGTGGAGTCTTCGGGGGTTAACGAAAGTTGATTGATTCGGGTTAAAAGAGTTTTGACCAATTAATCTCGTATCGTTGGAGCTCATGATCTGTAGGACCTTTAGATTCTCCTGGCTAGCTCGGATAACGTCGTGCAACATTATAAGAGAAAAGAAAAAGAAAAAGAAAAAGAATTTGAATTGTTCAAATTCGGCTTGTGGAAGAATGATGGACATAGTTAAATATGATTTAAATATGGGAATGATCTGTAACATGAATAGGATTCATGTGCAAAAAGATCGGTTTTCAGAAAACCGAGTTTAGCCATATTATTTAATTAATATTTGATATTGAATTAAATAATATTAATTAATTAAAAAGTTTAATTAATTAATAAATATATATATATATATTTTTTATTTATTAAAAAGTTTAATAAATAAAAATATTTATTATTATTTAAATTAATTAAGTTTTAATTAATTTTTAAAGTAATAATAATAATTATATATATATATATATATATATATATATATATATATATATATATATATATATATTACTTAGATGACAAAACTTAAGATTCGCTGGGTGGACTTTTGGGCATTTTTAAAATGAATTGAGAATTCATTTGTAAAAGAAGCAGCCTTCGTGAGGGAACTTCAAGTCCCCTCTGCAATCCTTCCTTCTTCTTCTACTTCTTTTTTGTTTTTTTTTTGTTTTCGGAGTCCCACCACTCCGTTGCGCGGCGCCGAGGATAGCGGGACTACCTGAGGTGGTCCTCGGGGCGTTCGTGAGAAGAGGCCGGAAGAGTTCGTGACGAGGAACGAGCGACGGAGCTGAAGAAATTCGTAACTACAAGGGTATGCAATTCTAATTTCTTAATTCCGTCGTTTGAACATGTTTTCTAATTGTTAAATTGATGAAATTAGAGTATCATCGACCCAAAATCGCTTCCGCTGCGTATATTGCTCCATACATATTGGTATCAGAGCGATTTTGTGAATAACTCAATTTGCATCAATTTTAGTTGGTGGATATTTTATTTTAGAAATTGTTTCTGAATGTGTGTCTAAAGTGAAAATCGATTTTGGCATAGTTTCTTTTTGAATTTCGTTATTTGTAATTGCCCGATAATGTATGGGCATTAATGTGTGCTTAATAATCTGTATTTTTAGAGTCATTAGAGTCCATATAGGTTTCTTTGTGAAAGAAGCTCGAGTTTGAGCTCGCCGAAATGTTCGGTTCAAGTTCAAATTCGTTCCAGGCGGTACAAATGAGAAGCTCGAAGAGAAATTGGCCGAAGCGTTTGGGGGAGCAAGCTGGTCCAAGGCGGTGCGAAGAGTTCGACGTCCGCTCAAGACTTAGCTTGTGGATCAAGCTTGTAATAAAATAGTTATTGCTTGCTAAATGCCAAAATCGATCCCCTTTAGTGTGTTTAATTAATTATGCATTGCGAATGTATGTTTTAATTAAAATCCATGTTTGTATGTGCATAACGTATGCCATATAGATTTAAAATCCCACCATAGGAAGCATGTTCCATGCATAGTTAATATGTTATAAGTGTTATAATATATAGTATGCATATTTAGGAATTCATGAGTATTAATATAAAAGTTATATTAATTCATGAATTAGATGTTGTTAGTTTAATAGAATAATTAATATAATTGTTATATTAATTGTGAAATTGAACATACAACATAAGTTGCCTAAATTTTATGCATATTGTATATTATAAGTGTTATAATGTATATGCATGTTTAATTCATGAGTATTAATATAAGAGTTATGTTAATTCATGAATTGGATGTTGTTTGCTTAATAGAATAATTGATATAAGTGTTATATTAATTATGAAATTAAGTATCCAACATTAGTTTTATGCATATTGTATGTTGTAAATGTTATAATCTATAAAATGCATGCTTAATTCATGAGAATTAATATAAGTGTTATATTAATTTATGAATTAGGAGTTGTATGTTTAAAGAACATAATCGATATAAATGTTATATTGATTATGAAGTTAAATATCCAACTAGTCATGCCTTAGCGAATGTATGTTTGAGAAACATATAGAAGTTTGTTGTAGTAAGTCTAGTTTTTGCAAATGTTGTAAAAATGACTTAGACTTTTAAAATTATAACAAAGATAAGTGGCATGCTCATTTAGGGTTAAATGGTTCGGTCTGTTTTATTAGATAAAATAGGTCGTTATCTCGTAAATGCTAAGGTTATGATAAACTCACCCGGTGAACTCCTGTCTATGGTTGGAGGACTTGAATTGACGAAACATCTCCTACCTGGGGACTACCCGGTACTTGAGTAAAGTTAACCAGGCTTTATGAGCGTGCGTGAGAGGTGTGAGGTTATAAAAGTTTTAATAACCTAGACATCTCAGGTAAATAGTTTACCTAGACTTAAGTTTTTATTTTCTTAGCCGGATAAAACCTGAGTATTTACCCTAAAATTACCGTCCAAGATGCTTAGTAGAAGTGTTGAGAAGGAATATATGATATATCCCTCTCCTGCTACACACTCCCTATAGTTCACAACGTGAGAATTTTGCAGGGCCTCATGATGCCATTAGAGGCATCTCCAGTCGGGTGGTGTTTGCAAATTTCAATAGCAAGGTGAATGGAGTAAGTGTCTAGAGTAAGCGGGAGAAGGAAGTACGTCAATACTTCCTACGGTCTCCTCCATTGGATTGAACCGTGAGATTCCCATGTTCCGTCTGCAAGGTGACCCTAGGAGGCACCAATCCAGTCGGAGGGCCGTTTCATGGGGATCGGAACAACTCAATCACCATTTATGGATAAAGAAACATAGGGCCATTCCCAACTTTGACATTCCAGTCGGTTGCGCTGTTGTGGCTGTCCTGTGCATTCTAAAAATGGAGGGTCGCACTTACGAGAATTACTAAGGAGTTGGTGAATCCAGACCAAAAACGATAACTAAGATGCTATAGGAATATGAGTTATTCTGGAATTAGCATTTAGTCAAGAATGTCTTGGTTTAGTAAAGGAGTGACTCGACTGCCAGTCGGCAGCGACCATTCTGACTTACTAAATTATCGTTGCAAGTAAAAAAGAGTTTGAGTACTTTATTTACTGCTAAACCTTTTAATTGGTTTAAATAGGTTAAAACCATTTCACTAATAGATTTACATTCTTTTTCGGCATTTCAAGCTCGTTTATCTAGTTGTTAGCTCACAACAAGTTAACTAGAGAAAATTACGGAACCTGGAAGTCAAACCTGAATATGATTCTGGTTCTAGACGACCTTAGGTTTGTCTTAACGGAGGAATGTCCTCTTACTCCTAACTCGAATGCTTCTCGAAGTATTCGAATGACATACGATGGATGGATTAGGGCTAATAATAAAGCTCGAGGCCATGGACCTCAAAATGGAGTCGATGTATTTCAATTCGGTCTGGGATCTTGTAGAGCAACCTGATGGTGAAAGACCTATCGGTTGCAAGTGGATCTACAAGAGGAAACGAGACCAAGCCAGTAAGGTGCAAACCTCTAAGGCTCGACTTGTGGCAAAGGGTTATTCCCAGAGGGAAGGGGTGGACTATGAAGAAACGTTCTCTTATGTTGCCATGTTAAAGTCGATTAGAATACTGTTATCCATTGCCACGTTTTATGATTATGAAATTTGGCAAATGGATGTCAAGACATCCTTTCTAAATGGCAATCTTGAAGAGAGTATTTATATGGCTCAACCAGAAGGGTTCATAGTTCAGGGTTAAGAGCAAAAGGTTTTCAAGCTTTAATCGATCCATTTATGGGTTGAAGCAAGCGTCTAGATCCTGAAATATAAGGTTTGATACTGCGATCAAATCTTATGACTTTTAACAGAATGTTGACGAACCTTGTGTTTACAAGAAAATAGTCAATTCTGTTGTAACTTTCTTAGTCTTATACGTAGATGATATCCTACTCATTGGGAATGATGTAGGGTTCCTGACTGACGTTAAGAAATGGCTAGCGACCCAATTCCAAATGAAAGATTTGAGAGATGCTCAGTTTGTTCTAGGGATTCAAATCGTAAGAACAAAACGCTAGCGTTGTCTCAAGCATCTTATATCGATAAGGTGTTGATACGATATTCGATGCAGAATTCCAAGAATGGTTCTTTACCTTTCAGGCACGAAATTCAATTTTCAAAGGAAGAGTGTCCTAAGACACCTCAAGAAGTTGAGGATATGAGACAAATTCCTTATGCATCAGCAGTCGGTAGTCTAATGTACGCCATGTTATGTACAAGACCAAACATATGCTATGCATTAGGAATTGTCAGTAGGTACCAGTCCAATCCGGGATATGATCATTGGACTGCCGTTAAACACATCCTCAAGTATCTTCGGAGAACGAGGGACTATGTGCTTGTGTATGGCACGAAGGATTTGATCCTTACAGGATACACTGACTCTGATTTTCAAACCGATAAGGATTCGAGGAAATCCACATCGGGATCAGTGTTCACTCTTAACGGAGGGGCAATAGTATGGAGGAGTATAAAGCAAGGTTGTATTGCTGACTCCACCATGGAAGCTGAGTATGTTGCGGCTTGCGAAGCTGGGAAAAAGGTTGTATGGCTTAGGAAGTTCTTGACGGATTTGGAAGTTGTTCCAAATATGAATTTGCCTATCACACTTTATTTTGATAATAATGGTGTTGTGGAAAATTCCAGAGAACCAAGAAGTCATAAGCGTGGAAAGCACATTGAGTCGAAATATCATCTCATTAGGGAGATAGTGCATCGAGGAGACGTGATCGTTATGCAGATCGCCTCAGAACACAATATTGCTGATCCGTTTACAAAGTCCCTCACGGCTAAAGTGTTTGAGGGGCACCTAGTGACTCTAAGACTTCGAGCGGTATAGTAGGATAGTGGGAGAAAAGCCATGGATGTATTTGATATTTCAGTTTTTCTCATCCAGAATGTAATACTCCACTGACGTTTTAGTCCATGTGGGAGTTTGTTGGGTTATATGTCCTAAAGCACGTGGTTTGTAAACTGAATGTATATTTTCTATTTTGCAATAAAATTGTTATTGAAGTGTATTCAGTAAAGTTGTTATTGAATAAAGTGAAATGCATTTTCTTATACCCAAACTCCAATAAACAAAGAACCCATGGGTATAGGTTGTATACTTGAACTTCATGTGTGACATGATTATGGATCAAGTTCAATTAATAGCCAGAACGGTCTATAGTATAGGGATAAGGCTGGGTACCTTATCCTGGGGACACTATTGGACGCGGCCCGCTTTGCATAGTACAAACAATGTGATCCGAAATCGTTCATGTGGAGACATGCGAGTGGGGGCGTCCTGTGCAATGAGTTTGCATAAGACTGAACCGTGAAACAAGTCGCTCTTTCTTTATAACTCCGTTTACTGCAAAGACCGACTTTTTCATATGATGACCTAGGTAACTCGATCTGAATCCAACGCACGCTATGAACTCCTGTTTATTCAGGCTTATCCTTTGACTTGTATGGCTGAGAGTGGCCCGAGATCGTCGACTCAATAAGCCTACCATCTTGGGGATAAGACCGGGTAGGTAGCTGGGAACATAGTCCTGCGAGATGGAATTCACTCCTACCCGCCTTGAGGATTAGTAGAGAGGTTGTTCCCTTAAGTGCAGACTCCGGGTCTTGAACTAGGGATCCCACCCTCTCATTTGCCTGAGAGGAACTTGGTATAGTGATGAGATCACATACGAATCGGTTTGGTGGTTGGACCACAAACCAATAGTTTATTAGAGGTTTAGTGGGACTTAAGGAACAAGATGTAATTACGGGGGTAAAACGGTTATTTTGACCCAGCTGTAATTACGAACGACCTGTGAAGGATCAACTTACTGATGATGGTTATATCAAGAGGACATTAATATATCTACAGTGAGGAGAGTGCAACCCTTGGACTTTAGTGGAGTCTCCGGGGGTTAACAAATGTTGGTTAGCTTGGCTAAAGAGTTTGGCCGGTTAATCTCGTATCGTTGGAGCTCATGATCTGTAGGTCCTTTAGGTTCTCCTGGCTAGCTCGGATTAAGCCGTGTAACAATATGAGAGAAAAAGAATTTGAATTTATTCAAATTCATTTTTGGAAGAATGATTGACATATTTAAATATGGGATCGGTCTAAAACATGAATAGGGATTCATGTGTGATGATTCGGTTTAAGAAACCGAGATTAGTCTTATTATTTAATTAATATTTGATATTGAATTAAATAATAATACTAGTTAATTAAATTTTTTAATTAATTAAAATTTATTTTGTTTATTAAAATTAATTATTAATTAATTTTAAAATGACAAAATATTACAAGTGAGATTATCCAAGTTGAGTGGGTTTATCCAAGTTGTGAACTGGATTGTGAATCACCAACCACATGCATAAACTCATCAATTGTTGAACACTTGTGTGCAGACTAATTCATCCATTTTTGAGGTGTCATGCTAAGCAAAGAGTTTGTTGCATGTGAATGGCCTATAAATTGGATGGAGTTCAAATGGTTTGAGTTTGATGATGTTTGAGTTTTGTTGGAAGGTTTGATTTTGTGACAATTCTCCTTCAAAACTCTCATCACAAAGATCTCTTCTTTATCCATCTCTTCTTCCTTTTTTCTTTCATAAAGAAGTCTCACCACTCCGTTGCTCGGCCGGATAGCGAGACTATCGGAGGTGGTCCTCGAAGTGTTCGAGAGAAGGTTCGAGGTGTTCGTGAAAAGATTCGAGCATCGGGATTAGAAGGTTTTAGAACTACAAGAGGTATGTGTTATAATTTCTTTAATTTCCAAGTTTTTAGCATGTTTCTAGTTTATCTAAATTGATGAAGTTAGAGTGACAATGATCATACTCGCTTCCGCTGTGCTACATGCGCTCCATCAGTAACTTAACAGCACTCGAAAGAACAATAAAACTCGACGCGACAACAGCAGAATAACCGCGAATAAAATGACAACAAAAATTCTCAACTAACGAACGAGGTAGGTTAGGAATCATACGGTAGTTCATAGATCAGGCATTTTCAGCGGAGATTAAACATGCATATGAACCGTTCTAGCAACCACACACGAGATCTCTCGATTTTGAGCATTAAGACTCAAGTTCATTCATATCCAAATGAGGCTATCATCTTATTCATACAAACATGCTATCTAACGTGCTAGGAGAGTGACTATGCTTAGACTCCTCTCTGGTTACCATAAAAGGCTAGCAAAAACACATGACTCAGACTTCCTACTCCTCTCGGAGGTTCAGAAATCGCGGGATGGCCGGTCGAAAATGCATTACTATCATGAAACCACACACGCTTTGAACATTTCATGCCAATCGATTGCTGAAATCCCAATCTATTCACTACTGAATCATCCTAGCCAACCCTTACGGATTTAGCTACTCATGCTATAAAATATGAAAATATTACTAACAGGGTTCATAAACAGAAGATCCAACAACAACAAGCAAGTTAAAGGAAAGGAAAAACTAGAACGACTAAGAGAGAGTAGAGGTTTGTAAATATTCTTCAAGCCACTCGGGTTCTTCAAGTCTTCACACAACTTACAGCTTCTTCTCAGCCTTCTTCACTCCTTGAGCTTTTCTCCAGGTGCTCTTCTTCACAGTTGCAACCTTCTTGGAGAATGCATCAATGGAGGACTCCTTCTTCTTCGTCTCAGAAGCTCCCAAACCGAGGAAAATTATCCTAAAAGTTCTCTCCCCAACAAAATTCTTTTCTTTCTCTCTCTTCCCTTTTCTACTTATACCTCAAGGATTTCTTCATCAAATTGCCCTAAAATTGATCCAACGGTCCTTGATGAATGGCTGCAACGGATTCAGCAGACATGTCTGTACGGCAGGGGACAGGCACAGCTGATCCACCTGATCAGGTACACTTTTTGAGAATGCGATGCGCCCGCAAAAAAAATCCTTAAAGTTGCCAACTTTGCTGCTGCGATGCGTTCGCAAAATCTTTTGTTCTCCCACTCATCCTTTTTTGTTTAATGCGCTCTCAACGACACTTTGGCGATACCTGAAAAGAGACACACAAGAGTTTATTTATGCACATTCAGATATAAATATGTAGATTTGTCACAAAAGGCTCACAAGCTAGCTTTCTCTCGAACATATGCTAATTCTTCTCAGATATCAACTTAATCAACTCAATTACCCAATGAAGACCCTAGATTCTCTTCTTTTTAGCTATAAATAACTATCATTTGGAGAGTTAACAGTGCGCAACACAAATCTCCATGTGAAACGATTCAGATCACATCGTTTTGCACAATACACAGTGAGCCCCATCCAATAGTTTTATCAAGATAAGGTACCTAGCCTTATCCATATACTATAGACCATTTTGACTGTTTACTTGAACTTGATCCACAATTATATCATACATGAAGCTCAAGTACTCATATTCCACCAAGGGTTTTTGTTATTGGAATAAGTTAATGAAAACATGTTTCACTTTATTCAATAACAACTTTACTAAATAAACCTCAATAACTCTTTATTGCAAAATAGAATAATTACATTCATTGTTTACAAACAATGAGTTTTAGGACATAAAACCCAACAAACTCCCACATGGACTAAAACATCCATGGTGTACATGCCGGTTGGGAAAAAAGAGATATCATATATACAAAGTTTCTCCCACTGTCTTATTGAGCAACTCACAGCCCTAGACTCTTGTTGCGTGCTCAATGTTAAAATAAATATGCAATGAGAGAGCACTTAGAACATGCAAGCATACATGATCTCGTAGCAAGTAGTAAATATTTTTTCATTCGTTTTCCCACAGAGACTTATTATTAGTTACTCGCGAAGTGTGTTGTTAAGCAAGAATGGGTGGATTTGATGGGGTAAATTTGGTTTTTAATTTCCTAATTACTAATGAATATATAAAGGATAGCAACATGAACAAGTGCAAGTCAATGATAAACTTAAATGTAAAGAGAAAAGAATAATAAACGAAGAGGAAAATGGCTAAGCAGAATTTTTAACTTAATAAAATTGCGAGAACAGCAATTTTACCGCAATGTTACTAACAGCGAAAGTGTGTAAAATGGAGAAACAAGGGCTACTAACGACTCCTCTATAGGCATTTTCACACGACTCTCAAGCATTGGATCAACTCACTATGCATCAAACTAACTCATTCTCATGTATCTTCCGATTTCATGCATTAGATTCTTTAGTTTACTCATGTCCAAGTAAGGTCTTAAGCATCTTGTTAAAGCAGTAAGTTATGATTTGTACTAGGAAAACGCCTATTCCTAGGTCGTTTTCTGGCTACCTTGAGAGGCTAGCATGAGTGTATGACTCTGAACTCTTACTCCTTCCAGAGGTTAGGAGTTATTTGGACAAAATGGATGGCCAATCGAAATTGCCCGTGGGATGAAGCTTACATACAATCAATGCATTCGAGAGCTATCCTACATGCTTGGTTCACGTGTTTTAGCCTATAGTATTGTCATTAGCATGCCCCTATGTGACTTAGCTACTCATGGATGTAGAGAGAACAAAATTAATAGATGAGGTAGACATGCTGCGAAGAAGATTAAAGACAAAACAATAAGGCAAAACAGTAGGTAGAAACGAAATAAGAGAAAATGCGAAATGATGAATTGTGCTTTGATTACTCAATTGTTTGAATGAACAGATGAAGACTTAAAGTTACTAACATAAAGACAGAAAGCAACGAAATAGAATGGATTAACTAATGGAAAAGAAATAACAACAAATGGTGCTGGAAATGAAAAGTAAAGACAGAAAGCAAGTAAAATGAGCTTGATCGCCTCGTCGCAAACGCCTCGGCTGAAGGGTGAGAAAGGTGAGCCTTGCTTGGATGAATCCAATCAGGTTCCTATCAGATTGTCAACTCCAACAGCTGAACCTCTCAACCCAACAGACGGAGAAGAGAATGAATGAGAAGGACTGCGCTGCGAAGAGACTTCTACGCTTTCGGATGATGATTGAACCCTCCTCTTTGACCTCCTTTTATAGTATTCTGCAGGTGCGATTGGGCCAAGGAGAACCATCCATCCTCAACGTCGTACTTCAAAATGGATGGAGGAGAAAGAACGAATCCCTGAAATATCGGATCACAACAGAAAAAGGTTAGCCAACTTACGGATTTCACTTAAAACATTGCGGTTTTAGGAATGTTTCCGCAATGCACAATTTTCATTCTTCTAACTTCGTTTTTCATTCTTTTTCTCTCCTTTTGCATACAAGTCCTAATTTAGCTTCCCTCTTCTAATTCTCATATATAAGTATAGGTTTAAGCTAAATCAAATAAAAAACACTCACAAATGCACAACTTCCTAACACAAATAAGTCCTAAAATAGTCACTTTTGGAGACGTAACAACTCTCTAGGTGTCCTTCAAAAACTTTAGCCGTGCGAGACTTAGTAAAGGGATGTGCTTTCCACGCTTATGGCTACGAGGTTCCCTAGAATTTGCATCTGCACCACTATTATCACAATAAAGGGTGATAGGCAAATTCATATTTGGAACTATTTCCAAATCTGTAGAGAACTTTCTAAGCCATACAGTCTCGTTCGGTACTTCGCAAGTCGCGACGTACTCAGCTTACATGGTGGATTCAACAATACAACCTTGCTTGATACTCCTCCATACTATTGTCGCTCCGTTAAGAGTGAACACTGATCCTGAAGTAGATTTCCGAGAATCTATATCAGTCTAAAAATCAGAGTCAATGTATCCTACTAGGATATGTTTAACGGCTTTCCAGTGATCATATCTTGTGTTAGACTGGTACCTCCTGACAATTTCGACTGCAAAGCATATGTCGAGTCTAGTGCATAATGGTGGTAAAACTTATTACGTTCCACAACTATCAGGTTGTCGAGGCCTGCAAAAATAATATTTCTAAAGCCGATTTCACTAAGCTACTTGTAGCTAGTGGAAACCGGGTCGAACCATAGGGAATTAATTTAATCGTGATCTTGATCAATTTAATTTGATATTTGAGAAAACAAAGTATTTTGGGAAAAAGGTTTAATTCTTTGAACATTGATAACTCCATTTTGGAGCTATTAAATACTTCCTAAGTATAGCTAAAGTCCGCATTTAATTGTGTAATTTATCTCGTTTGTAGGAGAAATGCGGCAAAGAGCTCGTGCGTCCGTTGGACCCGTCTTGGATCTAAAAGTGGAGTTTTAACGCCCCGGGAGTGCATCGGGAAAGGGCAAGTCGATCCGAGAAGAAACGGACCAAAATTGCCTAGGAGAGGCAATTTTTCCAGCCCCAAACCCGAGAGCTAGCGTCGAGCCATAGCGTCGAGACGCTAGCTCGACGCTGCCGAAGCGTCGGGACCCTGCTGCGGCGTCGAGACGCTCCGGAAAAGGCGCGCGCAAGGAATTATCGGGCCAGCGTCGAGACGCTGCCCTAACGTCTCGACGCCATCGCGAGGCGCGCGCGGATCACTTAGGGCGTAGCATCGCGACGCTGCCCTAGCGTCTCGACGCTACGTCGATTAAAGGGGCTGTAAATGACGATTTCTGCACTTCTTCTTCCCGATTCTCAAGCGATTTCTCTTCTTCTTCCTCTCGGTTTTCCCCTATTTTTCCTTCAGCTCAGCCATTTGTGTCTTGTTTATGAGCTTTCATTTTGTATTAGTTAGATGACAACTTCCATGGCTTCCTTTGGAGCGGTATTGACAACCCGTTCCATGGACGGCTAAGGTAAGGGTGAACGGTTTGGGAAATATTTGAGGGATTTTTGTTAGACTATTTTAGCTTTGATAATCCATGCTTAGATTATGATTTGGTGGCTGTTTTGTATGCATTTTTCTTTCTTGCTTAACCCTATGCATAAGTTAGAATTCTACGATTGACACTCGAGTCTTCTACCATGTTGTGAATGTTAAAGAGTAGCGATGCCGTGCCTCTCACTACTCGACTAAGTAACACAGATTGATAAAACTAAACCGAAGTATCGAGTCATGCATGATGGTTGTTGATTGCATACAGCGTTTGCGGGCAATCAGTTAGCAATTAGATTACGTGCTTGAATGTCTGTCGCGGTTAGCTAGTGACTATCTAGAATAAATTTGGGGCTGATCACCTTGATGCAATTTTAGATAACGTTTAATTGGAACTTTGTGGTCTGATTAATTTCTATGGAGCCGGTTACCTTGGGGCTTCTCGGGTAATCGTCCGTGTGTACTACAAACTGTTTGCCTTGAATTTTGTATTAAATGATAAGCTGAAGATGTCTAACAATTAAATCCCGAAAATCCCCAAACCGTGCACGCGTCTCTCTCTTTTATTCTTCCGTTAGTGTTCAATTGCTTACTTTGCATGCTAAAAATCCCCCCGTTACAGAACAAATCAATTAGTTAACTTCAATTTTAATATTAATTTCAGTCATAACTTCTCCTTGGATCGACCCTGTTACCACTGGCTGCAAAGCCTTGATTATAGGCTTATAAATTGTATTTTGGCAAGTCTCGACAACTCGAAATTTAGAGTTCACCTTAAAGTGAGCTCTACCAAAATTGGCGCCGTTGCCGGGGAGAAGGCAAAATTTGATTGAAATTATGATTGACTTTGAAATTGATTGATTGATGGTCTGCTGAAATTTTTTTCTGTTTGTAGTTGTATGTTTAAATTTTTGTTTGTGCATGACCCGTTCTTCTGAGATTAGTGGATTGCAGTTTATCCCGGAAATCGAAAGAGATGAGCGGCGGTTAAGGAGAGAAGCCCGGGAGGGGCAGAGATTGTTTGGAGAAGAAGAAGGCAATCCCTTCTTGGTTGAGGAAATGGCGCAAGGAGAAGCGCCGCAGACGCTGAAACAGCTGGCAGCGCCAGACTTAAATTTGCAGCCCCTATGTATCAACTACCCCGTGGTAGCAGGTAACTTTGAGTTAAAGTCAGGTTTAATTCACCAGTTACCTTCTTTTCATGGTAATGCAGGGGAGGACGCGAACAAGCACCGAATGGAATTTCACTGCGTCTGCGCGGGAATGAAGCCCGCTGGAGTCACGGAGGAGCAGCTGAACATGAGGGCATTCCCCTTCACGCTCAAGGACAAAGCCAAGGATTGGCTTTATTATTTGCCCTCCGGCTCGATCACGACGTGGCAGGACATGAAGAGGGTCTTCTTGGAAAAATACTTCCCTGCGTCCTTGGCCACGACATTGAGAAAGAGAATTTATGGGATCACTCAGGACGTGGGTGAGTTCTTGCACGAGTACTGGGAGCGTTTTGGGCGCCTGTGCGCAAGCTTCCCACACCATCAGATTGCCGATCAACTTCTGATACAGTATTTCTATGAAGGGATGACGCCCCACGATTGGCAAATGATAGATGCAGCGAGCGGTGGGGCCTTGATCGATAAGACCCCAGTTGAGGCCAAACAGCTTATCGCGAATATGGCGACCAACTCGCAGCAGTTTGGTATTCGAGGGCAGGGGCAAGTCCATAGTGTGACCCAGAGCCACGAGATGACAGAAATAAGGGCCCAAGTGGCCGAGATCGGTAATATGTTGAAAAATATTGTTGGAGGAACCCGCGAGGCGGAGGAGGTGAACGCAATAGGGGGGTATGCTTCCAACCCGAGGAAGTATGATCCGTATTCAAACACTTACAACCCCGGTTGGCGCGATCACCCCAACTTCAGCTATGGGAACAGGGAAGGACAATCACGCTTCCAAGGCCAGTCTCACGATAGGCCTAACTCTTCCACCCAAGCTCAAGCCTCGAGCTCCTCCAGTTCATTAGAAGAGATGGTCAGGACCATCGTGACATCGACCAGCCAGTTTCAGAAAGAAGCTCGAGAAGAGCTAAACTCCCACAAGGCCAAGCTGCAAAATTTGAACAAGTAGCTGATGCAAATGGCGGTATCCATTAGCAAAATCGAGAGCAAGAGCTTAGGGAAGCTTCCTTCCCAAACCACGGTCAACTCATGTGAGAACGTGAGTGCTATCCAGCTAAGGAGTGGAAAGTCACTTTCCCCCAGAGCCGTGAAGGAAGTTAAGGACAACCTGAACGAGTCCGCCCCGACTGCTCCCGAGAACCTGAATGAGAAAAAAGAAGAAATCAGTGTGCCAGAGGAAGTTGTCAGAGCACCCTTCCCTAGTAGGCTTGCGAAGCCTACTTTGGAATCCGACGATGAGGAGGTCCTTCGTACCTTCTAGAAGGTGATGGTCAACATCCCGCTCCTAGAGGCAGTCAGCCAAGTGCCAAAATATGCCAAATTCTTAAGGAGCTGGTGCACGAAGAAAAGGAACTCCAGAGGGACTGAGAAGAAAAAGGAGAACGTTTCCGCGATCCTCCCAGGTACGTTGCCCGCCAAGTGCAACGATCCAGGTACCTTTATTATTCCTTGTATGATAGGTAGTAAGGTAGTTAGAAATGCCATGCTTGACTTAGGAGCTTCTGTGAACGTTATGTCTTATGCTTTATTCCTTGAACTGAACTTAAATGAACTGCATGAGTGTAACGTGACTGTCCAGTTAGCTAACGGGTCGAGTGTATGTCCTCGAGGGAAAGTGGAAGATGTTCTTGTTAGGGTAGGTGATATGATGTTCCCCGCTGATTTCCTTATACTTGATATGAATGAAAAATCCTTGCATGCTTCGTCCTCTATGCTGTTAGGACGCCCTTTTCTTAAGACCGCTAGGGTCAAAATCGATGTGTTTAAGGGTGTCGTTTCTTTAGAGTTTGATGATACAATGCATGAATTTTCATTATTTGAAAAGAAATATGTGGAGAATGTTTCTGTTGTTGAGTATGAAGAGAATGAGAGTCTTACCTCGCGCTTGAGGGATGATTCCCATTTCTCAGCTAAAAAATCTGACTTAGATTTGAATGAAGTGGATGCTGTTTTTTGCACTAATGACTGTGATATTCACGTGCTCGAGGCACGAAGAGTGCAAAATGTTTTGAATGTTGCTTGCAGGAAAAGTGTGGATGCGAACAAGTCTGGAACGTCCCCCGCACTATCAGACTATGGTTGAGTCAGTGGAGAGAATTCAGTGGAGCAAACGACTTTAAAAATTCTGCGCTTCTCGGAGGCACCCGAGCGATGAACTGTTTTTTCTGTTTTTAGTTAGTTGCTGTTTTTTATTGCTTTTTAGATTAATTTAGTCTTACTTTGCTTGCTGTTTTTTTTTTTAGGAATCGAGGAAGAGAGGACAATTTTGGGCTTCGATGATGTGCGCGCCGCTTCCTTACCCTCGCCAACTTCACAAAGAGTCAGGGAAGTGTAGTTTCTTCTTCCCTTTTACTTTGTATATCTGACTAAGTGGCATTGAGGACAATGCCAACTTTTGAAGTTGGGGGTGGAGCTGGATTCATGGATATGCATGTGTAGTCGGTTGAGCAGTGCTATTTTGATATTGAAGTGCTTGGGACTCTGTTTACTGTTTTCTGATGATGATAACCTAGGAAATGCATGTTGGAAATCTGAGCACGTACATAATCTAGTTTTTGCATGAGTTTTTGCACTTATTAGGTTCATGTCAAAAATTTTAAAATTTTTTCTGTTGCTCCCTTGCATCTTTCGCGCACTTTGCAACCTCGTCTTAGATTCCGTAGGCTTTGTGAATTGCATGTAGCGCTAATTCTCGTTGTCACCCCGAAAGGCACCCCATAGGTAGCTTGTTGCATGAGAGTTAGTGGTTGGTTAATTGAGGTAGCTTACGCTAAGCCTAAAGTAAAAAAAAAATATAGAAAAGCATGTTGGTTAGAAAATCCTCTCGAGGCGCTCCTCCTTCTTATTAGTGCACTTAAGAAGTGAGCGTTAGTCCTTCAAAATGTGAAGTTTATGCATGAATTTGACGTGTTAGGCAACTCGAGGTGGGAAAGAAAAAGAGAATAAATTGTTGGTTCAAAGAATCTTAATAAAGAGTACAAAGTACTCGTTAAAAGAAAAGGAATGAGAAAATATTTAGGTCTCTTAATTTGCTTCTCTCTCTCATGTAAGTCAAGTGTAGACTGTTCTTAAACGCTAGAAGTAGGGGGAAAACGGGATGTTGTGTTGCATGTGGTTTTTCCGGGTTTACGTGAGTTTGGGAGTGGTTGGCTAGCACACACACACGTTAGGGGGCAATAGTTAATTTTTGATATGTTCGTAGTAAATGCATGCACGAATTGCTTTCATGATTATGTTGTGTTTAAATTTTCAAAATGCATGGAGGTTTGAGTTAGTAGCATGTAGGCGTGTCCTTAGAGTCAATTTCTTTGTAGCCTTGCTCGAGGACTAGCAAAATTCAAGTTGGGGGTGTTTGATAACTCCATTTTGGAGCTATTAAATACTTCCTAAGTATAGCTAAAGTCCGCATTTAATTGTGTAATTTATCTCGTTTGTAGGAGAAATGCGGCAAAGAGCTCGTGCGTCCGTTGGACCCGTCTTGGACCTAAAAGGGGAGTTTTAACGCCCCGGGAGTGCATCGGGAAAGGGCAAGTCGATCCGAGAAGAAACGGACCAAAATTGCCTAGGAGAGGCAATTTTTCCAGCCCCAAACCCAAGAGCTAGCGTCGGGACCCTGCTGCGGCGTCGAGACGCTCCGGAGGAGGCGCGCGCAAGGAATTATCGGGCCAGCGTCGAGACGCTGCCCTAGCGTCTCGACGCCATCGCGAAGCGCGCGCGGATCACTTAGGGCGTAGCGTCGCGACGCTGCCCTAGCGTCTCGACGCTACGTCGATTAAAGGGGCTGTAAATGACGATTTCTGCACTTCTTCTTCCCGATTCTCAAGCGATTTCTCTTCTTCTTCCTCTCGGTTTTCCCCTATTTTTCCTTCAGCTCAGCCATTTGTGGCTTGTTTATGAGCTTGCATTTTGTATTAGTTTGATGACAACTTCCATGGCTTCCCTTGGAGCGGTATTGACAACCCGTTCCATGGACGGCTAAGGTAAGGGTGAACGGTTTGGGAAATATTTGAGGGATTTTTGTTAGACTATTTTAGCTTTGATAATCCATGCTTAGATTATGATTTGGTGGCTGTTTTGTATGCATTTATCCTTCTTTCTTAACCCTATGCATATGTTAGAATTCTACGATTGACACTCGAGTCTTCTACCATGTTGTGAATGTTAAAGAGTAGCGATGTCGTGCCTCTCACTACTCGACTAAGTAACACAGATTGATAAAACTAAACCGGAGTATCGAGTCATGCATGATGGTTGTTGATTGCATACAGCGTTTGCGGGCAATCAGTTAGCAATTAGATTACGTGCTTGAATGTCTGTCGCGGTTAGCTAGTGACTATCTAGAATAAATTTGGGGCTGATCACCTTGATGCAATTTTAGATAACGTTTAATTGGAACTGTGTGGTCTGATTAATTTCTATGGAGCCGGTTACCTTGGGGCTTCTCGGGTAATCGTCCGTGTGTACTACAAACTGTTTGCCTTGAATTTTGTATTAAATGATAAGCTGAAGATGTCTAACAATTAAATCTCGAAAATCCCCAAACCGTGCACGCGTCTCTCTCTTTTATTCTTCCGTTAGTGTTCAATTGCTTACTTTGCATGCTAAAAATCCCCCCGTTACAGAACCAATCAATTAGTTAACTTCAATTTTAATATTAATTTCAGTCATAACTTCTCCTTGCATCGACCCTGTTACCACTGGTTGCAAAGCCTTGGTTATAGACTTATAAATTGTATTTTGGCGAGTCTCGACAACTCGAAATTTAGAGTTCACCTTAAAGTGAGCTCTACCAAACATGCATTAAATTTGCTAACGGAAAATTCGGAATCGCTGAAAATAACAATTTAACATATGTATTCAATTTGAGGTATCGGGATTGGTAACTAGCGTACTTCAGATCATTGATTAACAAGCGAAATAACTAGAACCAATCAAACACACGAAATGCTCATTCGAAACATCGACGTAAACATACACAAAAACAATTAATGAGAAGGGTGCAATTCTAATTAAACTTGACAACTGATCGATTGAGGACGACCGTTCCATAAGGATCAGTTGCCAGTGACGGGAAAATCGTGACGGGTATTTAATTCGGATAGCCAAAATTAATCTACCGATTTGATTTCTAACTCCAAGAATAATTATCACAAAAACATACATGGATAGCCTATGCAGTCAATTGATCAATTAAACTCGCGTTACTACGGCAATTAGGAGAGGCAACCGCTTCACTAATCTAATTAACGGAATAACACAGAAGTAATCAAGATTGTCAGCCCATCATACAAGTATACTACTAAGAAGAAGCATAGGAGAAGAAATTGCTTGAAAGTTAAGCTAAACATTACAATTAAGAACTTATCTCAATTAGGTAAACTAATTAACCAATCCTTACATCCTCAAACCGAATACTAACCTTCTACTCTTCCATGTGTTGGGATTTATGCCCTATAGCCTCGTAATTAATTAAATAATTATTTGATAATTATATTATTATTATTATTTGCAATTTATAATATTCATTATATATATAAAATCCAAGGTTATTAGTGTAATCTTGAACTGTATGTAGTTGACATACGAGAGGATCATGTTCAAGTAATAACCTAAAGGGTCTATAGTATATGGATAAGGTTGGGTGCCTTATCCTAATAACACTATTGATACGGCCAACTTTGTAATTGTTACAAATGATTTGATCCAAATCATTCATGTAGAGACATGTGAGTGGGGGAATCCTATACAATGAGTTTGTATAAGTCTGGACCACGGAATATATAATCTCTCTTTATAAATCCGTTATTTGAGAAGATTAATATTTCACAGGATGATCATATGTGACTCGATCTTAATCCTGAGTGAGTTATGAACTCTTGCCTGTGAGGACTCGTCCTTTGATTTGTATAGGTGAGAATGACCTTTATAGCCGATTCAATAAGCCTACCATTTTGGGGACTTGACCAAATAGGGAGTTGGGAACATAAGTTTCACAAGATGAAATTCACTTCTTCCCATATAGGGAAAGTAGATGAGTAGTTCCCTTAAGTGCTGATTTCGGGACTTGAACAATGGGGCCCCACCCTCTCACTGGCCCGAGAGGGACTTCGTTTATGGTTGGATCATAAACAGGTTGTTCATTAGAGAATCAATGGTACTTAAGGTGTAAGATGTAATTATAGGGGTAAAACGGACTTTTGACCCAGCTGTAATTACGAACAACTCGTGAAGGATCGACATGCATGTAATGGTTATATCCATGGACACAACTTGTCCTACAATGCATAAGAGTGCAACTCTAGGCCTATAGTGGAGTGACCTAGAGTTAATGAATGAAAGTTAATTAATTAATGAGTTTAATTAATTAATTTTGTATCATTGGAGCTTATAAATCTGTAGGTCCATAAGGTCCCTTGCTAGCTCATAGTAACACTAAAATGATCAATTTAGTTGAAAGAAAAATTTGAAATATTCAAATTAATATTTAATATATTTGATATATTAAATGTAGAAGAGTAAAATATATTTATTGTATTTGATACATTAAATATTAGAGGAAATAGTTTATGTATATGATACATTAATATTAAAAACTATATACATATGTTATTTGAATGAGATTCAAATTGGTTTAAAGTATATTATAAAAAGATTAATTTTATAATATTTGAATAAAATTCAAATAAATATAAAATACATATTTTAATATATTAGATATTAAAATGTATTTTTTAAAATAAAATTAATTCCTAAAAGCCTTATTATAAATAAGTCATTTAGGTTTAGCCAAAAGGTTGGTCAAACACACTACTCATCCTCTGTAGAGAGAATTGTTCTCTCATTCTTTCAAAGAGCTCCCACAAGCCTTGATCCCGTGTTCGAGTCATAGCGAGGAAGATCTCGTGGAAAAAGGAACACTAGAAGATGATTTTTCATCAAAAGTAATATATTTGCTTAACATGTATTTTAGTTTAATTCTAAATAAACCAAAGAATCGATTCCAAACGTTTCCGCTGCGGGGAATGAAGAGTTCATTCCCTTCAATTGGTATCAGAGCAACTTTGTTTTTGTTTAGAATTAAAAGTTCATGGTGGGTATTTGAATTTGTTTTTCATATATGTGATATATGTGGTTTGCAAATTGACTGTTTAGGCATATTTTGGCATTAGTTTTATTGCTTTGATTAGATCAAATGTGAAACTCGAAAGAGATAGAAATTCTCTGTATCATTTTTTGAAGCCATTACGAATTGAAACCAATTGAAATTGGTGGATTTGAAGCCATTACGGAATTGAAGATGGTGTCAAACGATGGTGGAATTGAAGCCATTACGAAATTGAAGATTCAATTTGTGTGAATCCTACCGAATTTAAGATTTGGAATGTTTGGAATGTCTAACATAAAATCTGGAAATTTAGATTCTGATTTGGAATGTAGATTTGATTTGGAAGGTCCAAAATCAATTCTGGAGATTTAGATTCAGATTTGGAATGTTTGGAATGTCCAAAATAAAATCTAGAAGTTTAGATTCATATTTGGAATGTCTATAGATTTGATTTGGAATGTCCAAAATCAATTCTGGAGATTTAGATTCCGATTTGGAATGTTTGGAATGTCCAAAATAAAATCTGGAAATTTAGATTCAGATTTGAAATGTCTATAGATTTGATTTGGAATGTCCAAAATCAATTAGATTCAGATTTGGAATATTTGGAATGTCCAAAATAAAATCTGGAAATTTAAAATCAGATTTGGAATGTCTATGGATTTGATTTGATTTGATTTGGAATGTCCAAATTGAGTTATGGAAATTGGATTCAAATTTGGAAGGCTAAAAAATGAGGATTCTGAAGACCAAGATATGTCTTGGATTTAAATTAATGTAATTCAAAATTGCTTTCAATTTTTTAGTATATGCCAAATATGCCGGTCAATTTTGCTGCGTTTTTTTTTAAATTTAATTATGCATGTTGATGTATGTTTTAAATTATGCTTGGTTGCATAAAGTATGTCATCTAGATTAAAATCCCACCATAAGTTAAGCATGATCATGCATTTTAATTATTTTTAATATAATTGTTAGATTTGGAATATTATGATTAAAATGATTTCTAATTGGATTAGATGATTTCCTAATATGTTTATATTAACATATCTTTCAATATAATTGTTATATTTGGAAATTTTAAATTAGGATATCTTTTCCTAATGAAATTGAGATATCTTTTCCTAGATATTGAGATATCTTTTCGTAATGGAATTGGGATATCTTTTCCGAATAAGATTGAGATATCTTTTCCGATTTCTTTTCCTAATAAGATTGTGATATATTTTTCTAATAAGATTGAGATATTTTCCCAAAAAGCATTAAGATATTTTCCTAGTGAGATTATGATATTTTTACAATGGGATTATATATTTTCTAATAAGATTCATTTCCCCGAGATTAGATTTTTTCTTTCTTTATTTAAAAAATAATTTAATTCATTCTTTAATTAGTTTAAATATTTGAATTTAGTTTATCTTTTATTCTAATAAGATTATAATATATGATAATCTTTAATTTTGTTTTAAAGAGTTTAAAATTATTAAAATTTCAAGATTATCCATAAGGTGAATTAGTTTTTAATAGGATTAAAAACATTGCTTAAAATCAACTGAAGTTCACTGATCTAGTAATTAATAGTTAATTAAAGATTAATGAATTTGAAATAGAAATTGACTATAAGAGAACCCTGTCTAAGAAAGGTTACTCGGGTGAGGTACTTAAGTTGACTGAAAAGGAACACCTCTACCTGAGAACTGGCCTGGGGTTGAATTAGTCAAATTTTATTTTATTTCATTAAGCAGGCTCATAATGTGATTAGTTTTAAATAGTTTAATTCACATTAAAATCAATCTAACCAACATAAGGGTTATGAAAGGCTAGATTGAAGAACTTAGATAAATGAGATTAGCCTAATTTGTCTAAGTAATAGAAAACCCTATTTCAAAATACTTAGTGGGAGAAAGACATATGTCAAAATAACCCTACGGTCTCTACCATAGATTCACAAGGTGATATTCATGTGAGACCTCGAGGCGGCTTTGGACCGTCCCCCTACGGAAGGTGTTTACATGGGTCAATATCAGGGTGAATCTCTTGAGAAAGTATTTTTAAATAGTAAGTGGGAGAAGGAAATGTGTAAACATATCCTACGGTCTCTAACATTGGTTCACAACGTGAGATTCATGTGGGGCCTCGCGGCGGCTTTTGGACCGTCCCCCTACGGAAGGTGTTTACATGGGTCAATATCAGGGTGAATCTCCTGAGAAGGATAGGATTGTAATTTTATTTCCAATACTTGACCTACCCTACGACGACACTTGTTGGGATAAAATTATAGAATCTAAAATGATGGGTTACACTTACAAAGATATCATTAAGATTGTTAATGATTTTCTTGACCAAACTAATGGTAACTAAATGTTATAGAAATAAGAGTTATTTTGGGATAACACTTGGTTGAGATTGTCTCGGTTTAGTGAAGGAGCATTTGACCTACCCTACGGCGACACTTGTTCTAACTCACTAAAGTATCATAGCATTAAAAAATAATGTTTTAGGGTTCATTTATCAAATTGTTTGTTTTCTATGCTGAAATTGAATGAATATTGATTGCATGTTATTAAATAATTTTTATATATTTCAATATTATGTCATTTCTCCTATTTATTCTTTTTTTCGTTACTAATTTGTCAAATTGAGAAAATAATATCACTTGAAAAAATAATGTTAACACTATATAATGATAGTGTAATTTTTTCTTTAATTTGTCTTTATTGAGAAATGTTCTTAAAAACCTGTTGTCAATGCTAATCGAATTGTTCGTGAAGCACATGATTAATAAATCAAGATAACGAGATGGCTTATAAAATTTTTCTATTTGACATATTAGATGTCAAGCTAAGAAGATAAAGAAGATGACAACAACATATGAGATATTGTTGAAGTCAATAAAAGCTAGATTTAGATATTTATCTAAATTATCTCAAAATTAAGTATTACCAAAATCCAAGAAAAGAATTCATATGACTGTAGCTAAAAGAAAATAGTTTCTAAATTAGCAAAGTAATCATAATAAGAGGAATTTATGAAATACCTCTATAAGAAGAACATGAATAAAAGTAAATTTGATTTACTAGATTTTTGGTGGAAAATAATCATTACCACCTATATAGTAGATTCAGATCCACTATTAATATTTGTTTTTCATTACATTTTATATAATTCTTGGAAAATACTTAATTATGTAGAATGATTTCTACTTGTTGGCACTAGAAAACCCATCTCAATTAATGTAGTGGGAGACATTAAAATGTCCATAAGAAATAATTGTTATTTAATGCTGAATATGGTGTTTTTAGTACCATAGGAGAAATTCAATTTCTCTAACTTTATTACTAATAAAATGTTCATATAGTATGAATATTTTAGTACTAAATTTTTATTTTCAAAATTGTTTGAAAAGTTCAGCTGAAAAATAAGAATAATTTGTATGTGTTAAATTGTTAACATATAAAATACTACACAGTGAGATATTTAGGATTATAGAATCCAGAATATAAACACAATTTATATTCTCCTAAAAATATGATACTTGTCACTGGCATTCAAGATTGATTCTGATCAATTTGAATAAAAAGACTACTACGAAGTGATTCTCTAAATGTTAGAGTTAATTACTTTATATGTCTTAAGATCTTGCCTTTAAAGCAAGATAATCAATAGGTTTTTATTGGAAAAGCCTACAGGCCAAAGAACACTGATGAATTTCATCACTCTAGCTGATGATTATTCAAGAAATAAGTATCGTAACCTAATGCAACACAAGTCTGAATATTTTGAAAAGTTCAAGGAATATAAGACTCAAGTTGAAGGTCAATTAGGTAAATCTATCAAGACACTATGATCAGATCACAGTGAAAAGTACAGGAACCTTATGTACTAAGACTAATTTATAGAAAGTTAGATTTTATCTCAACTCTAGCACAAATTACAATTGTGTGAAATTGTGCTGTAAGAGGAGAAACAAGACCTTGTTAGACATGATCAGAACAATAAAGAATTACACGTCATTATCATACTCTTGTTAGGATATACAATATAGATTGTATTGTGAACATGATTCTATCTAAAAGGTGTCCATGAGACAACTTTGAGATTATAGAAGAGTAGTAAAGTTAGTTTACAAGTCTTCGAGTTTTGAGAGTTTTAAGCATACATGCTGAAACTTGAATATGTTCAATAATGTTGAAAAGTTGGTTCCAAGTGAAGCCACTAAATAGTTAACAAAAGTTGTTAACAATTTAATTACATTTGACAGTCAAATGGATCCTAGTCATGAATTGGATAAGCCTCATCATAGTGGGAGAGTTATGAGATGACCCGACCGTTACAAGAGCTTATATGAAGCCTAAGTTGTCGTATCAGATGACAAAATGTAGGGCTTCTTGACCTCAAAGTTGAAATGATGGTCAATGACAAAGACTAGTAGACCAAAGTCATAAATCTCGAGATAAAGTAGATGTACTAATCTTTATCTAGAACTTGTAGATATTCGTGATGGGGTAAAACCCATAGGTTTTGAATATATCTACAAAAGTAAAAGATTTGTAAATAAGAAGGTACAAACCTTCAAAATAAGACTAATGTCAAATATAGTGGGAGAAAGTAAACTATGGATAAACTTTCTCATTTGTTGTCATATTAGAGTATATAAGCATTTCCTAATTCATAGTTGCATATGAGATATGTCAAGTGAAGGTTTAAGAAATCATTTTTGAAAAGAAGTCTTCAAGAATGCATTTACAAATCAATTACATGAGTTCAATTTCAAAAATCAAAAGCAAAAGGTTTGCAAGCAGTAAAGGTTCATTTATGAAATGAATTTGATCACTAGATTTTTGAATGTAAGGTTTGATAAAAGTATCAAAAACTATGACTTTGAATAAATATTAATGATATTGTATAGACAAGAAGATCATTAATTACTTAGGGTAGTTTTCTCATATTTTATGTGGATGACTTATTACTCATTGTGAATGATGTAAGATTTCAATCCTACATACAATGTTGACTACCTAACCAATTCCAAATGAATGATTTGAATTACTGGGTATGTCCTATAAATAGAGATTTCGAGGACAAAATGTTATCTATGTCTCATATATCTTATATTGACAAAATTGTTGTCAAGTATATGATGTAGTACTTAAAAAATGATAATGTATCATTCTTACGTGAAGTTTATCTTGTCTAAGGAATAGTATCCTCATTTATCTACGTGAAGTTTATTTCGAGGACAAAATGTTATCTATGTCTCATTTATCTACGTTTGAGTGAGAGAAAATCTAATGTACACGTGAGACATAACATTTGACAGTAAATTGGTTAGTATATATTAGTTTACCCAATGGTATCACCATTGCGCGGAAAATTAAAAACTTTTCTCAAAATATCTATAGAGGAAATGAGAAATTATATTTTTGTGTATGAGGTTAAGGATTTGATCTTTACGAGATGCACTGGTTTTAACAAAGATTTGTGGAAATCTATGTTTACCCTAGATGGTGGAGCATGGTATGCAAGTTAAATGTTCTTGCTTATGGAGTAAAGAACTTGCATAACTCAAATAATTTCTTATTGGTCTGAAAGATGTTTCAGATATAGTTAAGCCTAAAACGTTTTATGTAATGGCTAAACTTAAGGAACTTAGATAACATCAATATATAGGGTATCCTGCTGAGAGAGAAAGAATCGTGGTAGGACCAAGATGACTTTTAATTGACAGTCGTTTTGATCTATATAAAAAGACTTTCCAGGCTAAAGTGTTTCAAAGCCATCTAGAATGTCTAGGATTATGAGACATGTCTCATCTTCATTAGGGCAAGTGGGAGAACATGTTGGGTGTAGAGTATGCCCTAGGATACATGTCTCACCAGCTTTAGTGCATGTGGGAGATTGTTGGGATTTATGCCCTAAAGCCTCGTAATTAATTAAATAATTATTTGATAATTATATTATTATTATTATTTGCAATTTATAATATTCATTATATATATAAAATCCAAGGTTATTAGTGTAATCTTGAACTGTATGTAGTTGACATACGAGAGGATCATGTTCAAGTAATAACCTAAAGGGTCTATAGTATATGGATAAGGTTGGGTGGCTTATCCTGATAACACTATTGATACTGCCCACTTTGTAACTGTTACAAATGATTTGATCCAAATCATTCATGTAGAGACATGTGAGTGGGGGTATCCTATACAATGAGTTTGTATAAGACTGGACCACAAAATATATAATCTCTCTTTATAAATTCGTTATTTGAGAAGATTAATATTTCACAAGATGATCATATGTGACTCGATCTTAATCCTGAGTGAGTTATGAACTCCTGCCTGTGAGAGTTCGTCCTTTGATTTGTATGGGTGAGAATGACCTTTATAGCCGATTCAATAAGCCTACCATTTTGGGGCTTGACCAAATAGGGAGTTGGGAACATAAGTTTCACAAGATGGAATTCACTTCTTCCCATATAGGGAAAGTAGATGTGTAGTTCCCTTAAGTGCTGATTTCGAGACTTGAACAATGGGGCTCCACCCTCTCACTGGCCCGAGAGGGACTTCGTTTATGGTTGTATCATAAACAGGTTGTTCATTAGAGAATCAGTGGTACTTAAAGTGTAAGATGTAATTATAGGGGTAAAACGGACTTTTGACCCAGCTGTAATTACGAACAACTCGTGAAGGATCGACTTGCATGTAATGGTTATATCCATGGACACAACTTGTCCTATAATGCATAAGAGTGCAACTCTAGGCCTATAGTGGAGTGACCTAGAGTTAATGAATGAAAGTTAATTAATTTTGTATCATTGAAGCTTATAAATCTGTAGGTCCATAAGATCCCCTTGCTAGCTCATAGTAACACTAAAAGGATCAATTTAGTTGAAAGAAAAATTTGAAATATAAAAATTAATATTTAATATATTTGATATATTAAATGTAGAAGAGTAAAATATATTTATTGTATTTGATACATTAAATATTAGAGGAAATAGTTTATGTATATGATACATTAATATTAAAAACTATATACATTTGTTATTTGAATGAGATTCAAATGGGTTTAAAGTATATTATAAAAGATTAATTTTATAATATTTGAATAAGATTCAAATAAATATAAAATACATATTTTAATATATTAGATATTAAAATGTATTTTATAAAATAAAATTAATTCCTAAAAGCCTTATTATAAATAAGACATTTAGGTTTAGAGAAAAGGTTGGCCAAACACACTACTCACCCTCTGCAGAGAGAATTGTTCTCTCATTCTTTCAAAGAGCTCCCACAAGCCTTGATCCCGTGTTCGAGTCATAGCGAGGAAGATCTCGTGGAAAAAGGAACACAAGAAGATGATTGTTCATCAAAGGTAATATATTTGCTTGACATGTATTTTAGTTTAATTCTAAATAAACCAAAGAATCGATTCCAAACGCTTCCGCTGCGGGGAATGAAGAGTTCATTCCCTTCAATTGGTATCAGAGCAACTTTGTTTTTGTTTAGAATTAAAACTTTAATTAATTTTAAATAAGGAAAATTGTAGTAAATGACAATTTAAGACTTATTGTTTGCAAATATAACATGTTTTTAAAAATTTTGCGGATATAGCAATTTCTATCGCTGATATCTTATGACTGATAGAAGTCTATCGCTGATCACCTCAGCTTTTTATAGATTTTTGTCAGTGATAATAGTCTATCACTGATAGAAGTCTATCAGTGATATAATAAAGTCTATTAGTGATAGAAACGAATTTTTTTGCCATATTTGCAAAACATTTTAAAGTTTGCTAAATTTGCAATTAGTTTGGGCCTGATTGTTATTTATGCAACCAGCCCTTTAAATAATAATAAATATTTTTATTTATTAAACATTTTAATATATATATATAAATTAATTAATATTATTTAATTCAATATCAAATATTAGTTAATATTATTTAATTCAATATCAAATATTAATTAAATAATATGGCTAAACCCGATTTTTCGAAAACCGACTTTTTTACACATGAATCCTATTCATGTTTTAGGCCATTCCCATATGTAAATCATATTTAAATATGTCCATGATTCTTTCACAAGCCGAATTTGAACATTTCAAATTCTTTTTCCTTTTCTCTTATACTGTTGCACGGTGTTATCCGAGCTAGCCAAGAGAACCTAAATGACCTACAGATCATGATCTCCAACGATACGAGATTATCCGGTTAAAACTCTTTTAACCGAACTAATCAACATTCGTTAACCCTCGGAGACTCCTTTATAGTCCGAGGGTTGCACTCTCTTCACTGTAGATATATTATGTCCTCTGATATAACCGTCACGGCCAAGACGACCCTTCACAGGTTGTTCGTAATCACAACTGGGTCATTTTAAACCGTTTAACCCATGCATTATGTCTTGTTCCTTAAGTACCACTAACACCTCTAATAAACAATAGATATGTGGTCCAACCAACAGATCAATTAACCCTCTCATCTCATGAGAGTGTGAGTGCTTATTGTTCAAGCCCCGGAGTCAGCTATTAAGGGAACAACCTATCTACTAACCCTGAAGAGTGGTTTAGGAGTGAACTACAATCTTGTTGTACTATGTCCCCAGCTACCTATTCGACTTTATCCCCAAGATGATACGCTTATCGAGTCGGCACTAGTAGGTCACTCTCACCCGTGCAAGTCAAATGATACTTTCGAATAAGCAGAAGTTCATAGCGAGCTCAAGATTGAGATCGAGTTACCTAGGACATCAAATGAAAATGTCAGTCTCATCAGTAAACGGTGTTATAAAGAGAGAGCGCCATATTTTGCGGTTCAGTGTTATGCAAACTCTTTGCACAGGACGCCCTCACTCGCGCATCTCCATGTGAAACGATTCGGATCACATCGTTTTGTACAATACAAAGTGAGCCGCATCCAATAGTGTTACCAGGATAAGGTACCCAGCCTTATCCGTATACTATAGACCGTTTTGACTGACTACTTGAGCCTGATCCTCAATCATGTCATACATGAGGCTCAAGTACTCATATTCAGCCAAGGGTGTTGGCCATTGGTATAAGTTAACCGAAACACGTTTCACTTTATTCTAGTAAACTCTTTTACTGAATAAAACTAATAACTCTTTGTTGTAAATAGAGTATTTACAAACATAGCAGTTTACAAACCACGAGTTTTAGGACATAAAACCTAACAGACTTCAGTTTCAGACAAGCCAATGTAGCGGTCGGGTTGTCTTACATCCTTCCCACTGCGTCGAGGCTTTCTCAACTCTTGAGAACGACCAGCCTGATCAACAAATCTTGTTAATCCGTCTGTAGATTTCTTGGAAAATTTGGAAAAAACAATCTCTCATGTGGTCTTTCTCTAAGAACGTAGCATTAGTCGATACTAACACTTTGTCCTCTTGAGGATCATAAAAGAGACCACCTTTCGTTTCCCTGGGGCAGCCTACAAATTGGCACAATTTTGAACGGTGTTCAAACATCTTTAGACTGGGTACCAACACATGTGTTAGACACCCCCAAATTCTGAAGTGACGTAAATTGATTTTACGCCCTCTCTATAACTCAAAAGGTGTTTCAGAAACACTTTTAGAGGGAACAACATTCAAAATATATACTGCAGTCTCTAGTGCGTATCCTCAAAACGAACTAGGTAGTTGAGCATAGCTCATCATAGACCGAACCATGTCCAACAAGGTTCTATTTCTCCTCTCGAACACACCGTTCTGTTGCAGTGTTTCGGGCGCTGGGAGTTCGGATACTATTCCATGTTCTATCATATAGTCCTGGAATCTTGTATCCATATACTCTCCACCTCGATCAGATCAGAGTATTTTTATCGATTTACCCAATGTGTTTTCAACCTCTGCCTTAGCAGCAACTGTCTTTCCCTCTCTTTTATCTCTCTTCTTATTTTGAATACTTTTATTCTGAACAGAAGAAAGTTCAGACTTACTGAAGTACCGGATCGTCCCCAGGTAGGAGGTGTTCCGTAAACCGTCAGCTTAAATACCCCCAACCTAGAATAGGATGTCACCAGGTGAGTTTCTTCTAACCTTAGCATTTACAAGATATCGATCTATTCATCTAATGAACGAACCGAATCATGTAACCCTAATTGAGTATGCCTTTGTCTTTGTTATAGATTTTAAAAGTCTATGCCAATTTTACAACACTTTCCAAAACTAAGACTTACTACAACAAACATCTACATGCTTCTCAAACATGCATCACTAAGGCATGACAAGTTAGATGTTTAATTTCATAATCAATATAACATTTATAACAATTACACTTTTAAACAAACAACTCTTTATTCATAATCAATATAACACTTATATTGAATCTCATGAATTAAGCATGCATCCTATACATTATAACACTTATAACATACTTCATGCATGCAACATGATTCCTAAGGTGGGATTTGAAATCTACATGACATACTTTATCCACAATCAAGGAATTTTAATTAAGCCATACATCTCATGCATCAACAATTAAACACGCTAAAGTGATTGGACTTTGGCATCAAGCAAGCAACAACTAATTATTACAAGCTTGTCCAACCCCATGCTGGGTTTTTGAAGCACTTTCGAACTCTTCGAACACCTTAAAAGTCCTTGCTCCTTTTCTCCTCTTTTCCTCTCTTCCGCTTTGCAACCACCTAAGGACTCTAAAGACTCAAGAATTACATACTCACAACCATACATTAAGCCTTTACACACATATAGGCTATTTACAAACAAAAAGTAAAGAACAAAAGTAAAGGGAGATGCCAAAACCGAGAACACTTTAGCCACCCAAGAAAAGAAGTCAAAACAACCCACCAAGGACTCAATTTGTAGAAAATTGAGAGCTTAAAAGCATGCCCTGATACCAATTGATGGAACTGAGGTCCCTATACAACCAAAGGCGCAACGGAAGAAGCCTAAATTGCCAGTGGATCTTCAACAATCAATAAGCAACAAAAGAAGTAACATCGCACAGGTTATCGCATAGCTATCACACAACCCAGCTGTGTGCGATGACACAACTTTTAGAAGGCGGTGTATGCAATTTCATGAAGATCGCATAGACCTACTCAACGATCAGGTTGCACACATTCATCTCATAGTAAACCTATGCGATCAAGAATGTGTCGCACAGACCTCTGTGCCATCGCACACCTGCCTATACGATTGCACAACTGACCTGTGAGATCGCAAAGTTATCGCTTAGCTATTGTCTAGCTCCATGTGCGATCGCACAACCATCACACACAACACTATGCTGTCACATAGTCATCACATAGATATCGCACAGTGTGTGCGATGAAAGATAGAACAAAAAACATACCTTTTTTTATCTTTGTCTTCTCGTCTCCGCAACAACCTCCTCTGCAAAATCCTATGAAGAAAGATGCAAATCGAAGCTTCGAGGGCCACATTTAGTGTAGTCCTAGTTATTTTCAGGCCTAGAAGCGAAGTGGTAGGACTTCTTGAGTAAAAGGTGCTTTGTTTAGAGGATGGAGGAGTTGTGCGATGGAGATTGAAGAGTGTATGCGATGAGACTTTGAACTTAACAACAACAATTGTTCTATCAAAGCTATCGCATAGGTAACTCAACATTAGTGTTCAACACTTGAAGACATCTCTTTATATACTCCATGAGCAAGCTTATCTCATAAGCTTTTGGATTAGTCATGCTTAATAGTTGTCTTACATGCAAGACATGTAAAAAACAATTAACTTTTATATTATTATATTAATATTTATTTTAAAATTAATTCAAAATTAATTTATAAATAAATATAATAATAATATATAATTAATTAAACTTTTTAATTAATTATTTTATTATTTAATTCAATATCAAATATTAATTAAATAATAAGACTAATCTCGGTTTTCTGAAAACAGCCTTTTCGCATATGAATCCCTATTCATATTTTACTCTGAACTCATATTTAAATCATATTTCAATATGTTCAACTTCATCCTCAAAGCCAAATTTGAATTTCTTCAAATTTTCTCCTTCTACATTGTTACACGACTTAGTCCAAGCTAACCAGAAGAACCTAAAGAACCTACAAATCATGAGTTACTACGATACGAGATTACTCGGTTAAACCATTTAACCGATCTAATCAACATTAGTAAACTCCTCGAGACTCCACTAAAGTTCAAGAGTTGCATTCTCCTCACTGTTGATATATTGTGTTCTCTTGATATAACCACCATAGGCGAGTCGATCCTTCACAGACCGTTCGTAATCATAGCCGGTCATTTATACCATTTAACCCCTGCATTACATCTTATTCCTTAAGTACCACTGACATCTCTAAGAACATTTGATCTGTGGTCCAACCAGCAGATAAGAATCCTCTCTGGCCAAGGAGAGGATGAAGTTTCATGTTCAAGACCCGGAGTCATCTATTAAGGGAAGAACCTCTCTACTATCCATGACAGACGAGTAGGAGTGAATTCCGTCTTGTTGTACTATGTCCTCAACTACCTATATTATTACTGTTTTATTCATAGGTGGCAATCAAAACATACGAGGCGTGTGACAATGATGATTTTGTGTGCTAGGTCGTGGTGACAGAATAATCAGGAGTCTCAAGCTTGATTACCGTGAATACATGAGGGTGTGATATTCGAACTTCTGATTTCACCAATTAGACCAATTACCGCGAATACAATCACTCAATTTAATTTAGAGAAATAAACCGATAGATGATAGAGTAGAAATAACATAAAAAAAAAAGATGGAGAAGAACGAGGAGAGAGATATCTTAGGGAGTTGATTTCACCAATTAGACCAATAAATCAATTAATTAACGACTAATAATCATGCAAAATGTTACACGTTAAAAGTTCTTATAGGTAAAAATTGCATCTTTCGAGTACAATTAAAACTCATGCAAAATTATAAAACTAACATATCTGTATAGTTTTTAATAACATGCAAAGGCATTACGACTCTACATTTAACAACCACTGAAGGAGTACAGATCAATTTATTGTTAGAAACTCCTTCAGTCATGCAATTAAGTTCTCGTCTAAATTACAACTTATTAACGTAAATCAGACCAACTAAACAAATAATCTGTAGCTAAAAGATAAAGACATTAAACTCATAAAAGCATGAATGAAAAGAAAAACAATCAATCAAAGACATTTAAATTAATCAAAACATCAGTTTAATGGCTACATCAATCCCTAAGATAAATGAGTTTAGCTAATAATGTTCGACATTACAACATATAAACTCAAAATTAAACCCATAACAAAACTACAAATTTAAAAGGGAACAAGAAATAAATCTAGTGTCGATTCCACGTTTCCACTGCAATCTCCACGATCCTGAGCATGTAATTGTCTTCTTTTTCCTCCCAAACATCTTCTCTAACTCTTAAAATTATGTATTTTCGAAATTGGGAATGACTCTTCAAATTGGCTCCCTAAAATCTCCTCAAAAATATGTATTTATAAGAAAATTTAGGGCAAAAATCGTGTATAAATCAAAATAGGCAAATCTGATGGGCTGAAATCGAGTGTAGCGCGCGTCTATGGAACTTCATGGAGGTGCAAGGCAACTGGGATCACGTTACACAGGAGCTTAATAATATATTCACGAGGTAATGTATAATGTTTAGCATTTAGTAATGTTGGTCAAGCAAACCTATGCAAAGGACTACGTGCGTGATGGCTTGAGTTTGAGTCTACTTTGCATTTCTTTTACATATTATTTTTATTTTCAGCGTCTAGACGCCATCCCCTTGGGTTTTTGGCTTCTTTTCATCCTTGCGTGATGGCCAAAACCGATCAACGAAAAGCCAAACCAGTCAACAAATTGCGTTAACTGGTCGTCAGATCGGTCAACTGCCATCAGATCGATCATCCTTCAACTGAATCGGATAGTCCTTGAACACAGAAGCCTAACTCGCATTCAACCCTCCTTCCACTCATGCGCAGGCCATCCCAGACGTCTTCAATTTCAACCCTGGCACGCGTAGGGCAAATTGCTAAGCAAATGCCCAATCGATGCCCAACGTCAGAGCCTCCACCAACCCTAGTACAGTCGTTTCCCACCTGATCCACTCTCCACCTGATCATCATTTAACCCACAAATTCGGCCTAACTTGAACTTCAGCCCTTAAATTATTCAGTCATAAACAAATTTTCAGCTAACTTCTTTTTAGGAGAAAGTTCGAAGTTTGATTTAGTAAGTTGCTCTCTCTCCTTCAAATATAAAAAGAGAGAGTCTTGAGAGAGTAAAACACATAAAAACACAACACAACACAACACGACATTAATTTTCTTTTCTCATTCTTAGTTGAGTGAAGGTTCTTATTTTCTTAGTTTACTTTTGTCATTACTTTAAGATTTTCGTTATTTTTCTTTGTAGTTCTATTCAAATTATGATGAGATCTTTAGCTATCATCACTATGATAAGCTAAAGTTCATTAATCTAATTTAGAAGTCAGGAGTTTCTCTTAATGCATATGTGAGAAATTAGTTTTAATCGCATTGATCTATTTCTTTTATCATTTTGTTTTTTTATGTTTTTATTCATTGGCATGCACTTACAATTAAATTGACGCCTTGATTGTATTTGCATGACTAACTGCTAAAACTTTAATGCATGTGATAGCTCCAAAATAGAGCTATTATTTAATCCCTAATATTATCTAAATATCGTGCTTAAAGATGTTTATTTGCCTCTGTTGTAGGTGTTTCACGGTTATAAAGCTCTAGAGGTCCAAAGACGTGTTTCGGTGCTAAGAAGGTCATTTTAAGGCCTCGGGATTGCATCAGGAAAAGAGAAGCATCAAAAGTGGAGATTTTTTCCAAAGGGAGCAACCAAAGGCAAAACAATTTGCTCAAACCCGAGAGCAAGCGTTTAGCATCAGCCTCGAGACATCGCTCGATGCTGTCCAAAAGCATCTCGACGCTTCGAACGCGCGCTGTTATTTTTCGTCCGTAGCGTCTCGACACTGCCCTGCAGCGTCTCGACGCTACGACGATTATAAAACCCATTTTTCCGATTTTTAGGTCACTTCTTCTTCTTCCTCTCTTCCCCTTTTACGATTTTCTCTCTAGAATTTGGGGTTTTCTCCCCTCTTTGCTGTAAAGAAGCTTAAACTATTGTGGTTTAACTTTATTTTCACAACGAGCTCCTAAGGTAAGTGCTGTAATTTTAGTTTAGGGATTTATCTTGACGCTTAGTGAGGGTTTATATTAATTTCTAGCTTAGTATTAATTATCTCTTGCATCTTCTTCCTTGGTTTGTATCCAAATAGCATGTGTAACTGATTAGGAGTGACGCTCGAGTCCTTATGCATGTTTTACCGTTAAATATTAGGACGTATAATTGCCTCAATCGCCAAGTAACAAGGGTCTAAGCGTTGCTAATTAATACAAGCCTAAGTGACAGTTGAGGGTATGAGTTAATTACTGTTTTCACAATAGATTTAAGGTTAGGAAAAAATCGAATTAATCTTAGGAGTAATTCGTCGCGACGTTACCCGTCACGATAGATTTAAGGTAAGGGTATGAGTTAACTTAAATTGATTATTGGCCATGTTTAATTAGAATTTACGCCTCTAATTAATCCATTGAGATGTTTGCTACGGAGACGAGCAAACATCTCGCGTGCATGAGATATAATCGCTAAGCATGTTAGAATCCCTATGATCTAAGCGCATCAATTAAATCTCGGTCCCCTGAATTAGGAGTACATGTTACTTTACTTTATTTTTCTCGCATTTAATTTCCCGTCATTCAATTTTTCGTTAGTTTAATTTTGTGTTTAGTTTAGTTTTCTTTAACATCCCCCTTTTTATTTACCGTTTTAATTAAAAGACAAATAGAAATTAATTAGGAGAAGTTAATTTAGGTTCTCTGCGGATCGACCCGATTACCACTAGCTACAAGTTAGCTTAGTTGTATCGGTATTATAAATTTCATTTTGGCAAGCCTCGACAGCTTGAGATTGGAGTACACCATAAAGTGCTCTACCAAAATTTGCGTCTCTGCCAGGGAAAATATTCTTGAAGTCTACCCCGCCCAAGAGCACCCCGAGCTGAAAAACCAATTTCCTTTGTCCTATAACCTAAGTCTTGAAAAAATGAGGGTGGAAATTGATTCTATGCTCGAGGAAATACACCCCAATTGAAAAGAAGACATTAAGAATATTCCGCCATGTGAGGATGAGGTTGGTGAGATTAAGGAAGAGGTTGAGCCTAGTCCCGAGGAGGAGATTCAGGTGATATAGTTTGAGGCTGACGAGTCTCTATCTGTTTTATTTCCTGAAATTTCCTTAATTGATGCATGCTCTCTTCCTTATTCTCCTGTTGAGTCATTTATGTCTGTTGAGTCAGTTGAGTCCTTCTTTTTGTTTGAGTCTGTTGAGTCTTTATTTTTTCCATATATTAAAAAAAAAAAAAAACTTTGTCCGGCTGCCACGAGAAGTCGAAGAGCTTGCTTATCTTGGCAGGTTTTATAGATTCAAGGAAGAAGAGGTCGAAGAAGTACGAGAATTTCTACGTACCTTGATAGAGTCGAGGACACGTCGAGCATAACGACGTTAGAAAATTGCGCGTTTTGAGAGGCAACCCATGAGTATTTCAATTCATGTCTTTACTTTCAGTTTTTATTTTCCAAACTTAGTTTTTTTTTTTGCTTTCTTTTGTAGGGGTTTTGACTTAAGGAGCGAGATAGTGGGACAAGGACCACGCTGCTCCAACCACCAGCCTCGTAAAATTCAGAGGAGGTTTTCTGTTCCCTTTGAATTTATGAGTTGTCTGTTGGATTTCTGTAGTTATTGAGCTGTAGAGACTCTGAATTTGAAGTGCTTTGGTCTGATGTTGCATGTAGTTCAATGAGGACAATATAGGAAATTCTTTTAAATTCTTTGTATTTGTATATCTAGAAAAGCATGTGATTGTATGTGTTAGTTGAGCATTTTTAAAAAAAAATAATTTTTTTTGTTGCTCCCTTGGATCCATCGAGCACCTAGAATCCTATTCTTGGTTCTGTAGGTTTAGAATAATCTTATGTAGCCCGAAATCATGTTGTCACCCCGAAAGGCACCCCTAGGGAAGGCTTGGTGCATGATAGGTTGTAATAAGTTAACCGTGTTATAACGAAGCTATTGCCTAAAAAAAGAGAGAGACAAGCGTGTAAATAAAAACTCCTGAGGTGCTCTTCCTTCTTAAAGTGCACATTAAGAAGTGAGCATTAGTCCTTAAAAATGTGAAGCTTGCCCGTAGTCAGATACCTTGTGCAGTGAAACTGCAGGTAGGCTGGAACGAAGGCAAGCTTGACATGTTAGACTCTCTTGGAGAAGTAAGGAAAAGAAAAGAAAAGTAAAAAAAATGTAGTTCAAATAAAAATGAAAGAGTACAGCGTACTCAAGGAAAAAAATAAAATTTAGGCATTTTGATTTGTGACCCTCTTGATTGTTAAAAAGCCATTAGACTGTTCTTAACTGCTAGAAGTAGGGGGAAAACTAGATGTAGGGTTGCATAAATTTTTCGGGTCTATAAGAGCTAGAATAGGGTAGCTAAACACACACACACACACACACACACACACGTAGAGGAGTGTTGCGTGCTCAATGTGTAAATTAAAAAGCAATGGAAGAGCACTCAGAACATGCAAGCATACATGGTCTTGTAGCAAGTAATAAGTATTTTTTCATTCGATTTCCCACAGAGATTTATTCTTAGTTACTAGCAAAGTGAGATGTTAATTTAGAAAGGGTGGTTTAAATGGGGTAGAATTGGGATTAATGTGCCTAACTATTAAAGAACGTGCGAGATATGAAAGCATAAACAAAGACAAGGGAAGAGGTTAACTTGAATGTAGAAGAGAAAGAATTGCGGAGAGAGCAATTATCTAGCAATAAAATCGCAAAACAGGAAGCTGAAAAAAATGGCTAAGGCAAGTTTAAACTAAGAAAATTGCGCAGACAACAATTTTCTCGCAATGGTACTAACAGCGTTTTAAGGGTAAAGTGTGGAAACAAAGGCTACTAACGACTCCTCTATAGGCTTTCTCATACGATTCTTTAGCAGTAGATCAACTCATCATGCATCAAATTAACTCATTCTCATGTATCTCTCGATTTCATGCATTAGATCCTTTAGTTCACTCATGCCCAAGTGAGGCTTAAGCATCTATTTATATAAGCAAGTTAATGACTTGTGCTAGGAAAACGCCTATTCCTAGGTCATTTTCTGGCTACCATGAAAGGCTAGCATGAATGGATGACTCTGAACTCTTACTCCTTCCAGAGGTTAGGAGTTCTTTGGACAAAATGGATGGCCAATCGAAATTGCCCGTGGGATGAAGCTTACATACATTCAATGCACTTGGAACTATCCTACATGCTGATTCACGTATTTCTACCTATAGATTCGTCATTAGCATACCCTTATGTGGTTTAGTTACTCATGGATGATGATGGAGTGGAACGATTTGATTGATTAAACATGCTGAACAATATTCAAATAGAAATGACAAAAAACAGAAACAATGGAGAACTTGCGAAGTAATGGAATAACTCTTTGATTAACCAAGATTCGAACTAAACAAGTAACAACTTTGAAACAACGAGGACTACACAAAAGAGAACGAAATGTATTGGAGTAGCAAGCAGAAGTGAAATAACAACAGACAGAAACGAAAAGGAAAGCAAAAAAACAGTAAAAAGCAAGTAACGTGTGCGTGTGAACTCCTCGCCGCAAGCGCCTCAGATGAAGAGCGAAGGTGAGCTTGTTCGTGGATGAATCCAATCAGAAGAGATGAAAGATCATCTCTTCTTCCTGTCAGATTATCGATTCCACCAGCTAAAACCTTCACACCAACAACCAGAAGAGAAAACAATGAGAAACTGCGTTGAGATGGGAGTTCTACGCCTTCGAGTATGTCTCTAACCTTCCCCCTTGACCTCCTTTTATAGTGTTTTGCAGGTAGTCTTCAGCCAAGGAGAACCATCCATTCTGAACGACGACCTTCCACGTGGCAGCAGGAGAAAAAATGGGCGGATGAAAGATCGTAACAAAATGGCAAACGGTTAGACAACTTAACAATTTTCACTTAAAACATTGCTGAGACAGCAATGTTTTCGCAATGTTTATGCAATATGGAAATTTCAACTCTTTAACTTTGTTTTTGGTTCTTTTTCCTTCGTTTTACACATAAGTCCTGATTTAGCTTCATTCTATAAATTCTCATATAAAAGCACATGTTTAGGCTAAATTCTACCAAAAACACTTAAGAGTTCACCCAATTCAATAGCAACTAAGTCCCTAAAATATGCACTTTTGGAGACGTAACACACCCCCAAACTTAAGTTATTGCTCGTCCTCGAGCAATATAAGGGCTTACTTGGGCTGCTATTACTCTATCTAACTACTTGCTGACTTCCCTAAGTTCACTATCTAGGGCATGGCTGTCCTGTGACACTCTTCTAAGTTTAAAACTAACTTCTCATTTTGCCTCTTCTGATTTCTCTCGCCTTATAATCCTACTGTTTTTATAAACTCCCCACAACTGATCTATCTGCTTTGGTCATCAGGTTCATTGTGCAACTATCCCTAAGTTTTCAAATTCTACCTAGCTTTACCCCAGACTCAGTACATGCTTCTAATGTTTTTCTTTTGAGCTACCTAAGATTCCTTAGAGTCATGCCAGTCTTAGTATAAACAAGTGACAGTAGTACATTTCATAGGACAATCTAAACCCTGGCATCACTATATTGGATATACATTCATCTCCCTTAACAAACCTATAAGCTACAACTCTGTGCTTAGCTAATTGAGGATCAGAGTTCATTCACACAGGACACCTAAGCACATAAGCTATAACTCATAGGCATACATTCTTCTTCCTTGGTTTTTCCTTTTTCTTTCCTTCTTTGGTAGGGTCTCTTCCTTTGGTTGCCTTTCGATGCAATGCCACTTGTGGGTTACACACATGGCACTGATTACTCAGCAACCTCAAGAGAGACACTACTCTTTATTCTTTTGCTTTTCATTTTTTTTCAAAGAAGAAGAAGAATGCTTATGTTTAAGAGGGAGAGAGGAATGTTCCTAGGCCTAGGGCTGCCTCCCCCAAACTAAAACTTCTAATTGTCCCTAATGAGAGTCTGAGGTGGCACACCCCCAAACTTGTCCTAGAAGCATCTAGTCTAAGGCAAAACAAGTAAAATTTAAAACTCCTAGGCATAGAATGACCTTCCTAAAGCAGATAGCACAGCAGCAGAATTGTTTTGTAAACACAGCATGTTAAGGGCTTAAAGAGGTGCATGCTGAGCAATTTTAAGGAACTAATTTAAACTATCAAAGGTGTACGAAGACACTCATCCAGCATGCTCACAGATAGATCACATATTGAAGTCAAGAAAGCAGCAAAATATCAAAAATTAAACAGAAACAGCCTATCAAAAAGTCATTCAAAAGCATGCGAAAAACTAACAAAACATTGCGGACTCCGCAAAGAATCTGCAATAAACCTACAGAGCATATTTATCAGTGATCAAGGCTCCTGGCATGCTATTTTCAGCAAACATTCACTACACAAAATAGGTAAACTAGCTACTCTAACTACTCTGAAACCATCACCCTAACTATACTATCCTAAACAAACAAAAGAACAATTAAAACAGATCAAGCATCTTATGAAAAACAGGGGTCACAAGTCACAGAAAAGCAGTGTGTTTTTTTTTTTTAAACAGGGATTAGAAAACTCCCTCGAATGCCGTTCAAGCTGGCATTCAATCCTCCTCATCCTCATTTCTCCTTTCTCTAGGAGGCGCCCATGGCTTCAACAGGTCAGTGGGGAAGGCAGGGAATATGCACCCCAGCTGGTCAGCCACATCTTTGTCCCGTGCCTGTGCATATTCAGCCCACTGCCCCATTGAAGGGAATGAACTCTTCATTCCCCGCAGCGGAAGCGTTTGGAATCGTTACTTTGGTTTATTTAGAATTAAATTAACATACAAGTTAAGCATATATGAAATTACCTTTGATGAACAATCATCTTCTTGTGTTCCTTTTTCCACGAGATCTTCCTCGCTATGACTCGAACACGGGATCAAGGCTTGTGGGAGCTTTTTGAAAGAATGAGAGAACAATTCTCTGCAGAAGGTGAATAGTGTGTTTGGCCAACCCTTTGGCTAAACCTAAATGTCTTATTTATAATAAGGCTTTTAGGAATTAATTTTATTTTATAAAATACATTTTAATATCTAATATATTAACATATGTATTTTATATTTATTTGAATCTTATTCAAATATTATAAAATTAATCTTTTATAATATACTTTAAACCAATTTGAATCTCATTCAAATAACATATGTATATAGTTTTTAATATTAATGCATCATATACATAAATTATTTCCTCTAATATTTAATGTATCAAATACAATAAATATATTTTACTCTTCTACTTTTAATATATCAAATATATTAAATATTAATTTGAATATTTCAAATTTTCTTTCAACTAAATTGATCCTTTTAGTGTTACTATGAGCTAGCAAGGGGACCTTATGGACCTACAGATTTATAAGCTCCAATGATACAAAATTAATTAATTAAACTCATTAATTAATTGACTTTCATTCATTAACTCTAGGTCACTCCACTATAGGCCTAGAGTTGCACTCTTATGCACTGTAAGACAAGTTGTGTCCATGGATATAACCATTACATGCAAATCGATCCTTCACGAGTTGTTCGTAATTACAGCTGGGTCAAAAGTCCGTTTTACCCCTGTAATTACATCTTACATCTTAAGTACCACTGATTCTCTAATGAACAACTTGTTTATGATCCAACCATAAACGAAGTCCCTCTCGGGCCAGTGAGAAGGTGGGGCCCCATTGTTCAAGTCCCGAAATCAGCACTTAAGAGAACTACTCATCTACTTTCCCTATATGGGAAGAAGTGAATTCCATCTTGTGAAACTTATGTTCCCAACTCCCTATTTGGTCAAGTCCCCAAAATGGTAGGCTTATTGAATCGGCTATAAAGGCCATTCTCACCCATACAAATCAAAGGACGAGCCCTCACAGGCAGGAGTTCATAACTCACTCAGGATTAAGATCGAGTCACATATGATCATCCTGTGAAATATTAATCTTCTCAAATAACGGATTTATAAAGAGAGATTATATATTTCGTGGTCCAGTCTTATACAAACTCATTGTATAGGATACCCCCACTCACATGTCTCTACATGAATGATTTGGATCAAATCATTTGTAACAATTACAAAGTGGGCCGTATCAATAGTGTTACCAGGATAAGGCACCCAACCTTATCCATATACTATAGACCCTTTAGGTTATTACTTGAACATGATCCTCCCGTATGTCAACTACATACAGTTCAAGATTACACTAATAACCTTGGATTTTTATTTATATAATGAATATTATAAATTGCAAATATTAATAATAAAATAATTATTAATTAATTACGAGGCTTTAGGGCATAAATCCCAACATGCCCCATCTTATGCTGCAGGTCCATCAAGCACGCCATGGATAGTGATTGAGCAGCAGCCAGGCCGTCCAGCTCAAATTCCATGTTGCCCCTCCTTCGCATCCTCAGGACTGTGGGCAGCTCCAGATGACCGGTGTAAGCCAGCTGCCTCTCCTTCCTCTCTATAGGCACACCTGCACGTAAACAGAGTTTAGTAATTGTGTTTGGGAAGAAAAGAGGGCCCTTACCTTTTTTTGAACAGTCGGTGATGGAGGCGGCAATGACTTCTCCAACATCTATGGCGAGGCCTCTCATGATGGCATACAGCAGCAGTGATCTCCCCTGGTTGATAGTCGTCTCATGGGTCACAGGGGAGATGCGTCGGCGCACGAAAGAGAACCAGACGGCTGCCTTATCTTTGAGGGTTGCACTCATCAGGGTGTGCTTCCCATTCCTTGAAATTGTCCAAGCCGCCTCAGGTTTGCCTATGACTTGCAGGGCTTCTTCAAGGACAGCCGCAGAGGGAGATTCGACGATTCTCACATAGTCAGTGTACTTATTCCCTTTGAGAGCATAAGCTTCATTGATCGCCTTGGGCGAGAAGTCGACCTCGATTCCCCTCACCATGGACAGACCATCTTCAGGGTGCGTCAGGTTGGCGTAGAAGTCATACACCATGTCGGAGTAGGCAGGGATGGGCGGTCTGCACAACTCTTCCCAGCCATGGTTGGTGATTCCTGCGCGCAAAAATTGCGGCAGGTCCGCCAGCGCATCAAGAAAGCCTCGCTCATGGAGGAGGTCTCTCTTCCTCAATTCGAGGCTCCTAGCCTCTGTTTCTTTTGAGACAAACCTCACGTCTTGAGGTTCATCTTCTGGGTACATTTTTCCCTTGCCCTTCTTTTCTTTGGCCGCCTCAACAGCCTCAACCTTCGCCCTTTTCTCTGAGGACTCAGCTTCCACCCTCTTCCGTTTCTTCTTGATTCGCTTGGAGGCTTTTGGCCGCTTGGACTTTGCAATCTTGGGCGCCTTCTTCCTCAGCCTAGCCCTGGTGGTTATTTGTTGGAGGCAATCCCCCAACGTCTCGTCCATGGAGTCCTTGCTTCCCCCTCCGCAGGGCTGTCAAGACTGACCTCCCTCAAGGGGGAGAAGACCTCTTCCTCGTCTGCTGGTTCGCCCTCTTGCACCGATTCTTGGTGCTCGTCAGATGGAGGCTCTGGCTCTGGCGTCTGTGGAGAAGGATCAGGGCTCTGCTGGGCCGTCTCAAAGGATGAACGGCCATCCCCAAGGCTCTCTTCGCTTGGAGTATTCCTCTCTTGGCTCGGGGAATCAGGCAATGGAACCTTCCACTTCTTCTTCTTTGGTGTCTTCGTCGGATCAGAGGGATCAGCCACCTCTGTGGTCGCCACCGTCCACTTCTTTCTTCGCACTGTCAACTTCGGAGGTCGTGAGGGCTGCGCGGTGTCGGCATCTGCTAAGGAAAGCAGCGCCTCCCTCACAACTTCTTCTGCGTCAGGCGACGCTTTCTTGGGCGTGGAACGCTCTAATCGGGTTGTCAACATTGTTGGTTCTTGGGAGATCTGAGTACAGTAGTCGCAGGGGAAGAAGACTGAGTTCAGGATTTTCAACGGCTAAAGAATCGTGAGGAACGAAACCCCCAAACGACGGCTATTTGTACTCGAGTACCCTCCAACGGCTCTATTCTATTGCGGGCTCTGCAACTTCCTCGCAATCAAACCGCAAAGCCGTTGAGATTTTCTTGATTTGAGTTGCATTATTTTAGCAACCAAATCTCCGATTTTGCTAGATCTTCTTCGTGGATCTCTTCCCTTGATTCATCTTTTGAAATTCCTCGTGAAGATCTCCCGTTAATATCCCTTAATTAACAAAAAAAAACGTAATTAAAATCACAAATAAAACAAACAAAACATAAACCGAAAATACTGGAAAAAAAACTAAGGCAGAGCCTTCTGATGGACGAGCACACTGATCACTCATCCCTTCTCGATTCGATTCTCAAGCTTCAGATAGGAGGAAGGCCGAGAGTGTCTCCACATCTCCTTCCTCGTAATAATGCTTCAATCGTGCACCATTAACCATAAACAGCTGCCCGTGGTTGAGGTTGCGAATCTCGTTAGCACCATGAACAAACACGTTAGTTATCATAAAAGGACCTGACCATCTGGACTTAAGTTTGCCTGGAAATAACCTTAACCTTGAGTTGAATAATAAGACATGCTGGCCTTTCTTAAAGTCCTTGATCCTAAGTCTACTATCATGCCAAATTTTAGTTTTTTCCTTATACATTTTAGCATTTTCATAGGACATATGTCTCAGCTCATCTAGCTCATGTAATTGCAGAGACCGCATCGGTCACGCAATAATTCAGTTCTTTTAAGGCCCAAAATGCTTTGATTTCCAATTCGAAAGGAAGATGACATGCCTTCCCGTACACAAGCCTATAAGGAGACATACCTAGGCGTGTTTTATATGCAGTCCTATATGCCCAAAGTGCATCGTCTAACTTAAAAGACCAATCTTTTCTATTAGGTTTGACCACTTTTTCGAGTATGTTCTTAATCTCCCTATTGGATATTTCAGCTTGTCCATTTGAATGTGGGTGATAAGGGGTAGCTACTCTATGTCTAACATTGTATTTAGCTAACACCTTTTCCATAGCTTTATTTATAAAGTGAGTACCCTCATCACTAATTATTGCTCGTGGTGTACCAAACCTTGTAAAAATATGCCTATTAAGAAACTTAATGACTGTTTTGACATCATTTGATGGACATGCTACGGCTTCTACCCATTTAGATACATAGTCTACAGCTACAAGTATATAGAGATTACCTGCAGAAGGAGGGAATGGTCCCATGAAGTCGATGCCCCACACATCAAAGAGTTCCATCTTCAAGATGTAAGTGAGAGGCATCTCATCTTTCCTACTGAGATTACCTGTCCTTTGACACTCATCGCAGCTGTGGGCATGGTCATGTGCATCTTTAAATATCGTGGGCCAATAGTAGCCACTTTGGAACACCTTTGCAGCCGTCCTTTGGCCACCAAAATGCCCACCATAGAGAGTCGTGTGGCAGTGTTGCAACACTGACTTCGCCTCAGCAGCTGATACACACTTCCTCAGCAAGCCGTCTGCGCAAGTCTTGTAAAGTGTAGGATCGTCCCAGATGAACTTCCTAGCTTCGTGTAGGAACCTCTTCTTTTCTTACCCTCCTTTGAAAGTTGGTAGTACCTGCGAGGCAAGGAAGTTAGCAATATCCGCAAACCAAGGTTCCTCATCGTTATCACGATGTGCTAACACAAAGACATGCTCATCGATAAAGGCATCAGAAATTGCTGGCTCAGCAATTTTATCGCAATTATGCCGCAATCTAGATAAATGGTCAGCAACTACATTATCGCATCCTTTCTTATCTCTAATGTCTAGATCAAACTCTTGCAACAATAATACCCATCTAATTAACCTAGGCTTAGCATCAGCCTTCCTCATTAGATATTTTAGTGCAGAGTGATCAGTGTACACGATTGTTCTAGTACCTACAATGTAATTCCTAAACTTTTCACAGGCAAACACTACAGCTAGCATTTCCTTTCCGTGGTTGTGTAATTACATTGTGCTTCATTCAAAGTCTTACTTGCATAGTATACATGATGTGTTAGTTTATCAATTTTTTGTCCTAGCATGACTCCTACTGCATAGTCACTCGCATCACACATCATCTCAAATGGTAGATCCCAATTTGGGCCTACTATAATTGGTGCTTTGACTAAGGCTTCCTTAAGTGTTGTCCATGCTAAGAAACATTCTTTTGAAAAGACAAATGGCTTGTTAAGCTCTAGAAGCTCACACAAAGGTTTAGAGATTTTTGAAAAATTCTTAATGAATCTCCTATAGAAACCTGCATGACCTAGGAAACTTCTAATAGCTTTTACATTTTGAGGTTCCACTAGCTTCTCTATTATCTCTATCTTGGCCCTATCGACCTCTACTCCTGCTCTCGACACTCTATGACCTAGGACTATCCCTTCTTCCACCATAAAGTGGCATTTTTCCCAATTTAGGACTAGGTTGGTCTCCTCACACCTAGCTAGGACTTGTCCTAAGTTTTCTAAGCAATTATTAAAAGAATCACCAAAGACCGAGAAGTCATCCATGAATATTTATATCATGGACTCATCTAGGTCAGAGAAAATGGCCAACATGCACCTTTGGAATGTTGCTGGTGCATTGCATAAGCCAAAAGGCATTCTGCGAAAAGCAAATGTTCCAAAGGGACATGTAAAGGTTGTTTTCTCCTGGTCCACAGGGTCTATGGTGATTTGGTTATATCCAGAATAACCATCTAGAAAGCAGTAATAGGCTCGGCCAACTATCCTATCTAACATTTGATCTATAAATGGTAAAGGAAAATAATCTTTTTTTGTTTCTTTATTTAATTTTCTATAGTCCATACAGACTCTCCATCCTGTAATAGTTCTAGTTGGAATTAGTTCATTACTCTCATTAACTACTACAGTCATCCCAACCTTCTTAGGCACACATTGAATTGGACTCACCCATTGACTATTAGCTATAAGGAAGATTACACCTGCATCTAACCATTTGATGATCTCTTTTTTAACTACCTCCTTCATGGAGGGGTTCAACCTACGTTGGTGATCTACTCTAGGTGTATGTTCCTCTTCCAATAATATCTTATGCATGCAATAGGAAGGACTAATACCTCTTATATCAGCAATCGTCCATGCAATAGCTTTTTTATGTTGCTTAAGCAGCAATATTAGCGCAATTTCATGCTCTTCACTTAACTTGGACGAAATAATAACAGGCAAAGTGTCATGCTCTCCTAGATATGCATACTTAAGATGATCAGGCAATGGTTTTAATTCTAATATAGGTGGATGCTCAATTGATGGTTTCAATGGATTCGGGGATCTTTCAGACAAGTCATTAGTCATACAAACATGCTGACGTTTGTCCACAGATATATCCATTAACTCAGATATATTTAAGTCAGTTGTATCTACTTGTACATAGTCAGTAGCATGCTTAATCAATAGTTCATGCTCAAGTTGTTCTTCCATCAGTGAATCTACTACATCCATACTAGCACATGATTCAGAATCAAAAGGATACCTTAGAGCTTTAAAAACACTAAATTTGACCTCCTCATCATGAACTCTCATGGTGAGCTCACCTTTCTGAACATCGATCAAGGCCCTACCTGTGGCTAGAAATGGTCTGCCTAGCAAGATTGGTACCTCCTTGTCTGCTTCATAATCCAGAATGATGAAGTCTGCAAGAAAAATGAATTTGTCAACCTTGACAAGTATATCCTCAATCTTACCCTCAGGGTATGCTATGGATCTGTCTGCAAGCTGCAAGGTGACAGTAGTAGGACGTGCTTCCCCTATTCCAAGCTGACGGAATAGTGACAAGGGCATGAGATTTATGCTGGCTCCCAGGTCACAAAGAGCTCTGCCCACGTGCTTGCCTCCCAACTCGACTGGTAAGGTGAAGGAACCAGGATCCTTCTCCTTCTTTGGAAGCTTGTTTTGGAGTATAGCACTGCACTCCTCGGTGAGATTCACTGTTTCAAATTCACCAATAATTTTCTTGTTAGTAATAATGTCCTTCAAAAACTTAACATAAGAAGGCATAGATTGCAAAACCTCTACAAATGGATAATTGTTACGTCTCCAAAAGTGACCTTTTTAGGACTTAATTATCTTAGAAAGATGTTCACTCTTAGGTGTTTTTGATAGCATTTAGCCTAAACCTATGCTTAAATATGAGAATTAGAAGAAGGTAGCTAAATTAGGACTTAAGTACAATAGGAAAGAAAAGGGTTGAAAACCGAAGGAAAAGAATGAAAAACAAGCATTGCGATAGCATTGCGGAAACATTGCGGACACCGCAATGTTTCAAGTGAAAACCGTAAGTTGACTGATCTTTTTCTGTTAATTTCCGTGATTTCAGGGATTCGTTCTTTCTCCTCCATCCATTCTGAAGGACGACGTTGAAGATTGATGGTTCTCCTTGGCCCAAATGCACCTGCAGATTACTATAAATAGGGGTCAAAGTCGAGGGTTCAAACATCATCCGAAAGCGTAGAAGTCTTCTCGCAGTCCAACTTTTCTCCTGTTTTTCCTTTGCCGTCTGCTGGTTTGCGAAGCTCAGCTGTTGGAATCGATAATCTGATAGGAAGGAGAGGAGATTCTTCTTCTCTCCTGATTGGATTCATCCAAGCAAGGCTGACCTTTCTCATCCTTCATTCGAGGCGACTGCAACGAGACATTCGAGCTTGTTTTACTGCTTTTTGCTCTTCATTTCCATTTTCCAGCTTTGTCTTGTTGCTGTTTCTTTTCTAGTAGCTAGTTTAGACTATTTCGTTGTGTTCTGTCTTCCTGTTATTTGCTTTAAAGCTTTCCTTTGTCAGTCAAACAATCAAGTAATCAAATCTCAATTCTTCATTCCACAGTTTCTTGCCTTTACATTCTACTGCTTTCCCTTACTGTTGTGTCTTTAAATTCCTTCTGAGCATGTCTACTTCTTCTCTTACTTCTGTTCTATCTACATCCATGAGTAGCTAAATCACTTAGGGGCATGCTAATGACAACACTTTAGGCTAAAAAACGTGAACCAAGCATGTAGGATAGCTCTCGAAGCATTGATTGTATGTAAGCTTCATCCCACGGGCAATTTCGATTGGCCATTCATTTTGTCCAAAGAACTCCTAACCTCTGGAAGGAGTAAGAGTTCAGAGTCATACTATCATGCTAGCCTTTCAAGGTAACCAGGAAACGACCTAGGAATAGGCGTTTCCCTAGTACAAACCATATTTTTCTGCCTTAACAAGATGCTTAAGACCTTACTTGGACATGAGTAAACTAAAGAATCTAATGCATGAAATCGGAAGATACATGAGAATGAGATAGTTTGATGCATAGAGAGTTGATCCAATGCTTGAGAATCGTGCGAAAAAGCCTATAGGATAGTCGTTAGTAGCCCTTAATTCATCATTTTACACACTTTCGCTGTTATTACAATTGCGGTAAAATTGCTGTTTCCGCAATTCTGCTAAGTTACAATTCTGTCTAGCTGTTTTTGTCTTCATTTATTAATCTCGTCTCTTCTCATTTGAGTTTAGCTTTGACTTGCACTTGTTTATGTTGCTACCCTCTTCGTATTCAGTAGGAAATAGACAATTAAAAACCAATTCTACCCCATCAAATCCACCCCTTCTTTCTTAACTTTACACTTCATGAATAGCTTATAATAAATCTCTGTGGGAAAACGAATGAAATATACTTACTACTTGCTATAAGACCATGTATGCTTGCATGTTCTGAGTGCTCTCTCTACCTTATTACTTATTTATTTTAACACATTGAGCACGCAACAAGTTTTTGGCGCCGCTGCCGGGGATTTATTTAAGTGGAAACGAAGTTTGTTAAGTTTGAAACATCAAGTTTATTGCCTATTGAAGCTGATCTGTTTCATTTCTTTTGCAGGTACTATTGGGCTAGTTTATGAGTGAGCCTTCAAGTAGTGATCTAGAGTTCAATCCTGAGCTTGAGAGATTACTTAGGGCCAGAAATAGAGCCAAGAAACGTCTCTTTAAACAACCCCCTGTACCTCAAGTAATTGCGGGAACCGCAATTCCTCCGCAATTGTCTCAAGAAGAAATGAATGGAATAGTTCCAAATCCGGTGCCTGTCACTCGCAATCCCATCGAAATAGCGAATGACAAGGATAGCGCCATACTTTCGTACCTAGTACCTATGCCTGGGGAGCTGAACCCCAGCATAATCCGTCCTGAAATCACTGCCAACTCATTCGAGTTAAAGCCAATGATGTTCCAAATGTTGTCCACTGTGGGACAATTCTTTGGAGTGGAAAATGAGGATCCCCACAACCATCTTAGAAACTTCTTAGGAGTTAGTGACACATTCCTCATCCCTGGAGTTTCCCAAGAAGCCTTGAGGCTATACCTTTTCCCTTACTCTTTGAGGGACAAAGCCAAAACATGGTTGAACTCATTACCCTCTGGATCTGTTCGCAATTGGACAGACTTAGCAGAAAAATTCTTAGTCAAATACTTCCCACCTGATAGGAATTCTACCTTCCGTGATGACATAATCAAGTTTAAACAAGCTGACACTGAGTCTCTTCACGAAGCTTGGACAAGGTTTAAAGATCTTCTTCTTAAATGTCCACACCATGGCATCCCATGGTGTATCCAAATAGAGGTCTTTTTCAAAGGATGCAACCCCAACACTAGACAAGTCTTAAACTCATCTGCTGGTGGTTCCATGTTGTCCAAGAGTTACAACGAGGCCTATGAGATCTTGGAGAAGATCTCAGCATCTCATTGTAGGTGGTCAGATGACCCAGTTGAGCCAACTAGAGCTCAAGACAAGGATGCTCTAAGTGCAATGAGCAGCCAAATAAATGCCCTGACCAACTTAGTTAAGCAAATGGCTCAAGCCAATCTCCAAACAAGTGTCACCACCGCCACAGCCATGTCAATGGGCACCCAATCAAGTCAAGGTGAGACACTTATCTGTGGATTCTGTGGGGAAGGGCACCCGTATGAATACTGCCCTGGGAATCCAGCCTCAGTCTGCTATATTGGAAGTCAGCAGCAGCCTAGAAACAACCCCTATTCCAATACTTACAACCCTGGTTGGAGGAACTGTTGCGTGCTCAATGTGTAAAGATAAATATGCAAAAGGGTAGGGAGAGCACTTAGAACATGCAAGCATACATGGTCTCACAGCAAGTAGTAAGTATATTTCATTCGTTTTTTCCACAGAGACTCATTTTTAGCTATTCGCGAAGTGTGATTGTTAAGAAAGATGGGATGAATTTGATGGGGTAAAATTGGTTTTTAATTATCTAATTTTTGCTGAATGTATAAAGGGATATAACATAAACAAATGCAAGTTGAAATTAGATGCAAAGGACAAGAGATGGAATTAATAAACGAGGAAGAAAACAGCTAAGCAGAATGCAATTTAGCAGAATTGCGAGAACCGCAATTAATCCGCAATTAACTCAACAGCCAAAGTATGTAAATGGGCGAATTAAGGGCTACTAATGACTATCCTATAGGCAGTTTATTACGATTATCAAGCTTTGGATCAACTCTCTATACATCAAACTCACTCTATCTCAAGTATCGTCCGATTCCATGCATTAGAGTCTTAAGTTTACTCGACTTCAAAGTAAGGTCTCAAGCATCTTATTTACGCAGGAGTGTTCAGTTGTACTAGGGAAACGCCTATTCCTAGGCCGTTTCCTGATTACCATGAAAGGCTAGCATGATTATATGACTCTGAACTCTTACTCCTTCCAGAGGTTAGGAGTTCTTTGGACAAAATGGATGGCCAATCGAAATTGCCCGTGGGATGAAGCTCACATACAATCAATGTTCGAGTGTTAATCTGCCTACTTGATTCACGTTTTTTAGCCTATAGTTCTGTCATTAGCATGCCCCTAAGTGACTTAGCTACTCATGGATATATAGAGAACAGAGATGGTAGATAAGATAGACATGCTTAGAAAGGAAATGTGCTTAAAACAGTAAGCCAAACCCGTAGCAGAAGATGGGAAATGAGAAATGCAGAAACGAACTTTGATTACTGAAATTGTTTGTTGAACAGATAAAAGCTGTAAAGTAAATAGCAACAAGACAGAAAGCAACGAAATAAACTAATCTAGCTACTTAGGAAAAGAACAGCACGAAGCAGAATGTAAAACAGAAGAGAAAGACAGAAAAACAGTAAAGAGTTGCTGGAAAGCTTCGTGGCAGTCGCCTCGAATGAAGGGGATGAAAGATCAGCCTTGCTTGGATGAATCCAATCGAGAGAGAAGAAGAATCTTCTCTCCTTCCTATCAGATTATCGATTCCAACAGCTGAGACTCTCACTCCAACAGACGGCAAGGAAAACAGATGGAAATGGTGGACTGCGAGAAGACTTCTACGCTTCGAGTGATGATCAAACCTCCGACTTTGACCCCCTTTTATAGTAGTTTGCAGGTGCGTTTGGGCCAAGGAGAACCATCAATCTTCAACGTCGTATATCAGAATGGATGGAGGAGAAAGAATGAATCCCTGAAATTACGGAAATTAACAGAAAAAGATCAGTCAACTTACGGTTTTCACTTGAATAATTGCGGCCTCAGCAATGTTTTCGCAATTCATTCGCAATGCTCATTTTTTCATTCTTTTCCTTCGGTTTTCAACCCTTTTTCTACCTATTGTACATAAGTCCTATATTAGCTACCTTCTTCTAATTCTCATATTAAAGCATAGGTTTAGGCTAAATGCTAACAAAAACACCTAAATGTGTACATCTTCTTAAGCTAAATGGGTCCTAAATAAGTCACTTTCAGAGACTTAACACACCCCCAAACTTAAGGCTTTGCTTGTCCTCAAGCATACTAAGGACTTACTTAGGCTGCTGTTTTATCTTCTTTAACTACTTACCGACTCCCCTATATCCCTATCTCTAGCAGTGCTGTCCTGTGACACACTTCTAAGTTTAGAATTAACCTCTTATCAAGCTTCTTCTGACTTCACCTGCCTACTATACCTGCTGGTTTTGTTAACCCCCTACTATTTGATCTAACTACTTTTATGATATCATGCCACTATCCCTAAGGTTTCAAATTCTACCAAGCTTTACTCCAGACTCAGTACATGCTTCTAGCTTAACTTTTAATGTGCCTAGGATTCCTTAGAGTCATGCCAGTCTTAGTATTAACAGTGACAGTGGTACTTTTAGAGAACAACCTAAGCCCTAGCATCACTACATTGGATATACATTCATCTCCCTAGACAAACCTAAAAGCTACAACCTTGTGCTTAGCTCATTAAGGATCAGAGTTCTTTTTACATAGGACATCTAAGCCACAAGATTATAGCTCCTAAGCATACATTCTTCTTCCCTATTTCTCCCTTTTTTACTTCGGTGGAGTCTCTCCTTGGGTTGCCTTTTGATGCAATGCCACTTGTGGTTTACACACTTGGCACTGATTACTCAGCAACTTGAGAGAGACTCCCCTCTTTATTCCATTTTTCACTTTTTCTATTTATCACAAAATTTTTTTTCTTAGGAGAAGAAGAATGCTTATGTCCTAAGGAAGAGAGGAATGTTCCTAGGCCTAGGGTGGCCTCCCCCAAACTTCAACTACTCATTGTCCCTAATGAGTGTCTGAGGTGGCACACCCCCAAACTTGTCCTAGAAGCATCTAGTCTAAAGTAAAACAAAGAGAATCCAAAAATCCTAGGCATAGGCAAAACATTCTAAAAGCAATTATTCCAACAGCAGAAAATTTGAACATAACAGACAGTTTTTAAGGACTTACGGTTTATGCATGCTGAGCACTATTCAGAGGCAAATTTAAACTATCAAAGCGTGTCCTATGATACTCATCCAGCATGCTTTAAGATCAGCTATATAAGGTAGTCATGCTAGCAGCAAAAGATAGAATATAACAGATCATAGCCTAACTAAACAGACAGTCCAAAACATGCAATCAGTCACAAAAATTGCGGGAACCGCAATTATTTCGCAATTCAATCCGGGCAGATTTAACATTGATTCAGGCCCCTAGCATGCTTTTTCCTGTAACTCATGCATCCCTAAAAATAAAACTAAACTATCCTACCTATTCAGCTAACATCAGACTAGACTAAGCAAAAGAAAAAACATAAAACTAAACATTAAAAACAGATCAAAAATTGAACAAAAAACAGCGTAATGCACATTATCTATCAGAAAGCAGAAAAATTGTTTGTTTTTTCTAAGGGAACAGCAATACTCCCTTCAGTGCACTTCAAACCAGCACTCAATTCTCGTCATCCTCATCTGGTTGCCGTGGTCGTGGGGGCACCCATGGAGTTAGGAGATTAGTAGGGAAGTCCGGGAAGATGCACCCCAGCTGGTCTGCAACCTCCTTATCCCTCGCCTGCGCATAGTTGGCCCATTGAGCCATTCTCCTCTACATGTCCATTAAGCAGGCCATGGATAGGGACTGTTCAGCAGCCAGCCTATCCAACTCAAACTCCATATTCCCCTTTCTTCTCAGCCTCAGGTTCGCAGGCAGCTCCAAATGGCCTGTGTACGGCATCTGCTGCTCCAAGCGCTCGGTGGGGACTCCTGCAAGCAAACACAATTTTGTTATAGTGTTGGGGAAAAATAATGGCCCCTTACCTTTTCTGGCGCATTCAGCAATGGCAGCTGACATGATCTCCCCTACATTGACCGTGAGACCGCGCATGATGGCATAAACCAGCAGTGATCTACTCTGGTTGATTGTTGTCTCGTGGGTCACAGGGGACAACTTCCTCCTCACAAAGGCAAACCAAACAGCTGCCTTTGCTGTCAGATTGGCACTCATTAAGGTGTGCCTCCCATTGCGTGAGACAGTCCACGCTGCTTCAGGCTGGCCAATTGTGCGAATGGCCTCTTCCAGCACGGCCTCAGTCGGCTCATCAACTATCCGTGCATAATCTGTGTGCGTTTGGCCCTTGAGACCAAAGGCTTCATTGATGGCCTTGGCTGAGAAATCACCTTCCACCCCTCTGACCACAGATAGGCCATCCTCAGGGCTGAGCACATTGGCGTAGAAATCGTACACCATGCTCGTGTAGGCTGGATTAGGCGGTCTGCAGAATTCCTCCCAGCCATGGTTGATCACTCCTGCGCGCAAGAACTGCGGCAGGTCAGCGAGGCGGTCGAGGAAACCTTTCTCGTGCAACAGGTCCCTCTTCCTTAGCTCAGCACCCCTAGATTCAGCGTCAGACGAGACATACCTCACTGACTGAGGTTCGTCTTCAGGGTAGAGTTTAGCCTTCCCCTTATCTGCTGGTTTGGATGATGCAGCAGCCTCCACCTTGAGGCGTTTGAGCGAAGGCTCAGTACTCTCTTTGTCCGCCGAGGGCACCTTCTTGGCCTTCTTTTTCTTCAACTTCTTGGCCTTGCCAATCGTGGCCTTCTTCTTCTTCTTGAGCCTGGCCTTGATATTGATCTGCTGGAGGCATGCCCCCAACGTTTCTTCCATAGAATCGTCCTGTTGTGCAGGCTCGGCAGGGCTATCTTCCCTCATAGGGGAAAAGACTTCGTCTTCCCCAGCATCTCCACTGCCTTGCGTGGATTCTTGATAATCTCCATAAGGAAATTCCGGATCAGGCCGTGGAGAATTATGTCCTGCTGATGGTGTCTGCGCAGAACTCAGTGGCGAAGATTGCAGCTCAGGGCTCTGCGCTGCTGCAGGTGTCGGATCAGAACTCTGAGGTGCTGGAAACAACTCAGGGCTCTGTGCAGGCGGTGACGACTCTGCGCTTGGCACTGGTTCAGCTGGGAGAGGGCTGCGCGCAGGTGAGGCAGACGGCGACGAACCTTCTTTGGCTGACTCGTGGGATGCACGATCAGTTTCTTGACTCTCCACAGAGGGAGTCCTTGCGGTGCTTGGTTCGGCGGCTGTCTTGACACTCCACCGGCGTTTCTTGGGCCTGCCCACTGGCTCAGATGGTCCAGCAGGGATCTCAGTGACCACCCTCCACTTCTTCCTACGAATAGGAAGCTTGGGAAGAGGACCGGTGCGAACGGCACCATCGTCTGCAAGGGTGAGAAGCGCTTCCCTCGCAGCCGCTTCAGCTGCGTCATCAGCCTTCTTCTTGGCTGCAGATCGTCCCGCTCGTGTGGCCACCATTGTCGAGTCTTGAAGATCTTGAGAGAAGAATCAAAGATGGAGAGAATCGCTGAATTCTTGGAGAGCAAAGAGAGAGATAATCGTAACATTCAAGCGCCTTCCAACGGATATAAAGGCAACGGATAAAATCCCAACGGCTCTTTTTGCGGATCCAGCAATTTTAGCGCAATTCCAGGGATATTATTTCATTGAAATCCCCAACTTTGCCCGTCCGTATCTTTTATTTGGCTCAACCGTTTCTTGATCTTTAAAGTGGGATTTACTCTCCTTGATCCCCTCTTTCGATTCCCTACAAAAACAAATAAAACAAACATTAAATACGCAATTTAAAACACACCACAAAACATACAAACGATAATCGGAAAAACAGTAAAAATAAACTAAGGCATTTGGCCTTGACTAAACGAGCACAGTAACCACTCGTTCTCTCTCTTTATTTTTGTCATGCTTCAGTCAAGAGGAAGGCCGAGAGAGTCTTCACATCTCCTTCCTCATAGTAGTGCTTCAACCTAGCACCATTGACCATAAATGGCTGGCCTTGCTGCAAGTTCTTTATCTCTATTGCACCATGAACAAAGACATTAGAAATAACAAATGGACCCGACCATCTAGACTTTAGTTTGCCTGGAAATATCTTTAAACGTGAGTTAAATAATAGGACAAGTTGGCCTTTCCTAAAGTCTTTGATCCTAAGTCTACTGTCGTGCCATATTTTGGTTTTTTCTTTATACATTTTGGCATTCTCATAGGCCATATGCCTAAGCTCATCAAGTTCATGTAGCTGCAAAGATCTCAATGTCCCCGCATCCTTTACACAGAAATTCAATTCCTTCATGGCCCAAAATGCTTTGTTTTCTAACTCAAGTGGCAAGTGGCAAGCCTTGCCATACACCAACCTATAGGGCGACATACCTAGAGGTGTCTTATATGCTGTCCTATAAGCCCAAAGTGCATCCTCAAGCTTAAATGACCAGTCTTTCCTATTTGGTTTGACTACCTTTTCTAGGATGTTCTTTAGCTCCCTATTGGAAATTTCAGCTTGGCCATTCGAGTGTGGGTGATAGGGAGTAGCTACCCTATGTCTAATGTTATATTTAGCCAATACTTTCTCCATAGCCTTATTAATGAAATGTGACCCCTCATCACTAATGATAGCACGAGGAGTCCCAAATCTAGTGAAAATGTGCCTATGCAAGAAGTTAGTGACTGTTTTAGCATCATTATTAGGACATGCTTTGGCTTCTACCCACTTGGACACGTAGTCCACTGCTACTAAAATGTACAGGTTACCTGATGATGGAGGGAATGGTCCCATGAAATCAATGCCCCATACATCAAAGAGCTCCAACTCTAAGATGTAGGTGAGAGGGATCTCATCCTTGCGACTGAGGTTACCTGTCCTTTGGCATTCGTCACAGCTGTGGGCATAGTTGTGGGCGTCCTTGAAGATTGTTGGCCAATAGTAGCCACTCTGAAATACCTTCGCAGCTGTTCTTTGACCACCAAAGTGTCCACCGTAAGGAGATGAGTGACAGTGCTGCAGCACAGACTTCGCCTCAGCAGCTGAAACACACTTCCTCAACAACCCATCAGCACAAGTTCTGTAAAGTGTGGGGTCATCCCAGATGAATTTCCTTGCTTCATGAAGGAACCTCTTCTTCTCTTGTCCTCCCTTGAACACTGGCAATACCTGTGATGCACGGAAGTTAGCAATGTCAGCAAACCAAGGTTCCTCATCGTTATCACGATGAGCCAAAGCAAAGACATGTTCATCTATAAAAGCATCAGAAATTGCGGTCTCCGCAATTTTTTCGCAATTATGCTGCAATCGAGACAGGTGATCTGCAACCACATTTTCACAACCTTTCTTGTCCCGAATGTCCAAATCAAATTCCTGCAGCAATAACACCCATCTAATCAATCTAGGCTTAGCATCAGCCTTCCTCATAAGATATTTTAAAGCAGAATGGTCAGTATATACAATGGTCCTAGTGCCTACAATATAGTTTCTAAATTTTTCACAAGCAAATACTACAGCAAGCATCTCTTTCTCTGTAGTTGTATAATTACATTGAGCCTCATTCAAGGTCTTACTAGCATAATAGACAGGATGTGTGAGCTTGTCAATCTTCTGTCCTAACATGACTCCTACAGCATAGTTACTGGCATCACATAGCATCTCAAATGGGAGATCCCAATTTGGTCCTACTATGATTGGTGCTGTGACCAGTGCTTCCTTAAGGGTTTTCCAGGCTACTACACATTCCTTAGAGAAGATGAATGGTCTATTTAGCTCTAGAAGCTCGCACAGAGGCTTGGTTATCTTAGAAAAGTCCTTAATGAACCTTCTGTAGAAGCCAGCGTGCCCTAAGAAGCTTCTAATAGCCTTGACATTCTGGGGCTCTACCAACTTCTCTATGATCTCTATTTTTGCCCTATCCACTTCTACACCTGCCCTTGACACTCTATGTCCTAAGACAATCCCTTCATCTACCATAAAATGGCACTTTTCCCAATTTAGGACTAGGTTGGTCTCTTCACACCTAGCCAGGACTTGTCCTAAGTTTTCTAGACAGGTTTTAAATGAATCCCCAAAGACTGAGAAGTCATCCATGAATATTTCTATCATGGACTCATCCAACTCAGAGAAGATTGCCATCATGCACCTTTGGAAAGTTGCCGGTGCATTGCATAAGCCAAAAGGCATTCTGCGGAAGGCAAACGTTCCAAAAGGGCAAGTGAAGGTGGTCTTCTCTTGATCCTTAGGGTCTATAGTAATTTGATTATAGCCAGAGTACCCATCTAAGAAACAATAGTAGGCTCTACCAGCTATTCTGTCTAGCATCTGGTCAATAAACGGTATAGGGAAATGGTCTTTTTTAGTTTCTTTATTTAATTTTCTGTAATCCATACATACCCTCCACCCTGTGACAGTCCTTGTTGGAATCAGTTCGTTGTTCTCATTGACTACCACAGTTATTCCCCCCTTTTTAGGTACACATTGGATGGGGCTCACCCACTGGCTACTAGCTATGGGGAAAATTACTCCTGCATCTAACCACTTGATTATTTCCTTCTTCACTACCTCTTTCATAGAGGGGTTCAACCTACGCTGGTGATCTACCCTAGGTGTGTGTTCTTCCTCTAGTATAATTTTGTGCATGCAATAAGAAGGGCTAATGCCTCGAATATCAGCAATAGACCATGCTATAGCCTTCCTATGTTGCTTAAGCAGTAAAATTAAATCAACCTCATGCTGTTCACTTAGTTTAGAAGAAATAATTACAGGCAGCGTATCATTATCTCCTAAATATGCATATTTGAGGTGAGTAGGTAGTGGTTTCAGTTCTAACACAGGTGGATGCTCAATGGAGGGCTTTAACGGATTTATAGTTCTATCAGTTAAATCTATATTCATACATACATGCTGTGGTTTATCTACAGGCATATCCATTATGTCAGATACATTTAAATCAGCTACATCTAATCCTACATATTCATTTGCATGCTTGGTTAATAATACATGCTCTAATTGTTCTTCCATCAGTGAGTCAACAACATCCATGCTAGCACAGGATTCAAGGTCAGAGGGATACCTTAAAGCTTTATAAACACTAAATTTTACCTCTTCATCATGAACTCTCATAGTTAACTCACCTTTCTGAACATCTATGAGTGCCCTACCTGTGGCTAGAAATGGTCTACCTAGCAGGATGGGAACCTCCTTGTCTGCCTCATAGTCCAGGACAATGAAATCTGCAAGGAAAATGAATTTGTCAACTTTAACTAGAATATCCTCGATCTTACCTTCTGGATATGCGATGGATTTGTCTGCTAGTTGTAAAGTGACAGTAGTTGGACGTGCTTCTCCCATTCCCAACTGGCGGAATAGGGACAGGGGCATGAGATTTATGCTGGCGCCCAGGTCACAAAGCGCTCTGCCCACGTGCTTGCCTCCAAGTTCTACAGGTAAGGTGAAGGAACCAGGATCCTTCTCCTTCTTGGGCAGCTTGTTCTGGAGGATGGCACTGCACTCCTCGGTGAGGTTCACTGTTTCAAACTCACCAATTATTTTTTTGTTAGTAATAATGTCCTTCAAAAACTTTACATATGAAGGCATAGACTGTAAAACCTCTACAAAAGGAATGTTAACATGCACTTGCTTAAGTATTTCTAAAAATTTATTAAAATGAACTTCCTGTTCCTGCTTCTTTTTAAGCCTTCGAGGGTATGGAGGTGGTGGCACATATGCAGGCACGTCAGGACGCCTTACGATAGGTGGAGGCCTTGGAATTTCTTCTACGTCCTCAACAATTGGCTCTAGCCTGGCTCCTGATGTGCTAGTTGGTGGTGGACCTTGGCTTGGCAGAGACTCCAGTGGAGCACTAGACTCAGTGTTCTCTACTCTCTTTGGTGTGTCCTTTGTGTTGCTCACCAATGGTCTCCCACTCCTAAGTTCAATTGCTTGAACTTGTTCTTTGCCATCTCTCCTTGGTACCTCGGTATCAGCAGGGAGTCTACCTTGGGGCCTACTTTTAAGTTCATTGGCTAATTGGCCTATTTGGTTCTCTAGGCTCCTAAGAGTAGCTTGCTGGCTCTGAAGAGTAGCATCATTCTTAGCTATATATTCCTTGAGTAGGTTTTCTACAGAAGATCCTACAGGTTGATTGTAAGGCTTTTGGTACATTGACTGGTTATGTTGGGGAGTGAAACCAGGTGTTCCACTCGGCCTTGGTTGGTTAGGATTTGGGTTAGTGTTCTGTTGGCCACCCCATGACAGGTTAGGGTGGTTTCTCCAACCAGGGTTATAGGTGTTGGAGTAGGGGTTATTCCTAGGCTGCTGCTGGCTTCCAACATAGCAGACTGAAGATGGATTCCCAGGGCAGTATTCATAAGGGTGCCCTTCCCCACAGAATCCACAGATAGGTGCCTCGCCTTGATTTGGTTGGGTGCCCATTGACATGGCTGTGGCGGTATTGGCACTGGTTTGGAGATTGGCCTGAGCCATTTGCTTAACTAGGTTGGTCAAGGCGTTTATTTGGGTGCTCATGGCGCTTAGAGCATCCTTGTCTTGAGCCCTAGTTGGCTCTACTGGATCGTCTGACCACCTACAATGAGATGTTGAGATCTTCTCCAAGATCTCATAAGCTTCGTTGTAACTCTTGGACAACATGGAACCACCAGCAGATGAATTTAGAACTTGTCTGGTGCTGGGGTTGCATCCTTTAAAGAAGACTTCTATTTGGATACACCATGGAATGCCATGGTGTGGACATTTAATGAGAAGGTCTTTGAATCTTGTCCAAGCTTCGTGAAGAGACTCACTTGGAGCTTGTTTGAACTTTATAATATCATCACGAAAGGTAGAATTCCTATCAGGTGGGAAGTATTTGACTAGGAATTTTTCTGCTAAATCTGTCCAATTGCGGACAGATCCTGAGGGTAAAGAATTTAACCATGTTTTGGCTTTGTCCCTCAAAGAGTAAGGGAAAAGATATAGCCTCAGGGCTTCTTGGGAAACTCCAGGGATTAGGAAGGTGTCACTAACTCCTAAGAAGTTCCTAAGGTGGTTATGGGGGTCTTCATTTTCTATTCCAAAGAATTGCCCCACAGTGGACAACATTTGGAACATCACTGGCTTTAACTCAAATGAGTTGGCAGTGATTTCAGGACGGATTATGCTGGGGTTCAGCTCCCCAGGCATAGGTACTAAATATGAGAGGATGGCGCTATCCTTGTCATTCGCTATTTCAATGGGATTGCGAGTGACAGGCACCAGGTTTTGATTTACTCCAGCCATTTCTTCTTGAGGTAATTGCGGAGGAATTGTAGTCTCCGCAATGATTGGAGGTAAAAGGGTTGGTTTAAAGAGACGTTTCTTGGCTCTATTCCTAGCTCTAAGTAATCTCTCGGGCTCAGGGTTGAACTCTAGATCACTAGATGGAGTCTCATTCATAAACTACCCTAAATGGTACCTGAAAAAGAAATGAAGATGGATCAAATTCAATGGAAAATACTTTGATGTTTCACACTTAACAAACTTCGTTTTCACTTAAAATAAGTCCCCGGCAGCGGCGCCAAAAACTTGTTGCGTGCTCAATGTGTAAAGATAAATATGCAAAAGGGTAGGGAGAGCACTTAGAACATGCAAGCATACATGGTCTCACAGCAAGTAGTAAGTATATTTCATTCGTTTTTTCCACAGAGACTCATTTTTAGCTATTCGCGAAGTGTGATTGTTAAGAAAGATGGGATGAATTTGATGGGGTAAAATTGGTTTTTAATTATCTAATTTTTGCTGAATGTATAAAGGGATATAACATAAACAAATGCAAGTTGAAATTAGATGCAAAGGACAAGAGATGGAATTAATAAACGAGGAAGAAAACAGCTAAGCAGAATGCAATTTAGCAGAATTGCGAGAACCGCAATTAATCCGCAATTAACTCAACAGCCAAAGTATGTAAATGGGCGAATTAAGGGCTACTAATGACTATCCTATAGGCAGTTTATTACGATTATCAAGCTTTGGATCAACTCTCTATACATCAAACTCACTCTATCTCAAGTATCGTTTGATTCCATGCATTAGAGTCTTAAGTTTACTCGACTTCAAAGTAAGGTCTCAAGCATCTTATTTACGCAGGAGTGTTCAGTTGTACTAGGGAAACGCCTATTCCTAGGCCGTTTCCTGATTACCATGAAAGGCTAGCATGATTATATGACTCTGAACTCTTACTCCTTCCAGAGGTTAGGAGTTCTTTGGACAAAATGGATGGCCAATCGAAATTGCCCGTGGGATGAAGCTCACATACAATCAATGTTCGAGTGTTAATCTGCCTACTTGATTCACGTTTTTTAGCGTATAGTTCTGTCATTAGCATGTCCCTAAGTGACTTAGCTACTCATGGATATATAGAGAACAGAGATGGTAGATAAGATAGACATGCTTAGAAAGGAAATGTGCTTAAAACAGTAAGCCAAACCCGTAGCAGAAGATGGGAAATGAGAAATGCAGAAACGAACTTTGATTACTGAAATTGTTTGTTGAACAGATAAAAGCTGTAAAGTAAATAGCAACAAGACAGAAAGCAACGAAATAAACTAATCTAGCTACTTAGGAAAAGAACAGCACGAAGCAGAATGTAAAACAGAAGAGAAAGACAGAAAAACAGTGAAGAGTTGCTGGAAAGCTTCGTGGCAGTCGCCTCGAATGAAGGGGATGAAAGATCAGCCTTGCTTGGATGAATCCAATCGAGAGAGAAGAAGAATCTTCTCTCCTTCCTATCAGATTATCGATTCCAACAGCTGAGACTCTCACTCCAACAGACGGCAAGGAAAACAGATGGAAATGGTGGACTGCGAGAAGACTTCTACGCTTCGAGTGATGATCAAACCTCCGACTTTGACCCCCTTTTATAGTAGTTTGCAGGTGCGTTTGGGCCAAGGAGAACCATCAATCTTCAACGTCGTATATCAGAATGGATGGAGGAGAAAGAATGAATCCCTGAAATTACGGAAATTAACAGAAAAAGATCAGTCAACTTACGGTTTTCACTTGAATAATTGCGGCCTCAGCAATGTTTTCGCAATTCATTCGCAATGCTCATTTTTTCATTCTTTTCCTTCGGTTTTCAACCCTTTTTCTACCTATTGTACATAAGTCCTATATTAGCTACCTTCTTCTAATTCTCATATTAAAGCATAGGTTTAGGCTAAATGCTAACAAAAACACCTAAATGTGTACATCTTCTTAAGCTAAATGGGTCCTAAATAAGTCACTTTCAGAGACTTAACAGGAACCACCCAAACCTGTCATGGGGTGGCCAACAGAATACTAACCAAAATCCTAACCAACCTAGACCGAATGGAACACCTGGTTTCACTCCCCAACATAACCAATCCATGTATCAGAAACCTTACAGCCAACCTGTAGGATCTTCTGTAGAAAACTTACTCAAGGAATACATAGCCAAAAATGATGCTACTTTGCAAAGTCAGCAAGCCACTCTTAGGAGCCTAGAGAACCAAATAGGCCAATTAGCCAATGAACTCAAGAGTAGGCCCCAAGGTAGGCTTCCTGCTGACACTGAAATGCCAAGGAGAGATGGTAAGGAACAAGTTCAAGCAATTGAACTTAGAAGTGGTAGACCATTGGTGAGCAACACAAAGGACACACCAAAGAGAGTAGAGAACACTGAGTCTAGTGCTCCACTGGAGTCTCTGCCAAACCAAGGTCCACCACCAACAAGCACATCAGGAATAAGGCTAGAGCCAATTATTGAGGAGATAGAAGAAATTCCAAGGCCTCCTCCAATCCTAAGGCGACCTGACGTGCCTGCATATGTGCCACCACCTCCATATCCTCGAAGGCTTAAGAAGAAGCAGGAACAGGAAGTGCACTTTAATAAATTCTTAGAAATTCTTAAGCAAGTGCATGTCAACATTCCTTTTGTAGAAGTTCTACAATCTATGCCTTCCTATGTAAAGTTTCTGAAAGATATTATTACTAACAAAAAAATAATTGGTGAGTTTGAAACAGTAAACCTCACTGAGGAGTGCAGTGCCATACTCCAGAACAAGCTACCCAAGAAGGAGAAGGATCCTGGTTCCTTCACCTTACCTGTAGAACTTGGAGGCAAGCACGTGGGCAGAGCGCTTTGTGACCTGGGCGCCAGCATAAACCTCATGCCCCTATCACTATTCCGCCAGTTGGGAATAGGAGAAGCACGTCCAACCACTGTCACTTTACAACTAGCAGACAGATCCATCGCATACCCTGAAGGTAAGATTGAGGATATTCTAGTGAAAGTTGACAAATTTATTTTCCTTGCAGATTTCATTATCCTGGATTATGAAGCAGACAAGGAGGTCCCCATCCTATTAGGCAGACCATTTCTTGCCACAGGTAGGGCCCTGATCGACGTCCAAAAAGGTGAGCTCACTATGAGGGTTCATGATGAAGAGGTGAAATTTAGTGTGTATAAAGCTTTAAGGTACCCCTCTGACCTTGAATCCTGTGCTAGCATGGACGTTGTAGATTCTTTAATGGAAGAACAATTGGAGCATGTATTATTAACTAAGCATGCTAATGAGTATGTACACTTAAATGTAGCTGACTTAAATGTATCTGAGATAATGGATATGCCTGTAGATAAACCACAACCTGTATGTATGAATATAGAACTAACTGATAGATCCTTAAATCCTTTAAAGCCCTCCATTGAGCATCCACCTGTCTTAGAATTAAAACCTCTCCCCACTCACCTCAAGTATGCATATTTAGGGAGTAACGAAACTTTGCCCGTTATCATTTCTTCTAAATTAAGTGAAAAGCATGAGGTTGAACTGATATTACTGCTTAAGCAACATAGGAAGGCTATTGCATGGACTATTGCCGATATCAGAGGCATTAGCCCTTCTTATTGCATGCATAAGATTATACTAGAGGAAGAACATACCCCTAGAGTAGACCACCAACGTAGGTTGAATCCCTCTATGAAAGAGGTAGTTAAGAAAGAAATAATAAAATGGTTAGATGCTGGTGTGATCTTCCCCATAGCTAGTAGTCAGTGGGTGAGCCCTATACAGTGTGTACCTAAAAAGGGTGGGATGACTGTGGTAGTCAATGAGAACAATGAACTGATTCCAACTAGGACTGTCACAGGGTGGAGAGTATGTATGGATTATAGGAAGCTAAATAAAGAGACCAAAAAAGACCACTTCCCTCTACCATTCATTGACCAAATGTTAGACAGAATAGCTGGTAGAGCCTACTACTGCTTCTTAGACGGTTACTCAGGTTATAACCAGATCACTATAGACCCTAAGGATCAAGAGAAGACTACCTTCACTTGCCCTTTTGGAACTTTTGCCTTTCGCAGAATGCCTTTTGGCTTATGCAATGCACCGGCAACTTTCCAGAGGTGCATGTTGGCAATCTTCTCTGATTTGGATGAGTCCATGATAGAGATATTCATGGATGATTTCTCAGTCTTTGGGGATTCATTTACAAACTGTCTAGAAAATTTAGGACAGGTCTTGGCTAGGTGTGAGGAGACCAACCTAGTCCTAAATTGGGAAAAGTGCCATTTCATGGTGGATGAAGGGATTGTCTTAGGACATAGAGTGTCGAGGGCAGGTGTAGAAGTTGACCGAGCAAAAATAGAAATCATAGAGAAATTGGTAGAGCCTCAGAATGTCAAGGCCATTAGAAGTTTCTTAGGGCATGCTGGCTTCTACAGAAGGTTCATTAAGGACTTTTCTAAAATAGCCAAGCCTCTGTGTGAGCTTCTAGAGCTAAATAGGCCATTCATCTTCTCTAAGGAGTGTTTAGTAGCTTGGAAAACCCTTAAGAAAGCACTGGTCACAGCACCTATTATAGTAGGGCCAGATTGGGATCTCCCATTTGAGATGTTATGTGATGCTAGTGACTATGCTGTAGGGGTTATGTTAGGACAGAAGATTGACAAGCTAACACATCCTGTATACTATGCTAGTAAAACCCTGAATGAGGCTCAATGTAATTATACCACTACTGAGAAGGAGATGCTTGCTGTAGTGTTTGCTTGTGAGAAATTTAGAAACTATATTGTAGGCACTAGGACAATTGTGTACACTGACCATTCTGCCTTAAAGTATCTCATGAGGAAGGCTGATGCTAAGCCTAGGTTGATTAGGTGGGTGTTATTGCTGCAGGAATTTGATCTGGACATTCGAGACAAGAAAGGATGTGAAAATGTGGTTGCGGATCACCTTTCTCGATTGCAGCACAATTGCGAAACAAGTGCGGAACCCGCAATTTCTGATGCTTTTATTGATGAACATATCTTTGTATTGACTCATCGTGATAACGATGAGGAACCTTGGTTTGCTGACATTGGTAACTTCCTTGCATCACAGGTTTTACCAGTTTTCAAGGGAGGACAAGAGAAGAAGAGGTTCCTTCATGAAGCATGGAAATTCATCTGGGATGATCCCACACTTTACAAGACATGTGCTGACGGCTTGCTAAGGAAGTGTGTTTCAGCTGCTGAGGCGAAGTCTGTGCTGCAGCACTGCCACACAGCTCCTTATGGTGGACACTTTGGTGGCCAAAGAACAGCTGCAAAGGTATTTCAGAGTGGCTACTATTGGCCAACGATCTTCAAGGATGCCCACAACTATGCCCACAGCTGTGATGAATGCCAAAGAACAGGTAACCTCAGTCGCAAGGATGAGATGCCTCTCACCTACATCTTAGAGTTAGAACTCTTTGATGTATGGGGCATTGACTTCATGGGACCATTTCCTCCATCCTCAGGTAACCTTTACATTTTGGTGGCAGTAGATTACGTATCCAAGTGGGTAGAGGCCATAGCATGTCCTAATAATGATGCTAAAACAGTCATCAAATTCTTGCATAGGCACATTTTTACTAGGTTTGGGACACCTCGTGCTGTCATTAGTGATGAGGGGTCCCACTTCATTAATAAGGCTATGGAGAGAGTGTTGGCTAAGTATAACATTAGACATAGAGTAGCCACTCCTTATCACCCACACTCGAATGGTCAGGCTGAAATTTCAAATAGGGAGATTAAGAACATCCTAGAAAAAGTGGTCAAACCTAATAGAAAGGACTGGTCATTTAAACTCGAGGATGCACTTTGGGCGTATAGAACTGCATATAAGACACCCCTAGGTATGTCTCCTTACAGACTTGTATATGGTAAAGCTTGTCATCTTCCATTTGAGTTAGAAATCAAGGCATTTTGGGCACTAAAAGAGTTGAATTATTGCGTGACCGATGCGGGAACGTTGCGGTCTCTGCAATTACATGAGCTTGATGAGCTTAGACAAATGTCTTCTGAAAATGCCAAAATGTATAAGGAAAAGACCAAGATTTGGCACGATAGTAGACTTAGGATCAAGGACTTTAAGAAAGGCCAACTTGTTTTATTATTTAACTCACGATTGAGGTTATTTCCAGGCAAACTAAAGTCCAGATGGTCAGGTCCTTTCATGATTACTAATGTGTTTGTTCATGGTGCTATCGAGATAAAGAACTTGCAGCAAGGCCAACCATTCATGGTTAATGGGGCAAGGTTGAAGCACTACTATGAGGAAGGAGATGTGAAGACTCTCTCGGCCTTCCTCTTGACTGAAGCATGAAATTAAGAACGAGAGAGGACGAGTGATTGCTGTGCTCGTCAACATGAGGCTCATGCCTTAGTTTATTTTTTTTGCGATTTTCCGGTTATCGTTTGTGTGTTTTGTTGTGTGATTTTAATTACGTATTTGATGTTGATTTTATTTCTTTTTGTAGGGAATCAATAGAGGGAATCAAGGAGAGTAAATCCAGCTTTAAAAATCAAGAAAATATTGGGCCAAATAAAAGATACGGATGAGCAAAGAATGACATTTAGATGAAAAAAATCTCCAAACGCCCCTAAAATTGCGCTGGATTTGCAGGATCCGCAAAAATATAGCCGTTGGGATTTATCCGTTGTCTTTATATCCGTTAGAAGGCGCGTTGATCTGTACGATTCTCCCATTCTCTGAACTCCAAGAAAGCTTCGATTCTCTTCATCTGTGATTCTTCTCTCCAAACCTCCACGATTCAAAAATGGTACTCACAAGGGCTGAAAGATCTGCGGCCAAGAAAAGGGCCGATGACGCTGAAACGGCTGCGAGAGATGCACTGCTTGCCTTGGCTGATGCTGAGGCTGCGCGTACCGAACGCCTGCCGAAACTGCCTGTCCGCAAGAAGAAGTGGAAGGTAGTCACAGAGATACCTGCTGGGCCTTCTGAACCAGCAGGCACACCCAAGAAGCGACGATGGAGTATGGCGGTGGCCGAGGAAGAAATCAAGAACAAGACTCCCTCTGTGGAGAGTCAAGAACAAAGCCAGCCATCCCACGGGTCAGCCGAGCGCAACCTTTCACCAACCCCACCGGTGCAAAGCCCTGAGCCCTCCTCATCGCCGCCAGCGCAGAGCCTTGAGCAGCCTTCTTCACCACAAAGTTCTGCACAGACACCTACAGCAGAGCAAGGAACCACGCCGTCGCACACTTCCCCACGGCCTGACCCTGAATTCCCATATGGGGAGTACCAAGAATCAACGCAGGGCAGTGGGGAAGGTGAGGAAGACGAGGTTTTCTCTCCGTTGAGGGAAGCCAATCCTGAGAGTCCTGCGCAGAAGGATGATTCCATGGAAGAGACGCTGGGGGCGTGCCTTCAGCAGATCACCATCGAGGTTAAGCTCAAGAAGAAGAAGAAGGCCAAGATTCTCAAGGCCAAGCGGTCCAAGAAGCTGAAAAAGAAGAAGGCCAAGAGGGCGCATTCATCAGAGAAGGAAAGCACGGAGTCGTCGCTCAAGAAACTCAAGGTTGAGGTTGCGGAGTCAGCCAAACCAACAGACAAAGGGAAGGCCAAGCTTTACCCTGAAGATGAGCCTCAGTCAGTGAGGTATGTGTCCTCTGACGCTGAGTCCAGAGGCATTGAGCTGAGAAAGAGGGAGTTGCTGCACGAGAAGGGCTTCCTCGACAGACCTGCTGACCTGCCGCAATTCTTGCGCGCAGGCATAGTGAATCACAGCTGGGAGGAGTTGTGCAGGCCACCCAATCCGGCCTACACGAGTATGGTATACGACTTCTACGCCAACCTGCGAAACTCTGAGGAGGGGCTGTCTGTGGTTAGGGGAGTAGAAGTGGACTACTCAGCAAAGGCCATCAACGAAGCCTATGGCCTCAAGGGCCAAAAACATACTGACTATGCGAGGATCGTTGATGAGCCTACTGAGGCAGTCCTGGAAGAGGCCATTCGAACCATTGGCCAGCCTGAAGCAGCTTGGACTGTATCACGCAATGGGAGGCACACTCTCATGAGTGCCAACCTCACAGCTAAGGCGGCTGTATGGTTTGCATTTGTAAGGAGGAAGCTGTCCCCCGTGACTCATGAGACCACCATCAACCAGAGCAGATCGCTGCTGGTCTATGCCATTATGCGAGGTCTCACGGTCAACGTAGGTGAAATCATGTCAGCCGCCATTGCTGAGTGCGCCAAGAAAGGTAAGGGACCATTGTTATTCCCTAATACCATAACTAAACTCTGTTTGCTTGCAGGGGTTCCCATTGAGCGAATGGAGCAGCAGATGGCGTACACGGGCCACTTGGAGCTGCCTGCTGGCTTGAGGCTGAAGAGGAAGGGGAATATGGAGTTCGAATTGGATAGGTTGGCTGTTGATCAGTCACTATCCATGGCTTGCCTGATGGATATGCAAAGAAGGATGGCTCAATGGGCCACTTACGCGCAGGCACGGGACAAGGAGGTTGCAGACCAACTTGGGTGCATCTTCCCTGACTTCCCCACAAATCTCCTGACTCCATGGGTGCCTCCACGACCACGACAACCTAATGAGGATGAAGACATCTGAGTGCTGGTTTGAATTGCACTCAAGGGAGTATTGCTGTTCCCTTAGAATAAAAAAAAAAACCAAAATCTGCTTTCTGATAAACCATGTGAATTATGCTGTTTTTAGGACAATTTTGATCTGTTTTAGTTGCTTAGTTTTATGTTTTTCAATTGTTTAGTATAGCCTGCTGCTCGCTGATTAGGTAGGATAGTTTAGGTTTCTTTTTGTTGAGCTTGAACGACAGGGTAAAGCATGCTTAGGGGCCTTAATGACTGATATATCTGCCCGGGCTTGATTGCGAAATAATTGCGGTACCCGCAATTTTTATTACTGAAAGCATGTTTTGGACTGTCTGCTTAGCTAGGCTGTAATCTGTTTAAATTCTATCTTTTGCTGCTATCATGACTACCTTATATAGCTTATCTAAATGCATGCTGGATGAGTGTCATAGGACACCCTTTGATAGTTTAAATTAACCTCTAAATAGCTCAGCATGCATAGCTGTAAGTCCTTGCCTGTCTGTTTTTCAAGTTTTCTGCTGCTGTGATATTTTCTTTTAGAATGTTCTGTCTATGCCTAGGGCTTTTAGATTCTCTTTGTTTCACCTTAGACTAGATGCTTCTAGGACAAGTTTGGGGGTGTGCCACCTCAGACACTCATTGGGGACAATGAGTAGTTGAAGTTTGGGGGAGGCCACCCTAGGCCTAGGAACATTCCTCTCTCCCTCAAAACATAAGCATTCTTCTTCTCCTTGACAAAAATAATGAACTGAAAAAAAAAAATGAAAAATAGAATAAAGAGGGGAGTCTCTCTTAGGTTGCTGAGTAATCAGTGCCAAGTGTGTAACCCACAAGTGGCATTGCATCAAAAGGCAACCAAAGGAAAGACTCCACCTAAGAAAGAAAAAAGGAAAAGAGTAGGGAAGAAGAATGTATACCTAGGAGTTGCAACTTTGTGGCTTAGATGTCCTATTTAAAAAGAACTCTGATCCTCAATTAGCTAAGCACAAAGTTGTAGCTTGTAGGGTTGTTTAGGGAGATGAGTGTATATCCAATGTAGTGATGCCAGGGTTTAGGTTGTTCTCTAAAAGTACTACTGTTACCATTGATACTAAGACTGGCATGACTCTAAGGAATCCTAGGTAGCTCATAAATATAAACTAGAAGCATGTACTGAGTCTGGGGTAAAGCTAGGTAGAATTTGAAACCTTAGGGATAGTGGCATGATATGATAAAAGCAGGTAGATCAGTTGTAGGGAGTTAATAAAAGCAGTAGGAGTTTTAGGCATGCGAAATCAGAAGAAGCTAGATGAGAGGGTAGTTTTAAGCTTAGAAGTGTGTCACAGGACAGCACTGCTATAGATGAGAATATAGGGGAGTTAGTAAGTGGTTGAAGAAGAAGAAACAGCAGCCTAGGAAAGTCCTTAGATTGCTCGAGGACAAGCAAAACCTTAAGTTTGGGGGTGTGTTACGTCTCCAAAAGTGACCTTTTTAGGACTTAATTATCTTAGAAAGATGTTCACTCTTAGGTGTTTTTGATAGCATTTAGCCTAAACCTATGCTTAAATATGAGAATTAGAAGAAGGTAGCTAAATTAGGACTTAAGTACAATAGGAAAGAAAATGGTTGAAAACCGAAGGAAAAGAATGAAAAACAAGCATTGCGATAGCATTGCGGAAACATTGCGGACACCGCAATGTTTCAAGTGAAAACCGTAAGTTGACTGATCTTTTTCTGTTAATTTCCGTGATTTCAGGGATTCGTTCTTTCTCCTCCATCCATTCTGAAGGACGACGTTGAAGATTGATGGTTCTCCTTGGCCCAAATGCACCTGCAGATTACTATAAATAGGGGTCAAAGTCGAGGGTTCAAACATCATCCGAAAGCGTAGAAGTCTTCTCGCAGTCCAACTTTTCTCCTGTTTTTCCTTTGCCGTCTGCTGGTTTGCGAAGCTCAGCTGTTGGAATCGATAATCTGATAGGAAGGAGAGGAGATTCTTCTTCTCTCCTGATTGGATTCATCCAAGCAAGGCTGACCTTTCTCATCCTTCATTCGAGGCGACTGCAACGAGACATTCGAGCTTGTTTTACTGCTTTTTGCTCTTCATTTCCATTTTCCAGCTTTGTCTTGTTGCTGTTTCTTTTCTAGTAGCTAGTTTAGACTATTTCGTTGTGTTCTGTCTTCCTGTTATTTGCTTTAAAGCTTTCCTTTGTCAGTCAAACAATCAAGTAATCAAATCTCAATTCTTCATTCCACAGTTTCTTGCCTTTACATTCTACTGCTTTCCCTTACTGTTGTGTCTTTAAATTCCTTCTGAGCATGTCTACTTCTTCTCTTACTTCTGTTCTATCTACATCCATGAGTAGCTAAATCACTTAGGGGCATGCTAATGACAACACTTTAGGCTAAAAAACGTGAACCAAGCATGTAGGATAGCTCTCGAAGCATTGATTGTATGTAAGCTTCATCCCACGGGCAATTTCGATTGGCCATCCATTTTGTCCAAAGAACTCCTAACCTCTGGAAGGAGTAAGAGTTCAGAGTCATACTATCATGCTAGCCTTTCAAGGTAACCAGGAAACGACCTAGGAATAGGCGTTTCCCTATTACAAACCATATTTTTCTGCCTTAACAAGATGCTTAAGACCTTACTTGGACATGAGTAAACTAAAGAATCTAATGCATGAAATCGGAAGATACATGAGAATGAGATAGTTTGATGCATAGAGAGTTGATCCAATGCTTGAGAATCGTGCGAAAAAGCCTATAGGATAGTCGTTAGTAGCCCTTAATTCATCATTTTACACACTTTCGCTGTTATTACAATTGCGGTAAAATTGCTGTTTCCGCAATTCTGCTAAGTTACAATTCTGTCTAGCTGTTTTTGTCTTCATTTATTAATCTCGTCTCTTCTCATTTGAGTTTAGCTTTGACTTGCACTTGTTTATGTTGCTACCCTCTTCGTATTCAGTAGGAAATAGACAATTAAAAACCAATTCTACCCCATCAAATCCACCCCTTCTTTCTTAACTTTACACTTCATGAATAGCTTATAATAAATCTCTGTGGGAAAACGAATGAAATATACTTACTACTTGCTATAAGACCATGTATGCTTGCATGTTCTGAGTGCTCTCTCTACCTTATTACTTATTTATTTTAACACATTGAGCACGCAACAATAATTCACATGCACTTGCTTTAAAATTTCTAAAAACTTATTAAAGTGCACTTCCTGTTCTTGTTTTTTCTTCAGCCTTCTAGGGAATAGAGGTGGTGGCACATATGTAGGCACTTCAGGTCGCCTAATGACAGGTGAAGGTCTTGGAATTTCTTCTGGTTCCTCTATGATAGGTTCCAGCCTCACCCTTGATGTGCTTGGTGGTAGTTGACCATGGTTTGGCAGAGAATCTAGTGGAGCACTAGACTCTTCATTCTCTACTCGCTTTGGTGTTTCTCTATTGTTGCTCACCAATGGTCTTCCACTGCGAAGTTCAATTGCTTGAACTTGCTCTTTTCCATCCCTCCTAGGTACTTCAGTGTCTGCAGGCAATCTACCTTGGGGCCTATTCTTGAGTTCATTGGCTAACTGCCCTATTTGGTTTTCTAGACTCCTGAGGGTGGCTTGCTGACTTTGTAGGGTAGCATCATTTTTTGCAATGTACTCCTTAAGTAAATTCTCTACTGATGACCCTATTGGTTGGTTATATGGCTTTTGGTACATGGATTGGTTATTTTGCTGAGTGAAACCAGGTGTTCCACTCGGTCTTGGTTGGTTTTGAGCTTGGTTAGTGTTTTGTTGTCCACCACAAGAAAGATTTGGGTGGTTCCTCCAACCAGGATTATAGGTGTTAGAATAGGGGTTGTTCCTAGGCTGCTGTTGACTTCCAACATAGCAAACTGAGGCTGGATTCCCAGGGAAGAAATCATACAAGTGCCCTTCCCCACAAAATCCACAAATTAGTGTCTCACCTTGACTATTTGATGCGCCCATTGAGATGGCTGCTGCGGTGTTGACACTAGGGTGGAGATTGGTTTGAGCCATTTGTTTTACTAGATTGGTCAGGGCGTTTATTTGAACTCATTGCACTAGGTGCATCCTTGTCTTGAGCTCTCCTAGGCTCTACAGGATCGTCTGACCATCTACAATGGGAAGTGGAGATCTTCTCCAAAATCTCATAGGCTTCATTGTAGCTCTTAGAAAGCATGGAACCACCAGCTGAAGAATTCAGCACTTGCCTTGTTCTGGGGTTGCATCATTTAAAGAACACTTCTATTTGAATACACCATGGAATGTCATGGTATGGACATTTAAGCAAAAGGTCCTTGAACCTTGTCCAAGCTTCGTGAAGGGATTCGTTTTTGGCTTGTTTGAACTTAATGATATCATCACGAAAATTGGAATTCCTATCAGGTGGGAAGTATTTTACTAGGAATTTTTCAGCCAGATCTGTCCAATTGACAATCGATCCAGAGGGAAAGGAATTCAACCACGTTTTGGCTTTATCTCTTAATGAGTAAGGAAAGAGGTAAAGCCTCAAAGATTCTTGGGAAACTCCAGGGATAAGGAAGGTATCACTAACTCCTAGGAAGTTTCTCAGATGATTGTGGGGATCTTCGTTTTCCACTCCAAAGAATTGTCCCACAGTGGACAGCATTTGGAACATTACTGGCTTTAACTCGAATGAGTTGGCAGTAATCTCAGGGCGTATAATGCTTGGATTTAGCTCCCCAGGCATGGGAACTAAGTATGAGAGGATGGCACTATCCTTGTCATTCGCTATTTCGATGGGGTTGAGAATGGCAGGTGCTTGGTTTGGAGGTGGTCTATCAATTTCGGTTTGATGGGATTGCGACGACTCCGCGGAGTCAGCAATGTTTTGAGTTACAAGGGGTTGTTTAAAGAGGCGTTTCTTAACTTTGTTTCTGGCCCTAAGTAATCTTTTAGGCTCAGGATTGAACTCTAGATCGCTACTTGAATGCTCATTCATAAACTAACCCAATGGTACCTGTAAAAGAAATGAGAATAGATTAGCTCCAATAGATATTAAGATTTGTGTTTCTAACTTAACAAACTTCGTGTTTACTAAACAAAATCCCCGGCAGCGGCGCCAAAAACTTGTTGCGTGCTCAATGTGTAAATTAAAAAGCAATGGAAGAGCACTCAGAACATGCAAGCATACATGGTCTTGTAGCAAGTAATAAGTATTTTTTCATTCGATTTCCCACAAAGATTTATTCTTAGTTACTAGCGAAGTGAGATGTTAATTTAGAAAGGGTGGGTTAAATGGGGTAGAATTGGGATTAATGTGCCTAACTATTAAAGAACGTGCGAGATATGAAAGCATAAACAAAGACAAGGGAAGAGGTTAACTTGAATGTAGAAGAGAAAGAATTGCGGAGAGAGCAATTATCTAGCAATAAAATCGCAAAACAGGAAGCTGAAAAAAATGGCTAAAGCAAGTTTAAACTAAGAAAATTGCGCAGACAGCAATTTTCTCGCAATGGTACTAACAGTGTTTTAAGGGTAAAGTGTGGAAACAAAGGCTACTAACGACTCCTCTATAGGCTTTCTCATACGATTCTTTAGCAGTAGATCAACTCATCATGCATCAAATTAACTCATTCCCATGTATCTCTCGATTTCATGCATTAGATCCTTTAGTTCACTCATGTCCAAGTGAGGCTTAAGCATCTATTTATATAAGCAAGTTAATGACTTGTGCTAGGAAAACGCCTATTCCTAGGTCGTTTTCTGGCTACCATGAAAGGCTAGCATGAATGGATGACTCTGAACTCTTACTCCTTCCAGAGGTTAGGAGTTCTTTGGACAAAATGGATGGCCAATCGAAATTGCCCGTGGGATGAAGCTTACATACATTCAATGCACTTGGAACTATCCTACATGCTGATTCACGTATTTCTACCTATAGATTCGTCATTAGCAGACCCTTATGTGGTTTAGTTACTCATGGATGATGATGGAGTGGAACGATTTGATTGATTAAACATGTTGAACAATATTCAAATAGAAATGACAAAAAACTGAAACAATGGAGAACTTGCGAAGTAATGGAATAACTCTTTGATTAACCAAGATTCGAACTAAACAAGTAACAACTTTGAAACAACGAGAACTACACAGAAGAGAACGAAATGTATTGGAGTAGCAAGCCGAAGTGAAATAACAACAGACAGAAACGAAAAGGAAAGCAAAAAAACAGTAAAAAGCAAGTAACGTGTGCGTGTGAACTCCTCGCCGCAAGCGCCTCGGATGAAGAGCGAAGGTGAGCTTGTTCGGGGATGAATCCAATCAGAAGAGATGAAATATCCTCTCTTCTTCCTCTCAGATTATCGATTCCACCAGCTAAAACCTTCACACCAACAACCGGAAGAGAAAACAATGAGAAACTGCGTTGAGATGGGAGTTCTACGCCTTCGAGTCTGTCTCTAACCTTCCCCCTTTACCTCCTTTTATAGTGTTTTGCAGGTAGTCTTCAGCCAAGGAGAACCATCCATTCTGAACGACGACCTTCCACGTGGCAGCAGGAGAAAAAATGGGCGGCTGAAAGATCGTAACAAAATGGCAAACGGTTAGACACCTTAACAATTTTCACTTAAAACATTGCTGAGACAGCAATGTTTTTGCAATGTTTCTGCAATATGGAAATTTCAACTCTTTAACTTTGTTTTTGGTTCTTTTTCCTTCCTTTTACACATAAGTCCTGATTTAGCTTCATTCCATAAATTCTCATATAAAAGCACATGTTTAGGCTAAATTCTACCAAAAACACTTAAGAGTTCACCCAATTCTATAGCAACTAAGTCCCTAAAATATGCACTTTTGGAGACGTAACAAGGAGTAACAGTTTAATTTTTGAAATGTTCTCAATTTATGCATGCAATTGATTGCTCTCTTTTGTTGTAAATGCCATACTTTTGAAAGTATGGAGGTTAAAGTTGATTGCATGCAATTTCCAGCCTTAGAGATAGTTCATAGTAGCCTTGCTCGAGGAGTAGCAAGATTTAGGTTAGGGGTATTTTGATAGCTCCAAAATAGAGCTATTATTTACTCCCTAATATTAGCTAAATACCGTACTTTAATATGTTTATTTGCCTCTGTTGTAGGTGTTTCATTGTTAGGGAACTCGAGAGGTCCAAGGACGTGTTTCAATGTTAAGGAGGTCATTCTAAGGCCTCGAGATTGCATCGGGAAAAGAGGATCACCAAAAGTGGAGACTTTGTCCAAAGGGAGCAACCAAAGGCAAAACAATTTGCTCAAACCTAAGAGCAAGCGTCGAGCATCAGTGTCGAGACGCTGTCCAAGAGCATCTCGACGCTCCGAAAGTGCGCGAGCTGATGTTTCTGTCCGTAGCGTCTCGACGCTACGACAATTATAAAACCCATTTTTCCGATTTTTAGGTCAATTCTTCTTCTTCCTCTCTTCCTCTTTTACGATTTTCAATCTAAAAGTTGTGGTTTTCTCCCCTCTATTCTAAGCGCATCAAGTAAATCCAGATCCCTCGAATTAGGAGCACAAGTTACTTTACTTTATTTTTCTCGCATTTAATTTCTCGTCATTTAATTTTCTGTTAGTTTTATTTCGTGTTTATTTTTGTTTTCTTTAACCTCCCCCTTTTTATTTACCGTTTTAAATAAAAGATGAATATAAATTAATTAGGATAAGTTAATTTAGGTTCCCTGCAGATCGACCCGATGACCACTAGTTACAAGTTAGCTTAGTTGTGTTAGAACATGATGTTCAACTGATACTTCTGAGTTATATCCTACGATGTCGTTTTGGGTATTTGTTCTAGAATAGTCTTCTGTTAAATATTGGTTGTGATTTTCTCTATGTATTTATTAGGTGTCACTCAACCATTGGTTGGAGTTGTTATGTTCGGTACTATAAATACCACCCTCTTCTAATGAATAATATACAGAGTGTTTTAACCTAAGTCTTTGTTCTCTCTTCTGTCGTTCTTTTCCGTTTTTGTTTACTATCTTTTTTTGTTCTTCTCTAGTTGTATCGGTATTATAAATTTCATTTTGGCAAGCCTCGACAACTTGAGATTGGAGTACACCATAAAGTGCTCTACCAGCATGATCCATAATTTTTATGTATTTAATTGCATAAGTATTGAGAATTGAATTGTATGTGTGTGATTTATTGACGTTTCCATAAACACAAAGCTGACATGATCAATTTTAGAATTTAAGAAAAATCAATTAGTTAATTTAGGCTATCTATGTTACTTAATTGCCTCGGTTTTCCCGTATCGCTAGTGTCTAATTAATATCAAATGCTACCAGCCCAGTTAATTAGACATTAAGTTTAATTATGACTTTAGTCATGGTTATGGGTTACTTGTTATGGTTGTTCCGAGCCGTTAAGCTGACTGCTAGCATAGTTATAAAATGTCTTTAGAAATTTTTGTGATCAGATTGCATTCTGGGACGATTTCGAATCTTTAATTAGACGCTGATTAGAATTAACTTTTCTGTGTTTTAATTTATTTCCATTTAATTTTTCGTTAGTTGATCTTAATTAATGTGTGCTTAATGTGTATTTTTTAGGTTCATAGCAAATTAGAGAATCTTGGAGTTCAAAGCAACATTTGGGGCTAAAAAAGAAGGCAAAAAAGTTCAAGTTAAATCACCATGTGAAGAGAGGGAGCCAAAATCAGCTAAATCAAACCGAGAGCAAGCGTCGCGACGTTGTATTAGAGCGTCTTGACGCTCAATTATGTAAAACTTGGAAATTCAACCCAAGAGCCAGCGTCGAGACGCTAGGTGGTAGCATCGAGATGTTGCCCTATAGTGTCGCGATGCTTTCTTGTAGCATCATGACGCTACAACTTGGAGCTCCGAAGACCGTCCATCATCGAACTCGCTCGAGCACCTGATTTGCATCTGAAACGTCGAGACGCTTTCCTGCCCCTATAAAAACTAAAATTTTCCATTGTAAGTCATTATTATGTTCGAGTTTTAGATTGTAGCTTCAATTATTTCGCAAAACATTCCAGCTTAGATTTTGTTTATGTATTTTTGCCAAACTATTTAGACTTTGGAGAAATTTAATGCTATAATCGGCTAAGGTAAATGCTCTAATTTAGAGGATTGATAACACTCTTAAAGTGCTATTTTCTCATCTCCTAATCTTGCTAATTGTCGTTCTCACCCATACTTTATGTCTATATTATAGGTGAAGAGCGGTATAGAGCTCAATGAAGTTCAAGAAAACTTTGGAGCTTAATGAAGAGCAAAAAGAACTTTGGAGATGAACGAAGTGAAGTGGGGGAGCCAATTCATCATTTACACCCCAAGTTCCTGCGTCAAGACACCCAAAGTTGCTAAAATTGAAGTTCAAACCCGAGAGCAAGCGTCGAGACGATGGGCGACAACGCTGCGACGCTACAACTCAAGGACCTACTGAATGACCACTTCGAAAAGGCGCGTGCTGGGAGATTTCCGTCTGAAGCATCCAGATGCAGCCTGTAGCATCTCGATGCTCTTCTACCACTATAAAAGTGAACTTTTTTCAATTTCAGGTCATTGTGTGATAAATTTTGAGATTGAGCCCCCATTCTCTCTCAACTTGAATTCTCTCTTCACTTTTGTATGTGTTTTGGATCTTTCTAGGGATTTTTGGAGCTTCCTACCTCCATGGAAGGCTAAAAGTTAGTGTTTTAATTTAGAGGTTAGAGATTGATTAGCTAATGTATTAGGTGAGAATTGCAATTAAATTCTACTTAACATATTTCATCTCAAACTTCCCTTCTCATGAGCATAACACTAGAAAGCATCTTTGATTTGATTGATGCTCTAATTATTTATGCATGCTAAATAGTTAAAGATTAACGACACGAGTGTCATGTCCTAATCGCCAAGTAACAAAGGTTTAATTATGCCTAAGTGACTGATAATGCTACAAAAGTGATATTATTTACTCCTTTATTCTGGTTAATTATAGTGCTCAATGATGTTCATTTGGCCTTATTCTAGGTGTTTCACGGTTGGGAGCTCGAGAAGTTCAAGGACGTGTTTTAATGCTAAAAGGAGCATTTTAAAGCCTCAAGGATGTATCAGGAAAAAAAGATAAGCAAAAGAGCATGTTGACGCTAAAGGTCTTATGTCTTGACGCTAAAAGGAGTGTCTCGATGTTGTTCATTCAAAATTCCAGAATATAGACCCGAGAGCAAGCATCTCGACTCGTCCCCTATAACATCGAGACGCTGCCACAGTGTCGCGACGCGACGCTACGGAGTTTTTCCATCCGAAAATTTCCGTCTAATTAATGTGCGCACGAGGGATTTTTTGTTTGCAGCGTCTCGATGCTACGCCGAGTATAAATATATACTTTTATGATTTTTAGGTCATTCACTATTCATTTTTCCTCGGGATTTGCAGTTTTGTCTCGAATTTTTGGGTTTTGTCTCCATTTTTTTGGTGTACGAACTCAAGCCCCTCCATGGATTTTTGAGGAATTTCATTCTCCACGGAAGGCTAAGGAGGTTTAGGGATTGTTGAACTATTGTATTTAAGGGAGATTTAGTTGTTAATGCATTTTTAACATTTTTAGGTATTTCCATCTTCTTCTCATATTTGTATCGACATGCAAGCATGTCTAATTAGGATTAACGCCCTAGTTATTATGCATGCTAGATTGTTGCAATTAAGACCTTTGACAAGTTTTAATTGCCATGTAACAAGGGTCTAACCATGACTAAGTAGTTCGAGCTTAGGTGACAAATGGTGGGGGTAGAGTTAAAGCAATGCACGGTGAAAACTAAGGTAACTACAGTCTAAAAATGCTAACTAATCGTGCAACGTAAAAATAGTATTGCGGATCTAGAAGAACTTTCGCAACAAACTAACAAACAAATAAGTTATAAGAATAAAAAAACAGCAAGGTCGGCTAGGAATCCTCTCGTAGACATACAATATGGTCATTCAGCAGCAAATAAACATTAGCATGCACCGTTTAGCTAGATCTCATACATCTTCCGATTATATGTATTAGGTTCTTAAGTTACTCATATCCAAGTAAGTTTAACAACCTATTTATATCTTTAAGCTATCAAACGTGCTAGAAAAGTGCCTATTCCTAGACCACTCTTTGTTTACCATGAAAGGCTAACATGAGTGAGTGACTCTGAGATCTTACTCCTTCCGGAGGTTAGGATCTCTTTAGAGTATAATGGATGGCCGATCGAAAACACTCATGGGTTGAAGATTACACTCACTCAGTGCACTCAGGCTTATTTACATGCTGGAATCACATATTTATTTCCTACGGATTCATCCTAGCAAACCTTTATAAACTTAGCTATTCATCATATTGGAAGAACTCAACAAAGTCAAACCGAGCATAGCTCAATTAGCATAAGGTTGTGCCCGTGACTATGAGGTCATGGGTTCAATCCTTGCTTTAATTAAAATACCGTTGCAAAAAAAAATAGTTCAAATGGAAGTTCAAGTTAATACAAAAACAATAGCCAAAAGACAATAATAAAACAATAGAGTAGGAGAAGATCTGCTCGTCCACTTTTTGCTTCGGTTGAAGGAGAAGAGTAACTTTTCTTGGAAGGAAACCCAAGTCAGAAGAGAAGAGGAATCTTCTCTTCTTCCTTAGAATTTTTGAACGCCAAGGAAGCTTTCTTGGATCCAACAATGGAGAGGATTTTTCTTGGGGTTTGGACTTGCCGATTTCTCCAAGGTAGGTTGTGATCTCCCCCATTTCCTCCATCTTGTTCTATATATATGGTCCTCAAAAGTTCCATAATCCGTACCCTAATCGCAACTCTCTATCCTCATTGGAGGACACAAATTCAGATGTTGCAGGCATGCGGTACGGAAGGGGACATCGTCTGAAAAGCGTAGCAGAGGAAAGTACAAGTATTGCGATTGCAAAGTTCCTTAAAGATTCCACCTTTGCTGTTGCGTCGCGACCGCAAAGCTCTGTTTTCAGCTGCCCTTCTCCTTATCATATTGCGCTCCTCGCGAGACTTTAGCGACACTCCTGAAAGGTATTATTTAGACATTTTTCACCAAATACATACTTATGCACAAATTTTCTACATAAGCATTAATTTAACACCACTTCACAAATGTCACTAATAATCACATATTATGCTCAATAATAGTTAATATGTTCAGAAGAAATCATGGATATTTAGCAAATAAAGACTTTAATAACTCTCATTTGGAGAGTTAACAGTAGAGTTGCTTAATGTTTACATGTTATGCTTTGGGTTAGGAGGGAAATCAAATTACTATATAGAGTAATTCTTCGCGGTGTTTCGCGTCACTGACTTTTAATTGGTTTAGGACTAATCACCTTAGATAATTAATGGCCAAGTTTAATTAGAATTGCACGTTTCTAATTAATTCATTGGGTTGTTTGTACTATAATATGGTCAAGCAAACTGTGTGCTTGAGCGTCATAGTTAAATCTTGAGAATATCGATGTACTGAAATACAGTAGTGATGAATCTCGATCCTCCAAATTAAGCAAGCTTGTTTAAATTGTCAATTTCCCCCCTGTGTTTTATTAAATTGAAAGTAAACTTCAATCGAGATTTGTTTAACTCTAGTTCCCTAAAGATCAACCTGACTACCGTTGTCTACAAGCTAGATTAGCAAGCCAGTTATAAATTAACAATTTGGCGAGCCTAGACAACCCGTTCACCAGTGACATCGGCTATCCATGATCACTTTATTTTTCATGATAGGCTTTGGGTTAGGGGATAAATCGGGCTATTCATTTAGGATATCCAAATGAATTGTCAGTCTCAGTGTTTCTCGTCACTAGAAATTAATCGATATGGAATGGTCGTGCCCAGTTGATTAATTGTCAAGTTTAATTAGGATTGCATGGTCTTAATTAATTCTTTGGGTTGTTTTTTACGGGTTCGGGCAAGCAAACTGTGTGCTTTGGACGTCTTAGCTAAGTTTTAAGATTTTCAATGATCTGAAATACGTTAGCAATCAATCCTGATCCTTTAAATTAAGCTCGTTTGATTTAATTGAATCAAATCAACCCCTCTCTTAGTTTTATTTTTATTAATCACAAGTAAAATTCAATTAGGAAAAACTAATTTTGGTTCCCTGTGTTCGACTTGGCTTCCACTTTTCTATAAATTAGAATACGAACCAGCATATAAATTGTAATTTGGTGGGTCTCGAAACTAGTTTACCAAGGACGAGGTTGTAATTTGATGCACTAAGTGAGGATTTCGTCTTAATTTTACTTGGCTTTTATATTTCAAGCATATTTTTCCTATGTTTGAATCCCATTAGCATGCGTTTTTTATTGTATTGACGCTTAAATTCATGATCCGTAATTGTTGTGTTTTAATCGCCAAGTAGCAAGATTTTGATTGTTCCTATTTGTTTCTTCGACTATCCATGATCACATTAGTTTGTATGATAGACTTTAGGATAAAAGATAAATCGAGCAATCCATTTAGGCTATCCAAATTTCTTGTCCATCTTAGTGTTTCCCGTCACTAGCATTTAATTGATATGGAACGATCGTGCCTAGTCGGTTAAATGCCAAGTTTAATTAGGAATTGTACAGTCTTAATTAATTTTATTGGGTTGCTTGTTACGGGCTCAGGCAAGGAAACAGTGTGCTTGAGGTAATGATCTAAGTTCTTTAGATTTTCAGTGATCTGAATTTGATCAAGATCAATCCTGATCCTTTAAATTGGATGCGTCATTTGAATATTTGTTTTCTTAAGTTAATTTTCTACCTTAAATTCTCTTTTAGCTTGATATTTCATGTTTCTTGTTTTCTCAAAACTAACCAATCCCCCCATTTTCTTTTATTTTTATCGGCGCGAGTAGAATTTAATTGTGAAAAGCTAAAAAATGGTTACATGAGATCAACGTGGTTACCACTTTTCTGCAAGTTAGATTAGATACCAGTTATAAATATTGATTTGGCGGGTCTCGACAACCCGTTCACTTAATTTGGCGTTGTTTCCGGGGAACAATTTAGTTTATATTAATTAGATTTTATTTACTTTAAAAAAAAATTGTTATGTTAGTGTTTGTTTTCCTTGTTGTGTATGACTCGTTCTTTTCAAGTTAATGGATTGCAGTTCTTTCCTGAAATAGAAAGAGTAGGTCGATGACTAGGGAAAGACACATAGAAAGGAAGAAAAAGTTCCACGACGATGACAACTCAAAGTCTTTAGATCATTAAGAGAGGGCGAACAACGAACCATAGAGGACTCTGAAACAACTGGCAGCGCAAGATTTAGACCAACAACCTCATTGTATTACTTCCCTCTTTTCATGAAAATGGAGGTGAAGATCCACAAAAACACAATGGTGGAGTTCCACGTTGTGTGTTCTAAGATGAAGCCTCATGGAGTAATAGAGGAGCAACTGAATTTGAGAGTCTTCATCTTCTCTCTGAAGGGATTGCCGAAGATTTTCTCTACTACTTTTAGTTGGGGTCGATAAAGACGTGGATCGATATGAAGAGACTTTTCTTGGAAAAATACTTTTCTGCCTCCAGATCCACAACGATCAGGAAGGAGATCGATGGGATCCAGCAGATCAGTGAAGAAAATCTGAACGGGTATTGAGTAAGGCTCAATCGACTCCCAACCGTAGAATTGGTAATTGTGAAGGAACGAATGACCACCTGCAAAATAGAAGAGCTGAAGAGCCTTGCATCGATGTGGTACTAACCATAGAGACTCCGACGCTAAAGTTAGATTGAGAGAGTGAGAGAGAAATATAGAAAGTATCTGTAAGAATAGAGAATATTGCTTACTTTCCCCTTCTTTCCTTGTCATTTATATAGATTTTCGTCTTGACTGTTATCGAACCGTTTTGGTATTAAAAAGTATAATGATGATGATCGTAACTCCCGCGCAATAATGACCGTGTAACTGCCCGAGATAGGTGCGATTTTTTTTATGCTTGGTCGACCCTCTTTAGGGTCTGCCTCTTCTTTTTGGTCGATGCCTCATGGGATCAACACAACCTATTCATGGGGTCATCGACTTGATTCCTTTCATTCGAACCCTATGGGTTCAGTTTCTTTTTCTTCAGGCCGACCCCATCTTTGGCTCCGTTTGGCTGATCCCTCTTAGGGGATTGGTTTTTCCACGCGATTCAGGGGTTGGCCTCTACTGAGTTGGCTTATTCTTAGAGTTCAGCGTATTGTGTTCCTACGACTTGGATCTGATTATTTCGCCCATAACAATAGCAATAATATGAGAAAATTAGTGTTGAGTAAATTTCGATTTTTAACTTGAAGATGTTAGGGAAAACGTACATCCTCATGTCTCCACATTGGTACGAGGCTAAAAAACTGCACTCAAGGTTTTAGATCATCCAAAAAAACTACCAGCTGCAATGACTGATGAAGAGAAGATGAAAATGGAAGAAATTGCATATGGTACTTTAATTTTGAATGTAAATGACAGTATACTAAGCCAAATAATTGATGAAACCATTGCATTTAATATGTGGATTAAACTACAACTCTATATGTCAAGAAAGATGCATCAAGTAAGATGTATTTGAGAGAGACATTGTTTACATTCAAAATGAATAGTTCAAATCCCTTATGAGAATCTTTATGAGTTCAAGAATCTCACCACTGAATTTGCAGCCGCAGAAGAAAAAATGGGAAATGAAAATGAAGCTACAATCTTAGTAAAGTCTCTACCTCTAGTCTTTAAGGATGTGAAGAATGCACTCAAATTTGGGAGAGACTTAATCTCTATAGATTTGGTTATCACAACAATTAAATGTAAGAAACTTTAGCTAAAATCATAGAATAGGAGAAAAATGTGGAGTTGAATCTCTTTTCTGAAAGGGAAAGAATCATTTCAAGAAAAATCGATTATCAAAGGGACACAAGAATTCAAAGGCAAGAATGATTTGAAATCCTTCATTTGTCATTAAAAAAAAAGGACATTTCAAACAAAATTGTCCTCAAAGAAGAAGTGGAGATTTTAGAGTTGGAGATTTCACAAAAGGTAGGGATCAGGGAAGAGGAGATTGATGGAGCGCATAACGCTTCAGAAGCGATTTGGATGGTTGATACTCTAATTTCATCAATTTAACAAAAGAAACATGCTCGAAAATTTGAAAAAGAGAAATCAGAACACATACCCTTGTAGTTCTATTTTCTTCATTTCCGCCGGTTGAATCTCCTCACGAATTAAACAGACCTCTTCGAGCACCACCTCCAGTAGTCCTGCTATCCTCGGGCCAAGCAACGTAGTGGTTAATGGATCGACATGCGCAGCGGAAGGCGATTTCGGACCGATGATACTCTAATTTCATCAATTTAACAAATAGAAAACATGCTCAAAGCGACGGAAATAAGAAATTAGAAATACATACCCTTGTAGTTCCAATTTCTTCAAGCTCCGCCGCACGTTCCTCGTCACGAACTCTTCCGGCCTCTTCTCACGAACGCCTCGAGGACCACCCCAGGTAGTCCCGCTATCCTCGGCGCCGAGCAACGGTGTTGTGGGACACCGAAGCAAGAGAAAAGAAAAAGATAAACAGAAAGAAGAAGAGAGGAAGAACTTAGGCAGAGTTCTATAAAACTTCAAAGAAGTTTTTTAAAAACAACTTCAATAACCCGTGTGTTGAGTGCCTTAAAAAGAGGTTGAATTGAAATCTCATTTCATATTTTTAACAACCCATTTGTGCACTCACAAAACTTAGCTATTAAGTAAGTCATAAATATATATATAATTATTATTATTAAAAATAATAATAAAATTTTTATTTATTAAACATTTTAATAAATAAATAAAAAATATATATATAATCATTAATTAAACTTTTTAATTAATAATTATTATTTAATTCAATATCAAATATTAATTAAATAATATGGCTAAACCCGGTTTTCCGAAAACCGACTTTTTGCACATGAATCGTATTCATGTTTTAGGCCATTCCCATATTTAAATCATATTTAAATATGTTCATCCTCCTTCCAAAAAATTGAATTTGAACGATTCAAATTCTTTTTCCTTTTCTTTTCTTTTATACTGTTGCACGGCGTTATCCGAGCTAGCCAGGAGAACCTAAAGGACCTACAGATCATGAGCTCCAACGATACGAGATTATCCGGTCAAAATTCTTTTAACCGAACTAATCAACATTCGTTAACCCCCGGAGACTCCACTATAGTCTGAGGGTTGCACTCTCCTCACTGTAGATATATTGTGTTCTCTTGATATAACCGTCATCGGTAAGTCGACCCTTCACAGGTTGTTCGTAATCACAGCTGGGTCATTTAAACCGTTTAACCCCTGCATTACGTCTTGTTCCTTAAGTACCACTGACACCTCTAATGAACAATAGATCTGTGGTCCAACCAACAGATCAGTTAACCCTCTCATCACATGAGAGTGTGAGCGCTCATTGTTCAAGCCCCGGAGTCAGCTATTAAGGGAACAACCTATCTACTAACCCTGAAGAGCGGGTTAGGAGTGAACTCCAATCTTGCTGTACTATGTCCCCAGCTACCTATTCGACTTTATTCCCAAGATGGTAGGCTTATTGAGTCGGCGCTTATGGGCCACTCTCACCCGTGCAAGTCAAAGGATACTATCGAATAAGCAGAAGTTCATAGCAAGCTCAGGATTGAGATCGAGTTACCTAGGCCATCAATATGTATAAGTCGGTCTCGTCAGTAAACGGAGTTATAAAGAGAGAGCGACTTAATACGCGGTTCGATCTTGTGTAAACTCTTTACACAGGACGCCCTCACTCGCACATCTCCATGTGAAACGATTCGGATCACATCGTTTTGTACAATACAAAGTGAGCCGCATCCAATAGTGTTACCAGGATAAGGTACCCAGCCTTATCCGTATACTATAGACCGTTTCGACAGACTACTTGAGTTTTTCAGATTTTCGAAACTTAATGACAGTTTTATAATGTCATTAATGAATGACTATTTTAAAATGTCGTAAATTGTTTAGATTTATTTATCATTCATTTGTTTATAAAATAATTTTAATTAATTAACCACTTAAATTATTTAAAAAAAAAAATGAAAAAATGAAAAAATGAGGGAAATCTGAAATATTATATATTAAGTATTTTATTATATATATATATATATATATATATATATATATATATTATATTATATAAAACATTGAAATCCCTAATTTCTCATTTGCAAAACTCATCCCTACCGCGCGCCTCTCTCAATCTCCACTTGGATTCGTCGCCGACGCCGCCTCCGTCTTCTCCGAGCTCCGCCGCCGACCGCCGCCTTCGTCTTGTACGAGTTTTGGGGCCGCCTAGCTCCGCCGTCGTCTGCTGCCAGGTCCGACGCCATCTCAGCCCTACTCCGGCATCTCTCCTCCTTCTTCTCCGCGCTCCGACGCCGAGCGCCGCCTTCGTCTTGTACCCGGCTCGTTAGTGGGTTAAGTGTTTCGCTAATTTGGGATGAGGCTTAAAATAAATTGGGGTTAAGGTTGACTAAGTCAAATAGGTTTATTTGGTTTGAAAAGTAATTAATAATAATAATAATAATAATAATAATAATATAATATTTTTATTATTATAAATATTATATTATATTATTATTTATTAAAAAAATATATATATAAAGGTAAAGTTGGGTCCCTCCCCCCTCAGCTCCCATCTCCCTCTCTGACCTCCGCTTGCCGTCGTCGTCGCTCTCTCTCTCCCCTTCACCACCGCACCCCGCCGTCGTCACTCGCTCTCTCTCCCCTCTTCGCTCCGCTCGTCGCACGCCACCGCCGCTCTCTCCCTTTGCTCAGTCGCGCTGCGCCCTGCCACTCCTCCATTTTCTGTCACACCGCTGCACGCCGCCGCCTTCAGTCAGTTTTAAGCCGCATGTCGCCGCCTCCGATCGTCACTCAGCCTCGTCGCGCCGGTAGCCGCAACGAACAAGTGAGTTTCTTCCGTTCTTCTTCTGTTCCGTTACCCACGGAGTTAGTTAACTCCAAACTTAGTTACCCGCTTGTTTTAGACTTTAGATTTGCAGATTCATGGGCGTTTGGCCACTGTCCAGCAAAGTATCGAGTCCTTAGTCTCGATTTGAGTAATTTTACTCTTTGGGCATCGTTGGGACCGAAAGCAAGGTTTTGGAGTAGTTTGTAGTTTGGGATTGAAGTTAAGCCTTTACAAGTCTATTTGGAGGACTAAGGTTGCTCAAATTAGTTTCAGGTAAGTGATCTTACTGCTGGTACACCTTCGGGCTCGGTTGGGAAATTTTTAATTGTTTGTTGAGATTTAATTGAATGTTACCGTTTGCTGAATAGTTGTCCGTTGAGATGTTGAATATATGTGGTTGATATGTTGATTCGATTTTATGTGGATGTTATGAATTTTTATGTAGCTCTGAGAGCTTGTGTTATGTTGATGAAAGTACGCTGATGATGTTGAATGTTAGAGGGGGTTGTTCTGCTCTCTCTTCCTCATTCGATAAGAAACTGTTCATTCTCATATTTCAATTACATCTTCTTTATTGTAATCCCTATTCGTTTTCTTCGATTTTGATTTATTCCATGCCAAATTTTCTCTTATTTACTTGGATTTTCCCTTCTAATTTTTAGCATGTTGAGGTTTTACTCAAATGATTTTATTTAACAGAATGTGCAGATCACTCACAAGCACTACTACGAGAAAAACAGTGCTTCGAAGGTGAGATTTTTGAACTTAATGTGCATATCTTAAGTTTAATTTTCTTGGTTAAAATGGTTGTAAGTTTCTCTTTGCATCCATATGCAATGAAGGGATCATTTTTTTAATATTTTGGTTGACAACTTAGAGAGCATTCTCTCAATAAATTTATTTGTGTATGTTAGTTAATTTAATGAACATACTAAGAAAATAGAGACATATATAGTACCATTTTTCAATTTTCAGATTAAATAACTAATCTTATTTGGCTTGTGAATTTGGGTACACATGCTTATTTACTTAGAGTGATTAGTTTATGAAGTTTATTTAGTAGGATTTAATGTTGATGGTGAAGAGGAAGTCAAAGAATATAGCATTCATCTCAACATAACTTTTATAGAAGGATGATAGTTCCCAATTACTCCAAGGGCAACAAACATCACTTCTCTAACAGCTACTGCCGGAATAACATCCATATTAACGAGGAATTAGTGCAATAATGTACTCAATTACTTCACCTCTCTCATACTTGAAAATAATTCCAATTCCACATTTTTTGTTTGAATTATAAAAAAAGTCGCATCCTTATTAATCATGATTATATGTGCTGGTGGAGTATTCCATTTTATATGAAGGCAAGTTTTTCATTTGTATGTATCAACCTTCAATATATGGGTCAAGGTTTAAAAAATCCTTCCATTTGCTTGATGCAAATAAGATGTTGAAGTAGAAGTCTTTTGTAAAGCAAAGAGAAAAAAGATTCATTCAACTTGCTCAGCAAATCGAAGACTCACCCTTCAATGTGTTTGCAAATTAAGCATTGAGGTAAACCAAGTGCTAATGTTTTTTCACCATTTGAAAACTTAATCAGTTAATGGTTTTTTGTTGTAATTCTTTGACTAGAGGAAGATCAAAGGAACTTGCGAGCCTGGAGGATATATTCTCAACTCTCTTGAGTTAATAGATTTTGTGAAGTCGCATATACTTTGTATTGTATAATTTTTTTCCTTGTAGATTTTTTTTTTCTTTCAATTTGTGGTATATATCTAGTGGGGTACTTCATGATATATATGTCAATTGTGAGGATTTTAACATGATTTTAGCATGATGTGTACAAGTGGAGATGTTTAAAAATTTGAAATTTGCCGTAGAAATCAAATTCACTGAATATTCTCTCACATTTTTCTATTTAACATATCTATGTAGGCTCACATAGGAGAGCTAGATGAGGAAGTGAAGCTTTTGAAGAATCTTTCTCATTAAATATTGTGGTAAATAAAATATATTAATCTTTTAATTCTCTTTTAGAGTTTTCTCTACTTATTTTATTTGATTTGATGTGATTTGAGAAATATAATTGGAGTTTGTTTATCAAGGATCATCAATATCATCTGTAGGAAAATCTTTATCTTTCCTTCACTCTTTACCATACCCAAAATGGATTTTTTCTAGTTAAAAAAATGCATAACATTTTTTGTAAGTTTTCTATATCTGTCCTTTTTACATATTACTTTTGTTGTATTAGTGGTAATGACAAGTCTTTTTTACATATTACTTTTACATATTACTTTTGTTGTATTAGTGGGAAGCGAGAACAACTTTAGTTTAGAGCTCTCTCAACTCAATCCTAAGTAATGAGATGTTTCAACTCTAGTATTCAACTGAGAAAAGCTTCTCATCTCAATTGGGCATGCATAGCATTAAAATTATCCTTTGATTTTGTTAATAGTTTAGATAGGGAAGACTTGAAATATATAGACAGGTGATACAAAAAAGAAGAACCCAAAAATAAGTACTTAGGAAATGAAAACCTTTGCTCTGATGATACACTTTGTTAATGCCATTTGTAGTCTTAAATTTACAAAGTAACCTTGTTTGGCTTAAAATTGTAACTCTTTTAACTTATGTTTCCAAGTTGTTTCATAGCTTTTGTAAAAATTAACTTTAATACAAGTATTATCTCTTCTATCAATCTGAGTTCTTAATATGTTATTTATTTTCTCAATCTATGCAAATCTCTAAGTTTTTCCATTTTATTTTGTTTATGACATGAATCTATTTCTTTCAGTACAATTTTTTCTCTACTTATTTTATTTGATGTGATTTGTGAAATATAATTGGAGTTTGTTTATCAAGGATCATCAATATCATCGGTAGGAAAATCTTTATCTTTCCTTCACTCTTTACCATACCCAAAATGGATTTTTTCTAGTTAAAAAAATGCATAACATTTTTGGTAAGTTTTCTATATATGTCATTTTTACATATTACTTTTGTTGTATTAGTGGTAATGACAAGTCTTTTTTACATATTACTTTTACATATTACTTTTGTTGTATTAGTGGGAAGCGAGAACAACTTTAGTTTAGAGCTCTCTCAACTCAATCCTAAGTAATGAGATGTTTCAACTCTAGTATTCAACTGAGAAAAGCTTCTCATCTCAATTGGGCATGCATAGCATTAAAATTATCCTTTGATTTTGTTAATAGTTTAGATAGGGAAGACTTGAAATATATAGACAGGTGATACAAAAAAGAAGAACCCAAAAATAAGTACTTAGGAAATGAAAACCTTTGCTCTGATGATACACTTTGTTAATGCCATTTGTAGTCTTAAATTTACAAAGTAACCTTGTTTGGCTTAAAATTGTAACTCTTTTAACTTATGTTTCCAAGTTGTTTCATAGTTTTTGTAAAAATTAACTTTAATACAAGTATTATCTCTTCTATCAATCTGAGTTCTTAATATGTTATTTATTTTCTCAATCTATGCAAATCTCTAAGTTTTTCCATTTTATTTTGTTTATGACATGAATCTATTTCTTTCAGTACAATTTTTTTTGGTGACACAGTATAAATAGAGATAAAAGATAACGTATTAGTGTGACTTCAAACATTGGATATCAAAAAAATATAAAACTTTAAGATATAACTCTAAACTTTTGAGTTGGGTCTTATGACAATATTATTTAACACATCATGAGCTTTCTTTTAACTCCCTTCTAGTCATTGAAGTGCATGAGCTGAAGCTTAATCAAACATACTATAGTTTTTAATTGTGCTTATATGAGAGTGAGCATACATGTGCAAATTGAAATTTACACTTGTGAGATTAAAACTCTCATTTAGCAAATGCTATCATGCCGAGAATAGAAAGTTTTCACTCTTATATTTCTTCAACCATCTATACATCTTAGCTCCTTCGTTTGAAATGAAGTTGAACTTTAACCATCTGAAAATGAAAATTTTAGGAGTTATTTGTAAACTAAAAGAACTTATATGATACGGAGCTTATTGTCTACTGGTTTGTCATGTGATGTTGATGTTGAGCTTTTTGTCTACTGACTTGTGCTCTTATGTGATAACATTGACTTGTGCTTTTATTACTTCTCTTTTCATCCTAGCTTCTTGGTGGATGTGCATCTGAACAAAGTTTCCTTGTTTAAGATAACTTTTTTATCTCCCTTGTTGCCTCTTCTGCCAAACTTGACTTTCTCTTACCCAATTTTATTCCTTCAAATATAGCTCATAGAGCTTAAAAAGGGCTAATAATAAATACTTAGCAAAAATTGTTGGGCATTGTAGTTAGTGTCAATAATGTACACATGAGTTAATTTGTTTAAAAGTTGATGAACTTTGGTATTTAAATGATATATACAACCTCTTATTTCAATGTTATATAGAACATCGGTTGGTCATGTGATAAACTTAACGAAAGTGCAGATTCAATGGTCTATGGTTGGTAATATATTAGTGACTTACATAGTATACTAATGTGGCAATTCAAAATTTATTGTAGGAGGAGCTTATAAGAGCAAATTTTTTAACAACGACTGCGTTCTAAATGAAGTTTGTTGATGCACACTTATGAAGGAGCTTTGAATCAAATATCTTCAGTGTTAAAGAGGTATGTCATGTAACTTAAATATGGATTACATTTCTTGATTTGACACTAGATTTTATTGGATGTCTTGGGTACTTTGTAGATTTAGACACTTGTTAATGGCTATCCTGCAGTTATGGTAGCCACTTTTGCTTTTGTTATTTTTTTCTAAACTTTATTACATGTTTTCGGTATTTTGTAGATTTAAACACTTCTTAAGTTTAGTTGTTACATTGTAATTTTAGGTACTTTTTGACTACTTGTAATTTTAGGTCCATTTTAGTCACTTGCTCAATTGTTTTTCACCTACGGATTGTTTTCTAAGTATATATAGTTTATAACTATTTGGGAGGATTCTGGATATTTGTTGAAATGATTTCTATTCTACTTTCAAAGTAAAAAGTTATTGTATCTTCTTGAATTTTTATTGCAGGAACTACAAAGCGAAGTGGAGATATTTTCTTCAAGCTAGAAGTCATATTGCAACAAATGATGAACTTTTTTGTTGGGTTAAATGAATATCTCATCATGTTATGCAACATTTTACTATTAATGTTGCAACAATTTAGGGGTACCGTAGTTAGTTTCAATATTGTATACATATGAATTAGTTTATGTAAAAGTTGATGAACTTTGGTATTTAAATGATATATTGGATATACAGATTTTATTTCAATGTTATTGAATTGTGTCAAACTTAGATTTATTTATTTTGCTTTGTAATTTTCATTATTATTAATTATTAATAATAATAATAATAATAATAATGACAATTAAAAATATAAATATTAATATATTTAGATTTGATACAAAAAAAATTCTATTATTGATTTTTTGACAAAAAAAAAATCATGTCATTGAATTCGTTTTGTTGACTCACAATAGTTATGGTCTTCAAGCTATTAGTGACAGAAAAATTAAGTCATCAAAGCGTACAAAATTTACTGTCATCCATTCTGATTCGATGACAAACATTACATGTCGTCAATTGTGTTTAAATGACAAAATATGATATGAGTGGTCATTCAGTGACAATGTTTATGTGTCATAAAATAAGGTCTCTTGACTGAAAATAATTGTCATTAACCGTATTATGAAAACAGAAGAAAACTGTCACCAAACCAACATTGACGACAGTTTTTGGGTTTTGTCATCTATAGAGTAAAGAAGGCAGGGGCTATAACGATTGAAAAAAATTGTCATCTAATGTCCTGATGACAGTTTTTATTTGTCATCATAGCCCCGATTTCTACTAGTGTCGGTTCAGTCTTGTGCAACCTCATTGCACATGACGCCCTCACTCACATGTCTCCACATGAAACGATTTCGGATCACATCGATTTGTATTATACAAAGTGAGCCGCGTCCAATAGTGTTCCCAAGTACCCCAACCTTATCCTTATACTATAGACCGTTTTGACTGTCTACTTGAACTATATCCACATTCATGTCATACATGAAGCTCAAGTACTCATATTATCGCCATGAATGTTTGTTATTGGTATAGGTTAATGTAAACACAATTCACTTTATTCAATAACAACTTTACTGAATAAATCTCAATAACACTTTATTGCAAAATAGAATTATACATTCATACAGTTTACAAACTACGAGTTTTAGGACATAAAACCCAACAAACTTCTACTTGGACTAAAACGTCCGTGGTGTACATGTTGGCTGAGAAAAATGGAATAACAAATATTCAAAACTTCTCCCACTGTCCTACTGTACAACTTGCAGCCCTAGATTCACTAGGTGTGTTGTATGATTTTGGTGTTTTGAATTGTGTGGGGTAGATCGATGTTTGATTATTTATGTCTTTGAATTATGTGATTCAATAGAGGAATGAATTGAGTGTTTTGAATTAAGTGACATAAGCGTAGTATGAATGACTTGATGATGCATGTTGTATGTCAAGAATCTGGAATTGTTATGTCACATTAGAGAATGTTAAGATATTGGGACCTCATGCATAAGTGTGACTGATACATATTTTCGTGAAAAAGACTGATGCAATTATCTATCTATAATATGTTGATGTGCAATGAAAGAGGAGCTAACACTACTAGAAAATGGGGAATAGATGACATGTGGGCCAAAGAAATATGAGGGAGAAGAAGAAAAAAAGTGTCATCTTCAATTTGGGGCGCGTTTTTGGCGGGAAAAAACGGAGTTTTTCAGATTTCCGAAACTTAATGACAGTTTTCTAATGTCGTCAATCGATGACAGTTTTAAAATGTCCTAAATCGTTTACATTTATTAACTATCATTAATTTGCTTATGTTTTTTTCCTCATACATTTTTTTTATTTATAAAATAAATTTATAATTAAATTAATTAACAAATGACATAAAAAAGAGGAAAAAAAATGAAAAAAAGGGGAAATGAAAATTGCAAAGAAAAAAAAACAATAAAACCCTTCTCAAAATTGGTTTGCAATAAGTCTTCTCAAAATTTATAATTAAAAAAAAAAATCAATATATTATCCCTCTCAAATCCCTAAATTTTAAATCTCATGCCTCTGAAATTGTGATAGAGCCTCGAATATAATGCTTAGTCTTAGGTTTGTGTGTTGAGTATTTTTAGACTCGGTTTGTATGATGTTTGGGATAGTTTGGGATAAAGTTGATGTCATTCTTAAAACTCTAGTTTGCTATTTTAAGGATTGTTTGATTTTAATGGCTGGTATTTGATAAAATAATGTTATAATATATTATCTATTTCGAATCTAGTTTGTTTCAAGGTCGAATCTAGTTTGCTTTCGAAGGTTTTGCTCCATCACCCATTTTGGACTTCACCATTTTTCTAAGGTTTTTTTTTTTTTTTTTTTTTTTTTGTTTGAGACAAATTTTTATATTCCTTGCTAATGGGCAGGTCCAAATTTTTGGAGGAGGCCGATGCAATGTGACAAATGGACATTATACCGATGCAAAGGTGAGGGGTTTTCATCAATTATTTCTTCTACTCTTTATCTTGGATTGACAATGTAACGCCCAACGTTTCTAAAATTGTTAATTCGGGATAAGTTATGTCTTTAATCCCTTCTAGTAAGTTAATTGGTCTTCTTTGTCTATGAGTTTTAAATTGAAAATTAATATTCTATAAATCTTGGAAAATAGATTTTTGTAATAAAATCTTTTATTTCAATGTTTAGGGGTTAAAGTTGGGCTTTACTAGAGCTTTATTAGGAAGTTTAAAAAAAAAAAAAAAACGAAAATACCCATCTTCCTCTCTCCCTCTCATTGTTTATCTTTCTCCTTCACGCAGCCGCAAAGAACCTCCCTCTCAAACGATGCATCTCCGACAACGCTCCCCTCATTCAGCCGTCTCCTTCGACCAGCCTCTCCGCAAGCTCGACACCCTTCATCGTGCTTCTTCCACGAACGACGAAACATCCCCAGATCTGTGGCGAGGCTGCACGCTCGAGCACGCGATGCGATCTCCTCCAGCGACATCTCTCCCTCGTTCGACCAACCACTTCCGGCGACGACGCATTCGGCGGTTCATAACGCCTTCTTGCACGACGACCCCCCATATTCGGCGATCCGCGGCGACGAGACCGCGCCAAGGCGAGCGGCGAATTCCTCCGGATCCAGACTTGCCCAACCGCAATCCACCTTCGGCAAATCCATCGACGGCATTCGCGCACACCACAAGTAGACCCCTAGTCGTTCTCCCTCTCCTTTGGCCACGAGCACAACAACTTCCCCTCTCCTCATTTTTCACTGTTTCGGCCTACTACCTCCGGATTGGCGACGAAAGTGGCCGATTTTGTGAGTTTCAGCACTGCCCACGCAAGATAAGGCTTCAAATTTCCTCCAGTGGGCATTCCCCAACCCGAGTTGGCCCGAAATCATTTGCCCATTGGTTGTGAGTTTCAGATCTACAACTTCGAAACCCTTCGAGGACTTTTCAGCAAGGATTCGAACCCTTCATGTAAGAATCAGCGGGTAACGATCGTTCTATTTGTATTTGAAACTCTTTAAAAGTAGTGTAGCTTAGTTTCTAACACGTGGACGCTTTCCGTTTGTAGTTTTGAACACCAACCAGCAAGGTGTCGAGTCCCTTTGGTAAGTTTCGCCAATGACCCAAGCTTAATTGACCTCAAAATCGGTTTACCCATCCCTTGGCGATTCCAAATCTTTAAGTTTAAGCTCTGTTGATCACCAAACAGCGCCCTTTTGAGATCAGTAAGTGTCACATCTCTCATGTCCTTTTGAAATCAATTAAATGTTTAGGATTAGTCTCTAATGTTCAGAAACATACTTTGTTGTAGTTCGGGTTCATTCGAACATTTTCCAGCAATTACCTAAGTCCATTTCAGCACGTTTCAAGTGGTAAGACCTCATTTGGTTGTGAAGCCTTCAACTAAGTTCAAGGAGATTTTGGGTAAGAATACTCTTCTTGGACACTATCTCAACTTTGTTTTAGGAGTTCGAAGTGGGTTATAATCTCTAAGTATTGTAATTCTTGTTTCAGGGGCTTTTCGAATAGTTTATGACTGCTTGGAACGTTTCTGAATTTTTATATTATTTTTCTTTATATATTGTTTTGGATGATCAAGACATGAGTGGTTATCCTAGCAAACTTTGGGTTGAATTATTCTCAGGTAAATTATTTTTTTTCAAACATATATAAAAGACCAAAGCAAAGCGCAATTGTGGTTGTATGTTTTGTTGGATTGTTTTTTTTTAGCTTAATATTGAGATTTTTGTTTGGGTTTTTGGTCAGGTTGTTTCCAAGTGATTCCATTGAATGAAGCTTATTTGCTTCTAAGAGCTCATGGTGAGACTTGAATCTTAGCTTTCTAAGTTTAAATGGGTTTAAATGTTTGGCTGGCTTGTCATTTTTTGGGCTCAATTTTGAGCTTATAAGAAACATACTTGGGGTTTAATGCTTATAAAGTTTGCAGTTAATCCTTCCCTACCCCATTTGATTTCAATCATTCAAAACCTCTCAAATTTTTCTCATTGTTAGGTTGTTCTTTGCCCTTCGTCCAAGCAAGCAAGAGACTGTTTTCATTCTATGTTCCTCGATAAGCTCTGTCAAGCAAGTTGGAAGGTTCAATGTGATTATTCGAAAACATTATAGGTATATTTCCACTCTGTTTTCAAACATTTTCAAAGTTCTTTTGATTCGAAGTATCTTAACATGGAAATAGACGCATATATAGGAAAAAGAATTATTCCATTTTGAACTGTGAGGCGATTTTAAAGTGGGGAGTCAATGAGTAGAATTCAGAATCAATCTCTTTTGCTTAAAAAGTTATATTGGTAAGTAGGGGAATATAGACTTAACGCATTGATGCTTTAAAAGGTGCGGTATCAATAAGTTTAAACTATTTTTCTGTGATCTCATCATTTTCAATTAAAGTCCATTTTATTTGGTTGGTTTATGGTTTTATGGTTTAGTTTTGTATGAAGAAGATTTATTTGTTCAAACTTATGACTAATGACAAGAGCTCAACAATGGCCACTTCAAGTGCATGGAGACAAGTCGCAAAGTCCTCGCCAAGGACAAGAACTCCTACTCTCGGACCAAGTATTATCGTCTCGGTGTCATCGACTTCGTTTTGTGCCATAGAAAAGTTCCTCTCAACATGTTCGTGCAGGACCCTCTCTTCTGGTACTTTAAGCTTCCTTCTAGTTTACATGTTCTGTCTTTCTAGACTCGATGATTGATTTTATTTGATCGCTTGTAGTATTGAAAGTTGTAGGGATTATAACTTCAAATTTTGCTTGTGTTTGATGTGGTAGACTAATACTGAAGTATTGAGAAATTAAAATGAAAATGAAGTTATTGAGTACTATTTAGTTGCTTATTTTTTTTCGTTCTTTTCGTGTGCTGATATGATCTCTAACATTCAATTTCTATATTCTTGTTCTAATTATCTAATTAGTATTCTTTTGTGCTGCTTGATTGAACTGAGGTTGAATGTTTTTTTTTTTCATTTTAGAGAAGCTCTAAATTATCCCATTAGACTTGGAAATTGGTGTTTCTGGCTCTTTCTTTTTATTCTTTGCAAATGCCATTATGTAACCAATTAAAATTAGTATGAGTGTAGTATTTCTTGGTTGTTAGTATCCTAACCTCACTTCTCACTGGATTTTATCACATCTTGGTTTGCTGAAAGTGTCATACTTATTTGGATTTTTTTTCCAACCTTGAACATTTCTTAAAGAATATAATAACTTTGAACATTTCTTAAGAAACTTGACATCCCACTCTGAAACACTTCATTTGGATTTTGTTTTTCACTCTGTTATTTTAGAGTGGGAAAATATTGTAATATGAAGTCTGGGTTCTTATTCTCTCTTTGAGTCATTACTTCCTCTTATTTTGTATGTAAGTTTAGAGTACATGATCGAGGACTAGATATGTGTTTGGATAGTGCTTAAAATAAATGGTTTTAAGCAAAAGAAGTTTAAATTAAGGTTTTCGAATTATGTTCTAACCTTGAGACATTGTCTTTGTTGTTTTAGGAGCCTATCAAATAGTTTAGTAGTGCTTTGGGACGTTTAGTAAGTGGTTTCTCATTTGTGGAGTGTTATTTGTTTTGTATAGCCTAATATTGACTTGAAGTTGTTCGAAATGTTTGTCTTTTATGAATATTATGACTCTTGAATATAATGTTTTATTTGTTTATATATGAATCTTCGAATATCATGTTTATGATTGTGGATTGCTGAAATACATGTGTTCGAATGTGTTATGGTGCTGAATCTGAAATTCATTGCTGGATTGTTGAGGATTCAGAGGTGTGTACACATTTGTGGAGAAGATGTGGCTTAGATGAAAATGAAAAACCTACTAAGAAGTAAAGCTTAACTGATTAAAGAAAATGGGGTTTGTTGGCATTGACATGGTATTTCTATTTTCTTTTCTTGATCACTGCTTTGAGTTGAAGTATTTTGAGCTTCATATTTTGAGATTTTTTTTTTGCATAATGGTTGGTTATGTTTTGGTTAAGTTAGTAAGTGTTTTGTTATAGGTTCCTAAGTTTTGGTTAAGTTTGATGCACACTTATGAAGGGCTTCGAATCAAATATCTTCAGTGTTAAAGAAGTATGTCATGTAACTTAAATATGAATTACATTTCTTGATTTGACACTAGATTTTATTGGATGTCTTCGGTACTTTGTAGATTTAGACACTTGTTAATGGCTATCCTGCAGTTATGGTAGCCACTTTTGCTTTTGTTATTATTTTCTAAACTTTATTGCATGTTTTCGGTACTTTGTAGATTTAGACACTTCTTAAGTTTAGTTGTTACATTGTAATTTTAGGTACTTTTTGACTACTTGTAATTTTAGGTTCATTTTAGTCACTTGCTCAATTGTTTTTCACCTACAGATTGTTTTTTTAAGTATATATAGCTTATAACTATTTGGGAGGATTCTTTATATTTGTTGAAATGATTTCTTGTTCTACTTTCAAAGTAAAAAAAAAATTGTGTCTTCTTGAATTTTTATTGCAGGAACTACAAAGCGAAGTGAAGATATATTTTCTTCAAGCTAGAAGTCATATTGCAACAAATGATGAACTTTTTTGTTGGGTTAAATTAATATTTCATCATGTTATGCAACATTTTACTGTTAATGTTGCAACAATTTAGGGGCATCGTAGTTAGTTTTAATATTGTATACATATGAATTAGTTTATGTAAAAGTTGATGAACTTTGGTATTTCAATGATATATTGATATATAGATCTTATTTTAATGATATTGAATTGTGTCAAACTTAGATTTATTTATTTTGTTTTGTAATTTTCATTATTATTAATTAATAATAATAATAATAATGACAATTAAAAATATAAATATTAATATATTTAGATTTGATACAAAAAAATTATTATTGATTTTTTGACAAAAAAATCATGTCATTGAATTCGTTTTGTTGACTCACAATAGTTGTGGTCTTCAAGCTATTAGTGACAGAAAAATTAAGTCATCAAAGCGTACAAAATTTACTGTCACCCATTCGAATTCGATGACAAAAATTACATGTCGTCAATTGTGTTTAAATGACAAAATATGATATGAGTGGTCATTCAGTGACAATGTTTAGGTGTCATAAAATAAGGTCTCTTGACTAAAAATAATTGTCATTAACCGTATTATGAAGACAGAAGAAAATTGTCACCAAACCAACATTGACGACAGTTTTCGGTTTTTGTCATCTATAGAGTAAAGAAGGCAGGGGCTATAACGACTGAAAAAAATTGTCATCTAAAGTCCTGATGACAGTTTTTATTTGTCATCATAGCCCCGATTTCTACTAGTGTAAGTGGGCAGATTTTTGCTCCACAGATTGGGGGCCAGTTACCATTGTCGTGGTAGAGTTCCACATGAAACCCACCTATGCACCACTAGTGAGCTGACAACTTAATGTTTTATGTACATCTTAGAATGAGTTTCTCTAACGAGTGAGGCTTGGCTCTGCTGATTGGTTGCCAACTACCATCAGCTGGGGTAGAGTCGTCCAGGACTCTCGCTTAAGCGCCACCTGTGAGTTTGTACAGTTAAATGATATGGTTTAATTGTCTACTTTTGTCAAACAAAAAGTTTTGACTGAAATATTTTAGGTCTCACATGTTTAATTACATCACAACATACGTCACTAGGTTAATATTATGCTTGTGTATGCATATCTGACACATAAGTGGAGTTACTTAATGTGTATATTTAATACTCAACTTTTTCCAAAATCTATTTTTTGAAGGAATGGCAAAAACGTACGAGGCGAGTGACGAGATTATTTTCTGTTCGTGCCATGGGATCAATGTCAGCATGACTTCCGCATATTTGATTTTTAAGTTTAAATACTTAATTCTAGACTATGTTAGAAAATAATTTTAAACTACTTTATCGATTTTTATCTTGGTTTACAATATTTTCAAATGGGATCTCAAATAAAGGATTTTAGTATATTTATAGAAAATATTGATTTTTATATCTTTTCTAAAGATTTTTTAATCGTTATTAGCATGCATGTTGTAGCGTACCTTAGTAGTCCAAATTCGAAAAAGTCGGGTCGTTATAGTTTCATTTATAAATGCAATGAGATGATTCATAAAACAAAGTAGAAAAGTAAATAACATGATAGTTTTAATGATGAAAGCGAAAAAGAAACAAAGAAAGTGATATGGACTTGCATTTCGAAAGCTAGTTGCGCAGAATCTCTTCCCCAAGGAGTTTGGTCGGAATGCGAGCTACGAGGATGCTACGGTGGCCGAAGGTAGTCCTTGCTACTGTTCCGCATATATTTTCATATTTCCATTTTAGAGACCGAATATCAAATAGGAAGCATTTATCATCATTTTCAAACTTATTCTTTTGTATTTTTCTACGTTCTTTATAGGTGAGATTTAGATAGTCAATTAACATGTGTTATCATGCTATCAATTCACACAAAAAAAAAATACTTTTGTCTTGTTTATCCCAACAATTTTGTTTTTAATTGAACAATAATTAATTTCAAAGTTGTATCAAACAAAATCCTTGTAACAAACATGGATACAAATTCCAACGAGAAATCTCGAGGACATATCTTATAAAACAGACAAGGCAGATTATTATTTGAATCGAATTATCTTGTATTTCTTGATGTCATGAATTCATTCAGAAACTTCGAATAAATAGTTAATGAATATGATCATAAAAAATAAAGTAACACATAAATTGAACTTGGTTGTTTTCTTTAAATATAAAAAGAAGTGTATACTTCCAAACATTATAATATAATATATGAACTTTGTTATTTTGGCCAAACCGAGCATAGCTTAATTGACATAAGGTTGGGTCCGTGACTAAGAGGTCATATTCAATCCTCGCATTAATTAAAATACCGTTGAAAAAAAAAAAAATCTTTGTTATTTTGTCTAAGCAATGTATAGTTAATGTACTTTATGCCCTCGTACTAATGTCCTCCCAATCATGCGATATATCATGTCACTCAACTAAGCTCTCGTTATCCTAATTTTATTAAGCAAATATATATTAGAATTTTAGTAATTTCCACAAATATATTTATCATGAACGAAAATATTTAATGTAGATTATATCAAGTAAACTAGTGGGCGTACAATTTTTTATTTTATTTTATTTAGTAAATTTGCGTGGCATCTTCTTCATTTTTTTTTTTCTTTTAGGTTTCTTCACTTTGGATGATTATTGGTTGCATGTCAATTGAACTTTTGGATATATTTTAAATTAATTTCAATGGACATACTCCAACCAAAGATGTTCTAAACCACATATTAAGAAGCTATTAACTTTTTCAAAAGTTTAGATCAATCGATAATTAAATTCTTGGATCTGTTTCTTTCATTCCAATCTTAGCTTTTTATGAGGGACCGTATAGTTGCCTTTTTCTACTGGCTACTCTTATATTAAATTATAAAGCATGATTCTTTATTAAGAAGTGTATTTGTCAAAATAAAAAAATAAAAAAAAAAAAAAAAAAAAAAAAAATATTTGTCATTGATAATCAACTCCAATACAGTTCAATTAATTAAGACATTCTTTCGATACAAGATTAGACCTTCAAATTCTCCCACACCACATGTTTTTTTTTTTTTTTTTTTACTTAGAAGGAAAGTTAAAAAGCTAAAAAGTAAAAGTATTTTTAAAAATATTGGTGATGTTGGGTAAAAAATTAGACTGTGATAATGTTTATAACCAATTAAAACTGCTTTTGATAATTGTTTATGATAAAATAAGAATGGCTTAAGGGAAATTATAAAAACAGATGAAAACCACTTGCAATGATTTTAGAGGAAACAATTAACTCTGTATTTTGAAAAGGTTTATGTAATAAATATTTCACTTGACACACCTTTTATAAAATTGCATAATAAAAAATAAGACCTAAAATAATTTGAAATATAGTAAAATATAATTTTTTTTACAAATATGATAAAAATCAGGGATAGTTACTGATAGACGGCTATCAATAACCGTCATTGATAAATTCTATAAAAATCTGTCACGGATAAAATTTTATAAAAAACAAAAGTGTATCAATGACTAATAGTTATTGATATGCTACCAATAATTATTACTAATATAATTTTATCAGTGACTATCACGAATAAAAATTGTTATGGTGCAATTTCTCCTAAATATATGATAAATTAAACTTTTACTTGAATCTTATTGATAATAAAATCTAAAAATAATGTGAAATATATTTCTTTAAAAATATGGACTTGTTGCATAAATAACAATCAAGCCTAAAATAATGACAAATATACTAAATATTTTTTTTTCTTTTTTTGCAAATATGACAAATATGAGTCATATTCACGGATAGATTGTTAATTAATAGACTTTTATATATGATAGAAGTTTATCAGTGTTAGTCATTAATAAAGTTCAATAAAAAAAAATAGAAATGTATCGGTAGCTATCAACTATAAGGACTATTATAAAAAAAAAAAAAAAAAAAAAAAAAAATTGGTCATATTTACAATTTTTTTTTAAAAAAAATTGTCATATTTACACTTTTTTTTTTTTTTTTTTTTTTTTTTTTTTTTTTTTTTTTTTTTTTAATTATATTCATTACCCTTTTTCAGATGGCATGTCAAATAGCAAATACTCACTAAATCGTAAAGCAGAAACTACAGCTCTCTCTTTACTCTTTTGGAACTATATCTATGTTTAGCGATGCCCTTGCTTGGGAAGGTTGCCAACATGTAAAAAAAACAAATAAAAAAACACCTAGTTTCAATTTATAACTGATTTAAGAATTTCTATAAATACTTTAAATGTATTTTAACATATTTAGGGCATGTTTTGGAGTGATTTTTTAATTTTTCCATTGCCAAAACTACTTCCCTTTAAAATAAATATGTTGGTCAAAAACAAAATTAATTTTAGTTAAATTTAAAATCATTCAAAATTGATTATTAAAGCATTAAGTTGATAGGTGATTTTGGTTGATGTGATGAACCGTAAATCAGAACTCAAACTTGCCCTAATTCTATTCAAATGTGAAAAATATCAATTTACCCTACTATTTAAGAAAAAAATTGTAAAGTACAGATGACGTGCGTTGCCCGTCATCGAAAAAAATATATATCAAATGTACATAATCTGACGTATACGGTTTGTCAGTTTAGACTATTTTACCGAAACATGGCGTCAGGTTCATCTATTTCGACGCCATTTTTCCAACGCCTGTATGCGTCGAGAATGACTTTATCCAACGCATTTTGAGGCTTTTTCGACGTATTTTTGGGTCGAAAAAAACCCTGAATTGTTGTAGTGTAATTACCTGGGTGCATGGTTGGGAAAGATTTTCTTTTCAGATTTTGGTAATGAATTTTGATGTTTGAAATTCAAACCTTGTTATCTAATATTAGGATGAGGCGGTAGGGGATATGATCAATGTAAGCAAGAAGAATCCTATCCCGAGCGACATAGGAAAACGAAAAAGTGAGAATTTTTTGGAAAATGTTTGGCTGGAAGTATTATATAAGAAGATAGAATGACTAATCAATGGTTAAATAAATGTTTAGTTCAATAATGTGTTTAATTAATGTCGTTTTGGTAATTTAGCAATTCTAAAATCAAATTTAAAACCTAACAATAATTCCAAAATGACTTTTCCTTATATAAAAATCAGTTGAACCAAAAATGAAAATGATTGTATAAAAATTAATTTTGCAAAATTAATTATAGTTAAATCATTAATTCAACCCCACTCCTAAATATGTCCTTAGAGACTCAAAACTGATTTAAGAATTTCTATAAATACAATAAATATATTTTAACATACTTAGAGAAGAGTGCCTTGACCTAATTATAGAGTAATTATGTGTTCTGATCAATTCAAGTAAAAATACTTTTAATTTGGACCAAATACTTGACCAGAAAGCCTTTCAAAAGTACTTTTAAAATGAAGAAACAATATGAAGAGCATTATCATATGGTTTATTAGTAAAGTACTTATAACAAAAAATAATTTAACTTTAAAACTATTTTAAGAGTTTTGAAACATACCTACTTATAAACATGAATATAGCCACGAAATTGCCCCAAGTGTCCTCCCCTGAATTTCTTTTGCAAAAGGGATTTGTATGTGTATTGGAGAGAAGTATTGCTTTTATTGTGATAATGGGCAAGTGGAATACAAAGTCGGCTTGCTTTTCTCTTCAAAAGCAGGAAATAACCCGAATGCAAAAGTACTTGCATACATTTATTAATCAATAATGGTAATCTCCTACTCCCACCGTTTTCTTTCTTGACTTTGATATGTTTATGTATATTTAAAGCCGTCCAACCATTCCATGTTGACAATTAATGTTGGGTGTTGATATTAAATTTTGAGTTTAGATATGGCTTTCTAAAGTTGTGTTGGTTTACCATTTTGACAACATGTAGAGTTGAGCTTTCAAACGTTCAACATCTTGGTTACTAGAGGATGCAACATGTCGGTTGAGTTATGTTTATGTTTCTGTTAGCAAAAAGTATAAATTTAAACCTTAAAGGGACGTTTTATCCCAGGAGTTGGGGAAGTTAGAGTTCTTTAGTCTGAAGAGTTGTTTAGTCTAGAGTTCTGAAGTCTGCGGTGTATTTGAGACAAAGAGTTGTTGAATCTAGATTTCTCAAATCTGAGTTTATTTTAGATTGAATCTGGAGTTCTGAAGTCTGAATTTATTTTAGAAAATAAAAATTGGAAATAAGTTTAGTAAAAGAAAGAGTAAATTTATTATAGCTCTTTTGTTTCCAGATTTTTCATGTTTCCATCTCAGAATTAAAAAACAATTTAAAAAGAATTCAACAAACACATATTCTTAATTCACTTTATTTAATGAATTTGAAAATAAGAAACAAAATCTTACTCGAATAAACCAAAAAGGTACGGACGTTAAAAATAAAACAAATGACAAATATAGTGGGAGAAAATAATTATGAGTAAACTTGTTCTTTCGTTATCCTACTAGAGTCTATAAGCATTTTCTAATTCACAGTTGCATATAAAATAGGTTAAACGAAGGTTTAACAAATCTTTTCTGAAAATAAATCTTAAATAAATGCATCTAGAAATCAATTATATAAATTCATTTTCAAAAATCAAAAGCAAAATGTTTGAAATTAGTAAAGGGTCATTTATGAAATGAATTTGATCACAAGATTTTTTAATCTAAGGTTGATAAAAGTATAAAAAACTATGACTTCGAATAAATATTAATGATATTGTATAGACAAGAAAATCATTAATTACTTATCGGAATTTTCTCACGTGTGGATGACATATTACCCCTTATGAATAATGTAAGATTTCAATCCAACATAAAATGTTGACAACCTAACCATCTCCAAATGAATGATTTAAATTCTTGGTATGTCCTATAAATAAAGATTTCAAGGACAAAATTGTTGTCAAGTATATGATGCAGTACTTAAAAAATGATAATGTATCATTCTTACATCATATTTATCTTGTCTTAGGAATAGTATCTTCAGACACCTTAAAATGTTAAGAACATAAGATTGACTATCTACGTTTAATTGAGAGACAATTTAGTATATAAATGATACACAAATTTTGCTATACAGTCAAATTGGTTAGCATAGATTAGGTAACTCAATGGTATGCCGTGGAAAATTAATAACTTCTCACAAAATATCTATGGATAATAAGAAATTATATTTGTGTGTATAAAGTTAAAAATTTGATCTTTATGAGATGCACTAGTTTTAACAAATATTTATGGAGATATATGGTGAGTAGGATTTTTGAATATCCTACCATTTCTCAAGCTGTCGAGGCTTGCCAAAATAAAATTTATAAGTCCAAATTTGCTTAGTTTTGCAGCTATAGGCAACAGAGTCGATCCACAGGAAGCGTGTCAAGATGAAATTAAATGCTCGAATTGGAAATTGATTGATTGATTAATTGTCACAAATTAGGGGGGAGGAGGGGGGGGGGGGGGGGGTTCTCATGCAAATTAATTCTAAGAATGCTAACGGAAAAATATCAGAGATTCAAGCGTGATGGATTTGAGAATTTCGGGATTTTCTAAGTAATGTAATATCTATCATTTAATTCTATAGCATTGCAATGGATGAAATGATACACGTGAACGGTTGCCCGACAACCCTGAAGCAACCGACCACATAAATAATAATCAGAACTGTTAATTTTAATCATACAATGTTACTAACTAAATTAGAATGATCAGCCCCAAGATAATTAAAGCAAGATAATTAAAGCAGTAACTAGCAATTAACGAGGAACATTCAATTAAACACTCTAAATGCTAAGTGATTACCCGGCCTGAAGCAATCAACATTCATAACATCTAAAATGATACTTCGATTTGTTCTACTCCTCTGTGTTACTAAGTCGATTAGGAGAGGCACGACATCACTAATCTATAACGTTAAAGCATGCTAGAAATCAAGTTCGTTGGTCTATCAATCAAACACACTCATAAAATAAGCAAGAGAGAGTAGATGCTACACTACAAACATGCCAAGACATAATTTACAAATCCCTACATTTATCCCAAATTCGTCACATTACCTTAGCCTTTCATGGTACTTAGAAGCATCCAAGCTCCCATGGAGGCTTTGGAGTTCATACAATGTAAGAGAGGAGAAGAAAAGCTCTAAAATGCAGCTTCAATGCCGAAAACCCGAGGAGAAATGGCGGAGAAGATGATGAAAAATCGGAAAATGGGTTTTATAACCCGTCGAAGCGTCGAGACGCTGCGCCCTAAACTTCCAACGTGCGCCTCTTCGGACCGTCGTGACGCCACGGCTAGCGTCTCGAAGCTGCCTGGTCAACGCTTGCTCTCGGGTTTCGGGGCTGAATTTTGCCTTTGCATGGCAATGTTTTGCCATTTCTTCATACTTGAAGCTCTTTCGATCCCAAAGCATTCCCGAAGCGATAAAACGACTTCCTTAGCCTCGAAACTCGTCCCACGGACACCACGAGCTCTTTGCCGCGAATCATCTAAAAACAAGGTAAATTGCACAATTAAACACGACTTTTAGCTAGAGTTAGGGAGTGAAATATTGCTCCAAATTTGAGTTAACAAACACCCCAACCTAAATCTTGCTAGTCCTCGAGCAAGGCAAACCTAGAATTCAACTCTAAAGGACTATGCATGCATGCTTCTAATTCAAACTAAAGATCAAAACATTAACATGCTCAAGAAAGCAATCGGCGCATGCACTTAATCAAGAACACATCAAAAATTAACTATCGCCCCCTAACGTGTGCGCGCGGTAGCCATCCTATCTTAAACCTACGTAAGCTCGGAAAAACCGCATGTAACATGTCATCCCGTTTTCCCCCTAATTCTAGCAATTTAAGAACAGTCTAAAGCTTTATCGCATCAGAGAGAGCAACAAATTAAGAGGCCTAAAAAATAATTTTCCTTCCTTTTTTCTTTTTCTTTTTAGTACTTGATAGCACTCAAAAAGTGCTAATATTTAGCTCCTAAGTCTTGCGAATTAAGTAATTAATTGTGCTTAATTAATATATTTTGTATAATTTAATTACTTAAGGGTAAATCGGACCATTGAATTAATTAAGAGCTTAAAAGAATGTTTAGAGGATAATTTTGATTAATCATTCTGAGTGTTTATACTATGTATATTAATTAATCAAATGATATTTCAATTGTGATAAGTGGTTTGGTGGTGTAGGAGGAATTTGGTAAGTTGATAGGCCTGAGTTCGACTCTAGAGGAGGACAGAATTTCGAATATTCTTCCTTCAGGCTTAGACCCAGCGTCCTGTAGGGTCTCGACGCTCCGACTATATACATATTTTAACGATTTTTAGGGCATTCTCTCTCGGGTTTGGCTTGTTTTTTACGATTTCTCTCTCAAATTTTGGGGGTTTTCTCCCCTTTTCTTCTATATCAAAGCAAAGACTTGTTGTATTTAACATCGTTTTCATCCCGAGCAAGGTAAGTGCTCTAATTTGAGGTTAGGGGTTAAATTTGATGCGATTCATGAGGGTTTTAGATCTTTAATTTCGAGCTTAGCATGACTGATTGGGCATTTATTTCTTCTAAGCATATCACATGAATGTGTTTGAATGATTTAGGACTAGGCACCCTTGATTTCCAGCATGTTTGATTGTTAAAGATTATGATGCCGTGCCTCTCTTAATCGCCAAGTAACACGGATAAGTCGAGCCATAGACAACATAGGATTCCAGTTGATCTTGGTTGCAATTTATCTTGATGAAATAGAACAAATCGAAGTATCATATTAAACGTTGTGAATGTTGATTACTTCAGGGTTGCCGGGTAATCAATTAGCATTTAGGATGTTTAATTGAATGTTCGTCATAAAATGCTAGTTACTACTTTAGTTAATTTAGAGCTGATCAATCCGAGTTAACTAATAGTATCGTTTAATTAGAATTGAAAAATTCTTATTAATATATATGTGGCCGGTTGCTTTAGGGTTTCCGGGCAACCGTTTATGTGTTTAATTATGCTCTTGCTAAGTACGTTTGAATCCCAATGAATCGAGTCGCATCACGGTCAACCCCCACCCTTAAAATTAGGAGCACATGTAATTAGATTTAATTTTCCGTTAGCTATTTTATGCATGCTTTACTTTATTTTTTTTCATAACCAATCTTCCCTTTACTTTAATGTTTTACTTTATCGTTTTAGTTTGAATTTAAATAAAAGCAAATAGAATTTTATTATGAGGAAATAATTTAGGTTCCCTGCGGATCGACCTGACTACCACTAGCTGCAAAGCTCAGTTGTAGCGGAATTATAAATGTTATTTTGGCGGGATTCGACACCCCGATATTAGTAGGATATACCCAAAATCCTACTACCAGTACTTTGTACTTTTATTTCGGTTCTTTGAACACGACCTTTTATTTTCTTTTTTTTCTCCGAGAAGCCTAACATGTCAAGCTTAGGCCTAAGCTTCACATTTTTAAGGACTAACGCTCACTTCTTTAGCGCGCACTTAAGAAGGAGGAGCACCTCGGGAGAATTTTCTAAACAACATGTTTTTCTATTTTTTTTCTTTAGGCTTAATAGCTTTGCAAACTCGATTAATCAATTACTAACTCTCATGCAACAAGTTTTCCTAGGGGTTCCTTTCTGGGTGACAACAAGAACTAATGCAACATGTGATAAATCTAAGCCTACGGAGTCTAAGAAGAGGTTGTTAAGTGCTCTATAGATGGAAGGGAGCAACAATTTTTTTTAAATTTTTTTTGACATGGACCTAATAAGTGCAAAACTACCTCATTCCAATCTAGATATGCAAATGCCAATATTATAAAAACATTTCCCAGATTATCATAATTAGGAAGCATATAAACAGAGTCTCAAGCACTTCAAATTCTAAGTCTATTCCTGCTCAACAACTACACATGGATATCCATACAACACTCCATAACATCCACCCCCAACCTCAGAAGATATCATTGTCCCCAATGCTTCAACCATCAGATGTGCAAAATTAAAAAGGGAAAACGAAACTTCCCTTATCTACGCGAGGTTAGCGAGGGACGAGATGCAACGCTTTTTCATTCAAGGTCAATTTCCTCAACTTCTCCTCCTTACTCCTAAAAAACAGCAAGCAAAATAAACTAAATTAACCTACTAAACTTAAACAAAGAAAAATAAAACTAAATACAGAAAAACAGTTCAACACTCAGGTGCCTCCGAGTAGAGAAGAATTTTTATAGTCGTTTGCTCGACTGAATTCTCTTATCCAAGTCAACCATAATTCGACAGCGCGGGGGACGTTCCAATCATCTCCTCGTCCGCGCTGGACGTGCAAACATCCATCAAACACATTTTTTCTCTTCGTGCCTCAAACACGTGAATTTCATCATTGTTAGTCTCAAATAAAACAGAACCATCAACAGATAAGTTTAAATCTTTTTTCTTCAAAGAAACATAAGAATTATCCCTCAAGCTCGAGGTCAAATTCTTATCCTTCACATTAATGGAGCGATATACGCAGCAGAAGCGATTTTGGATCGATGATACTCTAATTTCATCAATTTAACAAATAGAAAACATGCTCAAAAAAGGAAATAAAGAAATTAGAATTACATACCCTCGTCACGAACTCTTCAGGCCTCTTCTCACAAACGCCCCGAAGACAACCCCAGGTAGTCCCGCTATCCTTGGCGCCGTGCAACGGAGTTGTGGGACTCCGAAAATAAAATAAAAGAAAGGAAGAAGATGATGAAAAAGGAGAGAAGATCAGAGGTAGAGGGCTGAGTTTTTTTTCTTCATTATTTAGAACTTAACTCCAACGAAGGGAGCACACAAATGGAATTCACAATTCCATTTGTGAAACCCAAAACCCACTTCTCCACTTCATTTTTTTTTACTTATATATATATATAATCTTAACATATGTCTTACATGCACAATGCATGTAAAATATATTATATAATTATTATTATTATTTTAAAAATTAATTAAAAATAATTAATTTTAAATAATAATAAATATTTTTATTTATTAAACTTTTTCATAAATAATATATATATTAATTTAATATCAAATATTAATTAAATAATATGGCTAAACCCGTTTTTCCGAAAAATTGACTTTTTGCACCTGAATCATATTCATGTTTTTAGACCATTCCATATTTAAATCATATTTAAATATGTCCATCAATCTTCCAAAAACCGAATTTGAACAATTCAAATTCTTTTTCTTTTCTTTTTCTCTTATACTGTTGCACGACGTTATCCGAGCTAGTCATGAGAACCTAAATGACTCACAGATCATAAGCTCTAACGATACAAGATTATTCGGTTAAAACTCTTTTAACCCGAATCAATCAACTCTCCTCACTGTAGATATATTATGTCCTCTTGATATAACCGTCATGGGCAAGTCGACCCTTCACAGGTTGTTCGTAATCACAGCCGGGTCATTTAAACCGTTTAACCCATGCGTTACGTCTTTGTTCCTTAAGTACCACTGACACCTCTAATGAACAAAATAAATAAGTGGTCCTACCAACAGGTCAATTAACCCTCTCTGATCAGGAGTGGGTGAGCGCTCATTGTTCAAGCCCCAGAGTCAGCTATTAAGGGAACAACCTATCTACTAACCCTAAAAAGTGGGTTAGGAGTGAACTCCATCTTACTACACTATGTCTCAAGCTACCTATTGGACTTTATCCCTGAGATGATAAGTTATTGAGTCGGCGCTAATAGGCTACTCTCACCCGTACAAGTCAAAGGATACTATCTAATAAGCAGGAGTTCATAGTAAGCTCAGGATTAAGATCGAGTTACCTAGGCCATCAGGTGAAATAGTCGGTCTCTTCAGTAAACAACGTTATAAAGATAGAGCGACTTTTTCGTGGTTCAGTCTTATGCAAACTCATTGCACAGGACGCCCCCGCTCGCACATCTCCATGTGAAACGATTCGGATCACATCGTTTTATACATTACAAAGCGAGTCGCATCCAATAATGTTACCAGGATAAGGTACCCAGCCTTATCCGTATACTATAGACCATTTTTATTGTCTACTTGAGCCTGATCCACATTCATGTCATACATGAAGCTTAAGTACTCATCCTTCGCCATGGATGTTGGTCATTGGTATAGGATAAACCAAACACGTTTCACTTTAGTCCAGTAAACTCTTTTACGGAATAAAACTAATAACTCTTTATTCTAAATATATATACAAACATAACTGTTTACAAACCACGAGTTTTAGGACATAAAACCCACCACACACAATCCAAACAATTCACAGATTTCAAATCAAACATGGAAAACTCATTAATAGTTTCGTCAAATTTCAAAGATATGACGTCCTTATAAACATCGATTTTGACCCTAGCGGTCTTTAAAAAGGGACGCCCTAACAGCATGGAAGAAGAAAGATTCAAAGATTTTCCATTCATATCCAATACAAAGAAATCTGCAGGAAACATCATACTTCCTACTTTCACAAGAATGTCCTTGACTTTTCCTTTGAGACAAATGCAAGACCCATTAGCTAGTTGCACAATCACATCATTTTCATGCATATCATTTAAATTAAGCTCTTGAAACAGTGCATACAACATTACATTCACAGAAGCACCGAGTCTAGCATGAGATTTTTCACTATTTTGCTACCTATCGTGCATGAGATAGTAAATGTACCTGGGTCGTTGCACTTGGTTGGCAACAAACCTTGAAGAATCGTGGTAACGATATTTTTGAACTATCGCTATAAATCTCGGGTTGTCGAGACCCGCCAAAATAAATTTATAAGCCTATTAACCTTAGCTTTGCAGCTAGCGACAACAGGGTCGATCCACAGAGAAGGACTTAACGTGATTGAAATTAAAGTTTGAGATTCCAAATGATTGATTAATTGAGTTTTGGTAACTTGGGGGCTTTTATCATGCAGCGAGAAAATTAAAATGCTAACGGAAAGATTAAAGAGATAGAGATTAACAAGTGCTTGATTCGGGGAGTTTCGGGATTTTTGCTAGACATTTTATCATTCATCATTTAATTCAAATCTAAGGCTATCCAAGTATGAGAGGATGGCACTATCCTTGTCATTCGCTATTTCGATGGGGTTGCGAATGGTAGGTGCTGGGTTTGGTTGAGGTCTTTCCATTTCAACTTGTTGGAATTGCGATGACTCCGCGGAGTCAGCAATGCTTTGAGTTACAGGGGGTTGTTTAAAGAGGCGTTTCTTAGCTCTGTTTCTGGCCCTAAGTAATCTTTCAGGCTCAGGATTGAACTCTAGATCGCTATTTGAATGCTCACTCATAAACTACCCAATGGTACCTGTAAGAAGAAATGAAGAAGATCAGCTCCAATAGATATTAAGATTTTTGTTTCTAACTTAACAAACTTCGTGTTTACTAAACAAAATCCCCGCCAGCGGCGCCAAAAACTTGTTGCGTGCTCAGTGTTTAAATAAAAATGCAATGGGAGAGCACTCAGAACATGCAAGCATACATGGTCTTGTAGCAAGTAATAAGTATTTTTTCATTCGATTTCCCACAGAGATTTATTCTTAGTTACTAACGAAGTGAGATGTTAAATTAGAAAGGATGGTTTAAATGGGGTAGAATTGGGATTAATGTGCCTAACTAATAAAGAACGTGCGAGATATGCAAGCATAAACAAAGACAAGTAAAAAGGTTAACTTGAATGTAGGAGAAAAAGAATTGCGGAGAAAGCAATTATCTAGCAATAAAATCGCAAAACAGAAAACTGAAAAAAATGGCTAAGGCAAAAATAAAACTAAGAAAATTGCGCAGACAACAATTTTCTAGCAATTGTACTAACAACGTTTTAAGGGTAAAGTGTGCAAACAAGGGCAGCTAACGACTCCTCTATAGGCTTTATCATGCGATTCTTCAGCAGTAGATCAACTTATCATGCATCAAATTAACTCATTCTCATGTATCTCTCGATTTCATGCATTAGATCCTTTAGCTCACTCATGTCCAAGTAAGGCTTAAGCATCTATTTATAAAGGCAAGTTAATGAATTGTGCTAGGAAAACGCCTATTCCTAGGTCGTTTTCTGGTTACCATGAAAGGCTAGCATGAATGGACGACTCTGAACTCTTACTCCTTCCGGAGGTTAGGAGTTCTTTGGACAAAATGGATGGCCAATCAAAATTGCCCGTGGGATGAAGCACACATACATTCAATGCATTTGAAACTATCCTACATGCTGAGTTCACGCATTTCTACCTACAGATTCATCATTAGCAGTCCCTTATGTGGTTTAGTTACTCATGGACGATATGGAAGTGGAAAGGTTAGGTTGTTTAAACATGCTTAACAGATTGCAAATGACAGCACAGAAGAAAGGGAACAATAAGATAGTTGCGACGTAGTCAAATAACTCTTTGATTAACCGAGGTTCAAACTAAACAAGCAACAACTTTAAAGTGACGAAGACTAAACAGAAGTGAACGAAATGAATTGGAGTAGCAAACAGAAACGAATTACAACAGACAGAAACGAAAAGGAAAGCAGAAAGCAATGAGAAGCAGTAGAAAGCCGTTAACGTGTGCGTGTGAACTCCTCGTCGCAAGCGCCTCGGATGAACGGCGAAGGTGAGCTTGTTCGTGGATGAATCCAATCAGAAGAGAAGAAAGATCCTTTCTTCTCCCTCTCAGACTATCTAACATTGTATTTAGCCAGTACATTTTTCATAGCTTTATTTATAAAGTGGGTTCCCTCATCACTTATTATTGCACGTGGTGTACCAAATCTTGTAAAAATATGCGTATTTAGAAACTTAACTACTGTCTTTGCATCATTTGAGGGACATGCGACGGCTTCTACCCATTTAGATACGTAATCTACAGCTACAAGTATATAGAGATTACCTGCAGATGGAGGGAATGGTCCCATGAAGTCAATGCCCCATACATCAAAGAGTTCCAACTCTAAGATGTAGGTGAGAGGCATCTCATCCTTCCTACTGAGGTTACCTGTCCGTTGACACTCATTGCAGCTATGTGCATGATCGTGTGCATCTTTGAAGATCGTAGGCCAGTAGTGGCCACTTTGGAACACCTTTGCAGCCGTCTTTTGGCCACCAAAATGTCCACCATAAGGAGACGTATGACAGTGCTGCAACACTGACTTCGCCTCAGCAGCTGATACACACTTCCTCAGCAATCCGTCTGCGCAAGTCTTGTAGAGTGTGGGATCGTCCCAAATGTACTTCCTAGCTTCATGTAGGAACCCCTTCTTTTCTTGCCCTCCTTTGAAAGTTGGTAGTACCTGCGAGGCAAGGAAGTTAGCAATATCCGCAAACCAAGGTTCCTCATCGTTATCACGGTGTGCTAACACAAAGACATGCTCATCAATAAAGGCATCAAAAATTGCTGGCTCAACAATTTTTTCGCAATTACTTCGCAATCTAGATAAATGGTTAGCAACTACATTTTCGCATCCTTTTTTATCTCTAATGTCTAAGTCAAACTCTTGCAACAATAATACCCATCTAATTAACCGTGGCTTAGCATCAGCCTTCCTCATTAGGTATTTTAGTGCAGAATGATCAGTGTACACAATTGTTCTAGTTCCTACAATGTAATTCTTAAACTTTTCACAGGCAAACACTACAGCTAGCATTTCCTTCTCGGTGGTAGTGTAATTACATTGTGCTTCATTCAAAGTTTTACTTGCATAGTATACAGGATGTGTTAGTTTATCTATCTTTTGTCCTAGCATAACCCCTACTGCATAGTCACTAGCATCACACATCATTTCAAATGGTAAATCCCAGTTTGGACCTACTATAATTGGTGCTTTGACTAAGGCTTCTTTAAGTGTTGTCCATGCTAGGAAACATTCTTTTGAGAAGACAAATGGTTTATTAAGCTCTAGAAGCTCACACAAAGGTTTAGAGATTTTTGAAAAGTTTTTAATGAATCTCCTATAAAAACCTGCATGACCTAGGAAACTTCTAATAGCTTTTACATTTTGAGGTGCCACTAGCTTCTCTATTATTTCTATTTTGGCCCTATCGACCTCTACTCCTGCTCTAGACACTCTATGTCCTAGGACTATTCCTTCCTCCACCATAAAGTGGCATTTCTCCCAATTTAAGACTAGGTTGGTCTCCTCACACCTAGTTAGGACCTGTCCTAAGTTTTCTAAGCAATTGTTAAAAGAATCACCAAAGACTGAGAAGTCATCCATAAATATTTCTATCATGGATTCATCTAAGTCAGAGAAAATGGCCAACATGCACCTTTGGAATGTTGCTGGTGCATTGCATAAGCCAAATGGCATTCTGCGAAAAGCAAATGTTCCAAAGAGACATGTAAAGGTCGTTTTCTCCTGGTCCACAAGGTCTATGGTAATTTGGTTATATCCAGAATAACCATCTAAAAAACAGTAGTAGGCTCGGCCAGCTATTCTATCTAACATTTGATCTATAAATGGTATAGGAAAATGATCTTTTTTTGTTTCTTTGTTAAGTTTTTTGTAGTCCATACAGACTCTCCATTCTGTAACAGTTCTAGTTGGTATAAGTTCATCATTCTCATTAACTATTACAGTCATTCCACCTTTCTTCGGCACACATTGGATCGGGCTAACCCATTGACTATTAGCTATAGGGAAAATTACACCTGCGTCTAACCATTTAATAATCTCTTTTTTAACTACCTCCTTCATGGAGGGGTTCAACCTACGTTGGTGATCTATCCTAGGTGTATGTTCCTCTTCCAACAATATCTTATGCATGCAGTAGGAAGAACTAATACCTCTTATATCAACAATCGTCCATGCAATAGCTTTTTTATGTTGCTTAAGCAACAATATTAACGCAATTTCATGCTGTTCACTCAATTTGAAAGAAATAATAACAGGCAAAGTATCATGCTCTCCTAGATATGCATACTTAAGATGATCAGGCAATGGTTTTAATTCTAGTAAAGGTGGATGTTCAATTGATGGTTTCAAAGGATTTGTGGTTCTTTCAGACAATTTATTAGTCATACAAACATGCTGAGGGTTGTCCACAGGTATATCCATCAATTCAGAAATGTTTAAGTCATCTATATCTACTTGTACATAGTCAGTGGCATGCTTAATTAACAGTTCATGCTCAAGTTGTTCTTCCATAAGGGAATCTACTACATCTATTACATCTACATTTACACAGGATTCAGAATCAGAGGGATAGCTTAAAGCTTTAAATACACTGAATTTAACCTCCTCATCATGAACCCTCATGGTGGGCTCACCTTTTTGGACATCGATTAAAGCCCTACCTGTGGCTAGGAATGGTCTGCCCAATAAGATTGGTACCTCATTGTCTGCCTCATAATCCAGAATGATGAAGTCTGCAAGAAAGATGAATTTGTCAACCTTGACAAGTATATCCTCAATTTTCCCCTCGGGGTATGCTATGGATCTGTCTGCAAGCTGCAAGGTGACAGTAGTAGGTCGTGCTTCCCCTATTCCAAGCTGGCGGAATAGTGACAAGGGCATGAGATTGATGCTGGTTTCCAGATCACACAAAGCTCTGCCCACGTGCTTGCCTCCCAACTCGACTGGTAAGGTGAAGGAACCAGGATCCTTCTCCTTCTTTGTTAGTTTGTTTTGGAGTATATCACTGCACTCTGTTGCGTGCTCAATGTGTTAAAGATAAATAAGCAAGAAGGTAGATAGAGCACTCAGAACATGCAAGCATACATGGTCTCACAGCAAGTAGTAAGTATATTTCATTCGTTTTTTCCACAGAGACTTATTTTTAGCTATTCATGAAGTGTATTTGTTAAGAAAGAAGGGGTGGATTTGATGGGGTAAAATTGGTTTTTAATTATCTAATTTTTGCTGAATGTGTAAAGGAATGCAACATAAACAAATGCAAGTTGAAATTAGACTCAAAAGACAAGAGATGGAATTAATAAACGAAGAAGAAAACAGCTAAACAGAATGGTAACTTAGCAGAATTGCGGACACCGCAATTTTACCGCAATGGAATAACAGCGAAAGTGTGTAAATGGGTGAATTAAGGGCTACTAATGACTATCCTATAGGCATTTTTATACGATTCTCAAGCACTGGATCTACTCTCTATGCATCAAACTCACTCTATCTCATGTATCGTCCGATTCCATGCATTAGATTCTTTAGTTTACTCGACTCAAAGTAAGGTCTTAAGCATCTTGTTAAAACAGAAGTGTTTAGTTTGTACTAGGGAAACGCCTATTCCTAGGCCGTTTCCTGGTTACCATGAAAGGCTAGCATGATTATACGACTCTGAACTCTTACTCCTTCCAGAGGTTAGGAGTTCTTTGGACAAAATGGATGGCCAATCGAAATTGCCCGTGGGATGAAGCTTACATACAATCAATGCTTCGATAGCTATCCTACATGCTTGGTTCACGTTTTTAGCCTATAGTTCTGTCATTAGCATGCCCCTAAGTGACTTAGCTACTCATGGATATATAGAGAACAGAAGTATAAGATAAAACAGACATGCTCAGAAGGGAAATGTACTCAAAACAGTAAGACAAAACCGTAGCAGTAGAAGATGGAAACTGTGAAATGAAGTCTTGCAATTTGATTACTTTGAATGTTGAACGGACAAAAGGGAACTTAAAGGAAATAATTCAAAGACAGACAGCGACGAAATGCAGTAAACTAATCACTAAACCAGAAGCGATAACTAAACAATGCTGGAAATGAGAAAGGAAAGACAAAAAGCAGTAAATGGTGCTTGGAAGCCTCGTTGCAGTCGCCTCGAATGAAGGGGATGAAAGGTCAGCCTTGCTTGGATGAATCCAATCGAGAGAGAAGAAGAATCTCCTCTCCTTCCTATCAGATTATCGATTCCAACAGCTGAGACTCTCACTCCAACAGACGGCAAAGGAAAACAGGGCGAAAAGATGGACTGCGAGAAGACTCTACGCTTTCGGATGATGACTGAACCTCCGACTTTGACCCCCTTTTATAGTAGTTTGCAGGTGCGTTTGGGCCAAGGAGAACCATCAATCTTCAACGTCATATATCAGAATGGATGGAGGAGAAAGAACGAATCCCTGAAATTACGGAAATTAACAGAAACAGATCAGTCAACTTACGGTTTTCACTTGAATAATTGCGGCTTCAGCAATGTTTTCGCAATGCTGTCGCAATGCAGTTTTTTTTCATTCTTTTCCTTCGGTTTTCAACCCTTTTCTTTCCTATTGTGCATAAGTCCTAATTTAGCTACCTTCTTCTCATTCTCATATTTAAGCATAGGTTTAGGCTAAATGCTATCAAAAACACCTAAAAGTGTACATCTTCTTAAGCTAAATGGGTCCTCAATAAGTCACTTTCAGAGACTTAACACACCCCCAAACTTAAGGTTTTGCTTGTCCTCAAGCACACTAAGGACTTACCTAGGCTGCTGTTTCTTCTTCTTTAACCACTTTACTGACTCCCTTTTATCCCTATCTATAGCACTGCTGTCCTGTGACACACTTCTCAGTTTAGAACTACCCTCTTATCTAGCTTCTTCTGACTTCGCCTGCCTAACACTCACCTGCTTTTATTAACTTCCTACAACTGATCTATTTGCTTTTGTCATATCATGCCACTATCCCTAAGGTTTCAAATTCTGCCTAGCTTTACCTCAGACTCAGTACATGCTTCTAGCTTTATTTTCAATGTGTCTAGGATTCCTTAGAGTCATGCCAGTCTTAGTATTAACGGTGACAGTAGTACTTTTAAAGAACAACCTAAACCCTGGCATCACTACATTGGATAAACACTCATCTCCCTAAACAACCCTACAAGTTACAACTTTGTGCTTAGCTAATTGAGGATCAGAGTTCTTTTTAAGTAGGACACCTAAGCCACAAAGTTATAACTCCTAGGTATACATTCTTCTTCCCTATTCTTTTCCCTTTTTCTTACTTAGGTGGGGCCTCTCCTTTGGTTGCCTTTTGATGCAATGCCACTTGTGGGTCACACACTTGGCACTGATTACTTAGCAACCTAAGAGAGACCCCCCTCTTTATTCTATTTTTCATTTTTTTTTTTTTTTTTTTCAGTTCATCATTTTTTGTAAAGGAGAAGAAGAATGCTTATGTTTCTAAGGGAGAGAGGAATGTTCCTAGGCCTAGGGTGGCCTCCCCCAACTTCAACTACTCATTGTCCCCAATGAGTGTCTGAGGTGGCACACCCCCAAACTATCCTAGAAGCATCTAGTCTAAGGTAAAACAAAGAGAATCTAAAGCCCTAGGCATAGACAAAACATTCAAATGACAAATATCACAGCAGCAGAAATAATAAAAAAAACAGACAGATAAGGGCTTAAAGCTGTGCATGCTGAGCTTTTTAGAGGTTGATTTAAACTAGCAAAGGGTGTCCTTATGACACTCATCCAGCACGCTTTCAGATAAGCTATATATGGTAGTCATGATAGCAGCAAAAGATGGAATTTAAACAGATCACAGCCTAGCTAAACAGAAAGTCCAAAACATGCTTGCAGTCATGAAAATTGCGGGTACCGCAATTATTTCGCAATTAGATCAGCGCAGATATAACAGTGATTAAGGCCCCTAAGCATGCTCTTTCCAGTCATTCAAGCTCTCCTAAAAATAAAACAAAACTAACCTATCTAGTCACCTATCATCAGACTATACTAAGCAAAATTAAAAACATAAAACTAAGCATCTACGACAGATCAAAAATGTACTAAAACAGCATAATTCACATAATTTATCAGAAAGCAGAAAATTGTTTGTTTTTTTTTCTTCTAAGGGAACAGCAATACTCCCTTCAGTGCACTTCAAACCAGCACTCAAACTTCTTCATCCTCATCTGGTTGTCGTGGTCGTGGAGGCACCCATGGAGTCAGGAGATTTGTGGGGAAGTCAGGGAAGATGCACCCAAGTTGGTCTGCAACTTCCTTGTCCCTTGCCTGCGCATAAGTGGCCCATTGAGCCATTCTCCTCTGCATATCCATCAGGCAGGCCATGGATAGGGACTGCTCAGCAGCCAGCCTATCCAGTTCAAACTCCATATTCCCCTTCCTCTTCAGCCTCAGGCCAGCCGGCAGCTCCAAGTGGCCTGTGTAGGCCATTTGCTGCTCCATGCGCTCGGTGGGGACTCCTGCAAGCAAACATAGTTTGGTTATGGTGTTAGGGAAAAACAGTGGTCCCTTACCTTTCTTGGCGCACTCAGCAATAGCAGCAGTGATGACTTCTCCCACGTTGATCGTGAGACCTCTCATTATCGCATACACAAGCAGCGATCGGCTCTGGTTGATTGTAGTCTCGTGAGTCACTGGGGACAATCTCCTTCTCACGAACGAAAACCAAACAGCCGCCTTAGCCGTGAGGTTGGCACTCATGAGAGTGTGCCTCCCATTGCGTGATACAGTCCACGCTGCTTCAGGCTGGCCAATGGTTCGAATGGCCTCTTCCAAAACTGCCTCCGTAGGCTCATCAACGATCCGTGCATAATCTGTATGTGTTTGGCCCCTGAGACCATAGGCTTCGTTGATGGCCTTAGCTGAGAAATCCACTTCTACCCCTCTGACCACATACAGGCCATCCTCAGGGCTGAGCACATTGGCGTAGAAATCATACACCATGCTCGTGTAGGCTGGATTGGGCGGTCTGCAAAATTCCTCCCAGCCGTGGTTCATCACTCCTGCGCGCAAGAACTGCGGCAGGTCAGCAGGTCGGTCGAGGAAGCCTTTCTCGTGCAGCAACTCCCTCTTCCTCAGCTCAGCACCCCTAGACTCAGCATCAGAGGAAACATACCTCACTGACTGAGGCTCGTCTTCAGGGTAGAGCTTTGCCTTCCCTTTATCTGATGGTTTGGCTGACTCGGCAGCCTCAACTTTGAGTCGTTTGAGCGAAGGCTCGGTGCTCTCTTTGTCTGCTGAAGGCGCCCTTTTAACCTTCTTCTTATTCAGCTTCTTGGATCGCCTGGCCTTGACAATCTTGGCCTTCTTCTTCTTGAGCTTTGCCTCAATGTTGATCTGCTGCAGGCATGCCCCCAGCGTCTCTTCCATGGAATCATCCTGCTGTGCAGGACTCTCTGGGCTAGCTTCCCTTGCAGGCGAGAAGACCTCGTCTTCACCACCTTCCCCACTGCCCTGAGTGGATTCCTGGTACTCCCCATATGGGAATTCAGGGTCAGGCCGTGGAGGCGTGTGCGAAGGTGTGGCACTCTGCTCTGCTGTAGGCGTCTGCACGGAATTCAGTGGTGAAGACGGCGTCTCAGGGCTCTGTGCCGGCGGCGATGATGAAAGCTCTGGGCTGTGCACTGGTTCAGATGGTGAAGGGCTGTGCGCAGGTGAGGCAGATGGCGTCGAACCCTTCTTGGTCGACTCGTGGGACGCACGATCCGATTCTTGACTCTCCACAGAGGGAGTCTTTGCTTTGCTTGGTTCGGCGGCCGTCTCGACACTCCACCGGCGTTTCTTGGGCGTGCCCGCTGGTTCAGAAGGGCCAGCAGGGATTTCTGTGACAACCCTCCACTTCTTCCTACGGATCGGAAGTTTGGGAAGAGATCCGGTGCGTACAGCACCAGCATCTGCAAGGGTCAGAAGTGCTTCCCTCGCAGCCGCTTCAGCTGCGTCATCAGCCTTCTTCTTGGCTGCGGATCTTTCAGCCCTTGTGGACACCATTGTCGAATCTTGGAGGTTTGGAGAGAAGGATCAAAGATGAAGAGAATCTCAGTTTTCTTGGAAATCAGAGAATGAGAGAATCGTATCGATCGAGCGCCTTCTAACGGATATAAAGGCAACGGCTAAATCCCAACGGCTCTATTATTGCGGATCCTGCAATTCCAGCGCAATTTTAGGGATTTTTTTTCATCTAAATGGCAAACTTTGTTCGTCCGTATCTTTTATTTGGCTCGATCGTTCCTTGATTTTTAAAGCTGGGATTACTCTCCTTGATTCCCTCTTTCGATTCCCTACAAAAAGAAATAAAAACAATATCAAATTCGTAATTAAAATCACACAACAAAACACACAAATGATAACCGGAAAATCGCAAAAAATAAACTAAGGCATGAGCCTTATGTTGACGAGCACAGCAATCACTCGTCCTCTCTCGTTCTCATTGTTATGCTTCAGTCAAGAGGAAGGCCGAGAGAGTCTTCACATCTCCTTCCTCATAGTAGTGCTTTAATCTTGCACCATTAACCATGAATGGTTGGCCTTGCTGCAAGTTCTTTATCTCTATTGCACCATGAACAAACACATTAGTAATGACAAATGGACCCGACCATCTAGACTTAAGTTTCCCTGGAAATAGTTTCAACCGTGAGTTAAACAACAAAACAAGTTGACCCTTCTTAAAGTCCTTAACTCTAAGTCTACTATCGTGCCAAATCTTGGTTTTTTCCTTGTACATCTTAGCATTTTCATAGGCCATATGCCTAAGCTCATCAAGCTCATGTAATTGCAAAGACCTCAGTGTCCCCGCATCCTTTACACAAAAATTCAATTCCTTCATGGCCCAAAATGCCTTGTTTTCTAACTCAAGTGGTAAGTGACAAGCCTTGCCATAGACCAGCCTATAAGGGGACATACCTAGGGGTGTCTTATATGCTGTCCTATAAGCCCAAAGTGCATCCTCAAGCTTGAAGGACCAGTCTTTCCTATTAGGTTTGACCACTTTTTCTAGGATGTTCTTAATTTCCCTATTTGAGATTTCAGCTTGTCCATTTGAGTGTGGGTGATAGGGAGTGGCTACTCTATGTCTAATGTTATACTTAGCCAACACTCTCTCCATAGCCTTGTTAATGAAATGTGACCCCTCATCACTAATGATGGCACGAGGTGTCCCAAACCTAGTAAAAATGTGCCTATGCAAGAAGTTGGTGACTGTTTTAGCATCATTATTAGGACATGCTTTGGCTTCTACCCACTTAGACACATAGTCCACTGCTACTAATATGTAAAGGTTACCTGATGATGGAGGGAATGGTCCCATGAAGTCAATGCCCCACACATCAAAGAGCTCTAACTCTAAGATGTAGGTGAGGGGCATCTCATCCTTTCGACTGAGGTTACCTGTTCTTTGGCATTCATCACAGCTGTGGGCATAGTTGTGGGCATCTTTGAAGATCGTTGGCCAATAATAGCCACTTTGAAATACCTTTGCAGCTGTTCTTTGGCCACCAAAGTGTCCACCATAAGGAGATGTGTGACAGTGCTGCAGCACAGACTTCGCTTCAGCAGCTGAAACACACTTCCTTAGCAAGCCGTCAGCACATGTTCTGTAAAGTGTGGGGTCATCCCAGATAAATTTCCTTGCTTCATGAAGGAACCTCTTCTTCTCTTGTCCTCCCTTGAAAACTGGTAAAACCTGTGATGCACGGAAGTTAGCAATGTCAGCAAACCAAGGTTCCTCATCGTTATCACGATGAGTCAAAGCAAAGACATGTTCATCAATAAAAGCATCAGAAATTGCGGGCTCCGCAATTTTTTCGCAATTGTGCTGCAATCGAGACAGGTGATCTGCAACCACGTTTTCACATCCTTTCTTGTCTCGAATGTCCAAATCAAACTCTTGCAACAGCAGTACCCACCTAATCAACCTAGGCTTAGCATCAGCCTTCCTCATAAGATACTTCAAGGCAGAATGGTCAGTGTACACAATTGTCCTAGTGCCTACAATATAGTTTCTAAATTTTTCACAAGCAAATACTACAGCAAGCATTTCTTTCTCAGTAGTTGTATAATTACATTGAGCCTCATTCAAGGTTTTACTAGCATAATATACAGGGTGTGTTAGCTTGTCAATCCTTTGTCCTAACATGACTCCTACAACATAGTCACTGGCATCACATAGCATCTCAAATGGGAGATCCCAATTTGGTCCTACTATTATAGGTGCAGTGACTAGTGCTTTCTTAAGGGTAGTCCAAGCTACTAAGCATTCCTTAGAGAAGATGAATGGTCTATTCAGCTCTAAAAGCTCACACAGAGGCTTGGCTATCTTAGAAAAGTCCTTGATGAACCTTATGTAGAAGCCAGCATGCCCTAAGAAGCTTCTAATGGCTTTGACATTCTGGGGCTCTACCAACTTCTCTATGATCTCAATTTTGGCTCGGTCAACTTCGACACCTGCCCTCGACACTCTATGTCCTAAGACAATCCCCTCATCCACCATAAAATGGAATTTTTCCCAATTTAGGACTAGGTTGGTCTCCTCACACCTAGCCAGGACTTGTCCTAGGTTTTCTAGACAGTTTGAAAATGAGTCCCCAAAGACTGAGAAGTCATCCATGAATATTTCTATCATGGACTCATCCAACTCAGAGAAGATTGCCATCATGCACCTTTGGAAAGTTGCCGGTGCATTGCATAAGCCAAAAGGCATTCTGCGAAAGGCAAAAGTTCCAAAAGGGCAAGTGAAGGTGGTCTTCTCTTGATCCTTAGGGTCTATAGTTATTTGATTATAGCCTGAATACCCGTCTAAGAAACAATAGTAGGCCCTACCAGCTATTCTGTCTAGCATCTGGTCAATGAACGGTAGAGGGAAGTGATCTTTTTTAGTTTCTTTATTTAATTTCCTGTAATCCATACACACTCTCCACCCTGTGACAGTCCTTGTTGGGATCAGTTCGTTGTTCTCATTGACTACCACAGTTATTCCCCCCTTTTTAGGTACACATTGGATGGGGCTCACCCACTGGCTACTAGCTATTGGGAAGATCACTCCTGCATCTAACCATTTTATTATTTCCTTCTTTACTACCTCTTTCATAGAGGGGTTTAGCCTACGTTGGTGATCTACCCTAGGTGTGTGCTCTTCCTCTAGTATAATTTTGTGCATGCAATAAGAAGGGCTAATGCCTCGAATATCAGCAATAGTCCATGCTATAGCCTTCCTATGTTGCTTAAGCAGTAAAATTAATTCAACCTCATGCTTTTCACTTAGCTTAGAAGAAATAATTACAGGCAGTGTATCATTATTTCCTAAATACGCATATTTGAGGTGAGTGGGTAGTGGTTTCAGTTCTAAAACAGGTGGATGCTCAATGGAGGGCTTTAAAGGATTCACAGATCTATCAGTTAAATCTATATTCATACATACATGTTGTGGTTTATCTACAGGCATATCCATTATGTCAGATACATTCAAGTCAGCTACATCTAATTGTACATATTCATTAGCATGCTTGGTTAATAGTACATGCTCTAATTGTTCTTCCATTAGTGAGTCTACTACGTCCATGCTAGCACAAGATTCAAGGTCAGAGGGGTACCTTAAAGCTTTATATACACTAAACTTCACCTCTTCATCATGAACCCTCATAGTAAGCTCACCTTTTTGGACGTCTATAAGTGCCCTACCTGTGGCTAGAAATGGTCTGCCTAGCAGGATGGGGACCTCCTTGTCTGCCTCATAGTCCAGGACAATGAAATATGCAAGGAAAATAAATTTGTCAACTTTCACTAGAATATCCTCAATCTTACCTTCAGGGTATGCGATGGATCTGTCTGCTAGTTGTAAAGTGACAGTGGTTGGACGTGCTTCTCCTATTCCCAACTGGCGGAATAGGGACAGGGGCATGAGATTTATGCTGGCGCCCAGGTCACAAAGCGCTCTGCCCACGTGCTTGCCTCCAAGTTCTACAGGTAAGGTGAAGGACCCAGGATCCTTCTCCTTCTTGGGCAGCTTGTTCTGGAGGATGGCACTGCACTCCTCAGTGAGGTTTACTGTTTCAAACTCACCAATTATTTTTTTGTTAGTAATAATGTCCTTCAAAAACTTTACATAAGAAGGCATAGACTGCAAAACTTCTACAAAAGGAATGTTAACATGCACTTGCTTAAGAATTTCTAAGAATTTATTAAAATGAACTTCCTGTTCCTGCTTCTTCTTAAGCCTTCGAGGATATGGAGGTGGTGGCACATATGCAGGCACGTCAGGTTGCCTTAGGATAGGTGGAGGCCTCGGAATTTCTTCTATCTCCTCAACAATTGGCTCTAGCCTGGCTCCTGATGTGCTAGTTGGTGGTGGACCTTGGTTCGGCAGAGACTCCAGTGGAGCACTAGACTCAGTGTTCTCTACTCTCTTTGGTGTGTCCTTCGTGTTGCTCACCAATGGTCTTCCACTCCTAAGTTCAATTGCTTGAACTTGTTCTTTGCCATCTCTCCTTGGTACCTCGGTGTCAGCAGGGAGTCTACCTTGGGGCCTACTCTTGAGTTCATTGGCTAATTGGCCTATTTGGTTTTCTAGGCTCCTAAGGGTAGCTTGCTGGCTTTGAAGCGTAGCATCATTCTTAGCTATGTATTCCTTGAGTAAGTTTTCTACAGAAGATCCTACAGGTTGATTGTATGGTTTTTGGTACATTGACTGGTTATGTTGGGGAGTGAAATCAGGTGTTCCACTCGGTCTAGGTTGGTTAAGATTTTGGTTAGTGTTTTGTTGGCCACCCCATGACAGGTTTGGGTGGTTTCTCCAACCAGGGTTATAGGTGTTGGAGTAGGGGTTATTCCTAGGCTGCTGCTGGCTCCCAACATAGCAGACTGAGGATGGATTCCCAGGGCAGTATTCATATGGGTGCCCTTCCCCACAGAATCCACAGATAAGTGCCTCGCCTTGACTTGGCTGGGTGCCCATTGACATGGCTGTGGCGGTATTGGCACTGGTTTGGAGATTGGCCTGAGCCATTTGCTTAACTAGGTTGGTCAGGGCGTTTATTTGGGTGCTCATGGCGCTTAGAGCATCCTTGTCTTGAGCTCTAGTTGGCTCTACTGGATCATCTGACCACCTACAGTGAGATGTTGAGATCTTCTCCAAGATCTCATAAGCTTCGTTGTAACTCTTGGACAACATGGAACCTCCAGCAGATGAGTTTAGAACTTGTCTGGTGCTGGGGTTGCATCCTTTAAAGAAGACTTCTATTTGGATACACCATGGGATGCCATGGTGTGGACATTTAATGAGAAGGTCTTTGAATCTTGTCCAAGCTTCGTGAAGAGACTCACTCGGAGCTTGTTTAAATTTGATGATATCATCACGAAAGGTCGAATTCCTATCTGGTGGGAAATATTTGACTAGGAATTTTTCTGCTAAGTCTGTCCAATTGAGGACAGATCCTGAGGGTAATGAATTTAACCACGTTTTGGCTTTGTCCCTCAAAGAGTAAGGGAAAAGATATAGCCTCAGGGCTTCTTGGGAAACTCCAGGAATGAGGAAGGTATCACTGACTCCTAGGAAGTTCCTAAGGTGGTTATGGGGGTCCTCATTTTCTATTCCAAAGAATTGTCCCACAGTGGACAACATTTGGAACATCACTGGTTTTAACTCGAAGGAGTTGGCAGTGATTTCAGGACGGATTATGCTGGGGTTCAGCTCCCCAGGCATAGGTACTAGGTACGAAAGGATGGCGCTATCCTTGTCATTCGCTATTTCAATGGGATTGCGAGTGACAGGCACCAGGTTTTGATCTACTCCAGCCATTTCTTCTTGAGTGGATTGCGGAGACTCTGCGGTTTCAGCAATTATTTGAGGTAAAAGGGGTTGTTTAAAGAGACGTTTCTTGGCTCTATTTCTAGCTTTAAATAATCTTTCAGGCTCAGGGTTGAACTCTAGATCACTACTTGGAGTCTCATTCATAAACTACCCTAAATGGTACCTGAAGAAGAAATGAAGATGGATCAAATTCAATGGAAAATAACTTGATGTTTCAGACTTAACAAACTTCGTTTTCACTTAAAATAAGTCCCCGGCAGCGGCGCCAAAAACTTGTTGCGTGCTCAATGTGTTAAAGATAAATAAGCAAGAAGGTAGATAGAGCACTCAGAACATGCAAGCATACATGGTCTCACAGCAAGTAGTAAGTATATTTCATTCCTTTTTTCCACAGAGACTTATTTTTAGCTATTCATGAAGTGTATTTGTTAAGAAAGAAGGGGTGGATTTGATGGGGTAAAATTGGTTTTTAATTATCTAATTTTTGCTGAATGTGTAAAGGAATGCAACATAAACAAATGCAAGTTGAAATTAGACTCAAAAGACAAGAGATGGAATTAATAAACGAAGAAGAAAACAGCTAAACAGAATGGTAACTTAGCAGAATTGCGGACACCGCAATTTTACCGCAATGGAATAACAGCGAAAGTGTGTAAATGGGTGAATTAAGGGCTACTAATGACTATCCTATAGGCATTTTTATACGATTCTCAAGCACTGGATCTACTCTCTATGCATCAAACTCACTCTATCTCATGTATCGTCCGATTCCATGCATTAGATTCTTTAGTTTACTCGACTCAAAGTAATGTCTTAAGCATCTTGTTAAAACAGAAGTGTTTAGTTTGTACTAGGGAAACGCCTATTCCTAGGCCGTTTCCTGGTTACCATGAAAGGCTAGCATGATTATACGACTCTGAACTCTTACTCCTTCCAGAGGTTAGGAGTTCTTTGGACAAAATGGATGGCCAATCGAAATTGCCCGTGGGATGAAGCTTACATACAATCAATGCTTCGATAGCTATCCTACATGCTTAGTTCACGTTTTTAGCCTATAGTTCTGTCATTAGCATGCCCCTAAGTGACTTAGCTACTCATGGATATATAGAGAACAGAAGTATAAGATAAAACAGACATGCTCAGAAGGGAAATGTACTCAAAACAGTAAGACAAAACCGTAGCAGCAGAAGATGGAAACTGTGAAATGAAGTCTTGCAATTTGATTACTTTGAATGTTGAACGGACAAAAGGGAACTTAAAGGAAATAATTCAAAGACAGACAGCGACGAAATGCAGTAAACTAATCACTAAACCAGAAGCGATAACTAAACAATGCTGGAAATGAGAAAGGAAAGACAAAAAGCAGTAAATGGTGCTTGGAAGCCTCGTTGCAGTCGCCTCGAATGAAGGGGATGAAAGGTCAGCCTTGCTTGGATGAATCCAATCGAGAGAGAAGAAGAATCTCCTCTCCTTCCTATCAGATTATCGATTCCAACAGCTGAGACTCTCACTCCAACAGACGGCAAAGGAAAACAGGGCGAAAAGATGGACTGCGAGAAGACTCTACGCTTTCGGATGATGACTGAACCTCCGACTTTGACCCCCTTTTATAGTAGTTTGCAGGTGCGTTTGGGCCAAGGAGACCCATCAATCTTCAACGTCATATATCAGAATGGATGGAGGAGAAAGAACGAATCCCTGAAATTAAGGAAATTAACAGAAACAGATCAGTCAACTTACGGTTTTCACTTGAATAATTGCGGCTTCAGCAATGTTTTCGCAATGCTGTCGCAATGCAGTTTTTTTTCATTCTTTTCCTTCGGTTTTCAACCCTTTTCTTTCCTATTGTGCATAAGTCCTAATTTAGCTACCTTCTTCTCATTCTCATATTTAAGCATAGGTTTAGGCTAAATGCTATCAAAAACACCTAAAAGTGTACATCTTCTTAAGCTAAATGGGTCCTCAATAAGTCACTTTCAGAGACTTAACACACTCCTCGGTGAGATTCACTGTTTCAAATTCACCAATAATTTTTTTGTTAGTAATTATATCTTTCAAGAATTTAACATAAGAAGGCATAGATTGCAAAACTTCTACAAATGGAATGTTAACATGCACTTGTTTTAAAATTTCTAAAAACTTATTAAAGTGCACTTCATGTTCTTGTTTTTTCTTCAGCCTTCTAGGGAATGGAGGTGGTGGCACATATGTAGGCAATTCAGATCGCCTAATGACAGATGGAGGCCTTGGTATTTCTTCTGGTTCCTCAATGATAGGTTCCAGCCTCACTCTGGTTGTGCTTGTTGGTGATTGATCATGGTTGGGCAGAGAATCTAGTGGAACACTAGACTCTTCATTCTCTACTTGCTTTGGTGCTTCTCTGTTGTTGATCACCAACGGTCTTCCACTACGAAAATCAATTGCTTGAACTTGTTCTTTTCCTTCCCTTCTTGGTAGTGAAGGGAATGAACTATTCATTCCCCGCAGCGGAAGCGTTTGGAATCGTTACTTTTTATTTAAAATTAAACTAAAAATACAAGGTTAAGCATATGTATTACCTTTGAAGAACAATAACCTTCTTGTGTTCCTTTTTCCACGAAGTCTTCCTCGCTAAGACTCGAACACGGGATCAAGGCTTGTGGGAGCTCTTTGAAAGAATGAGAGAACAATTCTCTCGGCAGAGGATGAGTAGTATGTTTGGCCAACCCTTTGGCTAAACCTAAATGTCTTATTTATAATAAGGCTTTTAGGAATTAATTTTATTTTATAAAATACATTTTAATATCTAATATATTAAAATATGTATTTTATATTTATTTGAATCTTATTCAAATATTATAAAATTAATCTTTTATAATATACTTTAAACCAATTTGAATCACATTCAAATAACATAAGTATATAGTTTTTAATATTAATGTATCATATACATAAACTATTTCCTCTAATATTTAATGTATCAAATACAATAAATATATTTTACTCTTCTACATTTAATATATCAAATATATTAAATATTAATTTGAATATTTCAAATTTTCTTTCAACTAAATTGATCCTTTTAGTGTTACTATGAGCTAGCAAGGGGACCTTATGGACCTACAGATTTATAAGCTCCAATGATACAAAATTAATTAATTAAACTCATTAATTAATTGACTTTCATTCATTAACTCTAGGTCACTCCACTATAGGCCTAGAGTTGCACTCTTATGCACTGTAAGACAAGTTGTGTCCATGGATATAACCATTACATGCAAGTCGATCCTTCACGAGTTGTTCGTAATTACAGCTGGGTCAAAAGTCCGTTTTACCCCTGTAATTACATCTTATACCTTAAGTACCACTGATTCTCTAATGAACAACTTGTTTATGATCCAACCATAAACTAAGTCCCTCTCGGGCCAGTGAGAGGGTGGGGCCCCATTGTTCAAGTCCCGAAATCAGCACTTAAGGGAACTACTCATTTACTTTCCCTATAGGGAAGAAGTGAATTCCATCTTGTGAAACTTATGTTCCCAACTCCCTATTTGGTCAAGTCCCCAAAATGGTAGGCTTATTGAATCGGCTATAAAGGCCATTCTCACCCATACAAATCAAAGGACGAGCCCTCACAGGCAGGAGTTCATAACTCACTCAGGATTAAGATCGAGTCACATATGATCATCCTGTGAAATATTAATCTTCTCAAATAACGGATTTATAAAGAGAGATTATATATTTCGTGGTCCAGTCTTATACAAACTCATTGTATAGGATACCCCCACTCACATGTCTCTACATGAATGATTTGGATCAAATCATTTGTAACAATTACAAAGTGGGCCGTATCAATAGTGTTACCAGGATAAGGCACCCAACCTTATCCATATACTATAGACCCTTTAGGTTATTACTTGAACATGATCCTCCCGTATGTCAACTACATACAGTTCAAGATTACACTAATAACCTTGGATTTTATTTATATAATGAATATTATAAATTGCAAATAATAATAATAAAATAATTATCAAATAATTATTAATTAATTACGAGGCTTTAGGGCATAAATCCCAACAATCTCCCACTTGCACTAAAGCCGGTGAGACATGTATCCTAGGGCATACTCTACACCCAACATGTTCTCCCACTTGCCCTAGTGAAGATGAGACATGTCTCATAATCCTAGACATTCTAGGTGACTTTCAAACCCTTTAGCCTGGAAAGTCTTTTTATATAGATCAAAACGATTATCAATTAAAAGTCATCTTGGTCCTACCACGATTCTTTCTCTCTCAGGATACCCTATATATTGATGTTATCTAAGTTTCTTAAGTTTAGCCATTACATAAAACGTTTTAGGCTTAACTATATCTGAAACATCTTTCAGACCAATAAGAAATTATTTGAGTTATGCAAGTTCTTTACTTCATAAGTAAGAACATTTAACTTGCATACCATACTCCATCATCTAGGGTAGACATAGATTTCCATAAATCTTTGTTAAAACCAGTGCATCTCGTAAAGATCAAATCTTTAACCTCATACACAAAAATATAATTTCTCAATTTATCCATAGATATTTTGAGAAATTTTTTTATTTTTCCGTGCAATGGTCATACCATTGTGTTAACTAATAAATGCTAACCAATTTTACTGTCAAATGTCATGTCTCAACTGTACATTAGATTTTCTCCCACTCAAACGTAGATAGTCAATCTTATGTTCTCAACATTTTGAAATGGCTTAGGACACTATTCCTTAGACAATCTAAACTTCATGTAAGAATGATACATTATCATTTTTGAAGTACTACATCATATACTTGACAACAAATTTGTCAATATAAGATGTGTGAGACATAAATAACATTTTGTCCTCGAAAACTCTATTTTAGGACATACCCAGTAATTTAAATCATTCATTTGGAATTGGTTAGGTAGTCAACATTTTATGTTGGATTCAAATCTTATAGCATTCACAATGGGTAATAAGTCATCCACATAAAATATGAGAAAATTCCACTAAGTAATTAATGATTTTCTTGTCTATACAATATCATTAATATTTATTCAAAGTCATAGTTTTTTATACTTTTATCAAACCTTACATTCAAAAACCTAGTGATCAAATTCATTTCATAAATGAACATTTACTGCTTGCAAACCTTTTGCTTTTGATTTTTGAAATTAAACCCATGTAATTGATTTGTAAATGCATTCTTTAAGAATTCTTTTCAAAAAAGATTTCTTAAACCTTCACTTGACATATCTCATATGCAACAATGAATTAGGAAATGCTTATATACTCTAATATGACAACAAATGAGAAAGTTTATCCAAAGTTTACTTTCTCCATCTATATTTGTCATTAGTCTTATTTTGAAGGTCTGTACCTTCTTATTTACAAATCTTTTACTTTTGTAGATATATTCAAAACCTATGGGTTTTACCCCATCACGAATATTGACCCTCATTTCAACTTTGAGGTCAAGAAACCCTACATTTTGTCATCTAATTTGACAACTTAGGCTTCATATAAGCTCTTGTAACGGTCGGGTCATCTCATAACTCTCCCACTACGATGAGGCTTATCCAATTCATGACTAGGATCCATTTGACTATCAAATGTAATTAAATTGTTAACAACTTTTATTAACTATTTAGTGGCTTCACTTGGAACCAACTTTTCAACACTATTGAACATATTCAAGTTTCAGCATGTATGCTTAAAACTCTCAAAACTCGAAGGGTTGTAAACTAACTTTACTACTCTTCTATAATCTCAAAGTTGTCTCATGGACACCTTTTAGATATAATGATGTTCACTATACAATCTATATTGTATATCCTAACAAGAGTCTGATAATGACGTGTAATTCTTTATTGTTCTGACCATGTCTAACAAGGTCTTGTTTCTCCTCTTACAGCACAATTTCAAACAATTGTACTTTGTGCTAGAGTTGAGATAAAATCTCACTTTCTATCCATTAGTCTTAGTACATATGGTTCCTGTACTTTTCACTGTGATCTGATCATAGTGTCTTGATAGATTTACCTAATTGACCTTCAACTTGAGTCTTATATTCCTTGAACTTTTCAAAATATTCAGACTTATGTTGCATTAGGTTACGATACTTATTTCTTGAATAATCATCAGCTAGAGTGATGAAATATTCATCAGTGTTCTTTGGCCTGTAGGCTTTTCCAACAAAAACATATTAATTATCTTGCATGAAAGGCAAGATCTTAAGACATATAAAGTAATTAACTCTAACATTTAGAGAATCACTTCGTAGTAGTCTTTTTATTCAAATTGATCAGAATCAATCTTGAATGCCAAAGACAAGCATCATATTTTAGGAGAATATAAATTGTCTTTATATTCTGGATTCCATAATCCTGAATATCTCACTGTGTAGTATTTTATATGTTAACAATTTAACACATACAAATTATTCTTATTTTTCGGCTGAACTTTTCAAACAATTTTGAAAATAAAAATTTAGTACTAAAATATTCATACTATATGAACATTTTATTAGTAATAAAGTTAGAGAAATTGAATTTCTCCTATGGTACTAAAAACACCATATTCAGCATTAAATAACAATTATTTCTTATGGACATCTTAATGTCTCCCACTACATTAATTGAGATGGATTTTCTGGTGCCAACAAGTAGAGATCATTCTACATAATTAAGTATTTTCCAAGAATTATATAAAATGTAATGAAGAACAAATCTTAATAGTGGATCTGAATCTACTATATAGGTGATAATGAAAAAATCTAGTAAATCAAATTTACTTTTATCCATGTTCTTCTTATAGAGGTATTTCATAAATTCCTCTTATTATGACTACTTTGCTAATTTAGAAACTATTTTCTTTTAGCTATAGTCATATGCTTTCTTTTCTTGGATTTTAGTAATACTTAATTTTTTAGATTATTTAGATAAATATCTAAATCTAGCTTTTATTGACTTCAACAATATCTCATATGTTGTTCTCATCTTCTTTATCTTCTTAGCTTGACATCTAATATGTCAAATAGAAAATTTGTATAAGCCATCTCGTTATATTGTTTTATTAATCATGTGCTTTACGAACAATTCGATTAGCATTGACAATAGGTTTTTGAGAACATTTCTCAATAAAGACAAATTAAAGAAAAAATTTACACGGTCATTATATAGTGTTAACATTATTTTTCCAAGTGATATTATTTTCTCAATTTGACAAATTAGTAACGAAAATTAAAATTCAGAGAAATAGATATAATATTGAAATTTATAAAAAAATATATATATTTATCTAATAACATACAATCAATATTCATTCAATTTCAGCATAGAAAACAAACAAATTGATAAATGAACCCTAAAACATTATTTTTTTAATGCTATGATACTTTAGTGAGTTAGAACAAGTGCCGCCGTAGGGTAGGTCAAATGCCCCTTCACTAAACCGAGACAATCTCAACCAAGTGTTATCCCAAAATAACTCTTATTTCTATAACATTTAGTTACCATTAGTTTGGTCAAGAAAATCATTAACAACCTTAATGATATCTTTGTAAGTGTAACCCATCATTTTAGATTCTATAATTTTATCCCAACAAGTGCTGCCGTAGGGTAGGTCAAGTATTGGAAATAAAATTACAATCATATCCTTCTCAGGAGATTCACCCTGATATTGACCCATGTAAACACCTTCTGTAGGGGGACGGTCCAAAAGCCGCCGCGAGGCCCCACATGAATCTCACGTTGTGAACCAATGATAGAGACCGTAGGATATGTTGACACATTTCCTTCTCCCACTTACTATTTAAAAATACTTTCTCAAGAGATTCACCCTGATATTGACCCATGTAAACACCTTCCGTAGGGGGACGGTCCAAAGTCGCCTCGAGGCCTCACATGAATCTCACGTTGTGAATCTATAGTAGAGACCGTAGGGTTATTTTGACATATGTCTTTCTCCCACTAAGTATTTTGAAATAGGGTTTTCTATTACTTAGACAAATTAGGCTAATCTCATTTATCTAAGTTTTTCAATCTACCCTTTCATAACCCTTATGTTGGTTAGATTGATCTTAATGTGAATTACCAAGTATATTAAACTATTTAAAACTAATCACATTATGAGTCAGCTTAATGAAATAAAATAAAATTTGACTAATTCAACCCCCAGGCCAGTTCTCAGGTAGAGGTGTTCCTTTTCAGTCAACTTAAGTACCTCACCCGAGTAACCTTTCTTAGACAGGGTTCCCTTATAGTCAATTTTTATTTCAAATTCATTAATCTTTAATTAACTATTAATTACTAGATCAATGAACTTTAGTTGATTTTAAGCAATCTTTTTAATCCTATTAAAAATTAATTCACCTTATGGATAATCTTGAATTTTTAACAATTTTAAACCCTTTAAAACAAAATTAAAGATTATCATATATTCTAACCTTATTAGAATAAAAGATAAACTAAATTCAAATATTTAAACTATTTAAAGAATGAATTAATTATCTTTTAAATAACGAAAGAAAAAATCTAATCTCATTAGAAAAATATCCTAAGCTCATTTGGAAAATATCCTAATACTTATTGAGAAAAGATATCTCAATCTTATTGGGAAAATATTTTGGGAAAAGATTTTCCAATAAAAGATTTTCCAATCAAAGATTTTCCAATCAAAGATTTTCCAATCAAAGATTTTCCAATAAAAGATTTCCTAATCTTAGTAGGAAAAGATTTCTCAATCTTATTAGGAAAAGATTTCCTAATCTTATTAGGCAAAGATTTCCAAAGATTTCCCAAGATTTCCCAATCTTATTAAAAGATATCACTATATCTAGGAAAATATATCCCTAGTTTAAAATTTCTAAATATAACAATTATATTGAAAGATATTGAAATATAAACATATTAGGAAATTATCTAATCAAATTAGAAAGCATTTTAATCATACTATTCCAAATATAACAATTATATTAAAAATAATTAAAATGCATGGTCATGCTTAACCTATGGTGGGATTTTAATCTAGATGACATACTTTATGCAATCAATAAATTTAAATCATACCTCAACATGCATAATTAAAATTAATAACACAGCAAAATTGACCGTCATATTTGGCATATCCTAAGAAATTGAAAGCAATTTTGAATTACATTAATTTAAATCCAAGACATATCTTGGTCTTCAAAATCTTCTTTTTTGAGCCTTCCAAATTTGAATCCAATTTAACAATTCAATTGATCTTTTGTTTACCCGCATCAACCACAAGTTGAAGAAGCCTGACACATCCTCACGCCACTAAATTCAATTCCACCAGATTCAATTCAACAATTGAATTGATCTTGGTTCAACCACTTCAAGAGTGCTTAATGATTTGAGGAAATTTAGTTTAACCAGCAGCCACAAATGTTCGATTCATAAAATAAACAAATGAAAATTGCAAAGAACAACCGCCGCATGAAATTTCTCCAAATTACATACGACCCTAAACCTTTTAAGGTTTTACAATTGATCTAATCAAAAGCGATAAATCTAATGCCAATCAAATATGCCTAAACAATCAATTTTGCACACCACATATATCACATATATGAACAAAATTAAAATACCCACCATCTACAATTAATTCTAAACAAAACTCAAAGAAGCTCTTATACCAATTGAAGGGAATGAACTATTCATTCCCCGCAGCGGAAGCGTTTGGAATCGTTACTTTTTTATTTAAAATTAAACTAAAAATACAAGGTTAAGCATATGTATTACCTTTGAAGAACAATAACCTTCTTGTGTTCCTTTTTCCACGAAGTCTTCCTCGCTAAGACTCGAACACGGGATCAAGGCTTGTGGGAGCTCTTTGAAAGAATGAGAGAACAATTCTCTCGGCAGAGGATGAGTAGTATGTTTGGCCAACCCTTTGGCTAAACCTAAATGTCTTATTTATAATAAGGCTTTTAGGAATTAATTTTATTTTATAAAATACATTTTAATATCTAATATATTAAAATATGTATTTTATATTTATTTGAATCTTATTCAAATATTGTAAAATTAATCTTTTATAATATACTTTAAACCAATTTGAATCACATTCAAATAACATAAGTATATAGTTTTTAATATTAATGTATCATATACATAAACTATTTCCTCTAATATTTAATGTATCAAATACAATAAATATATTTTACTCTTCTACATTTAATATATCAAATATATTAAATATTAATTTGAATATTTCAAATTTTCTTTCAACTAAATTGATCCTTTTAATGTTACTATGAGCTAGCAAGGGGACCTTATGGACCTACATATTTATAAGCTCCAATGATACAAAATTAATTAATTAAACTCATTAATTAATTGACTTTTCATTCTAACAAAACTCAAAGAAGCTCTGATACCAATTGAAGGGAATGAACTATTCATTCCCCGCAACGGAAGCGTTTGGAATCGTTACTTTTTTATTTAAAATTAAACTAAAAATACAAGGTTAAGCATATGTATTACCTTTGAAGAACAATAACCTTCTTGTGTTCCTTTTTCCACGAAGTCTTCCTCGCTAAGACTCGAACACGGGATCAAGGCTTGTGGGAGCTCTTTGAAAGAATGAGAGAACAATTCTCTCGACAGAGGATGAGTAGTATGTTTGGCCAACCCTTTGGCTAAACCTAAATGTCTTATTTATAATAAGGCTTTTAGGAATTAATTTTATTTTATAAAATACATTTTAATATCTAATATATTAAAATATGTATTTTATATTTATTTGAATCTTATTCAAATATTATAAAATTAATCTTTTATACTTTAAACCAATTTAAATCACATTCAAATAACATAAGTATATAGTTTTTAATATTAATGTATCATATACATAAACTATTTCCTCTAATATTTAATGTATCAAATACAATAAATATATTTTACTCTTCTACATTTAATATATCAAATATATTAAATATTAATTTGAATATTTCAAATTTTCTTTCAACTAAATTGATCCTTTTAGTGTTACTATGAGCTCGCAAGGGGACCTTATGGACCTACATATTTATAAGCTCCAATGATACAAAATTAATTAATTAAACTCATTAATTAATTGACTTTCATTCATTAACTCTAGGTCACTCCACTATAGGCCTAGAGTTGCACTCTTATGCACTGTAAGACAAGTTGTGTCCATGGATATAACCATTACATGCAAGTCGATCCTTCACGAGTTGTTCGTAATTACAGCTGGGTCAAAAGTCCGTTTTACCCCTGTAATTACATCTTATACCTTAAGTACCACTGATTCTCTAATGAACAACTTGTTTATGATCCAACCATAAACTAAGTCCCTCTCGGGCCAGTGAGAGGGTGGGGCCCCATTGTTCAAGTCCCGAAATCAGCACTTAAGGGAACTACTCATCTACTTTCCCTATAGGGAAGAAGTGAATTCCATCTTGTGAAACTTATGTTCCCAACTCCCTATTTGGTCAAGTCTTCAAAATGGTAGGCTTATTGAATCGGCTATAAAGGCCATTCTCACCCATACAAATCAAAGGACGAGCCCTCACAGGCAGGAGTTCATAACTCACTCAGGATTAAGATCGAGTCACATATGATCATCCTGTGAAATATTAATCTTCTCAAATAACGGATTTATAAAGAGAGATTATATATTTCGTGGTCCAGTCTTATAGAAACTCATTGTATAGGATACCCCCACTCACATGTCTCTACATGAATGATTTGGATCAAATCATTTGTAACAATTACAAAGTGGGCCGTATCAATAGTGTTACCAGGATAAGGCACCCAACCTTATCCATATACTATAGACCCTTTAGGTTATTACTTGAACATGATCCTCCCGTATGTCAACTACATACAGTTCAAGATTACACTAATAACCTTGGATTTTATTTATATAATGAATATTATAAATTGCAAATAATAATAATAAAATAATTATCAAATAATTATTAATTAATTACGAGGCTTTAGGGCATAAATCCCAACAGGTACTTGAGTGTCTGCAGGCAATCTACCTTGGGGCCTATTTTTCAATTCATTTGCTAACTTCCCTATTTGGTTTTCTAAGCTCTTAAGGGTGACTTGCTGACTTTGCAGGGTTGCATCATTTTTTGCAATGTACTCCTTAAGCAAATTCTCTATTGATGATCCTATTGGTTGGTTATATGGCTTTTGGTACATAGATTGGTTATTTTGTTGAGTGAAACCAGGTGTTCCACTCGGTCTTGGTTGGTTTTGTGCTTGGTTAGTATTTTGTTGTCCACTCCAAGAAAGATTTGGGTGGTTCCTCCAACTAGGATTATAGGTGTTAGAGTAGAGGTTGTTCCTAGGCTGCTGTTGGCTTCCAATATAACATACCGAGGCTGGATTCCCAGGGCAAAAATCATACAAGTGCCCTTCCCCACAGAATCCACAGATTAGTGTCTCACCTTGACTAGTTGATGCGCCCATTGAAACGGCTGCTGCGGTGTTGACACTTGGTTGGAGATTGGTTTGAGCCATTTGTTTTACTAGATTGGTCAGGGCATTAATTTGGCTACTCATAGCAATAAGTGCATCCTTGTCTTGAGCTCTCCTAGGCTCTACAGGATCGTCTGACCATCTACAATGGGAAGTTGAGATTTTCTCCAAAATCTCGTAGGCTTCATTGTAGCTCTTTGAAAGCATGGAACCACCAGCTGAAGAATTCAGCACTTGCCTTGTGCTGGGGTTGCATCCTTTAAAGAACACTTTTATTTGGATATACCATGGAATGCCATGGTGTGGAAATTTAAGCAATAAATCTCTGAATCTTGTCCAAGCTTCGTGTACTGACTCGTTTTTGGCTTGTTTGAACTTGATAATGTCATCACGAAACTTGGAATTCCTATTAGGTGGGAAGTATTTGACTAGGAATTTTTCAGCCAGATCTGTCCAATTGACAATTGATCCAGAGGGTAAGGAATTTAACCACGTTTTAGCTTTATCTCTTAATGAGTAGGGAAAGAGATAGAGTCTTAAGGCTTCTTGGGAAACTCCAGGATGATGAAAGTATCACTAACTCCTAGGAAATTTCTCAGATGATTGTGGGGATCCTCGTTTTCCACTCCAAAGAATTGTCCTACGGTGGACATCATTTGGAACATGACGGGCTTTAACTCAAATGAGAGAGTTGTAATCTCAGGGCGTATTATGCTCGGATTAAGCTCCTCAGGCATGGGAACTAAATATGAGAGGATGACACTATCCTTGTCATTCTCGATTTCGATGGGGTTGCGAATGGCAGGTGCTTGGTTTGGGGCTACTCTATCCATTTCGGTTTGTTGGAATTGCGATGACTCCGCGGAGTCAGCAATGTTTTGAGTTACAGGTGGCTGTTTAAAAAGACGTTTCTTAGCTTTACATCTGGCCCTAAGAAGTCTTTCAGGCTCAAGATTGAACTCTAGATTGCTACATGAATGCTCATTCATAAACTAGCTCGATGGTACCTGTTGCGTGCTCAATGTGTAAATAAAAATGCAATGTGAGAGCACTCAGAACATGCAAGCATACATGGTCTTGTAGCAAGTAATAAGTATTTTTTCATTCGATTTCCCACAGAGATTTATTCTTAGTTACTTACGAAGGTAGATGCTAACTTAGAAAAGGTGGTTTAGATGGGGTAGAATTGGGTTTAATGTGTCTAACTAATAAAGAGAGTGCAAGATATGCAAGCATAAACAAGAGCAAGTAAATAGATTAACTTGAATGTAGGAGAAAAAGACTTGCGGAGAGAGCAATTAAATAAAATCGCAAAGCAAAAGAAAGCTGGAAAAATGGCTAAGGCAAAAAGTGAAACTGGAAGAATTGCGCAAACAGCAATGTTCTCGCAATTCTGCAGCAACGTTTTAAGGGTAAGTTGTGGAAACAAGGGCTACTAACGACTCCTCTATAGGCTTTTTCATACGAATCTTCAGCAGTAGATCAACTCATCATGCATCAAACTAACTCATTCTCATGTATCTTCCGATTTCATGCATTAGATCCTTTAGTTTACTTATGTCCAAGTAAGGTCTTAAGCATCTTTTTATAAAAGTAAGTTTAGTGATTTGTACTAGGAAAACGCCTATTCCTAGGTCGTTTTCTGGCTACCATGAGAGGCTAGTATGAATATATGACTCTGAACTCTTACTCCTTCCAGAGGTTAGGAGTTCTTTGGACAAAATGGATGGCCAATCGAAATTGCCCGTGGGATGAAGCTTACATACATTCAATGCATTCGAAGCTAACCTACATGCTTGATTCATGTATTTCTACCTATGGACTTGTCATTAGCATACCCTTATGTGGTTTAGTTACTCATGGATGAAGATGGAATAGAAAGATTTGAGTATTTAAACATGCTTAACAGAATTTAATGACAGCAAACGAAGAAAGAAAGCATTAAAGAGAATTGCGAAGTAGTCAAATAATTCATCTATTGTGTGAGATTCAAAGCTTAATGTGCCACGAGTACAAAACAAGAAAGACTAAATGATTGAAGGAGAATTGAATTGCAATAGCAAACAGAAGTAAAGAGCAGAAGACAGTAAAGAAAATAAGAGACAAAAAGCAGTAGAAAGCAATCTAAAGTGTGTGCGTGAACTCCTCGCCGCCAGCGCCTCGGATGAAGGGCGAAGGTGAGCTTGTTTGGGGATGAATCCAATCAGAAGAGAAGAAGGATCTTCTCTTCTTCCTCTCAGATTATCGATGCCAACAGCTGAAACCTTCATGCCAACAAACGGGAGAAGAAATAGGGAAGAAACCGCGTTGAGATGGGAGTTCTACGCTTTTCGAGTGTGTTTCAACCTTCCACTTTGACCTCCTTTTATAGTAATCTGCAGGTGCGATTGGGTCAAGGAGAACCTTCCATTCTCAACGTCGTACTTCTACGTGGCTGGAGGAGAAAGAACGAATCCCTGAAATATCGGATCACAACAGAAAAAGGTAAGACAACTTACGGATTTCACTTAAAACATTGCGGTTTTAGCAATGTTTCCGCAATGCTTCCGCAATGCACAATTTTCATTCCTTTAACTTCATTTTTAATTCCTTTTCTTTCCTTTTGCATATAAGTCCTAATTTAGCTTCATTCTTCTAATTCTCATATATGAGCATAGGTTAAAGCTAAATCCTATAAAAAATACTTACAAATGCACAACTTCTTATCACAAATAAGTCCTAAAATAGTCACTTTTGGAGACGTAACACACCCCCAAACTTAAGGTTTTGCTCGTCCTCGAGCAATCTCAGGACTTACTTAGGCTGCTGTTTCAATCTTTCTAACCACTTGCTGACTCCCCTAAGTTCCTATCTATGACAATACTGTCCTGTGACACACTTCTAAGTTTACAACTAACTTCTCATTTTGCTTCTTCTGACTTCGCACGCCTAATGCTCCTACTGTTTCATTAACTCCCTACGACTGCTCTACTTGCTTCTGTCATATAGTGCAACTATCCCTAAGGTTTCAAATTCTACCTAGCTTTACCCTAGACTCAGTACATGCTTCTAATGTTTTTTCTTTTTGAGCTACCTAGGATTCCTTCGAGTCATGCTAGTCTTAGTATAAACCAGTGATAGTAGTACATTATAGAACAACCTAAACCCTGGCATCACTACATTGGATATACATTCATCTCTCTTTAACAAACCTATAAGCTATAACCCCGTGCTTAGCTAATTGAGGATCAAAGTTCTTTTATTGAGGACACCTAAGCACAAAGCTAAAACTCATAGGCATACATTCTTCTTCCTTATTTTTTCATTTTTCCCTTATTTCTTTGGTGGAGCCCCTCCTTATTCTATTTTCATTTTTTTTTTTTAGTTCATCATTTTTTCCCATGGAGAAGAAGAATGCTTATGTTTAAAAGGGAGAGAGGAATGTTCCTAGGCCTAGGGCTGCCTCCCCCAAACTAAAACTTCTCATTGTCCCCAATGAGAGTCTGAGGTGGCACACCCCCAAACTTGTCCTAGAAGCATCTAGTCTAGGGCAAAACACAGAGAATCGAAAAGTCCTAGGCATAGAACGAACTTTCCTAAAGCAAATAACACAGCAGCAGAATCTTATAAAAACAGTCAAGTAGGGCTTAAAGAGATGCATGCTGAGCAATTTAAGGGAGCTAATTTAAACTATCAAAGGTGTTCTAAGACACTCATCCAGCATGCTTACAGATAGGTCATATACGGTAGTCAAACAAGCAGCAGAAGGACAAAATTGAAACAGAACCAGCCTATTAAACAGTCAGACAATAGCATGCGATAACTAACAAAAATTGCGGAATCCGCAAAAATTACGCAATGAACCTACAGGGCACATTTAGCATTGATTAAGGCTCCTAGCATGCTATTTCCAGTCATCCAAAACTACTCAAAACAGTAAAATAAACGAAGCTAACTACTCAGAAACCATCAACCTAACTACACTACTCTAAACAATCAAAAGAACAATTAAAACAAATTATGTATTGGATTCAAAACAGAGGTCACGAGTCACAGAAAAGCAAGTTTTTTTTTTTTTTTTTTTTAAGAGGGATCAGAAAACTCCCTCGAATGCCCGTCAGGCTGACATTCAATCTTCCTCATCCTCATCTCTCCTTTCCCTAGAAGGTGCCCACGGTTTCAACAGGTCAGTGGGGAAAGCAGGGAAGATGCACCCCAACTGATCAGCCACGTCTTTGTCCCGGGCCTATGCATATTCTGCCCACTGCGCCATCTTGTGTTGTAGGTTTCTAATCTCAATAGCACCATGAGCAAAGACGTTAGTAATAACAAACGGACCTGACCACCTAGACTTAAGTTTGCCCGGAAATAACCTTAACCGTGAATTGAACAATCAGACATGTTAGCCTTTTTAAAAGTCCTTGATCCTAAGTCTACTGTCATGCCAAATCTTAGTTTTTTCTTTATACATTTTAGCATTTTCATAGGACATATGTCTTAGCTCATTTAACTCATGTAATTGCAGAGACCGCAATGTTCCAGCATCGGTCACGCCATAATTCAGTTCTTTTAAGGCCCAAAAGGCTTTGATTTCCAATTCGAAGGGAAGATGACATGCTTTTCCATACACTAGCCTATAAGGAGACATACCTAAGGGTGTTTTATATGCAATCCTATAGGCCCACAGTGCATCATCAATTCATGCTAAACGACTATGATTGTTGGCACATAATAAATATTTCATTCCCAAAATAAACTACTCCTAACATACGAAATCTAAACAAAGCATGATAAAATCCTAATTTAAGAATTTAGGGATCAGAAATCTCCCTTGTCAATCTGCCTCATATGGATATTCTTCAATGTTTCGAGGCATCACTTCTGCTCCTGTAAGATACTTAAGTCTTGATTTACGGGGTCGGACATTCTGCCACACCTTGAATTTGTTGATTCTTTCAAAGAGACTGCATGTTATAACATCCCAAGGTTTGTACTTTCTGTGCGTTGGTTTTGTTTCTACAACATTTGCTACAACATAGCTTTGATGCGATGGGACTTCTTTTTCGGGCACATCTCTTTCTAACTCCTTCAGCTGGAGCATTTGTGGTGGTGGTGGCTCAACTCTTTCATTGGTGGAGAAGCTTGCTACAACCTCAAACATTCCAAATTCTTGTTCCTCAAGCAGCAAATTAGTCTCTTTGGCCTCATCCAGCACAATTTCATTTTTCTCAACTTTCACCAACTCCACCATTTCATATGGATATTCCATTGGATCACTCTTCTCAGATTCGAAGGTAACAAAGGATTCATCATCATAAAAATCGAACATCTGAGGGCATGGTGGTAGTGATTTTGCTATAGCAAGTAGATCTTGTAAGTCATTTGTGAGCTGAGCTAATTGCACATCCATTCTCCTCATGGATGCATAATTCCTTTCCATGAATTCTATCCATAGCGCCTCCAGAGCGGGTGATAATTCTTCATTTGGAGTTGGGGCATAATGTTGATAGTCTTCATGTTGGGGGAACTCTTCATAATGAGCAATTTGCACATGCTCTTCCCAAGGATTATTTGAGAGTTGCCACTGATCATGTTCACACATGTACGAATAATGGTTGTCATAGCTTTGTTGATATTGCCTCTCTTGATAATTCAAGGTTGGGCAATTCTCCAAGTTATGATTATCCCCACAATAAGCACATGGCTGATAAAATTCTTCAAACTGTTGTGGGCAAACTCTTCCTCCAATTAAGTTTTGCAGCGTATTCATTTACTTTGTCGTACACATACGTTTTCCACCTGCAAAGTTTCTCTTTGTTGCGAGTTGAGGTTTGGAAACTCTTTCATAAACTAGCTTGATAGTACCTGTAAAAGAAATGAAAGAATATTAGCTCCACTAGATATTAAGTTTTTTTTTTTTTCTAAATTAACAAACTTCGTGTTCACTAAACAAAATCCCCGGCAGCGGCGCCAAAAACTTGTTGCGTGCTCAATGTGTAAATAAAAATGCAATGTGAGAGCACTCAGAACATGCAAGCATACATGGTCTTGTAGCAAGTAATAAGTATTTTTTCATTCGATTTCCCACAGAGATTTATTCTTAGTTACTTACGAAGGTAGATGCTAACTTAGAAAAGGTGGTTTAGATGGGGTAGAATTGGGTTTAATGTGTCTAACTAATAAAGAGAGTGCAAGATATGCAAGCATAAACAAGAGCAAGTAAATAGATTAACTTGAATGTAGGAGAAAAAGACTTGCGGAGAGAGCAATTAAATAAAATCGCAAAGCAAAAGAAAGCTGGAAAAATGGCTAAGGAAAAGAGTGAAACTGGAAGAATTGCGCAAACAGCAATGTTCTCGCAATTCTGCAGCAACGTTTTAAGGGTAAGTTGTGGAAACAAGGGCTACTAACGACTCCTCTATAGGCTTTTTCATACGAATCTTCAGCAGTAGATCAACTCATCATGCATCAAACTAACTCATTCTCATGTATCTTCTGATTTCATGCATTAGATCCTTTAGTTTACTCATGTCCAAGTAAGGTCTTAAGCATCTTTTTTATAAAAGTGAGTTTAGTGATTTGTACTAGGAAAACGCCTATTCCTAGGTCGTTTTCTGGCTACCATGAGAGGCTAGTATGAATATATGACTCTGAACTCTTACTCCTTCCAGAGGTTAGGAGTTCTTTATACAAAATGGATGGCCAATCGAAATTGCCCGTGCGATGAAGCTTACATACATTCAATGCATTCGAAGCTAACCTACATGCTTGATTCACGTATTTCTACCTATGGACTTGTCATTAGCATACCCTTATGTGGTTTAGTTACTCATGGATGAAGATGGAATAGAAAGATTTGAGTATTTAAACATGCTTAACAGAATTTAATGACAACAAACGAAGAAAGAAAGCATTAAAGAGAATTGCGAAGTAGTCAAATAATTCCTCTATTGCGTGATATTCAAAGCTTAATGTGCCACGAGTACAAAACAAGAAAGACTAAATGATTGAAGGAGAATTGAATTCCAGTAGCAAACAGAAGTAAAGAGCAGAAGACAGTAAAGAAAATAAGAGACAAAAAGCAGTAGGAAGCAATCTAAAGTGTGTGCGTGAACTCCTCGCCGCCAGCGCCTCGGATGAAGGGCGAAGGTGAGCTTGTTTGGGGATGAATCCAATCAGAAGAGAAGAAGGATCTTCTCTTCTTCCTCTCAGATTATCGATGCCAACAGCTGAAACCTTCACGCCAACAAACGGGAGAAGAAATAGGGAAGAAACCGCGTTGAGATGGGAGTTCTACGCTTTTCGAGTGTGTTTCAACCTTCCACTTTGACCTCCTTTTATAGTAGTCTGCAGGTGCGATTGGGTCAAGGAGAACCTTCCATTCTCAACGTCGTACTTCTACGTGGCTGGAGGAGAAAGAACGAATCCCTGAAATATCGGATCACAACAGAAAAAGGTTAGACAACTTACGGATTTCACTTAAAACATTGCGGTTTTAGCAATGTTTCCGCAATGCTTCCGCAATGCACAATTTTCATTCCTTTAACTTCATTTTTAATTCCTTTTCTTTCCTTTTGCATATAAGTCCTAATTTAGCTTCATTCTTCTAATTCTCATATATGAGCATAGGTTAAAGCTAAATCCTATAAAAAATACTTACAAATGCACAACTTCTTATCACAAATAAGTCCTAAAATAGTCACTTTTGGAGACATAACAGTACCTGTAAAAGAAATGAAAGAAGCTTAGCTCCAATTGATATTAAGTTTGGTTTTTCTAAAATAACACACTTCGTGTTTACTAAACAAAATCTCCGGCAGCGGTGCCAAAAACTTGTTGCGTGCTCAATGTGTAAATAAAAATGCGATGTGAGAGCACTCAGAACATGCAAGCATACATGGTCTTGTAGCAAGTAATAAGTATTTTGTCATTCGATTTCCCACAGAGATTTATTCTTAGTTACTAACGAAGTGAGATGCTAAATTAGAAAGGGTGGCTTAAATGGGGTGAATTGGAGAGTAATGTGCCTAACGAATGAAGAACGTACGAGATATTCAAGCATAAACAAAAGCAAGTAAAGAGATTAACTTGAATGTAGAAGAAAAAAAATTGCGGAGAAAGTAATTTTCTAGTTCCTTTTACAAATAAGTCCTGATTTAGTTCCATTCTATGAATTCTCATATATAAGCACATATTAAACTAAATTCTAACAAAAACGCTTAAAAGATTACACGATTATATGGCAAATAAGTCCCTAAATTTAGTACTTTTGGAGACGTAACAGTTAACTTAAATACGTTTCACTTTATTCCAGTAAATTCCTTTACTGAATAAAACTAAAAACTCTTTATTCTAAATAGAGTATTTACAAACATAACAGTTTACAAACCACGAGTTTTAGGACATAAAACCCAACAAACTCCCACTTGGACTTAAACGTCCGTGGTGTACATGTTAGGTGGAGAAAATTAATATATCATATATCATGAAGTTTTCTCCCACTATCCTCTCCAGCAACTCAGAGCCCTAGATTCTTCTAGGTGTCTCTCAAACACTTTAGCCATGAGAGACTTAGTAAACTAATCAGCATGAAGTACTACGAGGCTTTCCATGTGACCATCACATCTCCTCATAGCACTATCTACGATCTCAACTTATAAACATATTGCTGCTTCACAAGCTGCAAATAGACTTAGCTACCAACGAGGAATCAACAATACAACTCTTGTATTTTACTCTTCTAAGTACAAGGACAAAACTTTAACCGGAATCCAATCCAATTGGACTAATATTATTGACAACTCCCATTGCATAGCACATATCGGGTCATGTATCTCAAAAGATACACCTATCCTCCAATACGTAAATGCACTTGGGTGCATCTCGTATCCTCAACACTTGAGGTGTCTTAAGAAACCATTTTCATAGACCATCGAATATTGACAACAACTTGTCAATTAAAGATTTTAGAGACATCACTAGCGATTTGTTCCTACGACTCAGATCAACCTGAATCCTTAGAACAAACTAAGCCTACCTCCAGATCGACTATTTGGGAGTGGGTCGCTAGTTTATGCTAAAATGTCAAAATTGAATCCTACATCATTCTCAATGATTAGGACATCAATTACGGAAACAGTTTATGAAAACTACAACATTGATTAAACCCTTGTCAAACAAGGTTTATCAAACTATTGTTCAAAGCCATAAGATTTGATCACATTATCAAAACTTACAATTCAGGACGAAGATGCTTTCTCCAATTCATAAATGAATCGAATAAGCCAGCAAACCATTTGTTCTTTGCCTTCGAAGTATGAATCTTTCTAGTTGAGAGTTATAGATACTCAGATCAAGTTTGCAAGTCTTAACATCCATTTGCCTTATTCTATCAAAATAGAACAGAGCAATGGATAAGAGTTATCTATTTAACTTACACCTAGAAAGAAGAGAAAGAGAGTATACCCAATAAACCCTTTCTCTTCGGGACAGTCCCATTACCAGAAAGTCAAGCCACAAAGGTGAAAAGCCATAAAGGTTTTCACCTTTGTGGCTTGGTCTCATTACCATCCAAAGATTCATGGCTTTGAACCATTCGACCTTGTCTATGTGATCCATTGTTTGTTTAGAGACAATGAATCCTCAATGTCATCATCAAGTATGATGACTTTGAGTTTAAGACAAGCCAATAAAGCGGGCTGAGTTGTCCAACATCCCTCCCACTGCATTGAGGCTTTCTCAACAGTTGAGAAGCTCCAGTTTGATCAACAACCATTGTTGAATTCAACTATAGCTTTCTTATTAAAACTTGTAATTCTTAACACACTAGTTGTTTTCAAGTTTAATAGAACATATCAGTATACATCTTTTGCTGAATGAACTGTTCATTATAAAACAAAAGATATTGTATACAATTGTTCAATACAAACCAGTAATATAGACAATAATTACATCCAATGAAATTATTTCTATACAACAACTACAAAGACTCTCACTAGTTCAACTGCAATGATATCTCCATATCTCACAGCGAGAAAATCGGCTGTCAGGAACTAGTTTCCTCAAGAAAAACAAACATGATTAGTGGTTCCTGAAGACATCCAGGTATGACTTCATCTCCACTAATCTTTTTTAGACAAATAAATCACATTTATCTTGTCGTTCTTTCTCAGCCTGTTTCTCAGCAAAGTATTTGGAGCAGTTACGCTTCCAATACCCATCTTCAGTACAATGGAAACATTTTCCTATGTTTGAAGACATTACCTTGTGAACAGTAGGGGTTTTTCCCTTCCTCCTGTTACTCTTCTTCTTCTGAATAATCCCATTACTCAGAGAAGCAGACTTGGGCTTACTCCCTGACGCCAACCTCTTAAGGAATTTCTTCGAAGTGACAACACTTGCCTCATTCTCTATTCCTTTGGAAGTGTACAGAGACAGATAAGTCTGAAATGACGATGGTAGCAACGTTTACTTCAGCCGCATTCAAATGGACCATCATGTTAAGGACAAACTCCCTAACAGAGGTATCCTCCACTATGCGAGAGTTATAAACGAACTTGAGGACTATATTACGAAGTGATGAGGACAAATGTCCACCATTGCTTGTAATGAAGACATGATTTCCTTTACAGAAATCATAACCTCATTCTACTTGCACAAGGCATCAAATATGCTTGCCAAGATATAGATTTGGGCTTTATCAATAGCCCTAATCCATCCATCGTATGCATCTCGAACACTTCGAAATGCACTCAAGCCAAGAGCTGAAGGACATTCCTCCGTTAAGACAAACCTCAGGTCGTCCAGAACCAGAATCGTATTCAGGTTCGACTTTCAAGTTCCGTATTTCTCTCCAGTTAACTTGTCGTAAGCTAACAATTGTATAAACGAGCTCGACATGCCGAAAAAGAATGTAAAACTATTAGTGAAACAGTTTTAACCTATTTAAACCAATTAAAAGGTTTAGTAGTAAATAAAGTACACAAACTCTTTATTTACTCGCAACGATACTTTAGTAAGTCAGAATGGACGTTGCCGAATGGCAGTCGAGTCACTCCTTTACTAAACCAAGACATTCTTGACTAAATGCTAACTCCAGAATAAATCATATTCCTATAGCATCTTAGTTATCGTTTTTGGTCTGGATTTACTAACTCCTTAGCAAATCCTGTAAGTGTGACCCTCCATTTTTAGAACGCAAAGAACGGCCCCCACATAGCAACCGAATGGAATGTTAGTGTTGAGAATGGCCCTGTGTTTTACTATCCTTAATTGGTGACTAAGATGTTCGATCTCCCATGCCAGCCCTCTGAATGGATGGTGCCACTAAGAGCAACCTGCAGGCGGAACATGGGAATCTTACGGTTCAATCCAATGTAGGAGACCATAGGATGTACTGACGTACTTCCTTCTCCCACTTACTATAGATACTTACTCCATTCACCTTGCTATTGAAAGTTGAAAATACCATCCGAATGGGGTTGCCCTATTGACAACACGAGGCCGAGCAAAATTCTCACGTTGTGAACTATACGGAGTGCGTAGCAGGAGATGGATATATCATATATTCCTTCTCAACACATCTATTAAGCATCATAGACGGTTTAGGGTAAACTACTCAGGTTTTAGACGGCTAAGAAAACAAAACCTTAAGTCTAGGCAAACTATTTACCTGAGATGTCTAGGTTATAACAAATTATTAACCTCACACCTCTAATGCATGCTCATAAAGCCTGGTTAACTTTACTCAAGTACTGGGTCGTCCCCAGGTAGGAGGTGTTCCGTCAATTCAAATTCCTCCAACCTTATACAAGATTTCACCGGGTGAGTTTCTCATAACCTTAGCATTTACGAGATTTTGACCTATTCATCTAATGAACCAGATCGAATCATTTAACCCTAAATGAACATGCTTTTCTTTGTTATAGATTTTAAAAGTCTAAGTCATTTTTGCAACAAATGCAAAAACAAGACTTTCTATAACAACCATCTATATGCTTCTCAAACATACATTCGCTAAGGCATGACAAGTTGAATATTTAACTTCATAATCAATATAACGCTTATATCGATTATGCTCTTAAAAATACAACCCCTAATTCATAAATTAATAAAACACTTATATCAATTATTATGAATTAAGCATGCATCCTATACGTTATAACAATTATAACATACAAAATGCATCTAAAATTGGATTTTTAATTTCATAATTAATATAATACTTATATTAATTATTCTATTAAGCAAACAACAACTAATTCATGAATTAATATAATTCTTATATTAATACTCATGAATTAAACATGCATCCTATATATTATAACACTTATAACCTATAATATGCATAAAACCAAGGCAACCTATGTTGTATATTTAATTTCATAATTAATATAACATTTATATCAATTATTCTATTAAATTAACATCTAATTCATGAATTAATATAACACTTATATTAATACTCATGAATTCCCAAATATGCATACTATAAATTATAACACTTATAACATATTTTCAATGCATGGAGCATGCTTCCTACGGTGAGATTTTAAATCTATATGGCATACTATATGCACATACAAACATGGATTTTAATTAAAACATACATTCGCAATACATAATTAATTAAACACACTAAATTGGATCGATTTTGGCATTTAGCAAGCAATAACTATTTTATTACAAGCTTGATCAACAAGCTAAGTCTTCAGCGGACTTCGAACTCTTCGCACCGCCTTTGACCAGCTTGCTTCCCCGAACGCTTCGGCCAATTTCTCTTCGAGCTTCTCTTCGAATTGCCTAGAACGAGTTTGAACTTACACCGAACATTTTGGCCAACTCAAACTCAAGCTTCTTTCACAAAGAAACCTATATGGACTCTAATGACTCTAAAAATACATACTTTTTTAAGCACACATTAAAACCCATACATTCTCCGGCAATTACAAATAATGAAATTAAAAAAGAAACTATGCCAAAATCTATATTCACTTTAGACGTCAATTCAGAAACAATTTCTAAATTAAAAAACCCACCAACTTAAATTGATGCAAATTGAGTTATTCACAAAATCGCTCGGATACCAATTGATGGAGCGGTTTACCGCAGCAGAAAGCGATTTTGGACCGATGATACTCTAATTTCATTAATTTAACAAATAGAAAACATGCTCAAAAGACGGAAAAAAGAAATTTAGAATACATACCCTTGTAGTTCCAATTTCTTCAAGTTCCGCCGGCCAATCCTCGTCACGAACTCTTCCGACCTCTTCTCACGAATGCCCCGAGAACCACCCCAGGTAGTCCCACTATCCTTGGCACCGAGCAACGGAGTTATGGGACTCCGAAACAAAGAGAAAAGAAGAAGAAAAGAAGAAGAGGAAGAAGAAAAAGAACAGAGGGCTGAAGGCAGGGCTGGTGAAGTTTTTAGTTTTTTCAAAACCAAAAAACAACAACCCGCAGCCCTTTCTCCAAATTGAAATTGAATTCAATTTTTGTGAACCCCTTTCTCTAATCTTTTTTTTTCTTTTCTTTTATACTGTTGCACGACGTTATCCGAGCTAGCCAGAAGAACCTAAAGGACATACAGATCATGAGCTCCAACGATACGAGATTATTCGGTCAAAACTCTTTTAACTCGAATTAATCAACTTTCGTTAACCCCCGGAGACTCCACTATAGTCCGAGAGTTGCACTCTCCTCACTGTAGATATATTGTGTCCTCTTGATATAACCGTCATCGGTAAGTCGTAATCACAGCTGAGTCATTTTAAACCGTTTAATCTCTGCATTACGTCTTGTTCCTTAAGTACAACTGACACCTCTAATGAACAATAGATTTGTGGTTCAACCAACAAATCAGTTAACCCTCTCATCACATGAGAGTGTCAGTGATGGCACAATTAATGAGCTATCTTTATGACCTATTTTATGCTAGTTTTTAAGATTACATATCTATTTTCACGATTATATTTGATTATTTTTATAGATATCGAGCATTTTGGAGCAAACCGGGCAATTTAGAAGGTTTGTGGTGAAAACTAAGCTATTTGGATGAAAATTGAAGTTTCCAAGTGATAAAAAGAAGGGAAATAAGTCCAAAACCCGAGAGGATAGCGCCTAGGCGCCCATTCCGAGCGCCTAGGCGCTGGAAATTATAAAAGAAAAATATAAAACGTTGGTTGGGCTCGAACTCAGGCATCTTCGCGCGCTCAGCTCAACCCAACAGCCAATTCACCACTACGCCAACTACAACATTCTATACTTGAACCGCGCATTTGATATTTAAACCTGTAGTTCATTTTCCCAATTTTCAGCTCCACACCTGCATCAAAGCCCATGGATCCGCGCTGCATATGATCGTAGCCCCCAGATTTGCCATATTTAGCCTATAGACGAATTTTGCCCTATTTTACACTATAAATACATATTTTTGAGTTCATCTTTGGGAGCCGATTTGGAGAGAAAATCCCAATTTCAAAATTACATAATTGTTGGAGTTTGAAGAGATTTTTGGGAGCACAAAATACAGATTTACATGCTCGGGATCGTGAAGATTGCAGCGGAAACGTGGAATCGACACGAGTTTTATTTCTTCTTTCCCTTTTAATTTGTAGTTTTTTTTATGGGTTTATTTTTGAGTTTATATTCTGAATTATTGAACATGATTAGCTAAACTCTCTTGACTTTGAGCTTGATGTAATCGTTCTTTGAATTTTATTCTTCTTAATTAATAGTTGGGATTTCAATTTCATATTGGTTGTGAAAATATTTCTAGGCTTAATACATGTTAGGATTTGGCCATTCTTTGCATGAATTTTATATCAATGATTTGAGGTCGAGAGACGATTATTATTGATGATCTGAATTGTTTTCCCTGATTTATACATGAGATAGACATATCCTTCTAGATTTTGTGACAATCATAGTTTTACGTTCTTCATATTTGGATTGTCTGAATTGCCATAGAAATATAGGTAATTTACTTTTCAAAGAATATTGTTATTACTCGAGAGAGAGTAACAAGTTTATAGGGTAGAACTTGTCAACAATCTAGAAATTGTTTAATTCCATCTTTTGATGAATGAAGAATAGGATAAAATAACGGTGAAGTCATTGCTCAAGTCAATTCCCTAGGACATATCTCTCCATATTGTTCTCCAAATTTTATTTTATGTTTTATTTTAATTTTGTTTTCATCATATCATTTGAATTTCATTCTCTAAATAAAATTGAGTGATAGTATTCATAGTAATTAGGTGAACTAGAAAACCAATCCTGAGGACGATATCCGTATTTTCAATACACTATATTAAAACTTGACCCGTACACTTGCGGTATTTTATTACACTAATTTTGCACAACAGTCAGCGCTCATTGTTCAAGCCCCGGAGTCAGCTATTAAGGGAACAACCTATCTACTAACCCTGAAGAGCGGGTTAGGAGTGAATTCCAATTTTGCTACACTATGTCCCCAGCTACTTATTCGGCTTTATCCCCAAGTTGGTAGGCTTATTTAGCGGGCGTTCCGCCACTCTCACTCGTACAAGTCAAAAAATACTTCCGAATAAGCAGGAGTTCATAGCAAGCTCAGGATTAAGCTCGAGTTACCTAGGCCATCAAATGAAAATGTCGGTCTCAACAGTAAACGGTGTTATAAAGAGAGAGCGACATATTTCGCGGTTCGGTCTTATACAAACTCTTTGTACAGGACGCCCTCACTCGCACATCTCCATGTGAAACGATTCGGATCACATCGTTTTGTACAATACAAAGTGAGCCAATCCAATAGTGTTACCAGGATAAGGTACCCGGCCTTATCCGTATACTATAGACCATTTTCACTGACTACTTGAGCCTGATCCACAATCATGTCATACATGAGGCTCAAGTACTCATATTCAGCCAAGGGTGTTGGTCATTGGTATAGGTTAACTTAAACACATTTCACTTTATTCCAGTAAACTCTTTTACTGAATAAAACTAATCTCTTTATTTTAAATAGAGTATTTACATACATAACAGTTTACAAACCACGAGTTTTAGGACATAAAACCCAACATGGGCCGCGCGCGCACGGGCTGATGAAGGTGCTGGAGTGCGCGAGGTTGGGGCTGATCGTGCGTGGTGGGCCGTGCGGATGCGTCTGGGCTTGGGCGTTGACCGATCTGGGAGCTGGTTGACTTTCACAAAAAAATAATAAAATTATGCTCCAGCCTTGACTCAAACCTGAGCTCCCTAATTTCCTTAACAAAACCAACACTATTAAGCCACTAATCAGTTTTGAGTAATGATTAGATTAATTAATTATTGTAGTATAATCACTCAAAACGACTAATTAATAATATGTTCTAAAATATTCATTTAAGCTCTTAATTTACGCAAATGCCCGATTCACCCATTAACAATTAAATTATACAAAATATATCAATTAAGCCCAAATAATTACTATAATTCTCAAGACTTATGATCTAAATATTAGCATTTTTTGAGTGCTATCAGTCTTCTTCTCTTAAAAAGCTCCAAAAACCAAAGAATATCCTTCTCGAAATCCTTTATTCTCCAGTCCCCTTCCTTCACGTCTCTCCTTGTTTCTCTTTCCATAATGTTAAGGACATGCTCCTTAACAGAGGTTCCCTCCTTCATGCGAGAGTTGTAAACGAATTTGAGGGCTTCATGACGGACAAATGAGGACGATTGTCCAAACATCTCTTGTAATGAAGACATGATTTCTTTAGCAGAAACCATAACGTCATGCTTTTTGACTAACACATCTGATATGCTTGCTAAGATGTAGACTCGGGCTTTATCATTAGCCCTTGTCCATCTATCGTATGCTTCTCGAACTATTCGAGTTGCCGACGACCTAGGAGCGGGAGGACACTCCTCGGTTAAGAAAAACCTGAGATCATCTAGAACGAGAATCGTATTCAAGTTCGATTTCAAGGTCGCGTAGTTCTCCCGCTAAGTTTATCAGAAGCTAGTAGGTAAATAAAAGAGCTACACATGCTAAAAAGAATGTAAATCTATTAGTGAAACGGTTTTAACCTATCTTAAACCAATCAAGAGATTTAGCAGAAAATAAACTACCCAAAACTTGTTATTAACTCGCACTAAGACTTTAGTGAGTTAGAATGGTCGCTACCGTAGGGCAGTCGAGGACTCCTTCACTAAACCAAGACATTCTTGAGTAAATGCTAATACCAGAATAACTTATGTTCCTATAGCATCTTAGTTATCGCTTTTGGTCAAGATTTACTATCTCCTTAGCAAATCTCGTAAGTGTGACCCCCCATTTTTTAGAATTCATAGGACCGGCCCCAACAGTGCAATCGTATGGAATGTAAGTGTTGGGAATGACTCTATGATCCTTCGTCCATAAATGGTGATTGAGATGTTCCGACTCCCATGAATCGACCCTCCGTTTGGATGGTGCCCCTAGGGCAGCCCAGGCGAAACATGAAAATCTCACGGTTCAATCCAATGAAGGAGACCGCAGGATTTACTGACGTACTTCCTTCTCCCACTTACTATAAATACTTTCTCCATTCACCTTGGTATTGAAAGATGCAAACACCATCTGAATGGGGATGCCCTATTGACATCATGAGGCCGAGCATAAATCTCACGGTGTGAACTTCACAGAGAGCGTAGAAGGAGAGGGATATATCATATATTCCTTCTCAACACGTCTACTAAGTATTTTAGACGGTTTTAGGGTAAATTACTCAGGCTTTATTCGGCTAAGAAAATAAAACCTTAAGTCTAGGTAAACTTTTTACCTACGATGTCTATGTTATAAACACTTTACTAACCTCACATCTTTCACGCATGCTCATAAAGTCGGGTTAAATTTACTCAAGTACTGGATAGTCCCCAGGTAAGATATTTTCCGCCAATTCAAGTTCCTCCAACCTTCGACAGGATTTCACCGGGTGAGTTTCTCATAACCTTAGCATTTACGAGATTTCAACCTATTCACATAATGAAATGGATCGAATCATTTAACCCTAAATGAACACGCTTTTGTCTTTGTTATAGATTTTAAAAGTCTATGTCAATTTTACAACACTTTGCAAAACTTAGACTTACTACAACAAACATCTACATGCTTCTTAAACATGCATACAACTAAGGCAACTAATGTTGGATGTTTAATTTCATAATTAATATAACACTTATATCAATTACTATATTAAGCAAACCACATCTAATTCATGAATTAATATAACTCTTATATCAATACTCTTGAGACACCTTTTGAATTATGGAAGGGACGTAAAGCTAGTTTACATCACTTCAAAATTTGGGATTGTCCAGCACATGTGTTGAGAACAAATCCAAAGAAATTGGAACCTCGTTCTTAAGTATGCCTATTTGTAGGTTATACCAAAGAGACCAGAGGTGGTTACTTCTACCATCCAGAAGAAAATAAAGTATTTTTGTCGACAAATGCTACCTTCTTGGAGGAAGACCATATGCCAGACCATAAACCTCGTAGTAAAATAGTGTTAAATGAATTAATTTTCAATGAAGCTACTAACACATCAACAAAAGTTGTTGACAATTCCACCACATCTAAAAGTCAGATACATCCGTGTAAGGAATTGTGCACGCCTCGTCGTAGTGGAAGGGTTATGATATAGCCTTATCATTACATGGGCTTAACTTAAGCTCAAGTTGTTATAACAGATGATGACATTGAGGGTCCATTAACTTTTAAAGGAGCAAAGAATGATGTTGACAAGGATGAATGGATTAAAGCCATGAACCTCGAAATGGAATCTATGTACTCAAATTCGGTTTGGGAACTTGTAGATCCTCCTGATGGGGTAACACCCATAGGTTGTAAATGGATTTACAAAAGAAAACGAGGAGTAGATGGGAAGGTACAAACCTTTAAAGCGAGACTGGTGGGAAAATGTTATAATCAAAGGGAGTGGAGTAGACTATGAGGACACTTTCTCCCCTACTGTCATGTTAAAGTCTATACGCATTCTTTTATCCATTGCCACATATTTTGACTATTAGATATGGCAAATGGATGTAAAGACTGTCGTTCTGAATGAAAATCTTAAAGAGAGCATCTACATGAATCAACTAGAGGGATTCATAAACCAAGATCAGGAGCAAAAAGTTTGCAAGTTTACAAAGTCGATTTATGGTTTAAAACAAACATCAAGATCATTGAATATTAGATTTGACAGAGTGGTCAAAAATTTTGGGTTTGAACAAAATGTTGATGAACCTTGTGTATACAAGAAAATCATCAAAGATAAAGTAGCTTTTCTCGTCCTATATGTGGATGATATCTTACTCATTGGGAATGATGTGGGTTTTCTGACTGGCATTAAAAGTTGGCTAGCTAATCAATTTCAAATGAAAGATTTGGGAGAAGCACAATTTTTTCTTGGGATCCAAATTTTAAGGGATCGCAAGAACAAAATGCTAGCCTTGTCTCAGGCATCTTATATTGAAAAGATTCTTGTCAAGTATTCGATGCAAAATTCCAAGAAGGGCAATTTGCCTTTCAGACATGGAATTACACTATCTAAGGAACAATGTCCTAAGATACATCAAGAGGTTGAGGATATGAGACGAATTCCCTATGCCTCAACTGTAGGCAGTCTAATGTATGCTATGTTGTGTACAAGACCTGACATATGTTATGCAGTAGGGATAGTCAATAGATATCAATCAAATCTAGGATATGATCATTGGACTGCAGTCAAAACTATTCTCAAGTATCTTTGGAAACTGAGAAATTACATGTTTGTGTATGAAGCTAAGGATTTGATCCTTACAGGATACACTGACTCTGATTTCCAAACTGATAAGGATTCAAGAAAATCTTCATCAAGATCAGTGTTCACCCTATGTGGAGGAGCATCAAACAAGGATGTGTTGCATACTCTACAATGGAAGCTAAGTATGTAGCTGCTTGTGAAGCAGCAAACGAAGTTGTATGACTCAGAAAGTTCATAACTGATTTGGAAATAGTTCCAAACATGGACAAACCCATCACACTTTATTGTGATAATAGTGGTGTTGTGGCAAACTTCAAAGAACCTAGAAGCCACAAAAGAGGGAAACATATAGAGAGAAAATATCACCTTATTAGAGAGATTGTGCAAAGAGAAGATGTAATTGTAACGAAGATAGCATATGCAAAAAAATGTGTTGATCCATTAACAAAGTCTCTTCAAGCTAAAGTTTTTTAGGGTCATCTAGAGAGTCTAGGTCTATGAGATATGTCTCACCTTCTCTAGTGCAAGTGGGAGAAAATGTTGGGTATATAGTATGCCCTAGATCACATTATTGTATGCCCCACTAGTTTTAGTCCAAGTGGGAGATTGTTAAGTTTTTTGTTCTAAAGCCTCGTAGTTTTGTAATAAACATTTTCTCATTTATGAATAAAATAATTGTTATTTTATATTTTGTAAAACATTATCCAATATTGTATAAAATTCAAGGTTATTAGTGTGATCTTGAAAAGTATGTAGTTGACATACAGGAGGATCATGTTCAAGTAATAACCTAAACAGTCTATAGTATATGGATAAGGGTGGGTGCCTTATTTTGATAACACTATTGATACGACCCACTTTGTAATAGTTACAAATGATTTGATCCAAATCTTTCATGTAGAGACATGTGAGTGGGGGTATCCTATACAATTAGTTTGTATAAGACTGGACCACGAAATATATAATCTTTATTTGTAAATCTCTTATTTGAGAAGATTAATATTTCACAAGATGATCATATGTGACTCGATCAAAATACTGAGTGAATTATGAACTTTTGTCTATGAGGGCTCGTCTTTTCATTTGCATGGGTGAGAATAATCTTTAAGAGTGATTCAATAAACCTACCATCTTGGGAACTAGACCAAATAGAAAGTTGGGAACATAATTTCCAGAAGATGAAATTCACTTCTTCCCATATAGAGAAAGTAGAGGAGTAGTTCTCTTAAGTACTGATTTCGAAACTTGAACAATGAGGCCCCACCCTCTCACTGGCCCGAGAGAGACTTGGTTTATGGTTGGATCATAAACATATTGTTCATTAGAGGATCAGTGGCACTTAAGGTACAAGATGCAATTACAGGGGTAAAATGGACATTTGACCCAACTGTAATTGCGAACAACTCGTGAAGGATCGACTTGCATATAGTTATTATATCAATTGACACAACTTGTTCTACAGTGCATAAGAGTACAACTCTAGGTTTATAGTGGAGTAACCTAGAGTTAATAAATGAAAAATAATTGATTAATGAGTTTAATTAATTAATTTTTCATGGAGCTTATAATCTTTAGGTCCATAAGGTCCCCTTGCTAGCTCATGCGAATATTAAGTGATCAATATTTTTGGAAGAAATTTGAAATGTTCAAATTAATATTTAATATATTAGATATATTAAATAAAGGAAAATATAATGTATTCGATACATTAAATATTTTAGGAAAATTAATGTATTAGATACATTAGTAAGAATAATATATATATAAATATATATATATATATATATATAATACTTGATATTAATAATATAAATATATTTTGGCAAATGGTTTTGCCCTAGGTCATGTGCTATAAATAGGACCTAAGGGTTTAGCCATTGACATAAAATTAATTGATGGAGCGATATACGCAGCGGAAGCGATTTTGGATCGATGATTCTCTAATTTCATCAATTTAACAATTAGAAATCATGCTCAAGAGACGGAAATAAGAAATTATAATTACATACCCTTGTAGTTCATATTTCTTCAAGTTCCGCCGCACGTTCTTCGTCACAAACTCTTTCGGCCTCTTCTCACGAATGCCCCAAGGACCACCCGAGGTAGTCCCGCTATCCTCGACGACGCGCAATGGAGTTGTGGGACTACGAAAAGAAGAGAAAAGAAAAGAAAAGAAAAGAAAGGAGGAAGAAGAAAAAATGATGAATAAAAAAAAGGTCTGTGCTTTGAAGTTCTAAGAATCAAGTAATCATGAACTTCACAAGTTCATCTACTCAGAACTTCCAAACCATTCATAAAACTTACGAAGGCTATCTCACCAAAATGAATTCACCAATTCATTTTAAGAAACCCCAAGTCCACTACCTTTTTCTTTAGCCATAAATGTAATATATATATATATATATATATAAACATAACAAATGTCTGACATTTATATATATAAATATTATTATTTTAAAATTAATTAAAACTTTAATTAATTTTAAATAATAATAAATATTTTTATTTATTAAACATTTTAATAAATAAAAAATATATATATTAATTAATTAAACTTTTTAATTAATATTATTTAATTCAATATCAAATATTAATTAAATAATATGGCTAAATCCGGTTTCCCGAAAACCGACTTTTTGCACATGAATCGTATTCATGTTTTAGACCATTCCCATATTTAAATCATATTTAAATATGTCCATTATTCTTCCACAAACCGAATTTCAACAATTCAAATTCTTTTCCTTTTTCTTTTTCTTTTTCTTTTATCCTCCATAGTTGCACGGCGTTATCCGAGCTAGCCAGGAGAACCTAAAGGTTCTACAGATAATGAGCTTCAACGATACGAGATTATTCGGTCAAAACTCTTTTAACCCGAATCAATCAACTTTCGTTAACCCCCAGAGACTCCACTATAGTCTGAGGGTTGCATTCTCCTCACTGTAGATATATTATGTCCTCTTGATATAACCGTCATGGGCAAGTCGACCCTTCACAGGTTGTTCGTAACCACAGCTAGGTTGTTTAAACCGTTTAACCCTTGCGTTACGTCTTTGGTCCTTAAGTACCACTGACACCTCTAATGAACAATAGATTAGTGGTCCTACCAACAGATCAATTAACCCTCTCTGATCAGGAGAGGGTGAGCACTCATTGTTCAAGCCCCGGAGTCAGCTACTAAGGGAACAACTTATCTACTAACCTTGAAAAGTGGGTTAGGAGTGAACTCCATCTTACTACACTATGTCCCCAGCTACCTATTGGACTTTATTCCTGAGATGATAAGTTATTAAGTCGGCGCTAATAGGCCACTCTCGCCCGTACAAGTCTAAGGATACTGTCTAATAAGCAGGAGTTCATAGTAAATTCAGGATTAAAATCGAGTTATCTAGACCATCAATTTGAAATAGTCGGTCTCTTCAGTAAACGACGTTATAAAGAGAGAGCGACTTTTTCGTGGTTCAGTCTTATGCAAACTCATTGCACAGGACGCCCCCGCTCGCACATCTCCATGTGAAACGATTCGGATCACATCGTTTTGTACAATACAAAGCGAGCCGCATCCAATAGTGTTACCAAGATAAGGTACCCAGCCTTATCCATATACTATAGACCGTTTTGACTGTCTACTTGAACCTGATCCACATTCATGTTAGACATGAAGCTCAAGTACTCATCATTTCCCATGGGTGTTGGTCATTGGTATAGATTAATCCAAACACGTTTCACTTTATTCCATTAAACTCATTTTCTGAATAAAACTAATAACTATTTATTCTGAATAGATATTTACAAACATAACTGTTTACAAACGATGAGTTTTAGGACATAAAACCCAACAAACTCCCATTTGGACTTAAACGTCGGTGGTCTACATGTTGGTCTAGAAAACTAATATATCATATATCAGAAGTTTTCTCCCACTATCATATTTAGCAACTTGTTGCCCTAGACTCTTCTAGGTGTCTCTCAAACACTTTAGCCATGAGAGACTAAGTAAACTTATCAGCATGAAGTGCTGCGAGGCTTTCCATGTGACCATCACATCTCCTCACTACACTAACCTAGAGCTCAACTTATCAACTTTTGCTGCTTTTACAAGCTGTAACAAGATTTAGCTACCACCGTGGAATCAACAATACAACTCTTGTATTGTACTCCTCGTTTGCACTGGGACAAAACTTTAACCAGACTCCATTCCAATTGGACTAATATATTTTAACAGCTCCCACTACATAGCACATATCGGGTCATGTATCTCACAAGATACATCTGACCTCCAATATGTAAATGCACACGGATGCGTCTCATATCCTCAACCCTTGAGGTGTTTTAGGAAACCATTTCCATAGACCATCGAACATTAACAACACTTTGTCAATATAAAATTTTAGAGACAACACTAGCGATTTGTTCTTACGACTCAGATCAACCTGAATCCTTAGAACAAACTAAGGCCTCCTCCAAAACAGTTTGGTTATGGGTCGATAGTTTATACTTAAATGTCAGATGGGAATCCTACATTATTTTCCATGATTAGGACATTAATTACGGAAATAAGAATGAAAGCTACATCATTGACTAAACCCGTGTCAAACAAGGTTTATCAAACTTTCGTTCAAAGCCATAAGGTTTGATCACCTTATAAAACCTAATAATTCATGACGAAGATGATTTTTTTCAGTTCATAAGAATAACTCATATTCCTATAGCACTTTAGTAATCTTTTGTAAGTGTGACCCGCCAATTTTAGAACTCAGATGTCGGCCCCAACAGTGCAACCAAATGGAAATGTCAGAGTTGGGAATGGACCTAAGAGACCCTATCCATTTTTGGAGATTGAGTTGTTCTGACTCCCATGAAACGACCCTCTAAATGGACGGTGCTACTATGGGCAACCAGCAGGTGGAACATGGGAATCTCACGGTTCAACCTAATGGAGGAGACCGCAGGACGTATTGACATACTTCCTTCTCCCACTTACTATAAATACTTTCTCCATTCACCTTACTCTTGATTTATGCAAACACCATCCGAATGGGGATGCCCTATTGACATCACGAGGCATAGCATAAATCTCACGTTGTGAATTTCGCGGAGAGCGTAGGAGGAGATCGATATATCATATATACCTTCTCAACACCCTACTAAGTATTTTATACATTTTAAGTATACTTTTACTTAGGTATTATTCGGCCAAGACAAGAAAACCTAAGTCTAGGTAAAACATTTTTTTACCCATGATGTCTAGGTGATAAACGCTTTAAAACCTTTCACCATTCTCGTGCATGCTCAAAAAGTCGGGTTAACCTAACTCAAGTACCAGGTCGATCCCCAGGTAGCAGGTGTTCCGTAAACCGTCATCTTAAATACCTCCAACCTTAGTACAGGATCTCACCGGGTGAGTTCTCTTGTAACCTTAACTTTACAAGATATCGACCTATTTTAACTATTAAAACAAATCGATATTAAATTCATAATCGCATTGGAATTCTTTAACCCTTAGTGAGCATGCATTTATCTTTGTTATAGATTTTAAATGTCTATCTAATTTTACAACGCTTTATAAAACAAAGACATTCTATAACATGCTTCCTAAGCTAGAATATAACCATTACATTCATTTTATAACATCCTTCCCAAGCAAGAATATAACAATTATATTCAACTAAGGCAACTATGTTGTATGTTTAATTTCACAATTAATATAACACTTATATCAATTACACTTTTAAAAAAGCAACATCCAATTCATAAATTAAAATTACACTTATATTAATTCTCATGAATTAAGCATGCATACTATACAACATAACACTTATATTATACTTTCAATGCATGCAACAGGCTTCCTATGGTAGGATTTGAAATCTATATGGCATACTTTATGCACATACAAGAGACTTTAATTAAAACATACATTCACAAGGCATAATTAATTAAACACACTAAAGTTGACCGGTTTTGGCATCACGGGCAAGCAAGCAACTAAATTATTACAATAATAATTCATAAACTAGTTTGAGACGCTTCCGAACCCTTCATACCGCCCCGAACCGGCTTGAATTTTCTTGAACCGGCCAAAAAAATAACACCAACAAAAGCTTCAACAAAAACTGAACCAGTTCAAAACAGCAAACCCGTCTTCAACAGCTCGAAACCGGACCAAAAAGGACCCAAACTGGACCAAACAAGCATTGAACTGAACCCTCAGAGGGTGAAGAACCTGGAATCGGTCTGACTTTCAGTGAACCGGACCGCCCGAGGACCGAACCAGACCGTTTCTTCCACCTTGCGTTGAACCGGTTTTGTGCTGGAATTTTGCAGAAAAAAAACAGCTTGCTGTTTTTTTCGACACCCGAGCTTCTGTCTTCGAATCGAAAGTCTATATAGACTCTAATGACTCCGAATTTTTTACAGACTCTTCTGCACACATTAAAGCCCATACACGCTCGGGAATTTACAAAACGAAGTACAAATAAAAGCTCAAAAATATATGCCAAAACCGGAAAAACACTTTAGACGCCCAAAAAAATAATTTCTAAAACAAATACCCACCGAGCTCAAATTGATGCAAATTGAGTGACCAAAAAATGCTCTGATACCAATTGATGGAGCGCATGTAGCGCAGCGGAAGCGAGTCGGATCAATTGCCACTCTAATTTCATCAATTTAGCTAAATAAGAAACATGTTCAAAACTTTGAAATAAAAGAAAAACAAAACAAACCTCTTGTGGTTCGAAATTCTTCTATTCCAATGCTCGAATCTCCTCACGAACCCTTCGAAGCTTCCCTCGAGCTCTTCGAGAACCACCTCCTGTAGTCCCGCTATCCTCGGGCCGAGCAACGGAGTGGTGGGACTCCTTTACAAAAGAAAAACTTTGGAAGATGAAGATGGGAAGCTGAATGAGATGAGATTTTGTGAGAAATATCTAACACTTAACTTTCTAATTTCTCAAGTAACATGAAATTTTCATGCTCATCCAAATCTCAAACCATTTGAACTTCATCCAATTTATAGGCAATTTACATGCAACAAACTCTTTGGTTAGCATGACACCTCAAATTGGATGGATTAGTCTTCAACCAAGTGTTCCAAAATTGATGAGTTTATGCATGTTGTTGGTGATTCACAATCCACTTCACAACTTGGATAAATCCACTCAACTTGGATAATCCCACTTTTTATATTTTGTCATTTTAAAATTAATTTTAATAAATAAAATAAATTTTAATTAATTAAACTTTTTAATTAATTAATATTATTATTTAATTCAATATCAAATATTAATTAAATAATAAGACTAATCCCAGTTTCTTAAACTGAATCATCCCACATGAATCCCTATTCATGTTTTAGACCGATCCCATATTTAAATCATATTTAAGTATGTCCATCATTCTTCCAAAAATGAATTTGAATAAATTCAAATTCTTTTTCTCTCATATTGTTACACGACTTGATCCGAGCTAGCAAGGAGAACCTAAAGAACCTACAGATCATGAACTCCAACGATACGAGATTAACCGGCCAAACTCTTTAGCCAAGCTAACCAACATTCGTTAACCCCCGGAGACTACACTAAAGTCCAAGGGTTGCACTCTCCTCACCGTAGATATATTTATGTCCTCTTGATAAAACCATAATCAGTAAGTCGATCCTTCACAGGTCGTTCGTAATTATAGTTGGGTCAAAATAACCGTTTTACCCCCGTAATTATATCTTGTTCCTTAAGTCTCACTGATCCTCTAATGAACTATTGGTTTGTGGTCCAACCACCAAACCGATTGGTATGTGATCTCATCACTATAACAAGTCCCTCTTGAGCCAATGAGAAGATGGGATCCCTAGTTTAAGAATCGGAGTCAACACTTGAAGTTCAAGTATACATCCTATAGCCATGGGTTTTTAGTTTATTGGATTTAGGTTTAAAGTAAACACAATTCACTTTATTCAATAACAACTTTACTGAATAAAACTCAATAACAACTTTATTGCAAAATAGAATATATATTTAGTTTACAAACCACGAGTTTTAGGACATAAAACCCAACAAAATATTCACTAATTCAACACATTTTCCAAATTATCACATTCTATTTCGTAAGGAGGACTCCACATTTTCTTCCTTTTAAGCCTAAATAACTCTCTTTTGGAGAGTTAACAACGTCCTAATAGAATAGATGTGGAGGTGCATGGTGATTTGTCATTCATGTCAAGTACATAGAAATCAGTTGGAAAATAAAAATTATTCACCTTAACCAAAACATCTTCTACTTTTCCTAGAGGGCATACATGAGAATGATCAGCCAACTGAACCATCATGCCAGTTTCATGCAAATTTTTATGTTTTAAACTTTCAAAAACAGACAATGGCATGACATTTATCGATGCTCCTAGATCAAGCATAGCGCGCTCAATTTTAATATCACCGATTGTGCAGGGTAAAGAAAACATACCTCGGTCTTAGCATTTTTGTGGCAAATTAATTTGAGAGACGACTGAGATATTTTCACTTACCGCCTTGACCTCTTCGCCTTTTTGCTTCTTCTTCGACGTGCACCAGTTTTTCAGAAACTTCGAGTATTTTGGGATCTGCTTAATTGCCTCCAACAACGGAATGTTCACAGCCACCTTCTTGAAGGTCTTCAAAACCTCTTTGTCAACATCCTCCCCCTTAGGCTTCGCCATGGCCATCCTACTTGGGAAGGGGACCTTAGGCACATAATCCTTAAATTTTAAGGGAGGAAAGCATCTTACCGAGCCTCCAAAGGATGTCACATGATCTTCTACTGGCTTGCCTCTAATTTTCCTTTTCAACTGGAATGTTGGGAGGAATCTCTTTCCCGCTTCTCAGGGTGATAGCATTCACATGCTCACGAGGATTTTGGGAGTTTGAAAATAAGAAACATGCAAAGTAAGAAAAATTAAAGTAAAATATTGGAGATGTGGGAGAAACGGTGAAAAGTGAGATGAGGAGCACACTCAATCTAAGGGGTCAGGATTAACAATTGTTATGTGATTCGGATCATAGACATACACAAGAGATTTAGCTAATTGATAACTCCATTTTGGAGCTAATTATCACTCCCTAATTCTAGCTAAATGCCGTATTTAATTAGTTAATATGTCTCTTTTGTAGGAGAATTGCGGCAAAGAGCTCATGTGTCCATTGGACTCGTTTCGTAGCTAAAAGCGGTGTTTTAATGCCCCAAGAGTGCATCGGGAAAAGGGCAAGCTTATCCAAGAGGAACCAGACCAAAATTGCCAAGGAGAGGCAATTTTCCAGCCTAGACCCGAGAGCAAGCGTCGAGCCGACAGCGTCGAGACGCTTGCTCAACGTTGCCTGGCGTCGAGACCCTGTCGTGGCGTCGAGACGCTCCGAGGGGCGCGCGCGCTGGACATCATCGCGGCAGCGTCGAGACGCTCGCCCAGCGTATCGACGCCATCGCGAGGCGTGCGCTGATAATTTAGGTTCAGCCATCTTCTTCTCAAATCTTCTTCTTCCTCTCGGTTTTTCCCCCATTTTTACCTTTGCTCCGCCATTTGTGGCTCATTTTGGGATCTTTTCTTTGTATTAGAGTTAGAGATGATGGCCAATGCCTCCGTTGGAGTGTTTGTGACGACTCTCTCCATGGTCGGCTAAGGTACTATGTACGGTTCGGGATGATTTAGGGATTATTTGTTAGGCTTTTACATTTTGATAATCTACGCATATGGTTCTGAATAGGCTTAAATTATTGATTGCATATGTTATTCTTGCTTAAACCCATGCATAAGTTAGATTTCGACGACGGACAATCGAGTTTTCTAGCGTATGTTATTGTTATAGAATAGCGATGCCTTGCCTCTCCTTTTCGCCGTAGTAACACAGAATAACAAAACTAAATCGGAGTATCGATGTATGCATGATAATTGTTGGGTACTTTAGTGTTGGCGGGTAACCAATTAGCAATAGGAATGCATATTCGAATGTTCGTCGCGGTTAGCTAGTGACTGTTTAGAGTCAATTTGGGGCTGATCACTCTAATGAGACTTTGAATAATATTTAATTAGGACTTTTTGATCTAATTAATTAACATGGAGCCGGTTACAAAAGGGCGTCCCAGGTAACCGACCGCGTGCACATCAAAATATTAGCCTTAGATTCGAATTAAATGATAAATGTCAGAATGCCTAGCAAATCCCCGAGATCCCTCGAACCGAACACTCTTTAATCTCCTTCTCTTTAATCCTTCCGTTAGCGATTTATTTCTCCCGCTGCATGATAAAATTCCCCTTCTGGTTACAAAACTCAATTAATCAATTAATTTCCATTTCACCCTTTAATTTCAATCAAATTAGTCCTTCTCTGCGGATCGACCCTGTTGCCACTAGCTGCAAAGCTAAGGTCAATAGGCTTATAAATTCATTTTGGCCAGGCCTCGACAACGTGTAATTAAAGGATATTCAAAAATCTTGCCACCACTACTTCGATAACAATCACACAACTAACATGGTCTAATCAGAAAGATGCAACCCAAATGATTAAAGAAGAGTAGACCGCGCTAAATTAAGCTTCGCTACTAACCCAATTGGGGGAAATCGCTCTCCCAAACTGAATTTATAGCGAGCGACGGGAACGTTGCGACAAGTAAACTGCAGAAATCTCTAACAGTGGACTCGATTTTTCTCTCCTCTATAGTCTATCGTGCAACCAGAATGAGTATGGCCATACCCATTTGGGCAAATCGCATCGTGATTTCTAACTAATCCAACATGCAAGAAATTCAATGGGTGTCAATTAAAGAACAAAGACATGTTGGAAATTATGCTCAAGAGTAAAGATGAATGCTAAACTTAGCTAAGCATACATTAAATGGTTCAAGTCTCTCCAAATCGCAATACAATGTTTAACCCATTACCCAAAGATCGAATGTTACCTTTTAGTTACCCATGGGAGAGGAAAACTCCAAAGAATCCATGGCTAGCTTCAAGGTCCTCATCAATGGAGGTTACAAGGTCCAAAAATGGCTAAAAACTTAGAGAAATGGAAAAGGGGAAGAAGAAAATGATGGGAGATAACATAAATTCGGAAAAGATGGTATTTATACCCAAAAGTTGCGTTAGGCCAGGGCTCAGGTGCCATAAGTCAGCGCCAAGGTGTTGCACACTAGGTAACCGAAGGACGTGCCCGCATCGCGACAGCGACTAGGCGTTGTGCTCTTGGGTCTGGAACAATGAAAGGCGCTATGCTCTTGGGTCTGGGAGGTTCTTGGGCGCTGTTGCGTGCTCAATGTTTAAAAGGAATATGCAATAAGAGAGCACTCAGAACATGCAAGCATACATGATCTTGTAGCAAGTAGTAAGTATTTTTTCATTCGTTTTCCCACAGAGATTTATTCTTAGTTACTCGCGAAGTGTATTGTTAAGCAAGAATGGGTGGATTTGATGGGGTAGATTTGGTTTTAAGTTGCCTAATTACTAAGGAATATGTAAAGGATAGATGCATAAACAAGTGCAAGTCAATGATAAACTCAAATGTAAAGAGAAGAGATTAATAAACGAAGAGAAAAATGGTTAAGGCAGAATTTTAACTTAACAGAATTGCGAGAACAACAATTTTACCGCAATGTTATTAACAGCGAAAGTGTGTAAAATGTGGAAACAAGGGCTACTAACGACTCCTCTATTGGCTTTTTCACACGATTCTCAAGCATTAGATCAACTCACTATGCATCAAACTAACTCATTCTCATGTATCTTCCGATTTCATGCATTAGATTTTTTAGTTTACTCATGTCCAAGTAAGGTCTTAAGCATCTTGTTAAAACAGTAAGTTATGATTTGTACTAGGAAAACGCCTATTCCTAGGTCGTTTTCTGGCTACCTTGAGAGGCTAGCATGAGTGTATGACTCTGAACTCTTACTCCTTCCAGAGGTTAGGAGTTCTTTGGACAAAATGGATGGCCAATCGAAATTGCCCGTGGGATGAAGCTTACATACAATCAATGCATTCGAGAGCTATCCTACATGCTTGGTTCACGTGTTTTAGCCTATAGTATTGTCATTAGCATGCCCCTATGTTACTTAGTTACTCATGGATGTAGAGAGAATAGAAATATCAGATGAAGTAGACATGCTTAGAAGAAAATTAAAGACAAAACAGAAAGGAAAAACAGTAGGCAGAACTGAAAAAGAGAAAGTGCGAAATGATGATTTGTGCTTTGATTAATCAATTGTTTGAATGAACAGATGACGACTTAAAGTTACTAACATAAAGACAGAAAGCAACGAAATGGAATGGATTAACTAATGGAAAAGAAATAACAACAAACGGTGCTGGAAATAGGAAACTAAAACAGAAAGCAAGTAAGATGAGCGTGATCGCTTCGACACAGATGCCTCGGCTGAAAGGAGAGAAAGGTAAGCCTTGCTTGGATGAATCTTCTCTCCTTCCTATCAGATTGTCGACTCCAACAGCTAAGCTTTCCAACCCAACAGACGGAAGAGAAAAACAGGAGAAAGAATGGAGCTGCGAAGAGACTTCTACGCTTTCGGATTATGTTTCAACCCTCCTCTTTGACCTCCTTTTATAGTATTCTGCAGGTGCGATTGGGCCAAGGAGAACCATCCATCCTCAACGTCGTACTTCAACATGGATGGAGGAGAAAGAACGAATCCCTGAAATATCGGATCACAACAGAAAAAGGTTAGCCAACTTACGGATTTCACTTAAAACATTGCGGTTTTAACAATGTTTCCGCAATGCCTCCGCAATGCACAATTTTCATTCTTTTAACTTCGTTTTTCATTCATTTTCTTTCCTTTTGCATACAAGTCCTAATTTAGCTTCCTTCTTCTAATTCTCATATATAAGCATAGGTTCAAGCTAAATCCTATCAAAAATACCTAAGAGTGTACATCTTTCTAAGATAAATAAGTCCTAAAATGGTCACTTTTGGAGACGTAACACACCCCCAAACATAAGGTTTTGCTCGTCCTCGAGCAAACTAAGGACTTACTTATGCTGCTGTTTTATCTTCTCTAACCACTTGCTGACTCCCCTAAGTTCCTATCTATAGCAGTGCTGTCCTGTGACACACTTCTAAGTTTACAACTACCCTCTTACTTTGCTTCTTCTGACTTCGCACGCCTAATGATCCTACTTTTTTATTAACTCCTTACAGCTGATCTACTTGCTTCTGTCATATCGTGCAACTATCCCTAAGGTTTCAAATTCTACCTAGCTTTACCCCAGACTCAGTACATGCTTCTAGTTTTTACTTTTGAGCTACCTAGGATTCCTTAGAGTCATGCCAGTCTTAGTATTAACAGTGACAGTAGTACATTTAGAGAACAACCTAAACCCTGGCATCACTACATTGGACATACATTCATCTCCCTAAACAACCCTACAAGCTACAACTTTGTGCTCAGCTAATTGAGGATCAGAGTTCTTTTTATTCAGGACATCTAAGCCACAAAGTTGCAACTCCTAGGTATACATTCTTCTTCCCTATTTCTTCCTTTTTTCTTTCTCACTTTGGTGGAGCCTCTCCTTTGGTTGCCTTTTGATGCAATGCCACTTGTGGGTTACACACTTGGCACTGATTACTCAGCAACCTTAAGAGAGACACCCCTCTTTATTCTATTTTTCATTTTTTTTTTTTTCAGTTCATCATTTTTGTAAAGGAGAAGAAGAATGCTTATGCTTTAAGGGATAGAGGAATGTTCCTAGGCCTAGGGTGGCTTCCCCCAAACTTAAACTACTCATTGTCCCCAATGAGTGTCTGAGGTGGCACACCCCCAAACTTGTCCTAGAAGCATCTAGTCTAAGGTAAAACAAAGAGAGTCTAAAAGCCTTAGGGATAGACAAAACATTCTAAAAGCAAACATTTCAGCAGCAGAAATTTACAAAAACAGGCAGGGAAGGACTTAAAGCTATGCATGCTGAGCACTTTTAAGAGGCTAATTTAAACTATCAAAGGTGCTTTATGACACTCATCCAGCATGCGTATAGAAAGGCTATATAAAGTAGTCAAGACAGCAGCAAAAGACCAAAATTAAAACATAACCAGCCTAGCTAATTAGTTAGTCAAAAACATGCAATTACTAACAAAAATTGCGGATTCCGCAATTATTTCGCAATGGATACATGGCAGATATAACTGTGATCAAGGCCCCTATGCATGCTCTTTCCAGTCATTTAAGCTATACAAAAAGGAAACTAAAATAATCTACCTAATCAGCTACCATCAGACTATACTAAACAAATCCAAATAACAAAAATAAAGAACTAAAAACAGATCAAATATTAACTCAAAACAGCAGAATTCACACAGTTTACGAAAAAGCAAAGTATATTTTTTTTAAAGGGAACAGAAATACTCCCTTTGAGTGCTAATCAGCCTAGCACTCAGATGTCCTCATCATCATCATCCCTCCGTGGTCCTGGAGGCGCCCATGGTGTCAGTAAGTCCGTGGGGAACTCAGGAAAGATGCAGCCCAACTGGTCAGCAACATCCTTGTCCCTCGCTTGAGCATACTCAGCCCAAGTAGCCATCTTCTTCTGCAGGTCCATCAGGCAGGCCATCGATATAGACTGAGCAGCAGCCAGGCCGTCTAACTCGAACTCCATGTTCCCCTTCCTGCGCATCCTCAGGCCTGTAGGCAGCTGCAGGTGCCCCGTGTAGGCCAGCTGCCTTTTCATCCTCTCGATTGGAACCTCTGCACGTAAGCAAAGCTTAGTGATTGTATTGGGAAAGAAAAGTGGACCCTTACCCTTTTTGGCGCAGTCTGCGATTGAGGCTGCAATGATCTCACCAACGTTGATTGTGAGGCCCCTCATGATCGCATAGACCAGCAGCGATCTGCCTTGGTTGATGGTGGTCTCGTGGGTCACTGGTGATAACCTCCTCCGCACGAATGAGAACCAGACAGTTGCCTTGGCTGTGAGGGTAGCACTCATCAGAGTGTGCTTCCCATTGCGCGAAATCGTCCACGCTGCCTCAGGTTGGCCAATGATCCTCAGCGCTTCCTCCAAGACCGCCTCAGTTGGCGCATCAATGATCCTTGCATAATCAGTGTGTTTTTGCCCCTTGAGGCCATAGGCTTCATTGATTGCCTTAGCTGAGAAATCCACCTCGATTCCTCTGACCACAGATAGGCCATCCTCAGAGTTCATCAAGTTGGCGTAGAAATCATACACCATGCTGGAGTAGGCGGGGACGGGTGGTCTGCACAGCTCTTGCCAGCCGTGATTGGTGATCCCTGCGCGCAAGAATTGCGGCAGGTCTGCTAGCGCGTTAAGGAACCCCTTCTCATGGAGCAGGTCCCTCTTCCTTAACTCAGTGCCTCTGAACTCAGCATCAGAGGACACATACCTCACAGTTTGAGGCTCATCTTCGGGGTACAGCTTGGCTTTCCCCTTATCTTTCGCTTTGGCTGATTCAGCAGCCTCGATCTTGAGCTTCTTTAGAGAGGGCTCACCACTAACCTTCTTTGATGAAGGCTCACCCCTAGCTTTCTTTTTCTTGGACTTCTTCGAAGCTTTTGGCCGTTTGGCCTTGACAACCTTGGTGGCTTTCTTTCTTAATCTCGCCTTGGTTGTGATCTGTTGGAGGCAATCCCCCAATGTCTCATCCATCGAATCATCCCCCTGTGCTGGGCTCTCGGGGCTGACTTCCCTCAACGGAGAGAAGACCTCTTCTTCTTCAGCTTCTTCACCGCCCTGCGCCGATTCTTGATGCTCTTCATCTAGAATTTCAGGTTCAGGCGTCTGGGAGATGGGTGATGCTTCAGGGCTCTGCGGCGGTGGAGTCTGTGCAGAGCTCTATGGAGATGGAGACGGTTCAGGGCTTCGCGCTGGTGGAGATGGAGAATGGCTTCGTCTGGCCGTCTCGTAGGATGGACGGCCACTCTCTTGACTCTCCACAGTGGGAGTCTTCTTCTTGATCGCTGCGTCGTCGACAGCCATACTCCACTTCCTCTTCTTCGGCGTTCCTGCTGGTTCAGATGGCCCAGCAGGGATCTCCGTCACTACCTTCCACTTCTTCTTGCGGACAGGGAGCTTGGGAAGGCGTTCGGTTCGCGCGGCTTCTGCATCTGCCAAGGCAAGGAGTGCCTCTCTCGCAGCTATCTCAGCGTCGACGGCCTTCTTCTTGGACGCAGATCTCTCAGCTCTTGTTAGCACCATGGTGGAATCGTAGGACTCTGGAAAGAGGAATTGCAGAGGAAGAGGGAGAGAGATTTCTTGAAGTTCAGTGAATGAGGGAAGCGTACTGGCCAACGCTATTCCAACGGCTATTTGTAATGATGAAAATCCCAACGGCTATTTCTGTTGCGGATTCAGCAAATCCATCGCAATTAAGTGGCCGTTGGAGATTTCTTCGTTTCAAATGCCCATATTTCCTCAACGTAATCTTTGATTTGGCCCCATATCTTCCTTGATTTTTTATCCTGGATTCATCTCCTTGATTCCCTCTTTCGATCCCCTATTAAAGAAAATAAAATCAACATCAAATTCGTAATAAAAATTACACACAAACATACACAAATAATAACCGGAAAAATAGCAGAAAATAAACTAAGGCATAGCCTCGCATGGACGAGCACAGTAATCACTCGTCCTCTCTCGGTTCTAGTTTCAAGTTTCAGCCAAGAGGAAGGCCGAGAGAGTCTTCACATCTCCTTCCTCATAATAATGCTTCAATCGTGCACCATTAACCATGAACGGTTGCCCTTGCTGCAGGTTCCTAATCTCGATTGCACCATGAACAAACACGTTAGTTATTATAAAAGGACCTGACCATCTGGACTTAAGTTTGCCTGGAAATAATCTCAACCGTGAGTTAAATAACAAGACAAGCTGGCCTTTCTTAAAGTCCTTAATCCTAAGTCTACTGTCATGCCAAATCTTGGTCTTTTCCTTATACATTTTAGCATTTTCGTAGGACATATGTCTTAGCTCATCTAACTCATGTAATTGCAGAGACCGCAAAGTTCCAGCATCAGTCACGCAATAATTCAGCTCTTTTCAGGCCCAAAAGGCTTTGATTTCCAATTCGAAGGGTAAATGACATGCTTTTCCATATACTAGCCTATAAGGAGACATTCCTAGGTGTGTTTTATATGCAGTCCTATATGCCCACAGCGCATCATCACTTCATGCTAAACGACTATGATTGTTGGTACATAATAAATATTTCATTCAAAAAAATAAACTACTCCTAACATACGAAATCTAAGCAAAGCATGATAAAATCCTAATTTAAGAGTTTAGGGATCAGAAATCTCCCTTGTCAATCTGCCTCATATGGATATTCTTCAATGTTTCGAGGCATCACTTCTTCTTCGTTAAGATACTTAAGTCTTGATTTACGGGGTCGGACATTCTGCCACACCTTGAAATTGTTGATTCTTTCAAAGAGACTGCATGTTATACCATTCCAAGGTTTGTACTTTATGTGCGCTGGTTTTGTTTCTACAACATTTGCTACAACATAGCTTTGATGCGATGAGACTTCTTTTTCTGGCACATCTCTTTCTAACTCCTTCAGCTGGAGCATTTGTGGTGGTGGTGGCTCAGCTCTTTCATTGGTGGAGAAGCTTGTTGCATCATCAGACATTTCAAATTCTGGTTCCTCAAGCAGTGCATTAGTCTCTTTGGCCTCATCCAGCACGATTTCCTTTTTCTCAACTTTCACCAACTCCACCATTTCATATGGAGATTCCATTGGATCACTCTTCTCAGATTCGAAGGTAACAAAGGATTCATCATCATAACAATCGAACATCTGAGGGCATGGTGGTAGTGATTTTGCTATAACAAGTAGATCTTGTAAGTCAATTGTGAGCTGGGCTAATTGCACATCCATTCTCCTCATGGATGCATCATTCCTTGCCATGAATTCTATCCATAGCGCCTCCAAAGCGGGTGATAGTTCTTCATTTGGAGTTGGGGCATAATGTTGATAGTCTTCATGTTGGGGGAACTCTTCATAATGAGCAATTTGCACATGCTCTTCCCAAGGATTATTTGAGAGTTGCCACTGATCATGTTCACACATGTACGAATAATGGTTTTCATAGCTTTGTTGATATTGCCTCTCTTGATAATTCAAGGTTGGGCAATTCTCCAAGTTATGATTATCCCCACAATAAGCACATGGCTGATAAAATTCTTCAAACTGTTGTGGGCAAACTCGTCCTCCAATTAAGTTTTGCAGCGTATTCATTTACTTTGTCGTACACATACGTCTTCCACCTGCAAAGTTTCTCTTTGTTGCGAGTTGAGGTTTGGAAACTCTTTCATAAACTAGCTTGATAGTACCTGTAAAGGAAATGAAAGAAGATTAGCTCCAATAGATATTAAGTTTTTTTTTTTTTCTAAATTAACAAACTTCGTGTTCACTAAACAAAATCCCCGGCAGCGGCGCCAAAAACATGTTGCGTGCTCAATGTTTAAAAGGAATATGCAATAAGAGAGCACTCAGAACATGCAAGCATACATGATCTTGTAGCAAGTAGTAAGTATTTTTTCATTCGTTTTCCCACAGAGATTTATTCTTAGTTACTCGCGAAGTGTATTGTTAAGCAAGAATGGGTGGATTTGATGGGGTAGATTTGGTTTTAAGTTGCCTAATTACTAAGGAATATGTAAAGGATAGATGCATAAACAAGTGCAAGTCAATGATAAACTCAAATGTAAAGAGAAGAGATTAATAAACGAAGAGAAAAATGGTTAAGGCAGAATTTTAACTTAACAGAATTGCGAGAACAACAATTTTACCGCAATGTTACTAACAGCGAAAGTGTGTAAAATGTGGAAACAAGGGCTACTAACGACTCCTCTATTGGCTTTTTCACACGATTCTCAAGCATTAGATCAACTCACTATGCATCAAACTAACTCATTCTCATGTATCTTCCGATTTCATGCATTAGATTCTTTAGTTTACTCATGTCCAAGTAACGTCTTAAGCATCTTGTTAAAACAGTAAGTTATGATTTGTACTAGGAAAACGCCTATTCCTAGGTCGTTTTCTGGCTACCTTGAGAGGCTAGCATGAGTGTATGACTCTGAACTCTTACTCCTTCCAGAGGTTAGGAGTTCTTTGGACAAAATGGATGGCCAATCGAAATTGCCCGTGGGATGAAGCTTACATACAATCAATGCATTCGAGAGTTATCCTACATGCTTGGTTCACGTGTTTTAGCCTATAGTATTGTCATTAGCGTGCCCCTATGTTACTTAGTTACTCATGGATGTAGAGAGAACAGAAATATCAGATGAAGTAGACATGCTTAGAAGATAATTAAAGACAAAACAGAAAGGAAAAACAGTAGGCAGAACTGAAAAAGAGAAAGTGCGAAATGATGAATTGTGCTTTGATTAATCAATTGTTTGAATGAACAGATGACGACTTAAAGTTACTAACATAAAGACAGAAAGCAACGAAATGGAATGGATTAACTAATGGAAAAGAAATAACAACAAACGGTGCTGGAAATAGGAAACTAAAACAGAAAGCAAGTAAGATGAGCGTGATCGCTTCGACGCAGATGCCTCGGCTGAAAGGAGAGAAAGGTAAGCCTTGCTTGGATGAATCCAATCAGGAGAGAAGATGCCTATCAGATTGTCGACTCCAACAGCTAAGCTTTCCAACCCAACAGAGGGAAGAGAAAAACAGGAGAAAGAATGGAGCTGCGAAGAGACTTCTACGCTTTCGGATTATGTTTCAACCCTCCTCTTTGACCTCCTTTTATAGTATTCTTCAGGTGCGATTGGGCCAAGGAGAACCATCCATCCTCAACGTCGTACTTCAACATGGATGGAGGAGAAAGAACGAATCCCTGAAATATAGGATCACAACAGAAAAAGGTTAGCCAACTTACGGATTTCACTTAAAACATTGCGGTTTTAGCAATGTTTCCGCAATGCCTCCGCAATGCACAATTTTCATTCTTTTAACTTCGTTTTTTATTCCTTTTCTTTCCTTTTGCATACAAGTCCTAATTAGCTTCCTTCTTCTAATTCTCATATATAAGCATAGGTTCAAGCTAAATCCTATAAAAAATACCTAAGAGTGTACATCTTTCTAAGATAAATAAGTCCTAAAATGGTCACTTTTGGAGACGTAACAGGCGCCTAGGCGCTGGGCTCTCGGGTCTCGGAGGTTTTCTGGCGCAGGGGCGCTGGGCCTTCTGTCATGATGCTCTGTTGGGCGCCTAAGCGTCACGAGCCAGCGCCAAGGCGCTAACCTCTCGAGTTTGGCCTTCATTTCTTTAACTCTTCATCTTAGGGCTCCTAATTTGCACTCTTCTAATCTCGAGTACTTCCCAAAGCTACTAAAATGCCCGATTTAGCTCCGAGACTTGCAATTGGACTTCCCGAGCTCTATAAAAGAGGCAATTAACAATCATTAAGCACGGTAATTAGCTGATAATAGGGACTTATAAATAACTCTATTTTAGAGCTATCACTTACTCTCTGACGCCAATCTCTCAAGGAATTTCTTTGAAGTGACAACATTTGCCTCATTCTGTATTCCTTTGGAAGTGTAGAGAGGCTGATAAGTCTGAAAGAAGGATGGTAGCTGTTAACTCTCCAAATGAGAGTTATTTAGGTCCATAATTGCTTTATATTCATGAAGTCTTTTGAGCATTCTAACTATTATTGAGCAGAATGTGTGTTTAATAATGACATTTGTGAAATGGTGATAAAATTAATGCTTATGTGAAATATTTGTGCATAAGTGTGTAATTTGTGAAAAAATGTCTAATTAATACCTTGCAGATGTATTGCTGAAGTTTTGCGAGGAACGCAATGGGACAAGAAGAAGGGCAACCGAAAACAGAGCTTTGCGATCGCAACGCAATCGCAATGGAGTCTTCAAGGAACTTGGCGATCGCAATGCAATCGCAATACTGATCTCTTCTGCTGCGTTTTTCCAGCCGTCGGCCCTTCATGCATCTGCCACGTATGAGGTTGTTTCCCTAATTTGGATGGTGATCCGTGATTAGGGAGCAGACTGTGGAACCACTAAAGGCTATATAAAGAGAGTAAGATGAAGCAAGAGGAACATCCACTCGACGATGAAGAGATTCGGCAAAGGCCAAACTGTAGAAAAAGAATTCTCTCGTTTGTTGGATCGAAGAAACAAAGGCTCCCTTGGCGTCAGTAATTCAGGAGGAAGAAGAGAAAATCCATCTTCTCTTCTGATTGAGTTCCCTTCCCAAGTCAAGCCATTCTTCTCCTTCAACTGAGGCGAATCGTGGACAATCGAACCTTCACTCATTTACTGCTTTACTTTAGTTTCTGTTTACGTATCATCTACTGTTTTACTTTAGTTTCTATTTACGGATCGAATTATATTTTGCTTTCGAATTATCACTGAATTTGCGTTTCATAAGTAATCAATTAGTTTTGTTGAGTTCTTCTGTTTTCTATGAGTAATCAATTAGTTTTAATGAGTTCTTCTAAAAGCCAGAAGTAGCTAGTTTATAAGGGTTTGTTAAGATGAATCTGTAGGATACCACTATGTGAATTCAGCATGTAAATAAGCATGAATGCATTGAATGAGTGTGAACTTCGTCCCATGGGCAATTTCGACCGGCCATCCATTTTGTTCTAAAGAGTTCCTAACCTCCGGAAGGAGTAAGAATTCAGAGTCATTCATTCATGTTAGCCTTTCATGGTAACCAGAGAGTGATCTAGGAATAGGTGCTTTCCTAACACGTTTAATAGCATGCAATTATAAATAGGTTTCTAGCCTTACTTGGATATAAGTAACTTATGAATCTAATGCATATAATCGGAAGATGTATGAGATCTAGATAAAACGATGCATGTAATGTTTGTTCACTATTGGATGATCATAGTTTATGCCTATGGAGGATTCTTAGCCAACCTTGCTGTTTTTTTATCTTAAGATTTCATTCGTTGCGAGTTTATTGTGAAAGTATTGCGAGAGCCGCAATCTTATTTTATGTCTTTATCTTATATTTACTAGTCTGTTAATCTATTGCTAAGTCTTATTGCGAAAGTATTGTGAGACCCGCAATACTACTCTTATTCTGTGAGTTAGTTAACTTATTTCCTTAGACCTACGTTAGATTTTACTAGTCTGTTAATTTATTGTTAGCTTATTGCGAAAGTATTGCGAGTCCCGCAATACTATTTTTCAGTATTATAGTCTCCTTAGTTCTTTTGCATTACTGTAACTTTGTGTTTTCCTTGTCTCATTTACAATTTAGCGTCTCGAATCAAAATCCATTTCATTCCTGGTTATCTTATCTAATTTAACATGCATACAATTGGCATTTACTCAACTTAGTCTCTGTGGGAAATCGATATAAAATAGACTTATCACTTGCTGTAGACCGTGTATACTTGCATGGTTATTTGCTTAATTTAATCAATTTATAACCCCATTGAGCAAAGCAACAAGTTTTTTGCGCCGCTGCCGGGGACTCTGTTGAGTCAAAGCGATTTTGTTTGTGTTACTTTAGAAATATTAAATGATTGGAGCTAATCTTTTGCGTCTATTTTGCAGGCATTAACATCGTTGGTTTATGAATGAGTTTCCAAACTACAATCTCGAGTTTGATCCCGAGCCTGAAAGAACCTTAAGGAACAGAAATAGAATTAGAAAGGAAATTGCACGCCGTTTGAATCAGCAAACTCAAGATCAGCCTGAAATTCAGCACATTGTTAACCACGCAAAAATAGTGCAAACTGAACCGCAACAAGCTGAAATGGAAAGGCCAGAAGAAGCACCAAATCGAGCACCTAACGCTCGCAATCCCATTGATATTGCGAATGACAAGGACAGTTCTATATTATCCTACCTTGTACCTATGCTTGAGGAGCTCAATCCGAGCATAATACGCCTAGAAATCACAGCCCACTTGTTACGTCTCCAAAAGTGCATAAATTAGGGACTTATTTACCATAGAATTGAGTAAACTCTTAAGCGTTTTTGTTAGAATTTATTTTAATACGTGCTTAAATATGAGAAATCAAGGAATGAAGCTAAATTAGAACTTATTTGTAAAAAGGAACAAAAAAGAATCAAAAACGAAGTTAAAAGAGTTGAAATTGTGCATTGCAGGAAAATTGCTGAAACATTGCTGTCTCCGCAATGTTTAAGCTGCGAATCCTAAGTTGTTCCAACCGTCCGCCATTTTGTTGCGATCTTTCAGCCGCCCAAGTTCTCCCCTGCTGCCTCGTGGAGGGTCGTCGTTTAGAATGGATGGTTCTCCTTGACTGAAGAGTACCTGCAAAACACTATAAAAGGAGGTGAAGGGGGAAGGAGAACGACAAGCTTGGAAGCGTAGAACTCTCCATCTCAACGCAGTTTCTTCTCATTTTCTCTTCCGTTTGTTGGAGTGAAGGAATCAGCTCTTGGCACCGATAATCTGAGAGGAAGAAGTGAAGATCTGTCTTCTCTTCTAATTGGATTCATCCCCAAAGAACGCTAACCTTCCCCTTCATCTGAGGCGATTGCGGCGAGGAGTTCACACACACATTTATCTGCTTTCTACTGCTTTCTGTCTTTCCTTTTCGCTTATGTTTACTGCCATTTGGTTCTCTTAGCTACATTGTTTCAAGTCGTTCCCATTTGCTTAGTCTTTACTGCTTTATAGTCGTTGCACTTTGAGTTTTGAATCGTACTTAATAGAGGAATTATTTGACCACTTCGCAAGTCTCTTACTGCTTTCTGTTTTCCTTTGCTTCCATTTAAATACTGTTAAGCATGTTTAAACAATCTACTATCTCCAATCCATCATCATCCATGAGTAACTAAACCACACAAGGGTCTGCTAATGATGAATCTATAGGTAGAAATACGTGAATTCAGCATGTAGGATAGCTTCGCACGCATTGAATGTATGTGTACTTCATCCCACGGGCAATTTCGATTGGCCATCCATTTTGTCCAAAGAACTCCTAACCTCCGGAAGGAGTAAGAGTTCAGAGTCGTCCATTCATGCTAGCCTTTCATGGTAGCCAGGAAACGACCTAGGAATAGGCGTTTCCCTAGCACAATTCATTAACTTGCTTATATAAATAGATGCTTAAGTCTTGCTTGGATATGAGTAAACCTAAGGATTTAATGCATGTAATCGAGAGATGCATGAGAATGAGTTAAATTGATGCATGATAAGTTGATCTACTGCTGAAGAATCGTAAGAAAAAACCTATAGAGGAGTCGTTAGTCGACCTTGTTACCACATCTCACCCTTAAAACGTTGTTAATTTAATTGCTAGAACATTGCTGTCTGCGCAATTCCATAAGTCTGTTTTTGCCTTAGCCATTTTTCCAGTCTTCTGCTTTGCGATTTTATTGCTAGATAATTGCTTTCTCCGCAATTCTTTTTCCTCTATATTCAAGTTAATCCCTTTACTTGCTTTTGTTTATGCTTGCATATCTCGCACGTTCTTTATTAGTTAGGCACATCAATCCCAATTCCACCCCATTTAAACCACATTTTCTAAGTTAACATCTCACTTCGTTAGTAACTAAGAATAAATCTCTGTGGGAAATCGAATGAAAAAATACTTATTCCTTGCTACAAGACCATGTATGCTTGCATGTTCTTAGTGTTCTCACATTGCATTTTTATTTACACATTGAGCACGCAACACCACTCATTCGAACTGAAACCTGTAATGTTTCAGATGCTGTCAACAGGTGGCCAATTCTTCGGTGTTGAGAATGAAGACCCCCACAACCACTTAAGGAACTTCCTGGGAGTGAGTGACACCTTTGTCATTCCAGGAGTGTCTTAAGAGGCTTTGCGTCTGTACCTATTCCCGTACTCATTAAGAGACAAAGCCAAGACTTGGTTAAATTCTTTTCCATCCGGATCAATTGTCAACTGGACAGACTTAGCTGAGAAGTTTCTGGTGAAGTACATCCCTCCAGATAGAAACTCAAATTTTTGAGACGGCATCATCAAATTTAAACAAGCTGAGAATGAATCTCTGCATGAAGGCTGGACCAGATTCAAGGATCTGCTACTCAAATGTCCACACCATGGCATCTTATGGTGCATCCAGATTGAAGTGTTCTTCAAAGGATGTAACCCCAGCACGAGGCAAGTCCTGAATTCCTCAGCTGGAGGATCTATGCTGTCAAAGAGCTATAACGAGGCTTATGAAATTTTAGAAAAAAATTCAACTTCACACTGCCGATGGTCAGATGATCCTGTGGAGCCAAATAGAAGGAAGGCTCATGACATGGATGCGCTCAGTGCAATGAGCAACCAGATAAATGCATTGACAAACCTGATGAAACAAATGACTCAGACCAACATCCAACAGAATGCCAATGCAGTGGCAACTACTTCAACAAGCACAGCAGTAGCTAATCAGTTAGAAGCAGTGGTTTGTGGATTATGTGGAGAAGGGCATGTGTATGACTATTGCCCTGCGAATCCAGCCTCTGTGTGCTATGTTGGAAGTCAGCCACAACCTAGGAATAATCCTTATTGTTACGTCTCCAAAAGTGACCTTTTTAGGACTTAATTAGCTTAGAAAGATGTTCACTCTTAGGTATTTTTGATAGCATTTAGCCTAAACCTATGCTTAAATATGAGAAGTAGAAGAAGGTAGCTAAATTAGGACTTATGTACAATAGGTAGAAAAAGGGTTGAAAACCGAAGGAAAAGAATGAAAAAATGAGCATTGCGAATGAATTGCGAAAACATTGCGGTGACCGCAATTATTCAAGTGAAAACCGTAAGTTGACTGATCTTTTTCTGTTAATTTCCGTTATTTCAGGGATTCGTTCTTTCTCCTCCATCCATTCTGATATATGACGTTGAAGATTGATGGTTCTCCTTGGCCTAAACGCACCTGCAAACTACTATAAAAGGGGGCCAAAGTCGGAGGTTTGATCATCATTCGAAGCGCAGAAGTCTTCTCGCAGTCCATCATTTCTCTCTGTTTTCCTTTGCCGTCTGTTGGAGTGAGAGTCTCAGCTGTTGGAATCGATAATCTGATAGGAAGGAGAGAAGATTCTTCTTCTCTCTCGATTGGATTCATCCAAGCAAGGCTAACCTCTCATCCCTTCCATTCGAGGCGACTGCACGAAGCTTTTCAGCACCCTTTACTGCTTTTCTGTCGTTCTTCCTCTTATTTCCAGTTTGATTATTGTTGTTCTTAGTTTAGTATTTTACTTACTGCATTTCGTTGTTGTCTGTCTTGGATTCATTTCTTCAAAGCTTTCCTTTGTCATTCAAACACTCAAAGTAATCAAAGTACAATTCTGCATTTTACAGTTTCCACCTTGTTCTGCTACGGTTTTGTCTCGCTATTTTACACACATTTCTCTTCTAAGCATGTCTGTTTTATCTACCCTTTCTGTTCTCCATATATCCATGAGTAGCTAAATCACTTAGGGGCATGCTAATGACAGAACTATAGGCTTAAAAAACGTGAATCAAGCATGTAGGATCGCCTTCAAACATTGATTATATGTAAGCTTCATCCCACGGGCAATTTCGATTGGCCATCCATTTTGTCCAAAGAACTCCTAACCTCTGGAAGGAGTAAGAGTTCAGAGTCATATAATCATGCTAGCCTTTCATGGTAATCAGGAAACGGCCTAGGAATAGGAGTTTCCCTAGTACAAACTAAACACTCCTGTTTTAACAAGATGCTTAAGACCTTACTTTGAAGTCGAGTAAACTTAAGTCTCTAATGCATGGAATCGGACGATACTTGAGATAGAGTGAGTTTGATGTATAGAGAGTAGATCCAGTGCTTGAGAATCGTATAAAAAGGCCTATAGGATAGTCATTAGTAGCCCTCAATTCACCCATTTACACACTTTCGCTGCTGTTTAATTGCGGTAACATTGCGGTCCCCGCAATTCTACTAAGTTTTCATTCTGTTTAGCTGTTTTCTTCTTCGTTTATCAATTCCATCTCTTGTTCTTTGAGTCTGATTTTAACCTTAATTTGTTTATGTTATATTCCTTTACATATTCAGCGCAACTTAGATAATTAAAAACCAATTTTACCCCCTCAAATCCACCCCATCTTTCTTAACAAAAACACTTCGAGAATAGCTAAAAACAAGTCTCTGTGGGAAAACGAATGAAATATACTTACTACTTGCTATAAGATCATGTATGCTTGCATGTTCTGAGTGCTCTCTCTCTCTTATTTATCATTTTTATTAACACATTGAGCACGCAACAAGTTTTTGGCGCCGCTGCCGGGGACTTATTTTAAGTGAAAACGAAGTCTGTTAAGTATGAAAAAACAAGTTCATTGCTTATTGAGAGCTAATCTTCTTTCATTTCTTTTACAGGTACTATCAAGCTAGTTTATGAAAGAGTTTTCAAACCTCAACTCGCAACAGAGAGAAACTTTGCAGGTGGAAAACGTATGTGTACGACAAAGTAAATGAATACGCTGCAAAACTTAATTGGAGGAAGAGTTTGCCCACAACAGTTTGAAGAACTTTATCAGCCATGTGCTTATTGTGGGGATAATCATAACTTGGAGAATTGCCCAACCTTGAATTATCAAGAGAGGCAATATCAACAAAGCTATGACAACCATTATTCGTACATGTGTGAACATGATCAGTGGCAACTCTCAAATAATCCTTGGGAAGAGCATGTGCAAATTGCTCATTATGAAGAGTTCCCCCAACATGAAGACTATCAACATTATGCCCCAACTCCAAATGAAGAATTATCACCCACTTTGGAGGCGCTATGGAGAGAATTCATGGAAAGGAATGATGCATCCATGAGGAGAATGGATGTGCAATTAGCCCAGCTCACAAATGACTTACAAGATCTACTTGCTATGGCAAATTCACCACCACCATGCCCTCAGATATTCGATTTTTATGATGATGAATCCTTTGTTACCTTCGAATCTGAGAAAAGTGATCCAATGGAATATCCATATGAAATGGTGGAGTTGGTGAAAGGTGAGAAAAATGAAATTGTGCTGGATGAGGCCAAAGAGACTAATGCGCTGCTTGAGGAACAAGAATTTGAAATGTTTGAGGTTGTAGCAAGGTTCTCCACCAATGAAAGAGTTGAGCCACCACCACCACAAATGCTCCAGCTGAAGGAGTTAGAAAGAGTTGTGCCAGAAAAAGAAGTCCCATCGCATCAAAGCTATGTTGTAGCAAATATTGTAGAAACAAAACCAACGCACAGAAAGTACAAACCTTGGGATGTTATAACATGCAGTCTCTTTGAAAGAATCAACAAATTCAAGGTGTGGCAGAAAGTCCGACCCCGTAAATCAAGACTTAAGTATCTTAAAGGAGCAAAAGTGATGCCTCGAAACATTGAAGAATATCCATATGAGGCAGATTGAAAAGGGAGTATTTCTGTTCCCTAATAATAAAAAAAAAATCAAACTGCTTTTCGTTGAACTATGTGAATTCTGTTACTTTTGAGTACATTTTTGATCTGTTTTAGATGCTTAGTTTTATGTTTTTAATTTTGCTTAGTATAGTCTGATGATAGGAGCCTAGGTAGGTTAGTTTTGTTTTATTTTTAGAAGAGCTTGAATGACTGGAAAGAGCATGCTTAGGGGCCTTAATCACTGTTATATCGGCCCTGATCTAATTGCGAAATAATTGCGGTACCCGCAATTTTCATGACTGAAAGCATGTTTTGGACTGTCTGTTTAGCTAGGCTGTGATCTGTTTAAATTCCATCTTTTGCTGCTATCATGACTACCTTATATAGCTTATCTAAATGCATGCTGAATGAGTGTCATAGGACACCCTTTGATAGTTTAAATCAACCTCTAAAAAGCTCAGCATGCACAGCTTTAAGCCCTTATCTGTCTGTTTTTTTTTACTGCTGCTGTGATATTTGTCGTTCGAATGTTTTGTCTATGCCTAGGGCTTTAGATTCTCTTTGTTTTACTTTAGACTAGATGCTTCTAGGAAAGTTGGGGGTATGCCACCTCAGACACTCATTGGGGACAATGAGTAGTTGAAGTTTGGGGGAGGCCACCCTAGGCCTAGGAACATTCCTCTCTCCCTTAAAGCATAAGCATTCTTCTTCTCCGTTATAAAAAATGATGAGCTGAAAAAAAAAATGAAAAATAGAATAAAGAGGGGTGTCTCTCTTAGGTTGCTGAGTAATCAGTGCCAAGTGTGTAACCCACAAGTGGCATTGCATCAAAAGGCAACCAAAGGAGAGGCTCCACCAAAGTAAGAAAGAAAAAGGAAAAAAATAGGGAAGAAGAATGTACACCTAGGAGTTGCAACTTTGTGGCTTAGATGTCCTAAATAAAAAGAACTCTGATCCTCAATTAGCTGAGCACAAAGTTGTAACTTGTAGGGTTGTTTAGGGAGATGAATGTCTATCCAATGTAGTGATGTCAGGGTTTAGGTTGTTCTCTAAAAGTACCACTGTCACCGTTAATACTAAGACTGGCATGACTCTAAGGAATCCTAGACAATTTAAAAATAAAGCTAGAAGCATGTACTGAGTCTGAAGTAAAGCTAGGCAGAATTTGAAACCTCAGGGATAGTGGCATGATATGACAAAAGCAAATAGATCAGTTGTAGGGAGTTAATGAAAACAGAAGGAGTGTTAGGCAGACAAAGTCAGAAGAAGCTAGATAAGAGGGTAGTTTTAAGCTTAGAAGTGTGTCACAGGACAGCAGTGCTATAGATAGGGATATAGGGGAGTCAGTAAGTGGTTAAAGAAGAAGAAACAGCAGCCTAGGGAAGTCCTTAGTTTGCTTGAGGACAAGCAAAACCTTAAGTTTGGGGGTGTGTTACGTCTCCAAAAGTGACCTTTTTAGGACTTTAATTAGCTTAGAAAGATGTTCACTCTTAGGTATTTTTGATAGCATTTAGCCTAAACCTATGCTTAAATATGAGAAGTAGAAGAAGGTAGCTAAATTAGGACTTATGTACAATAGGTAGAAAAAGGGTTGAAAACCGAAGGAAAAGAATGAAAAAATGAGCATTGCGAATGAATTGCGAAAACATTGCGGTGACCGCAATTATTCAAGTGAAAACCGTAAGTTGACTGATCTTTTTCTGTTAATTTCCGTTATTTCAGGGATTCGTTCTTTCTCCTCCATCCATTCTGATATATGACGTTGAAGATTGATGGTTCTCCTTGGCCTAAACGCACCTGCAAACTACTATAAAAGGGGGCCAAAGTCGGAGGTTTGATCATCATTCGAAGCGCAGAAGTCTTCTCGCAGTCCATCATTTCTCTCTGTTTTCCTTTGCCGTCTGTTGGAGTGAGAGTCTCAGCTGTTGGAATCGATAATCTGATAGGAAGGAGAGAAGATTCTTCTTCTCTCTCGATTGGATTCATCCAAGCAAGGCTAACCTCTCATCCCTTCCATTCGAGGCGACTGCACGAAGCTTTTCAGCACCCTTTACTGCTTTTCTGTCGTTCTTCCTCTTATTTCCAGTTTGATTATTGTTGTTCTTAGTTTAGTATTTTACTTACTGCATTTCGTTGTTGTCTGTCTTGGATTCATTTCTTCAAAGCTTTCCTTTGTCATTCAAACACTCAAAGTAATCAAAGTACAATTCTGCATTTTACAGTTTCCACCTTGTTCTGCTACGGTTTTGTCTCGCTATTTTACACACATTTCTCTTCTAAGCATGTCTGTTTTATCTACCCTTTCTGTTCTCCATATATCCATGAGTAGCTAAATCACTTAGGGGCATGCTAATGACAGAACTATAGGCTTAAAAAACGTGAATCAAGCATGTAGGATCGCCTTCAAACATTGATTATATGTAAGCTTCATCCCACGGGCAATTTCGATTGGCCATCCATTTTGTCCAAAGAACTCCTAACCTCTGGAAGGAGTAAGAGTTCAGAGTCATATAATCATGCTAGCCTTTCATGGTAATCAGGAAACGGCCTAGGAATAGGAGTTTCCCTAGTACAAACTAAACACTCCTGTTTTAACAAGATGCTTAAGACCTTACTTTGAAGTCGAGTAAACTTAAGTCTCTAATGCATGGAATCGGACGATACTTGAGATAGAGTGAGTTTGATGTATAGAGAGTAGATCCAGTGCTTGAGAATCGTATAAAAAGGCCTATAGGATAGTCATTAGTAGCCCTCAATTCACCCATTTACACACTTTCGCTGCTGTTTAATTGCGGTAACATTGCGGTCCCCGCAATTCTACTAAGTTTTCATTCTGTTTAGCTGTTTTCTTCTTCGTTTATCAATTCCATCTCTTGTTCTTTGAGTCTGATTTTAACCTTAATTTGTTTATGTTATATTCCTTTACATATTCAGCGCAACTTAGATAATTAAAAACCAATTTTACCCCCTCAAATCCACCCCATCTTTCTTAACAAAAACACTTCGAGAATAGCTAAAAACAAGTCTCTGTGGGAAAACGAATGAAATATACTTACTACTTGCTATAAGATCATGTATGCTTGCATGTTCTGAGTGCTCTCTCTCTCTTATTTATCATTTTTATTAACACATTGAGCACGCAACACTTATTCCAATACATATAATCCTGGCTGGAGAAACCATCCTAATTTCTCTTGGACTGGACAACAAGGCGCTGGCCAGATGCAGAACCAAACAAGACCAAGTTGACCACCTGGGTTCACTACTCAACCTCCATACCAAAAACAATATACCAATAACCAACCGACGGGAACATCAGTGGAAAGCTTGCTAAAGGAATACATAGCAAAGAATGATGGAACCTTGCAGAGTCAGCAAGCAACTTTGAGAAGTTTAGAGAATCAAATTGGGCAATTGGCAAATGAGCTAAAAAATAGACCCCAAGGCAGACTACCTGCTGATACTGAAAATCCTAGAAGGGATGGTAAGGAACAAGTTCAAGCCATTGAACTGCGAAGTGGAAGGCCATTGGTGAGTAGTAGCAGAGAAGTACCAAAGAGAGTAGAGAATGAAGAGTCTAGTGTTCCACTGGACCCTCTACCTAACATTGACCAAGTGCAACCAAGAACAACAAGGGCGAGGCTTGAGCCCATCACTGAGGAACCAGAAGAAATTCCTAGGCCTCCCCCTGTTATTAGGCAGCACAACTTGCCTACTTATGTGCCACCACCTCCATTTCCTAGACGGCTTAGAAAGAAACAGGAACAAGAAGCTCATTTCCATAAATTTTTGGAAATCTTGAACCAAGTTCATTTTAATATTCCTTTTGTGGAAGTTTTGCAGTCCATGCCAACGTTTGTGAAGTATAGCTCCAAAATGGAGCTATTATTATGTCCCTAATATTGGCTAGAACCATGTCAAATATTGATTAAAATGCCTTTTTGTAGGTGATTTCATGGTTGAGAGCTCGAGACGTCTAAAGACACGTTTCAGGCCTTAAATGGACGTTTTAGAGCTTCATAGATGCATTGGGAGTGAAGAGGCTTGATGAATTGAAGAAATGGAAAAAATTGCCTTGAAAAGGGAAGGTTTTGGCCATCAACCCGAGAGCATGATTGCATGAGCAGCAGCGTCGAGACGCTAGCTCGACGTTGCCAGCGTCGAGACGCTGGCCGAGCATCTCGGCGGCGCCCCGACCGCCTTCCAGACTTTGACGCACCCCAGTGTTACGTCTGCAAAAGTGGCCTTTTTAGGACTAATTTATCTTAGAAAGATGTACACTCTTAGGTGTTTTTGATAGGATTTAGCTTAAACCTATGCTTATATATGACAATTAGAAGAAGGTAGCTAAATTAGGACTTATGTACAAAAGGAAAGAAAAGGATTGAAAACCGAAGTAAAAGAATGAAAAGTAAGCATTGCGGCAGCATTGCGGAAACATTGCTGAAACCGCAATGTTTCAAGTGAAAACCGTAAGTTGACTGATCTTTTTCTGTTAATTTCCGTTATTTCAGGGATTCGTTCTTTCTCCTCCATCCATTTTGAAGTACGACGTTGAAGATTGATGGTTCTCCTTGGCCCAAACGCACCTGCAGATTACTATAAAAGGGGGTCAAAGTCGAGGGTTCAATCATCATCCGAAAGCGTAGAAGTCTTCTCGCAGCTCCATCTTTTCTCCTATTTTTTCTTTGCCGTCTGTTGGTTTGCGAAGTTTAGCTGCTTGGAATCGATAATCTGATAGGAAGGAGAGAAGATTCGTCTTCTCTCTCGATTGGATTCATCCAAACAAGGCTGATCTTTCTCATCCTTCAGCCGAGGCGGTTGCGACGAGGCGTTCGAGCTTATTTTACTGCTTTCTGTCTTTCCTTTCTAATTTCCAGCATTGTTTAGTTGTTGTTTCTGTTCTAGTGACTAGTTCATTTTATTACGTTGCGTTCTGTCTTTATGTTATTCATTTTAAGCTTTTCTTTGTTCATCCAAACAATCAAGTAATCAACGCAAAATTCAGCATTTCACGGTTTCTTGCCTTTGCGATCTACTGTTTTTCTTTACTGTTTTGTCTTTAAATTCCTTCTAAGCATGTCTGTTTTATCTCTTCTTTCTGTTCTCCCTATATCCTTGAGTAACTAAGTCACATAGGGGCATGCTAATGACAACACTGTAGGCTAAAAAACGTGAATCAAGCATGTAGGATAGCTCTCAAAGCAATGATTGTATGTAAGCTTCATCCCACGGGCAATTTCGATTGGCCATCCATTTTGTCCAAAGAACTCCTAACCTCTGGAAGGAGTAAGATTTCAGAGTCATACACTCATGCTAGCCTTTCAAGGTAGCCAGAAAACGACCTAGGAATAGGCGTTTTCCTAGTACAAACCATAACTTTCTGCTTTAACAAGATGCTTAAGACCTTACTTGGACATGAGTAAACTAAAGAATCTAATGCATGGAATCGGACGATACATGAGATTGAGTGAGTTTGATGCATAGAGAGTTGATCCAATGCTTGAGAATCGTGAGAAAATGCCTATAGAGGAGTCGTTAGTAGCCCTTGTTTCTCCATTTCACACACTTTCGCTGTTATTACAATTGCGGTAGAATTGCTGTTTCCGCAATTCTACTAAGTTTAAAATTCTGTTTAGCTGTTTTCTTCTTCGTTTATTAATCTCGTCTCTTTTCCTTTGAGTTTAACTTTGACTTGCTTTAGTTTATGTTGCTATCCTTTACATATCCCTTAGGAATTAGACAATTTAAAACCAATTTTACCCCATCAAATCCACCCATTCTTTCTTAACTTTACACTTCACGAGTAACTTATAATAAATCTCTGTGGGAAAACGAATGAAAAAATACTTACTTCTTGCTATAAGATCATGTATGCTTGCATGTTCTGAGTGCTCTCTCTATCTTATTGCTTACTTATTTTAACACATTGAGCACGCAACAAGTTTTTGGCGCCGCTGCCGGGGATTTATTTAAGTGAAAACGAAGTTTGTTAAGTTTGAAACACCAAGTTTATTGTCTATTGTAACTAATCTAGTTTCATTTCTTTTACAGGTACCATCGGGTTAGTTTATGAGTGAGCCTTCAAGTAGTGATCTAGAGTTCAATCCTGAGCCTGAGAGATTACTTAGGGCCAGAAATAGAGCCAAGAAACGTCTCTTTAACCAACCCCCTTTACCTCAAGTAATTGCGGGAACCGCAATACCTCCGCAATTGTCTCAAGAAGAAATGGATGGAATAGTTCCAAATCCGGTGCCTGTCACTCGCAATCCCATCGAAATAGCGAATGATAAGGATAGCGCCATACTCTCTTACCTAGTACCTATGCCTGGGGAGCTGAACCCCAGCATAATCCGCCCTGAAATCACTGCCAACTCATTCGAGTTAAAGCCAGTGATGTTCCAAATGTTGTCCACTGTGGGACAATTCTTTGGAGTGGAAAATGAGGACCCCCACAACCATCTTAGAAACTTCTTAGGAGTCAGTGATACATTCATCATCCCTGGAGTTTCCCAAGAAGCCTTGAGGCTCTATCTGTTCCCTTACTCTTTGAGGGACAAAGCCAAAACGTGGTTAAACTCATTACCCTCTGGATCTGTCCTTAATTGGACAGACTTAGCAGAGAAATTCCTAGTCAAATACTTCCCACCTGATAGGAATTCTACCTTTCGTGATGACATAATCAAGTTCAAACAAGCTGACACTGAGTCTCTTCACGAAGCTTGGACAAGGTTCAAGGACCTTCTTCTCAAATGTCCACATCATGGCATCCCATGGTGTATCCAAATATAGTTCTTTTTCAAAGGATGCAACCCCAGCACCAGACAAGTTCTAAATTCATCTGCTGGTGGTTCCATGTTGTCCAAGAGTTACAACGAAGCCTATGAGATCTTGGAGAAGATCTCAGCATCTCACTGTAGGTGGTCAGATGATCCAGTTGAGCCAACTAGAGCTCAAGACTAGGACGCACTCAATGCCATGAGTAGCCAAATAAGCGCCCTGACCAACCTAGTCAAACAAATGGCTCAAGCCAATCTCCAAACTAGTGTCAACACCGCCACAACCATGTCAATGGGCACCCAACCAAGTCAAGGTGAGACACTTATCTGTGGATTCTGTGGGGAAGGGCACCTGTATGAATACTGCCCTGGGAATCCAGCCTCAGTCTGCTATATTGGAAGCCAGCAGCAGCCTAGGAACAACCCCTATTCCAATACTTACAATCCTGGTTGGAGGAACCACCCAAACCTGTCATGGGGTGGTCAACAAAATGCTAACCAAGCTCCTAACCAACCAAGACCGAGTGGAACACCTGGTTTCACTCCCCAACATAACCAATCAATGTATCAAAAACCATACAACCAACCTGTAGGATCTTCTGTAGAAAACTTACTTAAGGAATACATAGCCAAGAATGATGCCACTCTACAGAGTCAGCAAGCTACTCTTAGGAGCCTAGAGAACCAAATAGGGCAACTAGCCAATGAACTTAAAAATAGGCCCCAAGGTAGACTTCCTGCTGACACTGAAGTGCCAAGGAGAGATGGAAAAGAGCAAGTTCAAGCAATTGAACTCAGAAGTGGGAGACCATTGGTGAGCAACACCAAAGAAACACCAAAGAGAGTAGAGAACAATGAGTCTAGTGCTCCACTGGAGTCTCTGCCAAACCAAGGTCCACCACCAACAAGCACATCAGGATCAAGGCTGGAGCCAATCATAGAAGAGATAAAAGAAATTCCAAGGCCTCCACCTATCCTAAGGCGACCTGAAGTGCCTGCATATGTGCCACCACCTCCATTTCCTAGAAGGCTAAAGAAAAAACAAGAACAGGAAGTGCACTTTAATAAATTTCTAGAAATTCTTAAGCAAGTGCATGTTAATATTCCTTTTGTAGAAGTTTTACAGTCTATGCCTTCTTATGTAAAGTTTTTGAAGGATATTATAACTAACAAGAAAATAATTGGTGAGTTTGAAACAGTCAATCTCACTGAGGAGTGCAGTGCCATACTCCAGAACAAGCTACCCAAGAAGGAGAAGGATCCTGGTTCCTTCACCTTACCTGTAGAGCTAGGAGGCAAGCACGTGGGCAGAGCTCTTTGTGACCTGGGAGCAAGCATAAACCTCATGCCCCTATCACTATTCCGCCAGCTAGGAATAGGAGAAGCACGTCCAACCACTGTCACTTTACAACTAGCAGACAGATCCATAGCATACCCTGAAGGTAAGATTGAGGATATTCTTGTAAAGGTTGACAAGTTTATTTTCCTTGCAGATTTCATTATCCTGGATTATGAAGCAAACAAGGAGGTCCCCATCCTGTTAGGCAGACCATTCCTAGCCATAGGTAGGGCACTGATAGATGTCCAAAAAGGTGAGCTCACTATGAGGGTTCATGACGAGAAGGTTAAGTTTAGTGTTTTTAAAGCACTGAGGTATCCTTCTGACTCTGAATCTTGTGCTAGCATGGACATTGTAGATTCATTAATGGAAGAACAATTGAAGCATGAATTGTTGACTAAGCATGCTCATGAATATGTAGGCTTAGAATTAACTGACTTAAACATAGCTGAGATAATGGACATACCTGTAAATAACCCTCAGCATGTTTGTATGGATATTGACTTAACTGAAAAATCTTTGAATCCATTAAAACCATCCATTGAGCATCCACCTGTCTTAGAATTGAAACCTCTCCCCACTCACCTCAAGTATGCATATCTAGGAAGTAATGATACTTTGCCTGTGATTATTTCTTCTAAATTAAGTGAAAAGCATGAGGTTGAACTGATATTACTACTTAAGCAACATAGGAAGGCTATTGCATGGACTATTGCTGACATTAGAGGCATTAGCCCTTCTTATTGCATGCATAAGATTATATTAGAGGAAGAGCATACACCTAGAGTAGATCACCAACGTAGGCTGAACCCCTCTATGAAAGAGGTAGTTAAAAAGGAAATAATAAAATGGTTAGATGCTGGTGTGATCTTCCCCATAGCTAGTAGTCAAAGGGTGAGCCCTATACAATGTGTACCTAAGAAGGGGGGGATGACTGTGGTAGTCAATGAGAACAATGAACTGATTCCAACAAGGACTATCACAGGATGGAGAGTTTGCATGGATTATAGGAAACTAAATAAAGAAACCAAAAAAGACCACTTCCCTCTACCATTCATTGACCAGATGCTAGATAGGATAGCTGGTAGAGCCTACTACTGCTTTTTAGACGGTTATTCAGGATATAACCAGATTACTATAGACCCTAAGGACCAAGAGAAGACTACATTCACTTGCCCTTTTGGAACTTTTTCCTTTCGCAGAATGCCTTTTGGCTTATGCAATGCACCGGCAACTTTCCAAAGGTGCATGTTGGCAATCTTCTATGATTTGGATGAGTCCATGATAGAGATATTCATGGATGATTTCTCAGTCTTTGGGGATTCATTTACAAACTGTCTAGAGAACTTAGGACAAGTCCTGGCTAGGTGTGAGGAGACCAACCTAGTCCTAAATTGGGAAAAGTGCCACTTCATGGTGGATGAAGGGATTGTCTTAGGTCATAGAGTGTCAAGGGCAGGTGTAGAAGTTGACAGGGCAAAAATTGAAGTAATAGAGAAATTGGTAGAACCCCAAAATGTCAAGGCCATTAGAAGTTTCTTAGGGCATGTTGGTTTCTATAGAAGGTTCATTAAGGACTTTTCTAAGATCTCCAAGCCTTTATGTGAGCTTCTAGAGCTAAACAAACCGTTCATTTTCTCTAAAGAGTGTTTCCTAGCTTGGAAAACCCTTAAGGAAGCACTAGTCACAGCACCTATTATAGTAGGGCCTAATTGGGATCTTCCCTTTGAGATGTTATGTGATGCCAGTGACTATGCTGTAGGGGTTATGTTAGGACAGAAGATTGACAAGTTAACACACCCTGTATACTATGCTAGTAAGACACTTAATGAGGCACAATGTAATTACACAACTACTGAGAAGGAGATGCTAGCTGTAGTGTTTGCTTGTGAGAAGTTTAGGAATTACATTGTAGGCACTAGGACAATCGTGTACACTGACCATTCTGCCTTGAAGTACCTTATGAGAAAAGCTGATGCTAAGCCTAGGTTGATTAGATGGGTTTTGCTGCTGCAAGAGTTTGATCTAGACATTAGAGATAAGAAAGGATGCGAAAATGTGGTTGCGGATCATCTTTCTAGATTGCAGCATAATTGCGAAAAAATTGCGGAAACCGCAATTTCTGATGCGTTTATTGATGAACATGTCTTTGTATTGACTCATCGTGATAACGATGAGGAACCTTGGTTTGCTGACATTGCTAACTTCCTTGCATCATAGGTACTACCAACTTTCAAGGGAGGCCAAGAGAAGAAGAGGTTCCTCCATGAGGCAAGGAAATTCATATGGGATGATCCCACACTTTACAAGACATGTGTTGATGGTCTGCTCAGGAAGTGTGTTTCAGCTGCTGAGGCGAAGTCTGTGCTGCAGCACTGCCATACAGCCCCCTATGGTGGACATTTTGGTGGCCAAAGGACAGCTGCAAAGGTGTTCCAGAGTGGCTACTATTGGCCAACGATCTTCAAGGATGCCCACAACTATGCCCACAGCTGTGATGAATGCCAAAGAACAGGTAACCTCAGTCGAAAGGATGAGATGCCTCTCACCTACATCTTAGAGTTGGAGCTCTTTGATGTGTGGGGCATTGACTTCATGGGACCATTTCCCCCATCATCAGGTAACCTTTACATATTGGTAGCAGTAGACTACGTATCTAAGTGGGTAGAGGCCATAGCATGTCCCAATAATGATGCCAAAACAGTCATAAGATTCCTTCATAGACATATTTTTACTAGGTTTGGAACACCACGTGCTATCATTAGCGATGAAGGGACACATTTCATTAATAAGGCTATGGAGAGAGTGTTGGCTAAGTATAACATTAGACATAGAGTAGCCACTCCTTATCACCCACACTCGAATGGTCAGGCTGAAATTTCAAATAGGGAGATTAAGAACATCCTAGAAAAAGTGGTCAAACCCAACAGAAAGGATTGGGCGTTTAAACTCGAGGATGCACTTTGGGCGTATAGAACTGCATATAAGACACCCCTAGGTATGTCTCCTTATAGACTGGTGTATGGCAAAGCTTGTCACTTGCCATTCGAGTTAGAAATTAAAGCATTTTGGGCCCTAAAAGAGTTGAATTACTGCGTGACTGATGCAGGAACATTGCGGTCTTTACAATTACATGAGCTTGATGAGCTTAGACATATGTCTTATGAAAATGCCAAAATGTATAAGGAAAAGACCAAGATTTGGCACGACAGTAGACTTAGGATTAAGGACTTCAAGAAAGGCCAGCTTGTCTTATTATTTAACTCACGATTGAAATTATTTCCAGGCAAACTTAAGTCTAGATGGTCAGGTCCATTTGTAATTACTAATGTGTTTGTTCATGGTGCCATCGAGATAAAGAACCTGCAGCAAGGACAACCATTCATGGTTAATGGTGCAAGATTGAAGCACTACTATGAGGAAGGAGATGTGAAGACTCTCTCGGCCTTACTTTTGTCTGAAACGTGAAAACAAGAACGAGAGAGGACGAGTGATTGCTGTGCTCGTCAATATGAGGCTCATGCCTTAGTTTATTTTTTGCGATTTTCCGGTTACTGTTTGTGTATATTTTTGTGTGATTTTAATTAAGTATTTGATGTTGATTTTATTTATTTTTTCAGGGATTCGATAGAGGGAATCAAGGAGAGGAAATTAAGATAAACAAATCGAGGAGATATCAAGCCAAATCAAAGATACGGTTGAGGAAAGATTGGCATTTAAACGCAGAAAATCTCCAACGGTCACTAGAATTGCGCTGGATTTGCAGAATCCGCAAAAAAATAGCCGTTGAGATTTTTTTTGTTTTCTTTATATCCGTTAGAGGCGCGAAGATCCGTACGACTCTCCCATTATCTGAACTCCAGGAAATCTGCTTTTCTCTTCATCTGTGATTCCTCTTTCCAAATCTCCACAGTTCGACGATGGTGCTAACAAGAGCTGAACGGTCGGCGTCCAAGAAGAGGGCTGACGAGGCTGAAACGGCTGCGAGGGAAGCACTTCTTGCCCTTGCAGACGCTGATGCTGCGCGAACTGAACGACTTCCCAAACTGCCGATCAGCAAGAAGAAGTGGAAGGTCGTCACAGAGATACCTGCTGGACCCTCTGAACCAGCAGGCACACCCAAGAAACGCAAATGGAGTATGGCGGTGGCCGAAGAAGCAAGCAAGGAAAAGACTCCCTCTGTGGAGAGTCAAGAAAGTGATCGTGTGTCACACGATTCGGCCAAGAAGAGCTCTTCACCATCTGCACCACCAGCGCGAAGCCCTGAGATTTCCCCTTCGCCGCAGAGTTCTGCACAGACCCCTACAGCAGCACAAAGCACTACACCTTCGCCCACTTCTCCACGGCCTGACCCTGAATTCCCGTATGGGGAGTACCAAGAATCGACGCAGGGCAGTGGGGAAGCTGAGGAAGAAGAGGTCTTCTCTCCGTTGAGGGAAGCCAGCCCTGGGAGTCCTGCGTAGAAGGATGATTCTATGGACGAGACACTGGGGGCTTGCCTCCAGCAGATTACAACCAAGGCGAGGTTGAAGAAGAAGAAGGTCGTCAAGATTGTTAAGGCCAAACGGTCCAAGAAATCAAAGAAAAAGAAAGCCAAGAGGGTGCCTTCATCAGAGAAGGAGAGTGATGAGCCATCCCTGAAGAAGCTCAAGATGGAGGCTGCGGAGTCAGCCAAGCCGAAAGACAAAGGGAAAGCCAAGCTTTACCCTGAAGATGAGCCTCAGTCAGTGAGGTACGTGTCTTCTGACGCTGAGTCTAGAGGCATTGAGCTGAGGAAAAGGGAGCTGCTGCACGAGAAGGGATTCCTCGACAGACCTGCTGACCTGCCGCAATTCTTGCGCGCAGGAATCACGAATCACGGCTGGGAGGAGTTGTGCAGACCACCCAATCCAGCTTACACAAGCATGGTGTATGACTTCTACGCCAATTTGAGGAATTCTGAGGAGGGCCTGTCTGTGGTCAGAGGAGTCGAGGTAGACTTCTCAGCAAAGGCAATCAACGAAGCCTACGGCCTCAAGGGCCAGAAACACACTGATTATTCAAGGATCGTTGATGAGCCTACAGAAGCTGTCTTGGAGGAGGCCATTCGGATCATTGGCCAGCCTGAAGCATCATGGACAGTGTCACGCAATGGGAGGCACACTCTCATGAGTGCCAACCTCACAGCCAAGGCGGCTGTCTGGTTTTCCTTCGTGAGGAGGAAGCTGTCCCCCGTGACCCATGAGACCACAATCAACCAGAGCAGATCGCTGCTGGTCTATACAATCATGCGAGGTCTCACAATCAACGTGGGCGAAGTCATTGCAGCTTCCATTGCTGACTGCGCCAAGAAGGGTAAGGGTCCATTGTTCTTCCCTAATACTATTACTAAACTCTGCTTGCGTGCAGGGGTCCCCATCGAGCGAATGGAACAGCAGATGGCTTACACATGCCACTTGGAGCTGCCTACAGGCTTGAGGCTGAGAAGGAAGGGGAACATGGAATTCGAGCTGGATAGTTTGGCTGCTGCTCAGTCGCTGTCCATGGCGTGCCTGATGGATCTACAGAAGAGGATGGCTCAATGGGCCACATACGCACAGGCAAGGGACAAGGAAGTTGCTGACCAATTGGGATGCGTCTTCCCTGAATTCCCCATGAACCTAATGACTCCATGGGCGCCTCCACGACCACGAGGGACTGATGATGAGGAAGATATATGAGTGCTAGTTTGAGGAGCACTAAAGGGAGTATTGTTGTTCCCTTAGGAAAAAAAAATTTTAAACTGCTTTTTGTTGAACCATGTACATTATGCTGTTTTGAGTTAAATCTTTTAATCTGTTTTAGTTGTTTAGTGTTAATTTTTAAATTGTTTAGTGTAGTCTGATGATAGCTGATTAGGTAGATTAGTTTAGTTTCATTTTTAGAGAGCTTGAATGACTGGAAAAGCATGCGTAGGGGCCTTACTCACTGTTATATCTGCCCTGTATCTATTGCGAAATAATTGCGGATACCGCAATTTTTATTAGTAAATGCATGTTTTTGACTGATTGTTTAGCTAGGCTGTGATCTGTTTAAATTCTATCTTTTGCTGCTTTCATGACTACCTTATATAGCTTATCTTAAAGCATGTTGGATGAGTGTCATTGGACACCTTTGATAGTTTAAACTAGCCTCTTAAAAGTGCTCAGCATGCATAGCTTTAAGTCCTTATCTGTCTGTTTTTTTCAAATTTCTGCTGCTGTGATATTTACTTTTAGAATGTTCTGTCTATGCCTAGGGCTTTTAGATTCTCTTTGTTTTACCTTCGACTAGATGCTTCTAGGACAAGTTTGGGGGTGTGCCACCTCAGACACTCATTGGGGACAATGAGTAGTTTAAGTTTGGGGGAGGCCACCCTAGGCCTAGGAACATTCCTCTCTCCCTTAAAAGCATAAGCATTCTTCTTCTCCTTTACAAAAAAAAAAATGATGATGAACTGAAAAAGAAAAAAAAAATGAAAAACAGAATAAAGAGGGGAGTCTCTCTTAGGTTGCTGAGTAATCAGTGCCAAGTGTGTAATCCACAAGTGGCATTGCATCAAAAGGCAACCAAAGGAAAGGCTCCACCTAAGAAAGTAAAAAGGAAAAAGTAGGGAAGAAGAATGTATACCTAGGAGTTGCAACTTTGTGGCTTAGATGTCCTGTTTAAAAAGAACTCTGATCCTCAATTAGCTGAGCACAAAGTTGTAGCTTGTAGGGTTGTTTAGGGAGATGAATGTATGTCCAATGTAGTGATGCCAGGGTTTAGGTTGTTCTCTTAAAGTACTACTGTCACTGTTAATACTAAGACTGGCATGACTCTAAGGAATCCTAGATAGCTCAAAAGTAAAAACTAGAAGCATGTACTGAGTCTGGGGTAAAGCTAGGTAGAATTTGAAACCTTAGGGATAGTGGCATGATATGACAAAAGCAAGTAGATCAGTTGTAGGGAGTTAATGAAACAGTAGGAGTATTAGGCATGCGAAGTCAGAAGAAGCTAGATAAGAGGATAGTTTTAAACTTAGAAGTGTGTCACAGGACAGCACTGTTATAGATAGGGATATAGGGGAGTCAGTAAGTGGTTAAAGAAGATGAAACAGCAGCCTAGGCAAGTCCTTAGATTGCTCGAGGACAAGCAAAACCTTAAGTTTGGGGGTGTGTTACGTCTCCAAAAGTGGCCTTTTTAGGACTAATTTATCTTAGAAAGATGTACACTCTTAGGTGTTTTTGATAGGATTTAGCTTAAACATATGCTTATATATGATAATTAGAAGAAGGTAGCTAAATTAGGACTTATGTACAAAAGGAAAGAAAAGGATTGAAAATCGAAGTAAAATAATGAAAAGTAAGCATTGCGGCAGCATTGCGGAAACATTGCTGAAACCGCAATGTTTCAATTGAAAACCGTAAGTTGACTGATCTTTTTCTGTTAATTTCCGTTATTTCAGGGATTCGTTCTTTCTCCTCCATCCATTTTGAAGTACGACGTTGAAGATTGATGGTTCTCCTTGGCCCAAACGCACCTGCAGATTACTATAAAAGGGGGTCAAAGTCGAGGGTTCAATCATCATCCGAAAGCGTAGAAGTCTTCTCGCAGCTCCATCTTTTCTCCTGTTTTTTCTTTGCCGTCTGTTGGTTTGCGAAGTTTAGCTGCTTGGAATCGATAATCTGATAGGAAGGAGAGAAGATTCGTCTTCTCTCTCGATTGGATTCTTCCAAACAAGGCCGATCTTTCTCATTCTTCAGCCGAGGCGGCTGCGACGAGGCGTTCGAGCTTATTTTACTGCTTTCTGTCTTTCCTTTCTAATTTCCAGCATTGTTTAGTTGTTGTTTCTGTTCTAGTGACTAGTTCATTTTATTACGTTGCGTTCTGTCTTTATGTTATTCATTTTAAGCTTTCCTTTGTTCATCCAAACAATCAAGTAATCAACGCAAAATTCAGCATTTCACAGTTTCTTGCCTTTGCGATCTACTGTTTTTCTTTACTGTTTTGTCTTTAAATTCCTTCTAAGCATGTCTGTTTTATCTCTTCTTTTTGTTCTCCCTATATCCATGAGTAACTAAGTCACATAGGGGCATGCTAATGACAACACTGTAGGCTAAAAAACGTGAATCAAGCATGTAGGATACCTCTCGAAGCATTGATTGTATGTAAGCTTCATCCCACGGGCAATTTCGATTGGCCATCCATTTTGTCCAAAGAACTCCTAACCTCTGGAAGGAGTAAGAGATCAGAGTCATACACTCATGCTAGCCTTTCAAGGTAGCCAGAAAACGACCTAGGAATAGGCGTTTTCCTAGTACAAACCATAACTTTCTGCTTTAACAAGATGCTTAAGACCTTACTTGGACATGAGTAAACTAAAGAATCTAATGCATGGAATCGGACGATACATGAGATTGAGTGAGTTTGATGCATAGAGAGTTGATCCAATGCTTGAGAATCGTGAGAAAATGCCTATGGAGGAGTCGTTAGTAGCCCTTGTTTCTCCATTTCACACACTTTCGCTGTTATTACAATTGCGGTAGAATTGCTGTTTCCGCAATTCTACTAAGTTTAAAATTCTGTTTAGCTGTTTTCTTCTTCGTTTATTAATCTCGTCTCTTTTCCTTTGAGTTTAACTTTGACTTGCTTTAGTTTATGTTGCTATCCTTTACATATCCCTTAGGAATTAGACAATTTAAAACCAATTTTACCCCATCAAATCCACCCATTCTTTCTTAACTTTACACTTCACGAGTAACTTATAATAAATCTCTGTGGGAAAACGAATGAAAAAATACTTACTTCTTGCTATAAGATCATGTATGCTTGCATGTTCTGAGTGCTCTCTCTATCTTATTGCTTACTTATTTTAACACATTGAGCACGCAACACCCAGCGTCGAGCGCGCGCGCTCAACGCCCGCTCAACGCTGCCAGCGTCGAGAAGCTGTCTGAGCGTCTCGACGCCAGGCCGACGATTTTCCAGATTGACGCGCGACAGCGTCAAGACGCTGTCCAAGCGTCTCGACGCCCGCGCGCGCGCGCGTCCAACTTAGGGCACAGCGTCGAGACGCTTGCCTAGCGTCGAGACGCTCCGACGATTAAAGGCGTGAAAACGCCCGAATTTTGCCCAACTTTCATTCTATCTTCTTCTCCGAAAATCAGCCTTGGGTCTCCGCCATTTTTGCCCATTTTTGAGCTTCTTCTTCTCCTCTTTGTATGGTACTAAGCTCTTCCATGGGGGGTTTGATTTATTCATCCTTCATGGAAGGCTAAACAAAGTTTAGTGTTTTATTTCGAGTTTGGGTTTGGAATTATGGATGTTTGGGGGAGATTTGCCCCTTTGTAAATGTGAAGCTAATTAGCATGTTTCTTGCATCTCTTGCTTGTTCTTATTCAAATTCTAGCATGTGTAGCTTAATTAGGTTGACTCCCTAATTCCTATGCATGATAGAGGGCTAAAGATTGGGACGTATAATTGCCCAAATCGCTAGGTAGCACGGGCTTAAGCATGGCTAAGTAATTCAACCCAAAGTGATAGTTGGTAATCTGAATTAATTAACGTTTTCATGTTAGGCTTAAGGCGAGAGAGAAACTGGGTTAGTCTTAGGATTAAGCCGTCACAATGTTCCCGTTACTGGCTTATAGTCGATTTAGGGGTCGCTACCTTGAATGGATTATTGGCCAAGTACAATTAGATGCACATGTCTAATTATATCTTTGGGTCATTTGAGCTAGCAATTAGCCAAATGAATTGTGTGCATAAGCACGATTAGCTAATTAAATTGTATCGATGAACCGAACATCCATAGCAATCAATCCCATTACTCGAAGTTAAGCACGACCATTTAATTTTGCACTTTGTCATTTAAATTTTCCGTTAGCTTTGCACGTTAGGAGCTCCCTTCCCCCAAACCAAATCAGAATCATTTTACATTCTTTTTACCAAATTTGCACATGCTTTTTATAATTAGCAAATTAGACTTAGTTGAATTAAATTTCTTAATTCCCTGTGGATCGACCCCGTTACCACTAAGCTGCAAATTGCTCGGTGCATTCGAGTTTATAAATTGTATTTTGGCAAGCCTCGACAACTTGAATTTAGTAGGACATTTAAAAGTTCTTCCTACCAAAAATTGGCGCCGTTGCCGGGGAATTTTGATTTAATTTAGTTTGATTAAGTTTAGTTTGTTTGTTTTAAAATTTTCTTTACTTCTTTTTTGTACAGTTTAATTCTTTTGTATTATTTTACCCGTTTTTGTTTGAGTTTTTTAGCGCAGTCATTCTTTGAAAATTCAAAAGAAGCGCTGAAATGGAGTTCGGGGGTAATTTTGAGCAACAAAGAACCTTGAGGGAACTTACATCATCTGAGCTAGGCCGGAACTCATCGAGTATATTGTATCCGGTAGCTTCAGGTAATTTTGAACTTAAAGCTGGTCTGGTTAACTTATTACCTTCTTTTTGTGGTAATACAGATGAGAATCTGGTCAGACACGTCAAGGCATTTCAGATGGTGTGTTCGTCATTTAGGACCGACGACATCACTGCATATAAACTCCATCTCAGGGCCTTTCCTTTCACCTTGAAGGAGAAGGCGAGAGATTGGATGTATTACCTACCGACTGGGTCCATCACTTCTTGGAAAGAACTACAGGGAGCGTTTTATGCGAAGTATTTTCCGCCTCCCAAGGTCGCCGCCCTTAGAAGAATGATAAACAAAATTGAGCAAGGAGAAAAAGAGACCGTTCTCGAGTGTTGGGAGAGATTTGGTCGGTTGTGTGAGGATTGTCCCAACCACCAAATCGCTGAACAACAGCTCATTCAAAACTTCTACGAAGGTCTCTTACCGCCAAACCGACAGTTAGTTGATGTCGCCAGTGGAGGGTGTCTCATGGATAAGACCCCCGCCGAAGCTAGAGTTTTGATTTCCAACTTGGCTAGAAGCTTGGAGCGGAGTGGAGATGGAGACAAGGAGAAAGATCGCCTGATCAGGGACGTGGACTAGCTTAAGGCCAAACTTTTTGAGGTAAGTAGTGTTGTTCTTGCTTTGAAAGATAACTTACAGCCCCGTCCTTCTGTTTCAGGTAGATCGTTGGAAGAAATACTTCAATCACAACATAGGGAAACTCGAGAGCAGTTTCAAACTCTGAGCGAAGCAGTGATTCAAGTCAGTAAGAGGTTGACAGTGATGGAGCACCAGAACGCGGAAAACGCTAGTGCCATCACTCTGAGAAGTGGGAAGCAGCTTCCCACGAGTACCCCGCCGGTGGAAGTCGATCATGGCCACAGCGAGCCACAGACAGAAAATCCCGAACCACGGTGGAAAAGGGTAAATTTCGATCCTACATGCACTAGAGTTTATGTGCCTAAGGCTAATTTTCCTAGCAGGTTAGCAAGACCGCCTAAGGAGAACTACGAGGAGGAGTTCCTAGACACATTCAGGAAAGTAGAGATCAATATCCCTCTGTTGGATGCTCTTAAGGAAATTCCAAGGTACGCCAAGTTCCTTAAAAGACTATGCACCAACCAGAGGAAGACAAAGAAGAGTGAACGCGTCATGGTAAGTAAGAATGTCTCAGCTTTGATCACAAAGAGCTTACCGGTTAAATGCGACGATCCAGGTATGTTCTCTCTCCCTTGTAAGATAGGAGGCATGCATATTAGAAGAGCAATGCTGGATTTAGGAGCCTCCATTAGCGTTATGCCTTATTCCATTTATCAGAAACTGAAATTGAAAGAAATGAAGAAAACAGGAATAGTTATTCAACTTGCTGATAGATCTTCTATGCTTCCTTTAGGAATAGTTGAAGATGTGTTAGTGCAGATAAATGAATTAATTTTTCCTGTTGATTTTTATGTTCTGAAAATTGATGGAAATTCTTCCTCTTCGCCTGCTTCGATCTTATTAGGTAGGCCCTTTATGAAAACTTCTAAAACTAAGATAAATGTTGATAGGGTTTAGGACCTGTGAATGATCGACTTATTGATGACGATTATATCAAGAGGACACAATATATCAACAGTGAGGAGAGTGCAACCCTTAGACTTTAGTGGAGTCTTCGGGGTTAACGAATGTTGATTAGTTCGGTTAAAAGAGTTTAGCCGGATAATCTCATAAAATTGGAGCTTATGATCTGTAGGTCCTTTAGGTTCTCCTGGATAGCTCAGATAAAGCCTTGTAAATATGATTTAAATATGGGAACGGTGTAAAACATGAATAGGGATTCATGTGTAAAAGGTCAATTTTCAGAAAACCGAGATTTGTCAAATTATTTAATTAAAATTTGATATTGAATGAAATAATATTAATTAATTAAAAAGTTTAATTAATAAAATATTTATTATTATTATAAATTAATTTTGAATTAATTTTTAAAATAAGAATAATATATATATATATATATATATATATATATATATATTTTCTACATGCAATGTGCATGTAAGACACATGTAAACATTTATGTAAATCCAATTTCATAAGCTGATGGTTGGGTTTTTTAATAAGATCATCTTTTGATCAATTGATGTGAAGAGGAAAAGATGAGCTCTCTGTTTTCAAGTGTTGAAAAAAAAAACTTATGCGCTCCATCAGTTGAGTTTTGCAAAGTCCTTCCCATTTTCTTTCTTCTTCCATTTGTATTTCTCTTGTAAAGGAGTTCTACCACTCCGTTGCTCAGCCTGAGGATAGCAGGACTATCGGAGGTGGTCCTTGAAGAGTTCGAGAGAAGAATCGAAGAGTTCGTGCGAAGATTCAAGCGGAGGAATCGAAGAAATTTAGAACTACAAAGGTATGTGTTCTAATTTCTATGTTTTAACGTTTCGAGCATGTTTCTGTTTAGTTAAATTAATGAAATTAAAGTATCAACTATCCAAATCGCTTCTGCATCGTTATGCGCTCCATCAGTCTTTTGCCCTTGCCTTTTCGGTAAGAGGTTGACGGTTGTCCTACAAACTCCTTCAGGAATCCTCGTTGGATGAGGTCTTTCACCTGGTTTTTAGGCTTGTGGTAGTCGTCGGTGTTGTGACTGGGGGCGCAGTGGGAGCGACAGTACTTCGCGCAAATCTTCTTGGCCAAGTTAGGCCTCGGTCGATCGGGCCACTTGAGGGCGTCAGTGTTGGGTTTTATGTCCTAAAACTCGTGGTTTGTAAACTGTTATGTTTGTAAATACTCTATTTAGAATAAAGAGTTATTAGTTTTATACAGTAAAAGAGTTTACTGGTATAAAGTGAAATGTGTTTAGGTTAACCTATACCAATGACCAACACCCATGGCTGAATATGAGTACTTGAGCCTCATGTATGACATGATTGTGGATCAGGCTCAAGTAGTCAGTCAAAACGGTCTATAGTATACGGATAAGGCTGGGTACCTTATCCTGGTAACACTATTGGATGCGGCTCACTTTGTATTGTACAAAACGATGTGATCCGAATCGTTTCACATGGAGATGTGCGAGTGAGGGCGTCCTGTGCAAAGAGTTTGCATAAGACCAAACCGCGTATTAAGTCGCTCTCTCTTTATAACTTCGTTTACTGATGAGACCGACTTATACATATTGATAGCCTAGGTAACTCGATCTCAATCCTGAGCTCGCTATGAACTCCTGCTTATTCGATAGTATCCTTTGACTTGCACGGGTGAGAGTGGCCCTTTAGCGCCGACTCAATAAGCCTACCATCTTGGGGATAAAGTCGAATAGGTAGCTGGGGACATAGTACAGCAAGATTGGAGTTCACTCCTAACCCGCTTTTCAGGGTTAGTAGATAGGTTGTTCCCTTATTAGCTGACTCCGGGGCTTGAACAATTAGCGCGCTCACTCTCATGAGATGAGAGGGTTAATTGATTTGTTGGTTGGACCACAGATCTATTGTTAATTAGAGGTGTCAGTGGTACTTAAGGAACAAGACGTAATGCATGGGTTAAACGGTTTAAATGACCCAGCTGTGATTACGAACAACCTGTGAAGGGTCGACTTGCCAATGGCGGTTATATCAGAGGACATAATATATCTACAGTGAGGAGAGTGCAACCCTCGGACTATAGTGGAGTCTCCGAGGGTTAACGAATGTTGGTTAGTTCGGTTGAAAGAGTTTTGATCGGATAATCTCGTATCGTTGGAGCTCATGATCTGTAGGTCCTTTAGGTTCTCCTGGCTAGCTCGGATAACGTCGTGCAACAGTATAAAAGAAAAGAAAAAGAAAAAGAATTTGAATTGTTCAAATTCGGTTTGTTGAAGAAGGATAGACATATTTAAATATGGTTTAAATATGGACATATTTAAATGTGAGTTAATATGGGATTGGCCTAAAACATGAATTGAATTCATGTGCAAAAAAAGTCGGTTTTCAGAAAACCGGGTTTAGCCATATTATTTAATTAATATTTGATATTTAATTAAATAATATTAATTAATTAAAAAGTTTAATTAATTAATTACTATATATATATTTTATTTATTAAATTGTTTAATAAATAAAAATATTTATTATTATTTAAAATTAATTAAGTTTTAATTAATTTATAAAATAATAATAATATATGTGTTACATGCATTTTGCATGTAAGACATGTATTAATGTGTATATATATATATTTATATATTTATATATAATTGTTATATATTATTTATGGCTTGAGTGCCTTTTGGGTTTCACATATCATTTTGAATTCTGAATTCAAAATTAGAAGTTCAGCCTTCGTGAAGGGTTCACACAAAAAGCTTTTGTTCTTCTTCTTCTCCTTCTTCTTCCCTTTTTCTTTTCTTTTCTCTTCTTTTCGGAGTCCCACAACTCCGTTGCGCGGCGCCGAGGATAGCGGGACTATCTGGGGTGGTCTTCGAGGCGTTCGTGAGAAGAGGCCGGAAGAGTTCGTGACGAGGAACGTGCGGCGGAGCTTGAAGAAATTAGAACTACAAGGGTATGTATTTCTAATTTCTTATTTCCGTCGTTTTGAGCATGTTTTCTATTTGTTAAATTGATGAAATTAGAGTATCATCGGTCCGAAATCGCTTTCCGCTGCGCAAGTCGCTCCATCAGTCAGTTCCCTCGACGTGGGCGAGGACTCGTTCGATGGGGGCATTTATTGGGGTGTATCGGTCATATCGGTTTAAGGTCGATCGGGTCGGTGCAATCTCCTTTGCTCCTTGTCGGTCGAACTTGTTGTATTCCTTCTTAGAATGTGCTTCTGATGCTCGCTGTCATCCTTCTACAGAGGTGCGCCCGCTGGTCTCACATTCTGTGTCCGAGCTGAAATCAACTCGCTCGCAGAACTGTACTTCAACGTGCGATTCATGAGTTCAAACTAGGTATGTGTTGAATGTTTGCCGAGGGACTGCATACACACCGGGGGCCTTAATCCTTGGAAAAAGGTTGTGCATCTGGTGTCCTCGGACGTCTGTCTAGTCTGCGGCACTGCTGTCTTGAACCTTCCCACATAAGCCTGGAGGGTCTTCTTCTCCCCCTGCACGATCGTTAACAAGTGTGAAATACGCTCCTCCGTCACATGGTTTTTTATAGCTCCAAAATAGAGCTATTATTTACTCCCTAATTATAGCTAAAAACCATGCTTAATATTGATTAAATTGTCTTGTTATAGGTAAGCTCGTGGTAAAGAGCTCGAGGAGTCCGAGGACGTGTTTCAGGGCAAAAAGAGTCATTTTACAGCTTCATGGACGCATCGGGATTGAGGGAGCTCAAGCAAGGAAGGAATTGCCCAAAGGTGCCAAAAATTGGCACAAGTTCAAACTTGAGAGCTAGCGTTGAGCAACAGCGTCGAGACGCTGGCTCAACGATGCTCAGCATCAAGACGCTGCCCTAGCGTCTCGATGCTATTTCGTCAAATTTTCAGGAAAAACCCGAGAGCAAGCGTCGAGCGGACGCTGCTCGACGCTGCCCCAGCGTCGAGATGCTGTCGGACCGTCTCGACGCTCCAAACGCGCGCGCGCTGTAAATTTTAGGGCGTAGCATCGAGACGCTGCCCTAGCGTCTCGACGCTCCGACGAATATATAGCCTTCTTCTCCGATTTTTAGGTCACTCTCTTCCCCATTTTCGATTTCCACCATTGTTGTAAGCTCGGGTGGGAGCTCCAAACTCCATTTTCTTCCCTTTTCTTATTAATAAAGCTTCAACATTGGTTATTTCTCTTGATTTGCACAACGGGCAACTAAGATAAGTGCTCTAATTTGAGGTTTAGGGGTAATCTTTATGCTTAGGGAGGGCTTTATATGAATTTCCAACTTGTAATTGACGATTTCTTGCATGTTCTTCCTTTATTTGCATCCAAATAGCATGTGTGACTGATAACTCCATTTTGGAGCTATTAAATACTTCCTAAATATAGCTAAAAGTCCGCATTTAATTGGTTAATCTATCTCGTTTGTAGGAGAAATGCGGCGAAGAGCTCGTGCGTCCATTGGACTCGTTCGAGAGCCAAAAGCGAAGTTTTAACGCCCCGGGAGTGCATCGGGAAAGGGCAAGTCGATCCGAGAAGAAGCGGACCAAAATTGCCTAGGAGAGGCAATTTTTCCAGCCCCAAACCCGAGAGCTAGCGTCGAGCTATAGCGTCGAGACGCTAGCTCGACGCTGCCAAAACCCGAGAGCTAGCGTCGAGACGCTGGCTCGACGCTGCCGAAGCGTCGAGACCCTGCTGCGGTGTCCAGACGCTCCGGAGGAGGCGCGCGCAAGGAATCATCGGGCCAGCGTCGAGACGCTGCCCTAGCGTCTCGACGCCATCGCGAGGCGCGCGCGGATTATTTAGGGCGCAGCGTCGAGACGCTTCCCTAGCGTCTCGACGCTACGTCGATTACAGAAGCTGTAAATGACGATTTTCTGCGTAATTTTCAACATCTTCTTCATTACTTAGGCGATTCTTCTCCTTCTTCCTCTCGGTTTTTCGTTGTTTTTCTTTAGCTCAGCCATTGTTGGCTTGTTTATGAGCTTTCTTCTTGTATTTTGTTGATGACATCTTCCATGGCTTACCTTGGAGCGGAATTGACAACCCGTTCCATGGACGGCTAAGGTAAGGGTGAACGGTTTGGGAAATATTTGAGGGATTTTTGTTAGACGTTTTTAGTTTTGATAATCCATGCCTTGATTATATTTTGGTGGCTGTTTGTATGCATTTGTCTCTCTTGCTTAATCCAATGCATATGTTAGAATTTTATGATTGACACTCGAACCTTCTAGCATGTTGTGAATGTTAAAGAATAGCGATGCCGTGCCTCTCACTATTCGACTAAGTAACACAGATTGATAAAACTAAATCGGAGTATCGAGTCGTGTATGATGGTTGTTGATTGCATACAGCGTTTGCGGGCAATCAGTTAGCAATTAGATTACGTGCTTGAATGTTCGTCGCGGTTAGCTAGTGACTATCTAGAATAAATTTGGGGCTGATCACCTTAATGCAATTTTGGATAATGTTTAATTGGAACTGTGTGGTCTGATTAATTTCTATGGAGCCGGCTACCTTGGGGCTTCTCGGGTAGTCGTCCGTGTGTATTACAAACTGTTTGCAATGAATTTTGTATTAAATGATAAGCTGAATTTGTCTAACAATTAATCCCGAAAATTCCCAAATTGTGCACGCGTCTCTCTCTTTTATTTCTTCCGTTAGCATTTATTGCTTTCTTTGCATGCTGAAAAATCCCCCCCATTACAGAAACTCAATCAATTAATTAATTTCAATTTTAATATTAATTTCGGTCATAACTTCTCCTTGGATCGACCCTGTTACCACTGGCTGCAAAGCCATTGAGAATAGGCTTATAAATTGTATTTTGGCGAGTCTCGACAACTCGGAATTTCTAGGAGGATATTCAAAAACCCTCTTACCAGTGACTGATTAGGAGTGACGCCCGAGTCCTTATGCATGTTTTACCGTTAAAGATAATCGCCAAGTAACAAGGGTCTAAGCGTGACTAATTAATTCTAGCCTAAGTGAGAGTTGGGGGATTTAAACTAATTAATGTTTTCACGATAGACTTAGGGAAAGAGAAAAAATCGAGCCAATTGGTCGAGTATTCGATCAATTGGTTCGTCGCGATATTAATTCATAGGTGATGTAGTAGGGTTAGAGGTAAATTCATAGGGATTCTAATCATGCTTAGCAATTTTATCTCATTCACGCGAAATGTTTGCTCGTTTCCGTAGCAAACATCCCAATTTTTTTTTTTGGGTACATTGGGGGTGGGGGGATTTGTACCACAAACCTCTTGGTCATCAAGTCATACATATGCCAGCTGAGCTATGCTCGCTTTCATATTACTCATGGTTAATCCTTTTAGTTTACTTTTCATTCTCTATAAATAGAGAATCTCTCTCATGTATTCATTAACTTTTGATTCATAATAAGATTCTTGGATAGATTCTTGGAGAGAACTGTCCTTAGTCACTTAGGCTACATCAAATTGGTATCAGAGCGACCGTCTGGGCCAACGTTGATTGCCGCCGGTGAAAGACCGGGAAACTCTTGTTGGCGCAGATCGCAAGAGGGAGCTTCGTGAGCTGTGCTCATTGCCGAACAGCGTACACCTAATTACAAGGGAGCACCCTTATAAAGAAGATTCATCAAGAATGGAGAATTACAAGACAAGAAAGATGTTCAAGAAGAGATACAACGATCGATATAGGCAAGAAAACCACCAATACATTCAAGAACAATGCTGGAATTTTGATTCTAGCGATTCAAAAGATGACTTTAAACATAACAACTTGACCCATGCTCGATTCTTTCAAAGATCCTATCAAGATCTACATTGGAATTCTTATTGTAGTGACTCTAGTGATTCCGAAGAAGAAGACCATGTTGCAACTTCAAGAATGTTCAATAAATTGCCAAGAACGGGAATTTAATTACAACACAAGAAAAACGTTCAAGACCAGACCATGTTGCAACTATAAGAATGTTCAAAATATTGAAGGAAATCATGACAGACACTACAACAACCATGATGAAATCCAGCATAAGGAATTCAAAAAAGGAATGGATGAAATATGGCGTCTTTTGGGAAATGTATCTAACAATTTGGATCGTTTTACAACCAAACAACAAGAACCCGAAAAGGTAAGAATGACAGATTTTAAAAGTAGCAGTAAAGAAGACATCTTTATGAAAGCAGTTGAACTTTGTTTCACTAAGAAGGTATGTGTATTTGGAGGAATTTTTGAAGACTACTGGATCACTTTGGGGAGCATTGGACACCTTGGCGTGTTGATGAAATTAGAACGCAATTTTCAGTTGGAGTCTTTTGTAACCATCGACTGAAACATCTTTCTAGTCGGGCAGTTCGCTTGTTTCTACCTATTTTCGTTTTCAATTTAAAACTCGAGGACGAGTTTTTTTTTAGGGATAGAATGATGTAGCTGCAAAGCTTAGTAGTTTCAGTATTATAAATTTCATTTTGGCGGGATTCGACACCCCGATAAATTGGAGTACACTCAAAAGTGCTCTCACCAATATTGGCGCCGTTGCCGGGGAACAATTTAATTTCTCTTAGTTAAATTTTATTTGTTTAAAAACAAAAAAAAAATATTTTCCTTTTCTTGTGTCTTCTTGTTTAAGTATGGCAGATATTCGTTTGAAGAGTGGGTGAAAGCTTCAAGGCGTGAAGCCGCGAAAAATTGCTTTTGATGACGAAATTGAATGGTATGACTTTGAGCTTCTAATAGCTTCAAACGATTCCAATAAGGATGAGGGGATTAGAAGGAGTTCGCAGGCTATGAGAGGATATAGGAGGCAAATGTGTAAGCTGCACTCCGAGGTTTGGTGGACGTTTGTTAGAGAAACGCATGCGAGAGCAAAATGTTGTACTTGCTCGGTAGGGGGTCATACTTCCTACGCATGTCCTGAGTCAGCACAAACCGGTCTTCTCGATGCCTACCCCGCACAAGAGCATCCTAAGTTAGAGAATTAATCCTCCCTGTCTGGTGATTTAGAATGTCAAGAAATGAAGGAGCATATTGATTTTATGCTTGAGGAACTACACCCTCGCCGCAAAGTAGAAATCACGATTGCTCTGCCATACGAAGATGAGATCGGCGGGATTAAGGAAGAGGTCGAGCCTAGTCCCTTGGAGGAAGTTCAGGTGATAGAATCTGAGGCTGACGAGTCTCTTTCTGTTAATTTCCTGAAATTTCCTCTATTGATCCATGCTTTCTTCCTTATTCTCCTGTTGAGTCTTTTATTTCCGTTGAGTCTTTATTTTTAGTTGAGTCTTGTTTTGTTTTATTTCAGTCTGTTGAGTCTTTTATTTTTCCATATATCAAAAAAATCAAAAAAATAACAACTCTGTCCGGCTGCCTACAAAAGTTGAAGAGCTTGCTTCTCTTAGCAGGTTTTATTGATTCAAAGAAGAAGGGGCCGAAGAAGTACGATAATTTCTACGTACCCTGACAGAGTGGAAGACACGTCGAGCATAACGACGTTAAAAATTTGCGCTTCTTGGGAGGCAACCCATGAGTTTTCAATTTCCTGTCTTTACTTTTAGTTTTTATTTTCCTAGCTTAGTTTTTTCTTGCTTTCTTTTGTAGGAGTTTTGACCTAAGGATCGGGATAGTGGGCGAAGATTGCGCTGATGGAGCGACACGCGCAGTGGAAAGCGATTTTGGACCGATGATACTCTAATTTCATCTATTTAACAAATAGAAAACATGCTCAAAACGAAGGAAATAAGAAATTAGAAATACATACCCTTGTAGTTCCAATTTCTTCAAGTTCCGCCGACCAATCCTCGTCACGAACTCTTCCAGCCTCTTCTCACGAACGATGCGAGGACCACCACAGGTAATCCCGCTATCCTCAGCGTCGCGCAACGGAGTTGTGGGACTCCGAAAATAAAAGAAAAGAAAAGGAAAATAAGAAGAACCGATGGAAAGAGGAAAGCTTGGTCTGAGGGGCCACAAATTTCTTCAAAATGAAGAAAGGCAGAAGAAAACACACAAAACCAATTTTTTTAGCTTTTTTAATTATGAACCCCTAACCTCAAAAGCTAAAGCCATAAGCTATATATATATATATATATATATATATAATTAACAAAAGAAAGACATATGCTTACATGCATAATGCATGTAATACATATTCTTTTTATATATATTATTATTATTATATATTATTATTATTATTATTATTAAAAATAATAATAAAAAAAATATTTATTAAACTTTTTAATAAAAAATATATATATATATATATATATAATTATTAATTAAACTTTTTAATTAATAATTATTATTTAATTCAATATCAAATATTAATTAAATAATATGGCTAAACCCGGGTTTCTGTAAACCGACTGTTTGCACATGAATCTTATTCATGTTTTTGACCATTCTCATATTTAAATATGTTCATCCTTCTTCCAAAAACCGAATTTGAACAATTCAAATTCTTTTTCTTTTTCTTTTCTCTTATACTGTTGCACGACGTTATCCGAGCTAGCCAGGAGAACCTAAAGGACCTACACAGATCATGAGCTCCAACGTACGAGATTATTCGGTTAAAACTCTTTTAACCCGAATCAGTCAACTTTCGTTAACCCCCAGAGACTCCACTATAGTCCGAGGGTTGCACTCTCCTCACTGTAGATATATTATGTCCTCTTGATATAACCGTCATGGGCAAGTCGACCCTTCACAGGTTGTTCGTAATCACAGTTGGGTCATTTTATACTGTTTAACCCCTGCATTACGTCTTGTTCCTTAAGTACCACTGACACCTCTAATGAACAATAGATCTGTGGTCCAACCAACAGATCAGATAACCCTCTCATCACATGAGAGTGTGAGCGCTCATTGTTCAAGCCCCGGACTCAACTATTAAGGGAACAACCAATCTACTAACCTTGAAGAGCTAGTTAGGAGTGAACTCCATCTTACTACACTATGTCACCAGCTACCTATTGGACTTTATCCCTGAGATGATAAGTTATTGAGTCGGCGCTAATTAGCCACTCTCACCCGTACAAGTCTAAGGATACTGTCTAATAAGCAGGAGTTCATAGTGAGCTCAGGATTAAGATCGAGTTACCTAGGCCATCAAATAAAAATGTAAGTTTCATCAGTAAACGGTGTTATAAAGAGAGAGTGACATATTCCGCGGTTCGGTCTTATACAAACTCTTTGCACAAAACGCCCTCACTCGCACATCTCCATGTGAAACGATTCGGATCACATCGTTTTGTACAATACAAAGTGAGCCGCATCCTATAGTGTTACTAGGATAATGTACTCAGCCTTATTCATATACTATAGACTGTTTTGACTGACTACTTGAGCCTGATCCACAATCATGTCATACATGAGGCTCAAGTACTCATATTCAGCCAAGGGTGTTGGTCATTGGTATAGGTTAACTTAAACACGTTTCACTTTATTCCAGTAAACTCCTTTACTGAATAACACTAATAACTCTTTATTCTAAATAGAAAATTTACAAACATAACAGTTTACAAACCATGAGTTTTAGGACATAAAACCCATCATGCGCTGCTCCAACCGACAACCGAACAAAATTCAGGGGAGGTTTTTTGTTCCCTTTAATTTTGTGTGTTTTAACTGCATAGTCTGAAGTGTGATACATAGAGGATTATGTATCCTTTTAGGTTGGGGGTGGAGTTGTCTGTTGGATGGATTTCTGTAATTGTTGAGCTGTGGAGATTCTGAATTTGAAGTGCTTTTGTCTGTTGTTGCATGTTGTTAGATGAGGGCAATCTAGGAAATGCTTTTTAAATTCTTCGTATTTGCATATTTAGAAAAGCATGAGATTGTATGTGTTAGTTGAGCATTTTTCAAAAAAAAAAAAATTTTTTTGCTCCCTTGCATCTATCGAGCACTTACCAATCTATTCTTGGTTCTGTAGGCTTAGAATAATCTTATGTAGCCTAAAATCATGTTGTCACCCCGAAAGACACCCTAGGGAAGGCTTTATGCATGATAGGTTGTAATAGGTTAATCGAGATTATAGCGAAGCTATTGCCTAAGTAAAACAAAAGTAAGTAAGCATGAAAATAAAAACTCTAGAGATGCTCCTCCTTCTTGTGTTTCTCGTGTAACCAGGGGCGATCGTGTAACCCACTGTTGCCACTACATGAAAGGAGAACCAATAGAAGTGAGCATTAGTCTTTAAAAACGTGAAGCGAAATTAATCTTGACGTGTTAGGTGGTAGTGAACTTTTTGTACGTTCACGCTTCGGATGTCGAATCCCGCCAAAATAATATTTATAATACCGAAACTACTAAGCTAACTTGTAGCTAGTGGTAACGGGTCGATCTGCAGGGAACCTAAATTATTCTCTCTTAATTAATTTCTATTTGTCTTTTTAATTAAAACAATAAAATAAAGCGATAAAAAGTGGGGAGGTTAAGGGAAAACTAACCTAAGCAGAAAATTAAACTAACGGAAAATTAAATAGCGAAAAAGAAAGAACGGAAAAATAAATGTAACATGTGCTCCTAATTCGAGGGATATGGATTTTCTTGATGCGCTTAGATCATAGGGATTCTAATCATGTTTAGCCTTTGTATCTCATGCACGCGAAATGTTTGCTCGTCTCTGTAACAAACATCTCAATGAATTAATTATAGGCGTAAATTCTAATTAAACATGCTCTTTAATTAATCCAAGTTCATCAAACCTAAATTGATTAAAGAACAGTAACGGGTAGCATCACGACGAATTACTGATAGCACTCAAAAAGTGCTAATATTTAGCTCCTAAGTCTTGCGAATTAAGTAATTAATTGTGCTTAATTAATATATTTTGTATAATTTAATTACTTAGGGGTAAATCGGACCATTGAATTAATTAAGAGCTTAAAAGAACGTTTAGAGGATAATTTTGATTAATCATTCTGAGTGTTTATACTATGTATATTTATTAATCAAATGATATCTCAATTGTGATAAGTGGTCTGGTGGTGCCGGAGGAATTTGGCAAGTTGATAGGCCTGATTTTAACGATTTTTAGGGCATTCTCTCTCGGGTTTGGCTTGTTTTGGCCGATTTCTCTCTCAAATTCTTGGGGTTTTCTCCCATTTTCTTCTATATCAAAGCAAACACTTGTTGGATTTAGCTTGGTTTTCATCCCCAGCAAGGTAAGTGCTCTAATTTGAGGTTAGGGGTTAAATTTGATGTGATTTATTAGGGTTCGTTCTTAATTTCGTAACTTAGCATGACTGATTGGGCATTTATTTCTTCTAAGCATATCACATGAATGTGTTTGAATGATTTAGGACTAGGCACCCTTGATTTCCAGCATGTTTGATTGTTAAAGATTAAGATGTCGTGCCTCTCTTAATCGCCAAGTAACACGGATAAGTCGAGCCATAGACAACATAGGATTCCAGTTGATCTTGGTTGCAATTTATCTTGATGAAATAGAACAAATCGAAGTATCATATTAAACGTTGTGAATGTTGATTACTTCAGGGTTGCCGGGTAATCAATTAGCATTTAGGATGTTTAATTGAATGTTCGTCATAAAATGCTAGTTACTACTTTAGTTAATTTAGAGCTGATCAATCCGAGTTAACTAATAGTATCGTTTAATTAGAATTGAAAAATTGTTATTAATATATATGTGGCCGGTTGCTTTAGGGTTTTCGGGCAACCATTTATGTGTTTAATTATGCTCTTGCTAAGTACGTTTGAATCCCAATGAATCGAGTCGCATCAAGGTCAACCCCGACCCTTAAAATTAGGAGCACATGTAATTAGATTTAATTTTCCATAACCAATCCCCCCTTTACTTTAATGTTTTAATGAATTTAAATAAAAACAAATAGAATTTAATTAGGAGGAAATAATTTAGGTTCCCTGCAGATCGACCCGACTACCACTAGCTGCAAAGCTCAGTTGTAGCGGAATTATAAATGTTATTTTGGCGGGATTCGACACCCCGAAATTTATAGGATATTCAAAAATCCTATTACCAAAATTGGCGCCGTTGCCGGGGAACCATTTAATTTCTCTTAGTTAGATTTTATTTGTTTGTTTTTCCTTTTTGTAGTTTGCCTTCTTTTGTAGGGGTTTGGCCTAAACAACAAGATAATGGGCAAAGACCGCGCCACTCCAACCACCGACCTCGCGAAATTCAGGGGAGGTTTTTTGTTCCCTTTAATTTTGTAGTTTTTATTGCTTTATCTGATGGATGGATACATAGAGGACTATGTATCTTTCGAAGGTTGGGGGTAGAGTTGTCTGTTGGATTCCTATAGTTGTTGAGTTGTGGAGATTTTGAATTTGAAGTGCTCGGGACTCTGTTTACATGCTTTCTAATAATGACAATCTAGGAAATGTTTTTAGAATCTTCATATTTGCATATCTAGATTAGCATGAAGTAGTTTGCACTAATTAGGTCCATGTCAAAAAATTTAAAATTTTTTCTGTTGCTCCCTTGCATCTAAAGAGCACTTAGCAACTTCTCTTAGACTCTGTATGCTTAGATTGACCACATGTTGCATGGATTCTTGTTGTCACCCTGAAAGGCACCCCTAGGGAAGTTTTGTTGCATGAGAGTTTGTAATAGGTTAATCGAGTTAGCAAAGCTATTAGCCTAAAGTAAAAAAAAAAAAAAAAAAAAAAAAAAAAAAAAAAAAAAAAAAAAACATGTTTGTTAGAAAATTCTCTCGAGGCGCTCCTCCTTCTTAATGGTGCACCTAAGAAGTGAGCGGTAGTCCTTAAAAACGTGAAGTTTATGCATGAATTTGACGTGTTAGGCTACTCGAGATTGGAAAGAAAAAGAAAATAAAAAGTTGGGTTCAAAGAACCTTAACTAAGGGTACAAAGTACTCAAAAAGAAAAAAAAAAAAATGTATGAGAAAATTGTTTTAGGCCTCTTAATTTGTTGCTCTCTCTGATGTGATTAAGCTATAGACTGTTCTTCAATGCTAGAAGTAGGGGGAAAACAAGATGAATTGTAGCATGTTGTTTTTCCGAGCTTGCATGGTTTAGGAGAGGTTCGCTATCACACACACACGTAGGGGAGTAGTAGTTAATTTTTGACATGTTCATTGATTAAGTGCATGCTATCGATTGCTTACTTGTTTATGTAAATGTCTTGATTCTTAAAGCATCGAGATTTGAGTTAGAAGCATGCATGTATAGTCCTTAGGAGCTATTTTAGAGTTTTCCTTGCTCGAGGACTAGCAAGATTTAGGTTGGGGGTTTTGATAGCACTCAAAAAGTGCTAATATTTAGCTTCTAAGTCTTGCGAATTAAGTAATTAATTGTGCTTAACTAATATATTTTGTATAATTTAATTACTTAGGGGTAAATCGGACCATTGAATTAATTAAGAGCTTAAAAGAACGTTTAGAGGATAATTTTGATTAATCATTCTGAGTGTTTATACTATGTATATTAATTAATCAAATGATATTTTTATTGTGATAAGTGGTCTGGTGGTGCAGGAGGAATTTGGCAAGTTGATAGGCTTTTGAGTTCGAGTCCAGAGGAGGATAGAATTTTGAATATTTTTCCTCTAGGCACAGACCCAGCATCGAGACGCTGCCTGTAGGGTCTCGACGCTGAAAGAGTTTCGGCATGCATAGCGGAAGCATCGTTGGATCTAAGTATTCTTATTTTGTTAATTTAAAAGGAAAAAACATGTAATTTGAAAATCAAAGACAATAATTTAGAAGTTACCTTTGAAGTTCAAATTCTTCTTGATTCCAAACTCGATCTTCGAACGTAACGAACCACCACGAGAGTCTTCCCGACTATTCTCCGGCCTTAGAACGGGATTGTGGGATCCTTTGAGTGACTAATTTAAAAGAGAATTGAAGATGGAATTGGAGAGAATGGTAGAGAAATTGTCTTTACAATTTCTCAAAGTTCATCAAAATTCCAAGAAGAAGTCAATCTAATTAACCCTTTGTATATATAGAAGACTACATGCAAAAACATGCAAAATTGAGTTAACAATAGGATGCCATGTAGAATCCACTCAATTTAGTGGGATTAGTGGCTTGATGTGAGATGAACACTTATCAAAAAAGTTTGACTCATAAAACCACCAACAAATGATTTTTCCCACTAACTCAAGAATTGGATTTTTCCACTAACTTTAGTCATCAAAATGACTCTTGTATTTCAAGGTTTAGTGGAGTCAACATTTGACTTTTGACTTTCAAAGTTGTAGTCAATTGTCTTAAATTTGACTTTTGACTAACTTTGATCAAATTAATTCAATTTAAAAATTAATTCAAATAATTAATTTTAAATCAAATTAAATTAATATTAAATAATTAATTTTAAATCAAATTAAATTAATATTAAATAATTAATTAAACAATTTAATTAATTCAAATTAAATTAATATTAAATAATTAATTAAACAATTTAATTAATTCAAATTTAATATCCAATAAATCCAACACTAATCCCGATCATTCCCGATATACATGATTATGAATCCATATTCATATTTTCGATATTTAAATCTTATTTAAATATCACCATCTCTCTCTATTGTTCAATTCGCAATTGAACGTTATGTCGTTAAATATATCACATATATTTAACGTTAATTCCCTAATTCGAATTCGAACACTTCGAATTCACTCGTCACACTGTTCTAAGGTTTAGTCCGATATGAGCTAGCAGGGGGACCTCATGGACCTACAGATCATGAGCTCCAACGATCCGAGATTAACTGATTAAACTCTTTAACCTAGTTAATCAACATTCGTTAACTACCAGGACATTCCACTATAGCCTAGTAGTTGCATTCTCCTCACCGTAGATATATTTATGTCCACTCGATATAACCATGATTAGTAAGTTGACCTTTCACAGGTTGTTCGTAATTTACGGTCGGGTCAAATATCTGTTTTACCCCCGTAATTACATCTTGCTCCTTAAGTCCCACTGATCCTCTAATGAACAATTGGTTTGTGATCCAATCACTAAACCGATTGGTATGTGATCTAATCACTATATCGAGTCCCTCTCGGGCCAATGAGAAGGCGGGGCCCCTTGTTCAAGACCTGGAGTCAGCACTTAAGGGAACAACCTATCTACTATCCCTAGAGACGGGTAGGAGTGAATTCCATCTTGCACCTTATGTCCCCAGCTATCTATCCGGTCTTACCCCTGAAATGAGAGGCTTATTGAGTCGGCGCTGTTGAGCCACTCTCACCCATGCAGATCTAAGGATAATCCCGAATAAACAGGAGTTCATAGTTAGCTCAGGATTAAGGTCAAGTTACCTAGGTCATCGTTTTGAAATAGTCAGTCTTTAAAACAGTAAACAGCGTTATAAAGCAAGAGTGACTTATTTCGCGGTTCGGTCTAATGCAAACTCTTTGCATAGGACGCCCCCATTCACATGTCTCCACATGAACGATTCAGGATCACATCGTTTGTACTAAATACAAAATGGGTCGCATCCAATAGTGTCCCCAGGATAAGGTATCCAACCTTATCCGTATACTATAGACCGTTTTGACTATTTACTCGAACTTGATCCACTTTTATGTCTCCACATAAAGTTCAAGTACTCATGTTATAGCCATGGATCTTAGTTTATTGGATTTAGAGTTTTCTAAAATGAAATAAGCAATTCACATATTCAATAATAACTTTATTGAATGAACCTCAATAACACTTTATTAGTAATAAAATATGTTTATCGTTTATAAACCACGAGTTTTTGGACATAAAACCCAACAGACGCTACCCCGACAACAGGCGCTGGAAATTTCCGTACGAGCGTCGAGACGCTGCCTGTAGGGTCTCGACTCTCCGACTGTATAAAACCCATATTTTAACGATTTTTAGGGCATTCTCTCTCGGGTTTGGCTTGTTTTGGCCGATTTCTCTCTCAAATTCTTGGGGTTTTCTCCCCTATTCTTCTATACCAAAGCAAAGACTTGTTGGATTTAGCTTGGTTTTCATCCCCAGCAAGGTAAGTGCTCTAATTTGAGGTTAGGGGTTAAATTTGATGCAATTTATGAGGGTTCGTTCTTAATTTCGTAACTTAGCATGACTGATTGGGCATTTATTTCTTCTAAGCATATCACATGAATGTGTTTGAATGATTTAGGACTAGGCACCCTTGATTTCCAGCATGTTTGATTGTTAAAGATTATGATGCCGTGCCTCTCTTAATCGCCAAGTAACACGGATAAGTCGAGCCATAGACAACATAGGATTCCAGCTGATCTTGGTTGCAATTTATCTTGATGAAATAGAACAAATCGAAGTATCATATTAAACGTTGTGAATGTTGATTACTTCAGGGTTGTCGGGTAATCAATTAGCATTTAGGATGTTTAATTGAATGTTCGTCATAAAATGCTAGTTACTACTTTAGTTAATTTAGAGCTGATCCATCCGAGTTAACTAATGTATCGTTTAATTATAATTGAAAAATTCTTATTAATATATATGTGGCCGGTTGCTTTAGGGTTTCCGGGCAACCGTTTATGTGTTTAATTAGGCTCTTGCTAAGTACGTTTGAATCCCAATGAATCGAGTCGCATCAAGGTCAACCCCGTCCCTTAAAATTAGGAGCACATGTAATTAGATTTAATTTTCCGTTAGCTATTTTATGCATGCTTTACTTTATTTTTTTTTTCATAACCAATCCCCCCTTTATATTAATGTTTTACTTTATCGTTTTAGTTTGAATTTAAATAAAAGCAAATATAATTTAATTAGGAGGAAATAATTTAGGTTCCCTGCGGATCGACCCGACTACCACTAGCTGCAAAGCTCAGTTGTAGCGGAATTATAAATGTTATTTTGGCGGGATTCGACACCCCGAAATTTATAGGATATTCAAAAATCCTATTACCAATTACTCCTAAGACTAATTCGATTTTTCCCTTTACCTTAAGTCTATCGTGAAAACAATAATTAATTCATACCCCCAACTGTCACTTAGGCTCAAATTAATTAGACACGCTTAGACCCTTGTTACTTGGCGATTGAGGAAATTATACGTCCTAATCTTTAACGGTAAAACTTGCATAGGAACTAGGTTGTCAATCCTAATTAGGCTACACATGCTATTGGGATACATACCAAGGTAGAGAAGGCAAGAAATCATGCAATTCTAAGCTAGAAATTCAAACAAACCCTCACTAAGCATCAAGATAATCCAGAAATTCTAAAATACACTTTTAAGCTCTTAATTAACGCAAATGCCCGATTTATCCCTTAGCGATTAAATGATACAAAATACATCAATTAAGCACAAATAATTACCCTAATTCACTGTTGGGTTTAATGTCCTAAAACTCGTGGTTTGTAAACAGTTATGTTTGTAAATTATCTATTTAGTAATAATGAGTTATTAAGTTTTATTCAGTAAAGGTGTTTGCTGGAATAAAGTGAAACGTGTTTGCATTAATCAATACCAATGACCAACACCCTTGACGATCATAGATACTTGAGTTTCATGTATGACATGAATGTGGGTCAAGCTCAAGTAGACAGTCAAAACGGTCTATAGTATATGGATAAGGCTGGGTACCTTATCCTGGTAACACTATTGGATGCGGCCCGTTTTGTATTGTACAAAACGATGTGATCCGAGTCGTTTCACATCGAGATGTGCGAGCGGGGGCGTCCTACGCGATGAGTTTGCGTAAGACTGAACCACGAAAAGTCGCTCTCTCTTTATAACACCGTTTACTGAAGAGATCGACTATTTCACTTGATGGCCTAGGTAACTCGATCTCAATCCTGAGCTTACTATGAACTCCTGCTTATTAGACAGTATCCTTATATTTGTATGGGTGAGAGTGGCAGGATGTCCGCTCAATAAGCCTACCATCTCAGGGATAAAGTCCAATAGGTAGCTGGGGACATAGTGTAGTAAGATGGCCTATCGCTCTTCAGGGTTAGTAGATAGGTTGTTCCCTTAATAGTTGACTCTGAGGCTTGAACAATAGGCGTTTACCCTCTCCTCATTAGAGAGGGTTCCTGATCTGTTGGTTGGACCACTGATCAATTGTTCATTAGAGGTGTTAGTGGTACTTCAGGAACAAAGACGTAACGCAGGGGTTAAACGGTTTAAACGACCTAGCTGTGGTTACGAACAACCTGTGAAGGGTCGACTTGCCCGTGACGGTTATATCAAGAGGACACAATATATCTACAGTGAGGGGAGTGCAGCCCTCGGACTATAGTGGAGTCTCCGGGGGTTAACGAAAGTTGATTAGTTCGGTTAAAAGAATTTTGACCGGATAATCTCGTATCGTTGGAGCTCATGATCTGTAGTCCGTTAGGTTCTCCCGCCTAGCTCGGATAACGTCGTGCAACAGTATAAAAGAAAAGAAAAAGAAAAAGAATTTGAATTGTTCAAATTCGGGTTATGGAAGAAGGATGGACATATTTAAATATGATTTAAATATGAGATTGGCCTAATACATGAATAGGATTCATGTGTAAAAAAAAAAAAAAAAAAAAATCAGTTTTCGGAAAACTGGGTTTAGTCATATTATTTAGGGGCAATTGCAAAAATAGCAAAAAAATAGGCTAATTGCATTTGTATCAACTATGTTTAGTTTTTGCATATATAGCAAAAAATCAGGGTAATCACGTGTTAATCAGGTGGTAATCATTAACTTAAAAGTTGAAAAGTCGAAAATACCCTCTCCATTACATTTTACGATACACTGATACAAATCTGATATATTTTTTTTCCTTTTTTTACCTTCAAAAAATTTAAGCCCATAAAAATTAGTGTTAAGTCCAGCCCAAACGAATAAATTAAAGACTCATTTATTAAAATTGGAAAGCCCTCTCCATCACTTTAATCACCTCATGCCTTTAAACCCTAGAAGTAATTTTACATCGATTCATCTCCCTTCAACATCGATTTCTCTCTAATCAACATCGATTCATCTCCCTTCAACATCGATTCCTCTCCCTTCAACATCAGGATTCCTCTCTAATCAACATTGATTCATCCCCCTTTAACATCGATTCCTCTCTCTTCAACATCAGGATTCCTCTCTATTCAACATCAGATTCCTCTCAAAGAAATCAGTAGACAATCAGAGGTCTAGCTTGGGAACTGATTAACTGATTGTTTTTGTTGATTGCATACAGATTGCTTTTGCTGATTGCCTACTGATTGTCTACTGATTGCTTTTGCTGATTTTCTACTGATTGCTTTTGCTGATTGGCTACTGATAGTCTGATTGCTTTTGCTGATTGCCTACGGATTTCTTACTGATTTCCTACTGATTGCTTTTGTTGATTTCCCTCAGAAGGGTAAATTAGTATTAAGTCCAGCCCAAACGAATAAATTAAAGACTCGTTTATTAAAATTGGAAAGCCCTTTCCATCACTTTAATCACCTCATGCCATTAAACCCTAGAAGTAATTTTACATCGATTCATCTCCCTTCAACATCGATTCCTCTCCCTTCGACATCAGGATTCCTCTCTAATCAACATCGATTCATCTCTCTTTAACATCGATTCCTCTCTCTTCAACATCAGGATTCCTCTCTAATCAACATCAGGATTTCTCTCTAAGCAATCAGTAGACAATCAGAGGTCTAGCTTGGAAACTGATTACCTATTAATTGTTTTTGTTGATTGCATATTGATTGCTTTTGCTGATTGTCTACTGCTTTTGTTGATTGCCTATTGATTGTCTACGGATTGTTTTTGCTGATTTTCTACTGATTGCTTTTGCTGATTGCCTACTGATTGCTTTTGTTGATTGCCTACTGATTGCTTTTGCTGATTGCCTACGGATTTCCTACTGATTCCCTACTAATTATCTACTGATTGCTTTTGCTGATTTTCTATTGATTGTCATTGTCTACTTATTGCTTTTGCTGATTGCCTACGGATTTCCTACTGATTTCCTACTGATTGCTTTTGCTGATTTTCCTCAGAAGGGTAATTTAGGAATATATAAAAAAACGAAATTCAAAATTTGAAAATTTTACCATATTTGCAAAACCAATAAAGTCTAGCTAAATTTTTAATTAGTCTAATTTGTTTTGGTATTCATTATAATTTCCCTATTATTTAATTAATATTTGATATTGAATTAAATAATATTTATTAATTAAAAAGTTTAATTAATAATTATATATATATATATATTTTTTTATTTATTAAAAAGTTTAATAAATAAAATTATTATTATTATTTTTAATAATAATAATAATTATATATATATATATATATATATATATATATGTGTGTGTCTTGCATGCAGCAAGACATATATATATGTAATGTGTATATATAGATAAAACTTGAAGTTGGCCAAAAGTAAGTCAATTCAATTTGAATTCCGTTTCCAATTGAGAGATATGAGAGATACAGTGGGGTATACGAAAAGTTTAAAAAAAAAAAAAAAAATGAGTTTTTGTTCCTCTGACCCCTCTCTTTCTCTCTGGTTCTTTCTTCTTCTTTTATTTTCATTTCTTTTCTCTTGTAACAGAGTCTCATCACTCCGTTGCGCGGCGCCGAGGATAGCGGGACTACTTGGGGTGGTCCTCGAGGCGTTCGTGAGAAGAGGTCGGAAGAGTTCGTGACGAGGAACGTGCGACGGAGCTTGAAGAAATTTGGAACTACAAGGGTATGTATTCTAAATTTTTTATTTCCGTCTTTTGAGCATGTTTACTATTTGTTAAATTGATGAAATTAGAGTATCATCGGTCCGAAATCGCCTTCCGCGCGCATGTCGCTCCATCATTCACAAGATTTAGGAGCTAAATATTAACATTTTTTTAGTGCTATCATTAGGCTCTCTTGGAGAAGCAAAAGAAAAGTAAAAAAAAAATATAGTGGTTCAAAAGAAATAAAGAGTACAAAGTACTCAAGAAAAAGAAAATGTTTAGGCATTTTAATTTGTTACTCTCTTGATTATTGAAAAGCCAATAGACTGTTCTTAATTGCTAGAAGTAGGGGGAAAACGAGATGTATGGTTGCATAAGGTTTTCCGGGTCTATAAGAGCTAGAATAGGTTGGCTAATCACACACGTACGTAGGGGAGTAACAGTTGAATTTTTGAAATATTCTCAATTAGTGCATGCAATTGATTGTTCTCTTTTCTTGCAAATGTCTTACTTTTAAAAGTTTTAGAGTCGATGCATGCAATTTTAGGCTTTAGAGATAATTCATAATAGCCTTGCTCGAGGACTAGCAAGATTTAGGTTGGGGGTATTTTGATAGCTCCAAAATTGAGCTATTATTTACTCCCTAGTTATAGCTAAAAATCATGCTTAATATTGATTAAATTGCCTTGTTATAGGTAAGCTCGTGGTAAAGAGCTCGAGGTGTCCGAGGACGTGTTTCGAGGCTAAAGGGGTCATTTTAGAGCTTCATGGACGCACCGGGATTGAGGGAGCTCAAGCAAGGTAGAAATTGCCCAAAGGTGCCAAAAATTGGCACAAGTTAAAGCTCAAACCCGAGAGCTAGCGTTGAGAAACAACGTCGAGACGTTGGCCTAGCGTCTCGACGGTACTTCGTCAATGTTTTCAGGAAAAACCCGAGAGCAAGCGTCGAGCGGACGCTGCTCAACGTTGCTCGATGCAGCCCCAGCGTGGAGACGTTGTCGGAGCGTCTCGACGTTTCGAACGCGCGCGCTGTAAATTTTAGGGCGTAGCGTCGAGACGCTGCCCTAGCGTCTCGACGCTCCGACGACTATATAGCCTTCTTCTTCGATTTTTAGGTCACTCTCTTCCCCATTTTCGATTTCCACCATTGTTCTAAGCTCGGGTGGGAGCTCCAAACTCCATTTTCTTCCCTTATCAATAAAGCTTCAACATTTGTTATTTCCCTTGATTTGCACAACGGGCAACTAAGGTAAGTGCTCTAATTTGAGGTTTAGGGGTAATCTTTATGCTTAGGGAGGGTTTTGTATGAATTTCCAGCTTGTAATTGACGATTTCTTGCATGTTCTTCCTTTATTTGCATCCAAATAGCATGTGTGACTGATTAGGAGTGATTCCCGAGTCCTTATGCATGTTTTACCGTTAAAGATTAGGACGTATAATTGCCTCAATCGCCAATTAACAAGGGTCTAAGCGTGACTAATTAATTCTAGCCTAAGTGACAATTGGGGGATTTGAATTAATTAATGTTTTCACGATAAACTTAGAGAAAGAGGAAAAATCGAGCCAATTGGTCGAGTTTTCGATCAATTGGTTCGTCGCGATATTACCAGTTACTGTTCTTTAATTGGTTTAAGAGTAGCTAACTTAGATTAGTTAAAGAGCATGTTTAATTAGAATTGACGCCTCTAATTAATTCATTGGGATGTTTGCTACCGAAACGAGCAAACATTTCGCGTGCATGAGATAAAATTGCTAAGCATGATTAGAATCCCTATGATCTAAGTGCATCAAGAAAATCCCAATCCCTCGAATTAGGAGCACGTGTGACATTTATTTTTCCGCTCTTTACTTTTCGCTATTTAATTTTCCGTTAGTCTAGTTTCCCGTTTACTTTAGTTTTAATTAACTCCCCCTTTAATTCACAGTTTTATTTTGCGTTTTAATTTAAAAGAAAAATAGAAATTAGTTAGGAGAGATTGATTTAGGTTCCCTATGGTTCGACACCCGTTACCACTAGCTGCAAAACTTAGTAGTTTCGGTATTATAAATTTCATTTTGGCGGGATTCGACACCCCGATAAATTGGAGTACACTTAAAAGAGCTCTCACAAGTTTTCTACGAACGGGTCGATGAAAGCTCTGGCCAGGTCGTAAAAGGATCTGAATGTCCCTTCTTTCTGCTTCTGGTACCAGTTTCGTGCGGGTCTAGTGAGAGTCAGGTAGAATGCCATGCACTAGATGGAGTCCCGAACGTTGTGGAGCTCCATTGTAGCTTAGAATGTCTCCACGTGTTCAATTGGGTTAGTGTTCCCAGCGTACTCCTTGGTTGGTGGCAACTTCAGAGGGATGCCGTCTCCGTTCGTGGGCATGCGCGCTGCTTGGATGTCCGCAGTGATGGGGTCGTGATCCCCTTTTAGCATCTGCTTCGCTTGCTCGACCCTTCCGGCCGGAGTGCGATGCCTCTGATCGGAGAAAGTCCCCCGCAACTCCCTGCATATTTCTTCCTTTAGCCTGTCGTATTTTGAGCCCTTCCAAGGTCGACCGCTAGACTCGCGTGACGAACTAACGGTGTCGCGATCCTCCTTTGAGCCATCATCTCGGTGGCTCTTGGACGTCAGATATTCACGTAGGTATCTTGAGAGGTACTTCAGTGTAAAATTGCAATTACTCTGGAAACTTGCAACTTGCAATTACAATGTAAACTTGCAACTTGTAATTACAATGTAAACTTGCAACTGGTAATGGCAATGTAAACTTGAAATTACGATGTAAACTTGCAACATGCAATTACAATGTAAACTTGTAATTAGAGTATAAACTTACATCTAAACTTGCAACTTGTAATTACAATGTAAACTTGCAACTTTTAAATTAGAGTCTCCTTGCAACTTGCAAATTACAGTAAACTGATTATGAGATCCTTGATCAGAACTCATAGAAAGAGGATCTATTGAGCAAAGAAGATGAAAAAAAAAATCAAAATAAAAGTAAATACAAAGTTAATTACCTTGATTTGGGAATAATGGAATTTGAAGATTCTGCAATCTGCTTGAAAACTTTTTCAGTGGGATGAAAGGAATCATAGAACATATATTCTTCGAGATTCTCACAAAAAGTAAATGGCAAAGTTCCTCTCTTTCATCCACAATCATAATACCCCCTAAATTGGCCACAACAAGACGTGTCCACTATCTTGAAACCTTATGCCAATTGAGTTATGTTCGATTTGGCGATAGGTAGGTTGGGCTTTGGGGGCATGCTTTTGGTAGTATTGGATGATGTATAAAAATATAGAAAAATTACCACAAATGTCAATTAAGAGTAAAATACTTAAAAATATAGTATTTTTTAAAAAATTGTAAATATAGTAATTTATATAAATTTTGTAGATAAATTAGATAAAAGATAAAAAAAAAAAAAAAAAAAAAAAAATCTAAATATTTGTGAGGTTAACCATTTTTTTTCTTTCTAGAAGTGAAGTCAAGAAACATATTTTTGTAAATCAACTTTATTAAAAAAAAAAAGATTTTGGTCAAATAACTAAACAATATGTTTGACCCAACAAAAAAAAAAAATAGTTAAAATTCTTTTAGAATCACTTTTACAATCTTCAAAATCAAATTCGAACGAGACGAATAATTTAACATGGTATGATTGATAATTAGATAAATAATTGATATGTGATTTAAACTTCCAGGGATGGTGTTAATAATAGAAACTAAAATAAGAATATAGTTTGAATGTTTATCTAACATAAAAAAGACATAAATAATTAAAAGAAAGTTGAAATTATAAATTTATAATTTTTAAAAACAACAGATAATGAATCTTAATATACATTTTTTTTTTCTTTTTTTTTTTAAAACAAAATAACTTTTATTAGTTATTACTTTTTTTTTTTTTTTTTTTTTTTTTTTTTTTTTTTTTGTTGTTGTTGAACGGATTAGTTATTACTTTAATACTTTGATGTTAAAAAATTGTGGTAGACAACCAACAATTTTTTGAGATGATAATTAGTATTTTATCAACTAATTCTATTTAGAGAAATTGTAGTTGAGGTTAAATAATTAAAGAGTAATTTTTTAAAAGTTTTACAAATATATGGCAAATATGAAAAATTTCTTCAATTCGGCGTTCACTATAGATTGAAGTGTCCTGTTAGGATTTAGGATTGAGAGGTTTAGGGTTTAGGATTTTTGGTGTTTCAGCGTTCACTATGCATTGAAGTGTCTTGTTAGGGTTTAGGGTTTTTCGCGCGTTCACTCTGTAGCGAAGTGTTCTGTTAGAGTTTAGGGTTTGGAGTTTAGGGTTTGTAGTTTTTTGGCGTTCACTATGCATTGGAGTGTCCTGTTAAAGGTTTAGGGTTTAGGGTTTGGGGTTTACGGAATTTTAATCACTGATATTTTAATGTTTGGACTTTTTGGTCTTTTACATGGATCAGACTGTTTTTTTTACCATATTTGTAAAATATTTTTAATATGCTATAATTGCAAATAGTTTGAGTCCGATTGTTATCCATGTAATCAATCCTTATGTTTAAATAGATTATATATTTTTTCTATTTTTATTTTTATTTATTATTTTTTTTTTTTTCTAATTTGTGGGGTGTATGAAAACTATGGTTGATCATGTTAGCTTTTAAGAGTTGAAATGAGCACTCTATTAGATATTTTATTGATATTCATTGTTCTTTTATTCTATTGTTCTTTTCTTAAGAAATGAAATGATTATTAATACATAGATGTGATAGGAACAGTAGTTGACAAATTAATCAAACAGGAAAACTAAAAAAAAATCAATATATTAATTTGCTTTATTTGGAATATGAGAGAAAGAATTGAGTTCCACTAACCCATTTAGATCCAAAAATATTTTTGATTAATCATAATTTATATAAATAGATAGACATGCACGAGGTTGGTCTAATCGCAATAAATCTAATCGAAATAAATCTAAAATAACAAATCAGCTCAATAATAAACAAAACTCGCCAACAAGAGGGCGAGGGCTCAACATGTATTGTTTAGTCATGAGGTCCTAGGTTCAATCTTCCACTCCAACATTTTATTAATAAAAAAAAAAAAAAAAAATAAAAATACTGTCTCTTTTCACATAATTAAATTTGTTGTCCAAATTCCCTCCCCTCAAAATCATTAAATATTGTATAACATTGCTAGTATAAAGTTGTATCCGGTAACTACTTCAATCTCCGCATTAATTAAAATACCTTTAAAAAACATAAATAATGAAATATTGTGTTTGTTTACCTTCAAAAATGTATTTCTTTTGCCAAAACGGGCATAACTCAGCTGACATATGTATGACTTGATGATCAAGAAGTCTGTAGTTTGAATCCCTCCACCCTTAATGTATTAAAAAAAAAAATCGTTTAAAATAAAATGATTTTTTCTATAAGCAACTTTAAAGAAAATTTACTAATAATTTAAATGTTTGGTATAGTATTTTGAATGAATTTTGAATAAATTTATATATGATAAAGATGCCTTTTTTTTTTAATCTTAATAAATGAAAAAAGTAAAAATCGATTTACTTTAAAAAAAATTATTTTTGAAAAAAATACTCTCGAGAAATAAAAAATTTCAGAAAGTAACTTTAAAAGGAGTGTTTTGGACACTAACTTCGAATTAGATGGACTAGGTTATTATAACTTAGTCTATGCTTGACTCTCCGATTATTATAATCCACAATATATATTGATTTCAATAGTATTTATCATTCACCACTAGTATAACTCAAAAATTATTATAACCACCATAATCATAATAATTCATCCACGCTCTAAACAGTCCCAAAGTGATTAACTAAAATGGTTCACTTCAAATAGATGGTAAAGAAGAAGAAACACACTTGATAAATGATGATCACCAAATTGTTGAATTCAAACATGGTGGAGCATTTGGAATGGGTTTCATGGTGGACACTTTCTTTCCTTTTTCCTTTAGTCTCAATGCTCACACACCAAAATTTACATGTTCTTTTTCCAAACTGTGAGAGATAAAAAAGAAAGGAAGAAAAAAAAAGAGTTTTGGTCAAATGGGAGATGAGCAAAAAGTGCAAAAGGTAAGTCAGAGTGGACTGGTGGTGCACTTTGTTAATATAAAAGTGGTATGTTTTTAAAAAATATAATTTTGGTGTGTTCTTAATGAGAACTTAGAAGACTCTTGTAGTTTTGTGGCTGAGGTCAAAAGCCAACCTCTTAATAATTATGATAAATTAAATTATTTACATCATAAAAATATTGACTCTAGTCTCTTTTTGGACTATCCCTAGTAAAAGGTGTCTGCACGCTTCCACTCTCTTTCGGGTGGCTCGGTTTGGGTTCAGTTCTGTACTTGTTTTTTTTTCAAACGATCTAGAAGCTGATCATTATTCTTTTTCCATGGATTGACTTTGGTGTAAGTTTTCTATTATTAAAATTGTATAGTCTATATATTAGAAATAGTGTCCTATAAATTGGTTTTATTAATAGCTTGTAGCTCTAGGCCTGAGTTAAACCTATTCTGAACTTAATGTTTGACTTAAATTGTAAAAGTATATTCGGAAAGAAAAATATTTACAATTCTATACCCAATGTGCGGTAAACTTTTGATAATTGTTTTTAGGAAAACATATGTGTTGATGCCAGAATTTGGACTCCTCAAAGATGGACTTTGGATGGCCAAGTCAGTTATGTAGTCGGAGGCCGACATGCAAAGAGAGAAAATAAACTTGCACCGGTGTGGGATTGGGCCACTGGTAGAGGACTTTTGGGTATATCCTACTATTTATCGAGTATCGAATTCCGCCAAAATGAAGTTTATAAATACCGCTACTACTAAGCTAACTTGTAGCTAGTGGTAGTCGGGTCAATCTGCAGGGAACCTAAATTATTTTCTCTTAATTAATTCCTATTTGCTTTTTAATTAAAACAACAAATTAAACAATAAAGTAAATGGGAGAATTGGGTTACGTGAAAGTAAAGGAAAGCGGTAAAAATAGCTAACGGTAAAATAAAATAAAGTAACATGTGCTCCTAATTCGAGTGCTCGAGATTTACTTGATGCGCTTAGTTCATCGGGATTCTAATTAGCAAAGTAATTCTATTTCATGCACGCAAAATGCTTTGTCCCAACCGGGTCCAAAGCACCCCAAAGAATTAATTACCGGCGTCAATTCTAATTAAACATGCTTCTTAATTAATCTAAGGTGATAAGCCATCAATTAACCAGAAAACATTAACGAGTATAATTGCAACGAATTATTTCTTAAGACTAATTCGATTTCTCTCCTAACCTTGAGCCCACCATGAAAACGTTAATCAACTCATACCCCACTGTCATTTGGGCTCGAATTGATTAGCCACGAGCTAGACCCTCGCTACAATGCATTAAAGCTTATCAAGAATTAACGCTTAGCCTACTAACATGCGTAACAATTATGGGTGTCAATCCTAATTAGAAAGGCATGACATTCATTCTTTATACAGATTGGAGATGCAAGAAATCAACAACACAATGCTAGAAATTCATACAAAACCCTCACTAAGCATCAAAGTAAATCCTTAACTCAAATTAGAGCACTTACCTTAGCCAAACGTGTTGAAAATCGATCCAAAATTATCCAAAACCTTGAAAATTGATGAAAATATCACCAAACCCGAGGCCAAAAAACGCAAAATCGAAAATTCTCTCTCCTAGATGAATGGTGGCTAACTAGGTCAAAAGTGCTTAAAAAGTTGGGTCGCGCAGGTCGTGGGAGCGCGGGAGAAGGGCCGCACGCGCTTGGGCCATCTGATGGATGGTTTGAGCGTTGACTGTTGACTTTTACAAAATAATGAATTTCTGCTCCCACCAGGATTCAAACCTAAGCACCCCCATTGTCATAACAAACCCTACACCATCAAGCCATTAATTAATTTTGTGTTAAAATTAAATTATTTAATTAATGTAGCTTAATCACTCAAAACGACTAATTAATAAAATATTATAAAATATTCATTTAAGCTCTTAATTATCGCAAATGCCCGATTTACCCCTTAGCAATTAAATTATACAAAATATATCAATTAAGCCCAAATAATTATTCTAATTTACAAGACTTAGGAGCTAAATATTAGCACTTTTGGAGTGCTATCAAAACCCCCAACCTAAATCTTGCTAGTCCTCGAGCAAGGAAAACTGTGAACTAGCTCCTAAGAATGAAATTGCATGCAACGACTCTAACCTCAATGCTTTTAAAAAAACAAGGCACTTACAACAAAAGAAAACAATCAATTGCATGCATAAGCTGAGAACATTTCAAAAATTAAACTGCTACTCCCCTACGTGTGTGTGTGATTAGCCAACCTATTCTAGCTCTTATAGACTCGGAAAAGCCATATGCAACCCTACATCTCGTTTTCCCCCTACTTCTAGCAATAAAGAACAGTCTACGGCTTTTCAACAATCAAGAGAGTAACAAATTAAAAGGCCTAAATTTTCTTTTTCTTGAGTACTTTGTACTCTTTATTTTCTTTAAACTACCACTTTTTTTTTTTTTTTACTTTTTCTTCTCCAAGAGAGCCTAACATGTCAAACTTTCCTTCGCTCCAGCTTACCCGCAGTTCCACTGCACAACGTATCTGACTACGAGCAAGCTTCACATTTTTAAGGACTAATGCTCACTTCTTAACGTGCACTTTAAGAAGGAGAAGCACCATAGGAGCTTTTATTTTCATGCTTAGTCTTTTTATTTTTTATTTTATTTTAGGCAATAAGTTCGCTTTAACACGATTAATTTAATACAACCTATCATGCATCAAGCCTTCCCTAGGGATGCCTTTCGGGGTGACAACAAGATTTCATGCAACATAAGACAATTCTAAGCCTACAGAACCAATAATAGGATGCTACGTGCTCGATAGATGCAAGGGAGCAACATAATTTTTTTTAAAAAAATGCTCAACTAACACATACAATCTCATGCTTTTCTAGATATGCAAATACGAAGAATTTAAAAGCATTTCATAGATTGTCCTCATCGAACAACATGCAACAGCAGACCAAAGCACTTCTAATTTAGAATTTCCACAGCTCAACAACTTCAAAAATCCAACAAACTTCTCCACCCCCAACCTAAAAGGATACATAGTCCTCTATGTATCACACATCAGACTAAGAAATTAAAATTACAAAATTTAAGGGAACAGAAAACCTCCCCTTAATTTTGTTAGGTTGGTGGTTGGAGCAGCGCAGTCCTTGCCTGAATATCTCGTTTCTTAGGCCACAAACCCCTACAAAAGAAAAGAAAATAAACGAAGCTAGAAAAAATAAAAACTGAAAGTAAAGACATGAATTTAAAAACACATGGGTTGCCTCCCAAGAAGCGCAATTTTTTTTAACGTCGTTATGCTCGACGTGTCCTCCACTCTGTCAGGGTACATAAAAATTCTCGTACTTCTTCGGCCCCTTCTTCCTTGAATCAAAAAAACCTGCTAAGAGAAGCAAGTTCTTCGACTTTTGGAGGCAACTGGACAGAGTTGTTATTTTTTTAGATTTTTTTGTTATATGGAAAAATAAAAGACTCAACAGACTCAAACAAAATATAAGAAGACTCAATTGACTCAACAAAAATAAAAAACTCAACAGAAAATAAAGACTCGACCAAAGGAGGGATAACATCAAAATTCTCAAGGCAACCAACATCAACAGAAGCACAGATGAAAGGGGGCATGCGAGATAAATCTCCTATAATACATGTATTATCACAAGATAAAGTAGAAGGAGATAAATTCTGTAGAGGCACATGGTAGTGAACTTTTGTACGTTCACAAATTTCAAGCTGTCGAGGCTTGCCAAAATAAAATTTATAATACCGAAACTACTAAGCTAACTTGTAGCTAGTGGTAACGGGTCGATCCGCAGGGAACCTAAATCAATCTCTCTTATTTAATTTCTATTTGTCTTTTAAACTAAAACTCAAAATAAAACTGTGAATTAAAGGGGAAGTTAATTAAAACTAAAGTAAAAGGGAAACTTAAACTAACGGAAAATTAAATAGCGAAAAATAAAGAACGGAAAAATTAATGTAACATGTGCTCCTAATTCGAGAGATAGGGATTTTCTTGATGCACTTTGATAATAGGGATTCTAATCATGCTTAGCAATTTAATCTCATGCACGCGAAATGTTTGCTCGTTTCCGAAGCAAACATCCCAATGAATTAATTAGAGGCTCTAATTAAACATGCTCATTAATTAATCTAAGTTGATCAAGCCTAAATTGATTAAAGAACAGTAACGGGTAGTATCGCGACGAATTAACCCGGAGACTAAATCGATTTTTCCTCTTTACCCAAAATCCAACATGAAGGTTAATTAATTTCTACCCCCAACTGTCACTTGGGATCAAACTAAATACCCATATTCAGATTCGTGTTACCTAGCGAATGAGACAATTATACGTCCTAATCTCTAACGGTAAAGCAAGCATAAGGACTCGGGCGTCACTCCTAATCAGTTACACAAGCTATTGAGATGAAGTTTAAGGAAGAAGATGCAAGAAATCTAACAATTACAAGCTGGAAAATTCATACAAACCCTCCTTAAGCATCAAGATTACCCCTAAATCTCAAATTAGAGCACTTACCTTAGTTGCCCGTTGTGAAAATCAAGAGAAATCAACAAGAAACCAACTCCAATGTATTAGAATAGGTAAGAAATAGGTTTCGGCTCAAGAAACGAGCTCTACAAAAGATGGGGGAGGAAGAAATTGGGAGAGAATGACCTAAAATCAGCAAAAACGGACTTACCCATTTCTGCGTCAGACTAGCGCCTAGGCGCCATAAGTCAGCGCCTAGCGCTGACCTCTTTGGAAAATTTACAAATCGGGCATTTTTGTTGACTTTTAATGACGGGCATTTACAGTCAGGGATAGGGCACTCGGGCGCTGAGCGATGGGCCGAGGGCTACAAAATGAAGAAAAATCTTACATCCACCAAGATTTAAACCTGAGCACCCCCATTGTCTTGGCAAGCCCTGCACCATTAAACCATTAATTGATTTTGAATTATAACTAGATTATTTAATTAATGAAGCTTAATCACTCAAAACGACTAATTAATAAAATATTCTAAAATATTCATTTAAGCTCTTAATTATCGCAAATGCCCGATTTACCCCTTAACAATTAAATTATACAAAATATATCAATTAAGCCTAAATAATTATTCAAATTTACAAGACTTAAGAGCTAAATATTAGCACTTTTAGAGCGCTATCAGCACAATTGCCACATCTTCATCCATCACAACAACATTTTCAGCACAAGTTGATTCTACATCATCCATGAAAAGACTTCCAAAAATATTCTCATTAACAAAGAGATGCTCGAGCTCACTAGCGCATGAATCTTCAAATAAATTTTCAATACAAAATTCATGCTCCAAGTCAAAATCAATCGGTGGAGATATACTTACCTTGTAAAATTCTTTGAGATCTTCTTCATCACTGGGAGATGCAAAAAATTCTTCCGGAGTACACCACCTTCAAGAAGTCTCAGCTCCACTTCTTAGCTCGTTCGCATCACTAGTCTGTTCGGGATGCTCCTCGAGGTCAAGCTCATCTTCCTCGGTCTCACCGTTCTCGCCTCCGCATGTCAGAAATTCCTCGATTCCTTCCTCAAAATCGGGGTACATCTCGATAATGACCCTCTCCTTAGAGGTTCGGAGAGGGTTCTGGGAAGCTTTGTCGGCTTCGCTCCTTGTAAATTGTCCCCAAAATTGCTGTAAAAAATCTGCCATGCTAAAACAAGAAGACACAAGAAAAGGAAAATATTTTTTTGGTTTTCAAACAAATAAAATTTAACTAAGAGAAACTAAATGGTTCCCCGGCAACGACGCCAATTTTGGTAGAGGACTTTTGGTTATATCCTACTATTTATCGAGGTATCGAATTCCGCCAAAATGAAATTTATAAATACCGCTACTACTAAGCTAACTTGTAGCTAGTGGTAGTCGGGTCGATCCGCAGGGAACCTAAATTATTTTCTCTTAATTAATTCCTATTTGCTTTTTAATTAAAACAACAAATTAAACAATAAAGTAAATGGGAGAATTGGGTTACGTGAAAGTAAAGGAAAGCGGTAAAAATAGCTAACGATAAAATAAAATAAAGTAACCTGTGCTCCTAATTCGAGTGCTCGGGATTTACTTGATGCGCTTAGTTCATCGGGATTCTAATTAGCAAAGTAATTTTATTTCATGCACGCAAAATTTCTTGTCCCAACTGGGTCCAAAGCACCCCAAAGAATTAATTACAAGCGTCAATTCTAATTAAACATTCTTCTTAATTAATCTAAGGTGATAAGCCATCAATTAATCAGAAAACATTAACGAGTATAATTGCGACGAATTATTTCTTAAGACTAATTTAATTTCTCTCCTAACCTTGAGTCCACCGTAAAAACGTTAATCAACTCATACCCCCACTGTCACTTGGGATCGAATTGATTCGCCACGAGCTAGACCCTCGCTTCAATGCATTAAAGCTTATCAAGAATTAACGCTTAGCCTACTAACATGCGTAACAATTATGGGTGTCAATCCTAATTAGAAAGGCATGACATTCATTATTTATACAGATTGGAGATGCAAGAAATCAACAACACAATGCTAGAAATTCATACAAAACCCTCACTAAGTATCAAAGTAAATCCTTAACTCAAATTAGAGGACTTACCTTAGCCAAACGTGTTAAAAATTGATCCAAAATTGTCCAAAACCTTAAAAATTGATGAAAATATCACCAAACCCGAGGCCAAAAAACTCAAAATTGAAAATTCTCTCTCCTAGATGAATGGGGGCTGAAAAACTAGGTCAAAAGTGCTTAAAAAGTTGAAAAAATGAAATCTGGTCCGCGCAGGGGGTCGGGTCGCGCGCGGGTCGCCTGATGGGCGCTGGCGGGCGAGGCGGGTCGTGGGAGCGCGGATGGGCGAGGCGGGCGCTGGAGATGGGCCGCGCGCGCGCTTGGGCCATCTGATGGATGGTCTGAGCTTTGACCGCTGGAGATCGTACCGCTAAGGGGGAGGTGATAGTGAAGTGACCGGGGATCTCCGGGTTGTTCAGAGGTGGATCCCATACGTCTCCCGATCGTACCCTAGATCCTTAGGAGCGATGTTGTGGTGTAAGGCAATGCTCTTATGTTGAGGTGGCGAGTGAAGTCTGACCAGTGACCTATGTCGAGGTGGCCTGTAACATTGGCCCCACCAGCGGGCTAACCTGCCGTTGTGGGTCGTCTCGTTGGTTCTGTTTGGCGCAAGGGGCCGAAGCCTGTCGGGTTTCCAGCGATTTATCCTAGTCGTCGCTTGTTTCCATAGGGGCGGCCACTGTCTTGTCCTGATATTGGCACCGTGATCGAAGCGACATTTTGAGTTCATCGAGGCGGCTATTGGGCGCCTTGATGTGTGAGCCCTCGTTGAGGCGATAGTTCTGGACTGAGGGGGCGAGTCGCTTCATTTTTTTGAAGGCGGAGCGTTTTGTCCTCGCGTTGCTCTCTATTTTCTGTCTTAACTGCCAAGAGCGTTGTTCACGAGGCATCATTTCGTATCTAAGGGACAATGGTGAGTATGATTTTTGAATGTCCTACTAATATCGGGGTGTCGAATCCCGCCAAATTAATATTTATAAACACTGTCTAAAGCTTCTAAAAATTGTAGAAAGCGGTAGTTATAATCGAACCACAGGAAATTTAATTAGCTTAGTCTAAATTCTAATTTTACTTGCGGATTTGTAAAAATATGCTAACGGGGGGATTTTAAGAGTTTAAAACGAGAAACATGCAAATTAAAGAAAGATTGAAAGAGAATTTGGAAAAGCAGGAGATTCAGAAAATTTAACGAGCACACTTAATCTAAAGGATCATGAATTTTATTGCGATGTGATTCAGATCATAGACACACTCAGACTTGGCCAATTTAAATGCAATAACGCAAATTGCATGCTCTAATCAGAAACAAGTAACCCAGGAATTTAATTAAGAGTTGACAATTCTAAATTAAACTTCATAATTAATCCAATTGGGGGTGATCGCTCCATATTGAATCAACTACGAGCGACGGGTAACGATGCGACGAATTCAATTGCAGAAATATCTAACAACTAACTCGATTATACTCTTCCCTATAGCCTATCGTGCAACCAAAATGAATATGGCAATATTCATTTGGACAAAATTAGACTACTGTTACTTTAACCAAGAGAGGCGATCGCATCAAGATTTTTAACCAACCAAGATACAAGAATCTAAATGAGAGTCAATCCATCGAAGAAATTGTTGCTGGAAATTAAGCTCAAGAGAAGAGTTGAATGCTAAATGCAAGCTAAACATACATAAACAACCCAAGTCTCACCTAATCACATCTACAAAATTTAATCCATCACCTAAAGATCAAATGTTACCTTTTAGCTAGCCATGGGAGGAAGAATAAGCAAAGCAACCAAGGAAAGCTTAAAGAACTCCATTAATGGAGGTTACAGCAGCCCAAAGTGGCTAAAAATCGTCAAAAGTTCGAGAGAAAAAGGTTGAAGACGCCCTAAAATCGACAAATAACGTTTTTATACTTTCCGTAGCGTCGAGACGTTGGCGCAGCATCGAAACGCTACGGACGGAAAACTTAGCGCGCGCGCAGACGGAGCGTCGAGACGCTATCGGGACAACGTCGAGCTTGTTCGGATTTATGCCCTAAAGCCTCGTAATTAATTAATAATTATTTGATAATTATTTTATTATTATTTTATACAATTTATAATATTCATTATTATAAAAATCCAAGGTTATTAGTGTAATCTTGAACAATATGTAGTTGACATACGGGAGGATCATGTTCAAGGAATAACCTAAATAGTCTATAGTATATGGATAAGGTTGGGTGCCTTATCATGGCAACACTATTGATACAGACCACTTTGTAATTGTTACAAATGATTTGATTCAAATCATTCATGTAGAGACATGTTAGTGGGGGTATCATATACAATGAGTTTGTATAAGACTGGACCACGAAATATATAATTTCTCTTTATAAAACCGTTATTTGAGAAGATTAATATTTCACAGGATGATCATATGTGATTCGATCTTAATCTTGAGTGAGTTATGAACTCCTGCAAGTAAGGGCTCGACCTTTCATTTGTATGGGTGAGAATGACTTTTATAGCCGATTCAATAAGCCTACCGTTTTGGGGACTTGACCAAATAGGGAGCTGGGAACATAAGTTTCACAAGATGAAATTCACTCCGAATATAGGGAAAGTAGATGAGTAGTTCCCTTAAGTGCTGATTTCGGGACTTGAACAATGGGGCCCTACCCTCTCACTGGCCCGAGAGGGATTTGGTTTATGGTTGGATCATAAACATATTGTTTATTAGAGAATCAGTGGTACTTAAGGTGTAAGATGTAATTACAGGGGTAAAACGGACTTTTGACCCAACTGTAATTACGAACAACTCGTGAATGATCAATTTGCATGTAATGGTTATATCCATGGACACAACTTGTCCTCAGTACATAAGAATGCAACTCTAGGCCTATAGTGGAGCGACCTAGAGTTAATGAATGCAAATTAGTTAATTAATTTTGTATCATTGAAGCTTATAATCTATAGGTCCATAAGGTCCTCTTGCTAGCTCATAGTAACACAAATTAATATTTATTATACTTGATATATTAAATATAGTAGGTAAAAATATATTTATTGTATTTGGTACATTAAATATGAGAGGATATAATTGATGTATTTAGATACATTAATATTGAAAATTATATATACATATAAAATTTGAATGAGATTCAAATTGGTTAAATGTATAATATAAATGATTAATTTTATAATATTTGAATGAGATTCAAATAAATATAAAATACATATTTTAATATACTAAATATTAAATGATATTTTATTAAATAAAATTAATTCCTCTATAAATAAGACATTTAGGTTTAGCGATTGGGAAAACATACTAGTCAATTTTCCTACGGAGAGAATTATTCTCTAAAAAACTTTATTCTTTCAAGGAGGCTTCCACAAGCCTTGGTCCCGTGTTCGAGTCCTAGCGAGGAAGATCTTGTGGAAAAAGAACCCAATAAGATTTGTTGTTTTCAAAGGTAATATTTGCTTAACCTTTTATTTTGTTTAATTCTAAATATATCAAAGAAACAATTTCAACGCTTTTGCTGCGTGGGTTTGAAGGTTTGAAGAGTTCATTCCCTTCAATTGGTATCAGAGCTACTTTGATTTTTATTTAGAATTAAAAAATTTAAGGGTTGAAATTTTAATTTTGTTCATATATTTGATGTATCAAGGTTTGCAAATTGACTGTTTAGGCATATTTTTGCATTAGTTTTATTGCTTTGATTAGATCAAATGTGAACCTCGAAAGAGTTAGGACTTCTTTGTATCTTTTTTGAAAGTCATTACGGAATTGGTGGATTTGAAGCCATTACGGAAATGAAGATGGTGTCAAACGATGGTGGAATTGAAGCCATTAAATAATTGAAGATTCAATTTGAGTGAATCCTATCGAATTGAAGATTGTGAATCGTACAAAATTGAAGATGGTGCATTGGATTTGAAATGTCCAAATTCAATTATGAAAATTTGGATTCAGATTTTGGAATGTCTATAGATTGGATTTGTAATGTCCAAAATTAATTCTGGAAATTTAGATTCAGATTTTGAAAATTCCAAATTCAATTATGGAAATTTAGATTTAGATTTGAATTTGGAATTTTCAAAATCAATTCTAGAAATTTAGATTCAGATTTGGAATGTCTATAGATTGGATTTGGAATGTCCAAAATCAATTCTGAAAATCGAAATTCAGATTTGGAATGTCCAAATTCAATTATGGAAACTGGATTCAACTTTTGAAGGTACAAAAAGGAATATATTTGAACACCAAGATATGTCTTGGATTATTTTTCTTTTGTAATTTAAATTATTTTCTTTTAATAGGATTTGTCAAGTATGCCGTTCAATTTTGCTAGTTTTATTTTTAATTAATTATGCATGTTGATGTAGGAATTAATTTTATTAATTGATTGCATAAAGTATGCCATCTAGATTAAGATCCCACCATAGGTTAAGCATGATCATGCATTTTAATTATTTTTTTAAATATAATTGTTATATTTGGAATACTATGATTAAAATGCTCATTTAATTTGATTAGATGATTTGCATATCTTTCAATATAATTGTTATATTTGGATTTTTTAAATTAGGATATACTTCCTATTCATAATAAGAATCCATATTTTCTTAATAAGGATTAAGATATCCTTTCCTAATGAGATTGAGATATTTTCCCAATAAGTACTAAGATATTTTCTCAATAAGTATTAAGATATTTTCCTAATGAGATTATGATATTTTCATAATGGGATTATATATTTTCTAATAAATATTATAAAATTCTCTAATAAGATTAGAATATATGATAATCTTTTATTTATTGTTTAAAGGGTTTAAAATGGTAAAATTTCAAGTTTATCCATAAGGTGAATTAGTTTTTAATAGGATTAAAAACATTGCTTACAATAAATTTAAGATCATTAATCTAGTATTAATAGTTAATTAAATATTAATGAATGTGAAATAAAAATTGACTATAAGGGAACCTTGTCTAAGAAAAGTTACACGGGTGAGGTACTTAAGTTGACTGGAAAGGAACACCTCTACTTGGGAGCTGGCCTGGGGGTTGAATTAATCAAATTTTATTTTATTTCATTAAGCCGACTCAAAATGTGATTAGTTTTAAATAGTTTAATACACTTGGTAATTCACATTAAAATCAATCAAACAAACATAAGGGTTATGAAAGAGTAGATTGAACAACTTCGATGAATGAGATTAACCTAATTTGTCTAAGAAATAGAAAACCCTATTTCAAAATACTTAGTGGGAGAAGGAAATCTGACAAGGTATCCTATCGTCTCTATTATAGATTCACAAGATGAGATTCATGTGGGGCCTCGTGGCGGCTTTTGGACCGTCCCCCTACTGAAGGTGTTTGCATGGGTCAATATCAGGGTGAATCTCTAGAGAAAGTATTTTGAAAATAGTAAGTGGGATAAGGAAATGTGTCAACATATCCTACGATCTCTATCATTGGTTCACAACGTGAGATTCATGTGGGGCCTCGCGGCGGCTTTTGGACCGTCCCCTACGGAACGTGTTTACATGAATTAATATCAGGGTGAATCTCCTGAAAAAGTTAGGATTGTAATTTTATTTACAATACATGACCTACCCTACGGCGGCACTTGTTGGGATAAAATTTTAGAATATAAAATAATGGGTTACACTTACAAATATTTAATTAAGGTTGTTAATGATTTTCTTGACCAAACTAATGGTAACTAAATGTTATAGAAATAAGAGTTATTTTGGGATAACACTTGGTTGAGATTTTCTCAGTTTAGTGAAGGAGCATTTGACCTACCCTACGACGACACTTTTTTTAACTCACTAAAGTATCATAGCATTAGAAGTTAATGTTTTAGGGTTCATTTATCAAATCGTTTGTTTTCTATGCTGAAATTGAATGAATACTGATTGCATCTTGTTAAATTTTTTTTTTTTTATATTTCAATATTATGTCTATTTCTCTCAATATTAATTTTCGTTACTAATTTGTCAAATTGATAAAATAATATCACATGGAAAAATAATGTTAACACTATATAATGACAGTGTAAATTTTTCTTTAATTGGTCTTTATTGAGAAATGTTCTAAAAAACCTGTTGCCAATGCTAATCGAATTGTTCGTTAAACACATGATTAATAAATCAAAATAACGAGATGGCTTATAAAATTTTTCTATTTGACATATTAGATGTCAAGCTAAGAAGATAAAGAAGATGACAACAATATATGAGATATTGTTGAAGTCAAAAACCTAGATTTAGATATTTATCTAAATAATCTAAAAAATTAAGTATTAAAAAAATCCAAGAAAATAAACCATATGACTATAACTAAAAGAAAATAGTTTCTAAATTAGCAAAGTAGTCATAATAAGAGGAACTTATGAAATACCTCTATAAGAAGAAATGGTTAAAATAATCATTACCACTTATATAGTAGATTCAGATCCACAATTAAGATTTGTTCTTCATTACATTTTATATGTATTTCTTGGAAAATACTTAATGATGTAGAATTTTTTTTTTTGCAACAGTAGTTTAATTAATGCGGGGATTGAACCCATGACCTTTTGGTCACCGGCACAACCCTATGCCAATTGAGCTATGCTCGGTTTTGTGAATATGGTGTTTTTAGTACCATAGGAGAAATTCAATTTTCTAATTTTATTACTAATAAAATGTTCATATAATATGAATATTTTAGTATTAGAATTTTTTATTTTTAAAGTTGTTTGAAAAGTTCAGCTGAACATAAGAACAATTTGTATGTGTTAATTGTTAACATATAAAATACTACACACTGAGAAAGTCAGGATTATAGAATCCAGAATATAAAGGCAATTTATATTCTCCCAAAATACGATACTTGTCTTTGGCACTCAAAAATTATTCTCATCAATTTGAATAAAAAGACTACTAAGAGGTGATTCTCTAAATGTTAGAGTTAATTACTTTATATGTCTTAAGATCTTGCCTTTCATGCATGATAATCAATAGGCTTTTGTTGGAAAAGCCTACAAGCCAAAGAACACTGATGAATATTTCATCACTCTAGTTGATGATTATTCAAGGAATATGTATCGTAACCTAATGCAACATAAGTATGAATATTTTGAAAAGTTCAAGGAATACAAGACTCAAGTTCAAGGTCAATTAGGTAAATTTATCAAGACACTATGATCAGATCACAATGAAAAGTATAGGAACCTTACGTACTAAGACTAATTGATAGAAAGTGAGATTTTATCTCAACTCTAGCACAAAGTACAATTGTGTGAAATTGTGCGGTAAGAAGAGAAACAAGACCTTGTTAGGCACAGTCAGAACAATAAAGAATTATACGTCATTATCAAACTCTTGTTAGGATATGCAATAGAGATTGTATAGTGAACATGATTCTATCTAAAAGGTGCCCATGAGACAACTTTGAGATTATAGAAGAGTAGTAAAACTAGTTTACAACCCTTCATGTTTTGGAGATTTTAAGCATACATGCTGGAACTATCCCAAAATGACTGGAATATATTCAATAGTGTTGAAAAGTTGGTTCCAAGTGAAACCACTAAATAGTTAACAATTTAATTACATTTGATAGTCAAATGGATCCTAGTCCTAAATTGGATAAGCATCATCGTAGTGGGAGAGTTATGAGATGATCCGACCATTTTGAGGGTTTAATTGAAGCCTAAGTTGTCATATTAGATGACAAAATGGAGAGGCAATGACAAAGACTAGTAGATCAAAGTCATAAATCTCGAGATAGAGTATATGTACTTCATCTTTTTCTAGAACTTGTAGATATTCTTGATGGGATAAAACCCATAAGTTATGAATATATCTACAAAAGTAAATGTTTTGTAAATAGGAAGGTACACACCTTCAAAATAAGACTAATAACAAATATAGTAGGAGAAAGTAAACCATGAGTAATCTTTCTCATTTGTTGTCATGCTAGTGTCTATAAGCATTCCTGGATTCTATAATTCTGACTTTCTCGGATATGGCAATTTCTATCACTAATAACAAATATAGTAGGAGAAAGTAAACCAATATAAAGTAATCCAGAATGTAATACTTAATTTTGTAAATAGGAAAATTGTATAATCCAGAATGTAAAGTAATTAACTCTAACAATTTAATTAAGGAAAATTGTATCAAATGTCAATTTAGAGTAAAATAATAAAAAATATAGCACTTTTAAAAAAAAATTGCGAATATGGCAATTCCTATCACTGATAGGAGTCTATCGCTGATAATAGTCTTTTTTATAGAATTTTGTCAGTGATAATAGTCTATCACTGATAGAAGTCTATCAGTAATAGTCATAAAGTCTATCAGTAATAGTTATAAAGTCTATCAGTGATAGCCACTGATTTTTTTGCCATATTTGCAAAAGGTTTTAAACTTTGCTAAATTTGCAATTATTTTTGGTCTGATTGCTATTTGTGCAACCAGCCCATTAATTAATTCAAATTTGATATCCAATAAATCCAACACTAATCCCGATCATTCTCGATATACTTGAATATGAATCCCTATTCGCAATTGAACGTTATGACGTTAAATATATCACATATATTTAACGCTTATTCCCTAATTCGAATTCGAAAACTTCAAATTCACTCGTCACACTATTCTAAGGTTTAGTCTGATATGAGCTAGCAGGGGGACCTCATGGACCTACAGATCATAAGCTCCAACGATCCGAGATTAATTTATTAAACTCTTTAACTCAGTTAATCAACATTCGTTAACAACCAGGACATTCCACTATAGCCTAGTAGTTGCACTCTCCTCAGTGTAGATATATTTTTGTCCACTCGATATAACAATGATTAGTAAGTTGACCCTTCCCAAGTTGTTCGTAATTTACGGCTGGGTCAAGTATCTGTTTTACCCCCGTAATTACATCTTGCTCCTTAAGTCCCACTGATCCTCTAATGAACAATTGGTTTGTGATATAATCACTAAACCGATTGGTATGTGATCTAATCACTATACCGAGTCCCTCTCGGGCCAATGAGAAGGTGAGGCCCCTTGTTCAAGACCTGGAGTCAACACTTAAGGGAACAACCTATCTACTATCCCTAGAAACGGGTAGGACTGAATTCCATCTTGTACCCTATGTCCCCAACTATATATTCGGTATTACCCCTGAAATGGGAGGCTTATTGAGTCGGCGTTGTTGAGCCACTCTCACCCATGCAGATCTAAGGATTATCCCGAATAAACAGCAGTTCATAGTTAGCTCAGGATTAATGTCAAGTTACCTAGGTCATCATTTTGAAATAGTCGGTCTTTAAAACAGTAAACAACGTTATAAAGCAAGAGTGACTTTTTTCGCGGTCCGGTCTAATGCAAACTTTTTGCATAGGACGCCCCCTGATAGCTCGAAAATAGAGCTATAATTATAGCCTTAAATCTAGCTAAATTTCATGCTTAACTCAATTAAATCTCTTTAATTTAGGTATTTCATGGCAAAGAGCTCGGGAAGTCAAATTATAAATTTTAGGGCTAAATCGATCAGTTTAGAGGTTTCAGGAAGTGTTCGGGTCAAGAAGATAGGCCAAAAGAAGCTCGGGAGCCAAAACAACCCAAAAATGGGCTAAGACCCGAGAGGTCAGCGCCTAGGCACCCAATCGAAGGCATCAGGCAGAACGCCAGTGCCCAGGCGCTGTCTCGAACCTCCCAGACCCAGACTCAGTGCCGCAGCGCCTAGGCGCCCGACATTAAATTCCCAGACCCCGCAGCGCCCTAGCGCTGGCCGCTTAGAGCCTCTGCGCGAAAACCCGAGAGCTCAGCGCCGCAGCGCCTAGGCGCCCGTCATCGAAAATTTCCAGAATCCGCAGCGGCCCAGCGCTGGCCCGCGGCGCCTAGGCGCCCGTCATTAAATCCGTCCAGAGAGGTTAGCGCCCAGGCGCTGCCCCGATTCCGCGCGCGCGCGCCCCCAGCGCCTCGGCGCCGACTAATGGCGCCTAGGCGCTGGCCTTATGCAGAAATGGGTATTTAAGCCATTTTTCCGAAATTAGGGCATTCTCTTCTCCCCCTTCTCTTCTAAAAACGATTCTTCACCCATTTTTGGCAATTGTACCTTGTTGCGTGCTCAGTGTTTAAGTAAATATGCAATGTGAGAGCACTCAGAACATGCAAGCATACATGATCTTGTAGCAAGTAATAAGTATTTTTTCATTCGATTTCCCACAAAGATTTATTCTTAGTTACTAACGAAGTGAGATGTTAACTTAGAAAGGGTGGTATAAATGGGGTGAAATTGGGTTTAATGTGCCTAACTAATAAAGAACATGCGAGATATGCAAGCATAACAAAGACAAGTAAAGAGGTTAACTTGAATGTAGGAGAAAAAGAATTGCAGAGAAAGCAATTATCTAGCAATAAAATCGCAAAACAAAAGACTGGAAAAATGGCTAAGGCAAAAATAGAACTAAAAGAATTGCGCAGACAACAAATTTCTAGGAATTAAACTAACAGCGTTTTAAGGGTGAAGTGTGGAAACAAGGTCAACTAACGACTCCTCTATAAACTTTTTCATACGATTCTTCAGCAGTAGATCAACTTATCATGCATCAATTTAACTCATTCTCATGTATCTCTCGATTTCATGCATTAGATCCTTTAGTTTACTCATATCCAAGTAAGGCTCAAGCATCTATTTATATAAGCAAGTTAATGAATTGTGCTAGGAAAACGCCTATTTCTAGGTCGTTTTCTAGCTACCATGAAAGGCTAGCATGAATGGACGACTCTGAACTCTTACTCCTTCCGGAGGTTAGGAGTTCTTTAGAAAAAATGGATGGCCAATCGAAATTGTCCGTGGGATGAAGTACACATACATTCAATGCGTGCAAAGCTATCCTACACGCTGAATTCACGTATTTCTACCTATAGATTCATCATTAGCAGACCCTTATGTGGTTTAGTTACTCATGGATGATGATGGATTGGAAAGATTAGATAGATTATACATCATTGACAATAGAATGAAAGTAAAGAAAGAAACAGAAAGCGATAAAGAAACTGGCAACGTGGGTAAATGATCCTCTATTCAATAAGATTCAAACTTAATGTGCAGGGACTATAAAGCAGAAACAACTAAGCAAATGGAAACGAATTGAACCAATGTAGCAAACAGAAGTAAATGGCAGCAAAAGAAACAGAAAGGAATGACAGAACACAATAGAAAGCAAATAAACGTGTGCGTGAACTCCTCGCCGCAAGCGCCTCGGATGAAGGGAGAAGGTGAGCTTTGTTTGGGGATGAATCCAATCAGAAGAGAAGAAGGATCTTCTCTTCTTCCTCTCAGATTATCGATTCCAACAGCTGATTCCTTCACGCCAACAAACGGAAGAGAAAATAGAGAGAAACTGCGTTGAGATGGGAGTTCTACGCTTCCAAGCTTGTCGTTCTCCTTCCCCATTGACCTCCTTTTATAGTGTTTTGCAGGTATTCTTCAGCCAAGGAGAACCATCCATTCTGAACGACGATCTTCCACGTGGCAGCATGAGGGAAATTGGGCGCCTGAAAGATCGTAACAAAACGGCGGACAGTTAGACAACTTAACAATTTTAACTTAAACATTGCGGAGACAACAATGTTTTCGCAATGTTCCTGCAATACAGAATTTGAACTGCTTTAGCTTTGTTTTTGATCCTTTCTTGTTCCTTTTACAAATAACTCTTGATTTAGTTCCATTCTATGAATTCTCATATATAAGCAAATGTTTAGACTAAATTCTATCAAAAACGCTTAAGAGTTTACACCATTCTATAGCAAATAAGTCCCTAAAATATGTACTTTTGGAGACGTAACACACCCCCAAACTTAAGTTATTGCTCGTCCTCGAGCAATATAAGGGCTTACTTGGGCTGCTATCACTCTATCTGACTACTTGCTGACTTCCCTAAGTTCACTATCTAAGGCATGGCTGTCCTGTGACACTCTTCTAAGTTCAAACTAACTTCTCATTCTGCTTATTCTGATTTCTCTTGCCTTGTAAACCTACTGCCTTTATAAATCTCCTACAACTAATCTATCTGCCTTATGTCATTAGGTTCATTGTGCAGCTATCCCTAAGTTTTCAAATTCTTCCTTGTTTCACCCCAGACTTAGTACATGCTTCTAATGTCTTTCTTTTAAGCTACCTAGGATTCCTTAGAGTCATGCCAGTCTTAGTACACACACAAGTAACAGTAGTACATTTCATAGGACAACCTAAACTCTGGCATTACTACATTGGATATACATTCATCTCCCTTAACAAACCTACAAGCTACGACCCTGTGCTTAGCAACTGGGATCAGAGTTCATTCATAAAGGACACCTAAGCACATAAGCTATGACTCGCAGACATACATTCTTCTTCCTTGGTCTTTCCTTTTCCTTCTTTTATTTTCCTAGTAGAGTCTCTTCTTGTGGTTTGCCTTTTGATGCAGTGTCACTTGTGGGTTACACAAATGGCCCTGATTACTCAGCAACCTCAAGAGAGACACTACTCTTTATTCTTTTGGTTTTCAATCAATTTTTTTTTTTCATTTCATTTCAAAGAAGAAGAATGCTTATGTTTAAGAGGGAGAGAGGAATGTTCCTAAGCCTAGGGCTGCCTCCCCCAAACTTAAACTTCTCATTGTCCCCAATGAGAGTCTGAGGTGGCACACCCCCAAACTTGTCCTAGAAGCATCTAGTCTAAGGAAAAATAAGCAGAACTTAAAACTCCTAGGCATAAAAATAACCTTCCTAAAATAGATAACTCAGACGCAGAAGTTTGTAAAAACACATGGTAAGGGCTTATAGAGGTGCATGCTGAGCAATTAAGGAAGCTAAATCAAACTAACAAAGGTGTACTATGACACTCATCCAGCATACTCAGCAGATAGATCACATATTGAAGTCAGTACAGCAACAAAATATCGAGATATAAACAGACACAGCCCATCCAACAATCGTCCAATAGCATGTGAAAACTAACAAAAAAATTGCGGACTCCGCAAAGAATTCGCATTAAACCTACAGAGCATTTTTAGCAGTGATCAAGGCTCCTAGCATGCTATTTCCAGTCATTCAAAACTACATTAAACAGCAAAACTAACTACACTAACTACTCAGATACCATCAAACAAAAGCAAACTATCCTAAACAAACAAAAGAACAATTAAAACAGACCAAGCATTTGATTAATAACAGGGGTCATAAGTCACATAAAAGCAGTTTTTTTTATTTATTTATTTTCAAGAGGGATCAGAAAACTCCCTCGAATGCCGTTCAGATTGGCATTCAAACATCTTCATCCTCATCTCTCCTTGCTGTAGGAGGCGCCCATGGCTTCAGCAGATCTGTGGGGAAGGCAGGGAATATGCATCCCAGCTGATCAGCTACGTCCTTGTCCCTTGCCTGTGCATACTCAGCCCACTGAGCCATCTTGTGCTGCAGGTCCATTAGGCAGGCCATGGACAACGATTGTGCCGCAGCCAAACTGTCCATCTCAAATTCCATGTTGCCCCTCCTATGCATCCTCAAAAGGGTGGGCAGCTCCAGATGGCCCGTGTAAGCCAATTGCTTCTCATTCTTCTCCATTGGCACTCCTGCACGAAGGCACAATTTAGTTATGGTATTTGGGAAAAATAGCTGACCCTTACCTTTCTTTGAACAGTCAGCAATGGAGGCGACAATGACTTCACCAACGTCAATGGTGAGTCCCCGCATGATGGCATACAGCAGCAATGATCGCCCTGGTTGATAGTCGTCTCGTGGGTCACAGGGGAGATACGTCTGCGCACAAAAGAGAACCAGACGGCCGCCTTGTCTTTCAGGGTTGCACTCATCAGGGTGTGCTTCCCGTTTCTTGAAATTGCCCAAGATGCTTCTGGTTTGCCTATCGTGTGCAAGGCCAATTCTAAGACTGCCTCAGAAGGCAGGTCAACCATCTTGGCGTAATCAGAATGAGGATACCCCTTAAGGGCATAGGCCTCATTGATTGCATTGGCGGAGAAGTCGACCTCTACACCTCTCACTGTGGACATACATGCTTCAGGGTGCGTGAGGTTGGCGTAGAAGTCATACACCATGTCAGGGTAGGCTGGAATTGGGGGTCTGCACAGATCCTCCCAGCCATGGGTGATGATTCCTGCGCGCAAGAATTGCGGCAGGTCCGCCAACGCATCAAGGAATCCTCGCTCGTGGAGGAGTTCCTTTTTCCTTAATTCGAGGCCCTTGGCCTCAGCTTCTTGTGAGACATACCTCACAGCTGGAGGTTCATCCTCGGGGTACAGCTTTTTTTCCCTTTCTCTTTCGCCTTGGCCTATTCAGCAGCCTCAACCTTCAATTTCTTTAAAGAAGGTTCACCTCCAACCTTCTTCTTCTTGGCTCGCTTGGATGCCTTCGACCGCTTGCCTTTCACGATCACAGGGGCCCTTTTCTTGAGACGTGCCTTGGAGGTCATTTGCTGGAGACAGTCCCCCAATGTTTCGTCCATCGAATCCCTGCTTCCCCCCTCCATAGGGCTGTCAAGACTGACTTCCCTTAAGGGGGAGAATACCTCCTCGTCCTCCGCCGGTTCGTCACCTTGAACCGAGTCTTGGTGCTCTTCAGGTGGAGCTTCAGGCTCCGGCGTTTGTGGGGAAGGTTCAGGGCTTTGCCTGGCCGTCTCATAGGATGAGCGGCCACTCCCACGACTCTCCTCGCTGGGATTCTTTTCTTTCATCGATGAGTCCTCCACCGCAACCGTCCACTTCCGTTTCTTAGGTGTACCGACTGGTTCAGAAGGACCAGCAGGTATCTCAGTCACCACCTTCCACTTCTTTCTTCGCACTGGGAGCTTCGGAGGCCGTGAGGGCTGCGCAACATCGGCGTCTGCTAAGGAAAGCAGCGCCTCTCTCGCAGCTTCTTCTGCGTCAGGCGACTTCTTTTTGGGTGTGGATCGATCTGCTCGCGTGGACACCATTTTCGTTCTTTGAGGATCTGAAGGTAGGAGATGCAGAGGAAGAAGAAGATTGAATTTTGGAGGTCCAACGGATTGAGAAAACGTAGAGGGCAGGGATCGAATGTCGGCTATTTGTACTCGAGTGTATTCCAACGGTTAGTTTCTGTTGCGGACTCAACAAATCTTCTGCAATTAATTCGCCTAGCCGTTGGGATATTTCTTGATTTAAGTGGCAAGATTCAGCAACAAAATCTTTGATTTAGCCCGATCTTCTTCGTGGATCTTCACCCCTTGATTCACCTCCTTCATTCCCTCTTAAAAATCTCCCATTAATATCCACTAATTAAAACAAAAATCCGTAATTAAAATCACAAATAAACAACTAAAACACAAACCGAAATACTGGGAAAAAAAACTAAGGCATAACCTTCTGATGGATGAGCACAGTGGTCACTCATCCCCTCTCGATTCGATTCTTAGGCTTCTGATAAGAGGAAGGCCGAGAGTGTTTGCACATCTCCTTCCTCATAGTAATGTTTCAGCCTCGCACCATTCACCATGAACGGTTGCCCTTGATGTAAGTTCCGAATCTCAATAGCACCATGAACAAAAACGTTAGTTATCACAAAAGGACCTGACCATCTAGACTTAAGTTTGCCTGGAAATAACCTTAATCGTGAGTTGAATAATAAAACATGCTGCCATTTTTTAAAGTCCTTGAACCTCAGTCTACTATCATGCCAAATCTTAGTCTTTTCTTTATACATTTTAGCATTTTCGTAGGACATATGTCTTAGCTCGTCTAACTCATGTAATTGCAGAGACGCAAAGTTCCAGCATCGGTCACGCAATAATTTAGCTCTTTTAAGGCCCAAAAGGCTTTGATTTCCAATTCGAATGGTAAGTGACATGCTTTTCCATACACTAGCCTATAAGGAGACATACCCAAGGGTGTTTTATATGCAGTCCTATACGCCCAAAGTGCATCGTCTAACTTAAAAGACCAGTCTTTCCTATTAGGTTTGACCACTTTTTAAAGTATGTTCTTGATCTCCCTATTGGATATTTCGGCTTGTCCATTTGAGTGTGGGTGATAAGGGGTTGCTACTCTATGTCTAACATTGTATTTAGCTAATACCTTTTCCATAGCTTTATTTATAGAGTGGGTTCCCTCATCACTTATTATTGCACGTGGTGTACCAAATCTTGTAAAAATATGCCTATTAAGGAACTTAATGACTGTTTTGGCATCATTTGATGGACATGCTATGGCTTCTACCCATTTAGAAACGTAATCTACAGCTAGAAGTATATAGAGGTTACCTGAAGATGGAGGGAATGGTCCCATGAAGTCAATGCCCCACACATCAAAGAGTTCCAACTCTAGGATGTAGGTGAGAGGCATCTCATCCTTCCGACTAAGGTTACCTGTTCTTTGACATTCATCGCAGCTGTGTGCATGGTCGTGTGCATCCTTGAATATCGTGGGCCAGTAGTAGCCACTTTGGAACACCTTTGCAGCCGTCCTTTGGCCACCAAAATGTCCACCATAAGGAGACGTGTGGCAGTGCTGTAACACTGACTTTGCCTCAGCAGCCGATACACACTTCCTCAGTAATCCGTCTGCACATGTTTTGTAAAGTGTAGGATCGTCCCAGATGAACTTCCTAGCTTCATGTAGAAACCTCTTCTTTTCTTGCCCCCCTTTGAAAGTTGGTAGTACCTGCGAGGCAAGGAAGTTAGCAATATCCGCAAACCACGGTTCCTCATCGTTATCACGATGGGCTAACACAAAGACATGCTCATCAACAAAGGCATCAGAAATTGCTGGCTCAGCAATTTTTTCGCAATTACTTCGCAATCGTGATAAATGGCCAGCAACTACATTTCCGCATCCTTTTTATCTCTAATGTCTAGATCAAACTCTTGCAACAATAATACCCATCTAATTAACCTAGGATTAGCATCCGCCTTCCTCATTCAGTATTTTAGTGCAGAGTGATTGTTGCGTGCTCAATGTGTTAAAGATAAATAAGCAAGAAGGTAGAGAGAGCACTCAGAACATGCAAGCATACATGGTCTCACAGCAAGTAGTAAGTATATTTCATTCGTTTTTTCCACAGAGACTTATTTTTAGCTATTCATGAAGTGTATTTGTTAAGAAAGAAGGGGTGGATTTGATGGGGTAAAATTGGTTTTTAATTATCTAATTTTTGCTGAATGTGTAAAGGAATGCAACATAAACAAATGCAAGTTGAAATTAGACTCAAAAGACAAGAGATGGAATTAATAAACGAAGAAGAAAACAGCTAAACAGAATGGTAACTTAGCAGAATTGCGGACACCGCAATTTTACCGCAATTGAATAACAGCGAAAGTGTGTAAATGGGTGAATTAAGGGCTACTAATGACTATCCTATAGGCATTTTTATACGATTCTCAAGCACTGGATCTACTCTCTATGCATCAAACTCACTCTATCTCATGTATCGTCCGATTCCATGCATTAGATTCTTTAGTTTACTCGACTCAAAGTAAGGTCTTAAGAATCTTGTTAAAACAGAAGTGTTTAGTTTGTACTAGGGAAACGCCTATTCCTAGGCCGTTTCCTGGTTACCATGAAAGGCTAGCATGATTATACGACTCTGAACTCTTACTCCTTCCAGAGGTTAGGAGTTCTTTGGACAAAATGGATGGCCAATCGAAATTGCCCGTGGGATGAAGCTTACATACAATCAATGCTTCGAGAGCTATCCTACATGCTTGGTTCACGTTTTTTAGCCTATAGTTCTGTCATTAGCATGCCCCTAAGTGACTTAGCTACTCATGGATATATAGAGAACAGAAATGTAAGATAAAACAGACATGCTTAGAAGGGAAATATACTCCAAACAGTAAGTCAAAACCGTAGCAGCAGAAGATGGAAACTGTGAAATGAAGTCTTGCAATTTGATTACTTTGAATGTTGAACGGACAAAAGGAAACTTAAAGGAAATAATTCAAAGACAGACAGCGACGCAATGCAGTAGATAGAACACTAAACTAGAAACAACAACTGATCAAAGCTGGAAATTAGAAAAGGAAAACAGAAAGCAGGAAATGACGCGTGAAAGCTTCGTCGCAATCGCCTCGAATGAAGGATCAAAAAGAGCAGCCTTGCTTGGATGTATCCAATCGGGAGAGAAGACGAATCTCCTCTCCTTCCTATCAGATTATCGACTCCAACAGCTGAGCTTCGCAAACCAACAGACGGCGAAGGAAAAACAGAAGAACAGATGGACTGCGAGAAGACTCTACGCTTTCGGATGATGATTGAACCTCCGACTTTGACCCCCTTTTATAGTAGTTTGCAGGTGCGTTTGGGCCAAGGAGAACCATCAATCTTCAACGTCATATATCAGAATGGGTGGAGGAGAAAGAACAAATCCCTGAAATTACGGAAATTAACAGAAATAGATCAGTCAACTTACGGTTTTCACTTGAATAATTGCGGCTTCAGCAATGTTTTCGCAATGCTGTCGCAATGCAGTTTTTTCATTCTTTTCCTTCGGTTTTCAACCCTTTTCTTTCCTATTGTACAAAAGTCCTAATTTAGCTACCTTCTTCTCATTCTCATATTTAAGCATAGGTTTAGGCTAAATGCTATCAAAAACACCTAAAAGTGTACATCTTCTTAAGCTAAATGGGTCCTAAATAAGTCACTTTCAGAGACTTAACACACCCCCAAACTTAAGGTTTTTCTTGTCCTCAAGCATACTAAGGACTTACCTAGGCTGCTGTTTCTTCTTCTTTAACCACCTACTGACTCCCTTATATCCCTATCTATAGCACTGCTGTCCTGTGACACACTTCTCAGTTTAAAACTACCCTCTTATCTAGCTTCTTCTGACTTCGCCTGCCTAACACTCACCTGCTTTTATTAACTTCCTACAACTGATCTATTCGCTTTTGTCATATCATGCCACTATCCCTAAGGTTTCAAATTCTGCCTAGCTTTACCTCAGACTCAGTACATGCTTCTAGCTCTATTTTTAATGTGTCTAGGATTCCTTAGAGTCATGCCAGTCTTAGTATTAACGGTGACAGTAGTACTTTAAAGAACAACCTAAACCCTGGCATCACTACATTGGAAAAACACTCATCTCCCTAAACAACCCTACAAGTTACAACTTTGTGCTTAGCTAATTGAGGATCAGAGTTCTTTTTAAATAGGACACCTAAGCCACAAAGTTATAACTCCTAGGTATACATTCTTCTTCCCTATTCTTTTACCTTTTTTCTTACTTAGGTGGGGCCTCTCCTTTGGTTGCCTTTTGGTGCAATGCCACTTGTGGGTCACACACTTGGCACTGATTACTTAGCAACCTAAGAGAGACCCCCCTCTTCATTCTATTTTTCATTTTTTTTTTTTTCAGTTCATCATTTTTTGTAAAGGAGAAGAAGAATGCTTATGTTTCTAAGGGAGAGAGGAATGTCCCTAGGCCTAGGGCGGCCTCCCCCAAACTTCAACTACTCATTGTCCCCAATGAGTGTCTGAGGTGGCACACCCCGAAACTATCCTAGAAGCATCTAGTCTAAGGTAAAACAAAGAGAATCTAAAGCCCTAGGCATAGACAGAACATTGAAAAGAAAATATCACAGCAGCAGTAAATTAAAAAAACAGACAGTTAAAGGCTTAAAGCTGTGCATGCTGAGCTTTTTAGAGGTTGATTTTAAACTAGCAAAGGGTGTCCTATGACACTCATCCAGGATGCTCTTAGATAAGCTATAAAAGGTAGTCATGATAGCAGCAAAAGATGGAATTTAAACAGATTACAGCCTAGCTAAACAGACAGTCCAAAACATGCTTCCAGTCATGAAAATTGCGGGTACCGCAATTATTTCGCAATTAGATCAGGGCAGATATAACAGTGATTAAGGCCCCTAAGCATGCTCTTTCCAGTCATTCACGCTCTCCTAAAAATAAAATAAAACTAACCTATCTAGTCACCTATCAACAGACTATACTAAGCAAAATTAAAAACATAAAACTAAGCATCTAAGACAGATCAAAAAAATGTACTAAAACAGCATAATTCACATAGTTTATCAGAAAGCAGAAAATTGTTTGTTTTTTCTAAGGGAACAGCAATACTCCCTTCAGTGCATTTCAAACCAGCACTCAAACTTCTTCATCCTCATCTGGTTGTCGTGGTCGTGGAGGCACCCATGGAGTCAGGAGGTTTGTAGGGAAATCAGGGAAGATGCACCCAAGTTGGTCTGCAACTTCCTTGTCCCTTGCCTGTGCGTAAGTGGCCCATTGAGCCATTCTCCTCTGCATATCCATCAGACAGGCCATGGATAGGGACTGTTCAGCAGCCAGCCTATCCAGTTCAAACTCCATATTCCCCTTCCTCTTCAGCCTCAGGCTAGCAGGCAGCTCCAAGTGGCCTGTGTAAGCCATTTGCTGCTCCATGCGCTCGGTGGGGACTCCTGCAAGCAAACATAGCTTGGTTATGGTGTTAGGGAAAAACAGTGGTCCCTTACCTTTCTTGGCGCACTCAGCAATAGCAGCAGTGATGACTTCTCCCACGTTGATCGTGAGACCTCTCATTATCGCATACACCAGCAGCGATCGGCTCTGGTTGATTGTAGTCTCGTGAGTCACTGGGGACAATCTCCTTCTCACGAACGAAAACCACACAGCCGCCTTAGCCGTGAGGTTGGCACTCATGAGAGTGTGCCTCCCATTGCGTGACACGGTCCAGGAAGCTTCAGGCTGGCCAATGGTCCGAATGGCCTCTTCCAGAACAGCCTCAGTAGGCTCATCAACAATCCGTGCATAATCTGTATGTGTTTGGCCCTTGAGACCATAGGCTTCGTTGATGGCCTTGGCTGAGAAATCCACTTCCACCCCTCTGACCACAGACAGGCCATCCTCAGGGCTGAGCACATTGGCGTAGAAATCATACACCATGCTCGTGTAGGCTGGATTGGGCGGTCTGCAAAATTCCTCCCAGCCGTGGTTGATCACTCCTGCGCGCAAGAACTGCGGCAGGTCAGCAGGTCGGTCGAGGAAGCCTTTCTCGTGCAGCAACTCCCTCTTCCTCAGCTCAGCACCCCTGGACTCAGCATCAGAGGAAACATACCTCACTGACTGAGGCTCGTCTTCAGGGTAGAGCTTTGCCTTCCCTTTATTTGATGGCTTGGCTGACTCGGCAATGGAAGAGCTTTACCTTGAGTCGTTTGAGCGATGGCTCAGTGCTCTCCTTCTCTGATGAAGGCACCTCCTTAGCCTTCTTCCTCTTTAGTTTCTTGGATCGCTTGGCTTTAAGGATCTTGGCCTTCTTCTTCTTCTTCAGCTTTGCCTCAATGTTGATCTGCTGCAGGCATGCCCCCAGCGTCTCTTCCATGGAATCATCCTGCTGTGCAGGACTCTCTGGGCTAGCTTCCCTTGCAGGCGAGAAGACCTCGTCTTCACCACCTTCCCCACTGCCCTGAGTGGATTCCTTGTACTCCCCATAGGGGAATTCAGGGTCAGGCCGTGGAGGCGTGTGCGAAGGTGTGGCACTCTGCTCTGCTGTAGGCGTCTGCACGGAATTCAGTGGTGAAGACGGCGTCTCAGGGCTTTGTGCAGGCGGTGATGATGAAAGCTCTGGGCTACGCACTGGTTCAGATGGTGAAGGGCTGTGCGCAGGTGAGGCAGATGGCGTCGAACCCTTCTTGGTTGACTCGTGGGACGCACGATCCGTTTCTTGACTCTCCACAGAGGGAGTCTTTGCTTTGCTTGGTTCGGCGGCCGTCTAGACACTCCACCGGCGCTTCTTGGGCGTGCCCGCTGGTTCAGAAGGGCCAGCAGGGATTTCTGTGACAACCCTCCACTTCCTCCTACGGATCGGAAGTTTGGGAAGAGGTCCGGTGCGTACAGCACCAGCATCTGCAAGGGTCAGAAGTGCTTCCCTCGCAGCCGCTTCAGCTGCGTCATCAGCCTTCTTCTTGGCTGCGGATCTTTCAGCCCTTGTGGACACCATTGTCGAATCTTGGAGGTTTGGAGAGAAGGATCAAAGATGAAGAGAATCTCAGTTTTCTTGGAAATCAGAGAATGAGAGAATCGTATCGATCGAGCGCCTTCTAACGGATATAAAGGCAACGGCTAAATCCCAACGGCTATATTTTGCGAATCCTGCAATTCCAGCGCAATTTTAGGGATATTTTTTCATCAAAATGTCAATCTTTACTCGCCCGTATCTTTTATTTGGCTCAACCGTTTATTGATTTTTAAAGCTGAAATTACTCTCCTTGATCCCCTCTTTCGATTCCCTATAAAAACAAATAAAACAAACATTAAATACTCAATTAAAATCACACCACAAAACACACAAACGATAACCGGAAAAAATGAAAAAAATAAACTAAGGCATTAGCCTTGACTAAACGAGCACAGTGACCACTCGTTCTCTCTCGTTTTTAGTTTCACGCTTCATTCAAAAGGAAGGCCGAGAGAGTCTTCACATCTCCTTCCTCATAGTAGTGCTTCAACCTCGCCCCATTGACCATAAATGGCTGACCTTGCTGCAAGTTTTTTATCTCTATTGCACCATGAACAAACACATTAGTAATGACAAATGGACCCGACCATCTAGACTTAAGTTTCCCTGGAAATAGTTTCAACCGTGAGTTAAACAACAAAACAAGTTGACCCTTCTTAAAGTCCTTAACTCTAAGTCTACTATCGTGCCAAATCTTGGTTTTTTCCTTGTACATCTTAGCATTTTCATAGGCCATATGCCTAAGCTCATCAAGCTCATGTAATTGCAAAGACCTCAGTGTCCCCGCATCCTTTACACAAAAATTAAATTCCTTCATGGCCCAAAATGCTTTGTTTTCTAACTCAAGTGGTAAGTGACAAGCCTTGCCATATACCAGCCTATAAGGGGACATACCTAGGGGTGTCTTATATGCTGTCCTATAAGCCCAAAGTGCATCCTCAAGCTTAAAGGACCAGTCTTTCCTATTAGGTTTGACCACTTTTTCTAGGATGTTCTTAATTTCCCTATTTGTAATTTCAGCCTGTCCATTCGAGTGTGGGTGATAGGGAGTGGCTACTCTATGTCTAATGTTATATTTAGCCAACACTCTCTCCATAGCCTTGTTAATGAAATGTGACCCCTCATCACTAATGATGGCACGAGGTGTCCCAAACCTAGTAAAAATGTGCCTATGCAAGAAGTTGGTGACTGTTTTAGCATCATTATTAGGACATGCTTTGGCCTCTACCCACTTGGACACATAGTCCACTGCTACTAATATGTAAAGGTTACCTGATGATGGAGGGAATGGCCCCATGAAGTCAATGCCCCATACATCAAAGAGCTCTAACTCTAAGATGTAGGTGAGGGGCATCTCATCCTTTCGACTGAGGTTACCTGTTCTTTGGCATTCATCACAGCTGTGGGCATAGTTGTGGGCATCTTTGAAGATCGTTGGCCAATAATAGCCACTCTGAAATACCTTTGCAGCTGTTCTTTGGCCACCAAAGTGTCCACCATAAGGAGCTGCGTGACAGTGCTGCAGCACAGACTTCGCTTCAGCAGCTGAAACACACTTCCTCAGTAAGCCATCAGCACAGGTTCTGTAAAGTGTGGGGTCATCCCAGATGAATTTCCTCGCTTCATGAAGGAACCTCTTCTTCTCTTGTCCTCCCTTGAAAACTGGTAATACCTGTGATGCACGGAAGTTAGCAATGTCAGCAAACCAAGGTTCCTCATCGTTATCACGATGAGTCAAAACAAAGACATGTTCATCAATAAAAGCATCAGAAATTGCGGGCTCCGCAATTTTTTCGCAATTGTGCTGCAATCGAGAAAGGTGATCTGCAACTACATTTTCACAACCTTTCTTGTCTCGAATATCCAGATCAAATTCTTGCAGCAATAACACCCACCTAATCAACCTAGGCTTGGCATCAGCCTTCCTCATAAGATATTTCAAGGCAGAATGGTCAGTGTATACAATTGTCCTAGTGCCTACAATATAGTTTCTGAATTTTTCACAAGCAAATACTACAGCAAGCATTTCTTTCTCAGTAGTTGTATAATTACATTGAGCCTCATTCAAGGTTTTACTAGCATAATATACAGGGTGTGTTAGCTTGTCAATCTTCTGTCCTAACATCACTCCTACAGCATAGTCACTGGCATCACATAACATCTCAAAGGGCAGATCCCAATTTGGTCCTACTATGATAGGGGCTGTGACTAGTGCTTTCTTAAGGGTGGTCCAAGCTACTACACATTCCTTAGAGAAGATGAATGGCCTATTTAATTCTAGAAGCTCACACAGAGGCTTGGCTATCTTAGAAAAGTCCTTAATGAACCTTCTGTAGAAGCCAGCATGCCCTAAGAAACTTCTAATGGCCTTGACATTCTGAGGCTGTACCAACTTCTCTATGATCTCAATTTTGGCTCGGTCAACTTCGACACCTGCCCTCGACACTCTATGTCCTAAGACAATCCCCTCATCCACCATAAAATGGCATTTTTCCCAATTTAGGACTAGGTTGGTCTCTTCACACCTAGCCAGGACTTGTCCTAGGTTTTCTAGACAGTTTGAAAATGAGTCCCCAAAGACTGAGAAGTCATCCATGAATATTTCTATCATGGACTCATCCAACTCAGAGAAGATTGCCATCATGCACCTTTGGAAAGTTGCCGGTGCATTGCATAAGCCAAAAGGCATTCTGCGAAAGGCAAAAGTTCCAAAAGGGCAAGTGAAGGTGGTCTTCTCTTGATCCTTAGGGTCTATAGTTATTTGATTATAGCCTGAATACCCGTCTAAGAAACAATAGTAGGCTCTACCAGCTATTCTGTCTAGCATCTGGTCAATGAACGGTAGAGGGAAGTGATCTTTCTTAGTTTCTTTATTTAATTTCCTGTAACCCATACACACTCTCCACCCTGTGACAGTCCTTGTTGGAATCAGTTCGTTGTTCTCATTGACTACCACAGTTATTCCCCCCTTTTTAGGTACACATTGGATGGGGCTCACCCACTGGCTACTAGCTATTGGGAAGATCACTCCTGCATCTAACCATTTTATTATTTCCTTCTTTACTACCTCTTTCATAGAGGGGTTTAGCCTACGCTGGTGATCTACCCTAGGTGTGTGCTCTTCCTCTAGTATAATTTTGTGCATGCAATAAGAAGGGCTAATGCCTCGAATATCAGCAATAGTCCATGCTATAGCCTTCCTATGTTGCTTAAGCAGTAAAATTAATTCAACCTCATGCTTTTCACTTAGCTTAGAAGAAATAATTACAGGCAGTGTATCATTATTCCCTAAATATGCATACTTGAGGTGAGTAGGTAGTGGTTTCAGTTCTAAAACAGGTGGATGCTCAATGGAGGGCTTTAAAGGATTCACAGACCTATCAGTTAAATCTATATTCATACATACATGTTGTGGTTTATCTACAGGCATATCCATTATGTCAGATACATTCAAGTCAGCTACATCTAATTGTACATATTCATTAGCATGCTTGGTTAATAGTACATGCTCTAATTGTTCTTCCATTAATGAGTCAACAATATCCATACTAGCACAGGATTCAAGGTCAGAGGGGTACCTTAAAGCTTTATATACACTAAACTTCACCTCTTCATCATGAACCCTCATAGTAAGCTCACCTTTTTGGACGTCTATAAGTGCCCTACCTGTGGCTAGAAATGGTCTACCTAGCAGGATGGGGACCTCCTTGTCTGCCTCATAGTCCAGGACAATGAAATCTGCAAGGAAAATAAATTTGTCAACTTTCACTAGAATATCCTCAATCTTACCTTCAGGGTATGCAATGGATCTGTCTGCTAGTTGTAAAGTGACAGTGGTTGGACGTGCTTCTCCTATTCTCAACTGGCGGAATAGGGACAGGGGCATGAGATTTATGCTGGCGCCCAGGTCACAAAGCGCTCTGCCCACGTGCTTGCCTCCAAGTTCTACAGGTAAGGTGAAGGAACCAGGATCCTTCTCCTTCTTGGGCAGCTTGTTCTGGAGGATGGCACTGCACTCCTCAGTGAGGTTTACTGTTTCAAACTCACCAATTATTTTTTTGTTAGTAATGATGTCCTTCAAAAACTTTACATAAGAAGGCATAGACTGCAAAACTTCTACAAAAGGAATGTTAACATGCACTTGCTTAAGAATTTCTAAGAATTTATTAAAATGCACTTCCTGTTCCTGCTTCTTCTTTAGCCTTTGAGGATATGGAGGTGGTGGCACATATGCAGGCACGTCAGGGCGCCTTAGGATAGGTGGAGGCCTTGGAATTTCTTCTATCTCCTCAACAATTGGCTCTAGCCTGGCTCCTGATGTGCTTGTTGGTGGTGGACCTTGGGTTGGCAGAGACTCCAGTGGAGCACTAGACTCAGTGTTCTCTACTCTCTTTGGTGTGTCCTTTGTGTTGCTTACCAAGGGTCTACCACTTCTAAGTTCAATTGCTTGAACTTGTTCTTTGCCATCTCTCCTTGGTACCTCGGTGTCAGCAGGAAGTCTACCTTGGGGCCTACTCTTGAGTTCATTGGCTAATTGGCCTATTTGGTTTTCTAGGCTCCTAAGAGTAGCTTGCTGGCTTTGAAGCGTAGCATCATTCTTAGCTATATATTCCTTGAGTAAGTTTTCTACAGAAGATCCTACAGGTTGATTGTATGGTTTTTGGTACATTGACTGGTTATGTTGGGGAGTGAAACCAGGTGTTCCACTCGGTCTAGGTTGGTTAGGATTTTGGTTAGTGTTTTGTTGGCCACCCCATGACAGGTTTGGGTGGTTTCTCCAACCAGGGTTATAGGTGTTGGAGTAGGGGTTATTCCTAGGCTGCTGCTGGCTCCCAACATAGCAGACTGAGGATGGATTCCCAGGGCAGTATTCATATGGGTGCCCTTCCCCACAGAATCCACAGATAAGTGCCTCGCCTTGACTTGGCTGGGTGCCCATTGACATGGCTGTGGCGGTATTGGCACTGGTTTGGAGATTGGCCTGAGCCATTTGCTTAACTAGGTTGGTCAGGGCGTTTATTTGGGTGCTCATGGCGCTTAGAGCATCCTTGTCTTGAGCTCTAGTTGGCTCTACTGGATCATCTGACCACCTACAGTGAGATGTTGAGATCTTCTCCAAGATCTCATAAGCTTCGTTGTAACTCTTGGACAACATGGAACCTCCAGCAGATGAGTTTAGAACTTGTCTGGTGCTGGGGTTGCATCCTTTAAAGAAGACTTCTATTTGGATACACCATGGAATGCCATGGTGTGGACATTTAATGAGAAGATCTTTGAATCTTGTCCAAGCTTCGTGAAGAGACTCACTCGGAGCTTGTTTGAATTTGATGATATCATCACGAAAGGTCGAATTCCTATCTGGTGGGAAATATTTGACTAGGAATTTTTCTGCTAAGTCTGTCCAATTGAGGACAGATCCTGAGGGTAATGAATTTAACCACGTTTTGGCTTTGTCCCTCAAAGAGTAAGGGAAAAGATATAGCCTCAGGGCTTCTTGGGACACTCCAGGAATGAGGAAGGTATCACTGACTCCTAGGAAGTTCCTAAGGTGGTTATGGGGGTCCTCATTTTCTATTCCAAAGAATTGTCCCACAGTGGACAACATTTGGAACATCACTGGTTTTAACTCGAATGAGTTGGCAGTGATTTCAGGACGGATTATGCTGGGGTTCAGCTCCCCAGGCATAGGTACTAGGTACGAAAGGATGGCGCTATCCTTGTCATTCGCTATTTCAATGGGATTGCGAGTGACAGGCACCAGGTTTTGATCTATTCCAGCCATTTCTTCTTGAGTGGATTGCGGAGACTCTGCGGTTTCAGCAATTATTTGAGGTAAAAGGGGTTGTTTAAAGAGACGTTTCTTGGCTCTATTTCTAGCTTTAAATAATCTCTCAGGCTCAGGGTTGAACTCTAGATCACTACTTGGAGTCTCATTCATAAACTACCCTAAATGGTACCTGTAGAAGAAATGAAGATGGATCAAATTCAATGGAAAATAACTTGGTGTTTCAGACTTAACAAACTTCGTTTTCACTTAAAATAAGTCCCCGGCAGCGGCGCCAAAAACTTGTTGCGTGCTCAATGTGTTAAAGATAAATAAGCAAGAAGGTAGAGAGAGCACTCAGAACATGCAAGCATACATGGTCTCACAACAAGTAGTAAGTATATTTCATTCGTTTTTTCCACAGAGACTTATTTTTAGCTATTCATGAAGTGTATTTGTTAAGAAAGAAGGGGTGGATTTGATAGGGTAAAATTGGTTTTTAATTATCTAATTTTTGCTGAATGTGTAAAGGAATGCAACATAAACAAATGCAAGTTGAAATTAGACTCAAAAGACAAGAGATGGAATTAATAAACGAAGAAGAAAACAGCTAAACAGAATGGTAACTTAGCAGAATTGCGGACACCGCAATTTTACCGCAATTGAATAACAGCGAAAGTGTGTAAATGGGTGAATTAAGGGCTAATAATGACTATCCTATAGGCATTTTTATACGATTCTCAAGCACTGGATCTACTCTCTATGCATCAAACTCACTCTATCTCATGTATCGTCCGATTCCATGCATTAGATTCTTTAGTTTACTCGACTCAAAGTAAGGTCTTAAGCATCTTGTTAAAACAGAAGTGTTTAGTTTGTACTAGGGAAACGCCTATTCCTAGGCCGTTTCCTGGTTACCATGAAAGGCTAGCATGATTATACGACTCTGAACTCTTACTCCTTCCAGAGGTTAGGAGTTCTTTGGACAAAATGGATGGCCAATCGAAATTGCCCGTGGGATGAAGCTTACATACAATCAATGCTTCGAGAGCTATCCTACATGCTTGGTTCACGTTTTTTAGCCTATAGTTCTGTCATTAGCATGCCCCTAAGTGACTTAGCTACTCATGGATATATAGAGAACACAAATGTAAGATAAAACAGACATGCTTAGAAGGGAAATATACTCCAAACAGTAAGTCAAAACCGTAGCAGCAGAAGATGGAAACTGTGAAATGAAGTCTTGCAATTTGATTACTTTGAATGTTGAACGGACAAAAGGAAACTTAAAGGAAATAATTCAAAGACAGACAGCGACGCAATGCAGTAGATAGAACACTAAACTAGAAACAACAACTGATCAAAGCTGGAAATTAGAAAAGGAAAACAGAAAGCAGGAAATGACGCGTGAAAGCTTCGTCGCAATCGCCTCGAATGAAGGATAAAAAAGAGCAGCCTTGCTTGGATGAATCCAATCGGGAGAGAAGACGAATCTCCTCTCCTTCCTATCAGATTATCGACTCCAACAGCTGAGCTTCGCAAACCAACAGACGGCGAAGGAAAAACAGAAGAACAGATGGACTGCGAGAAGACTCTACGCTTTCGGATGATGATTGAACCTCCGACTTTGACCCCCTTTTATAGTAGTTTGCAGGTGCGTTTGGGCCAAGGAGAACCATCAATCTTCAACGTCATATATCAGAATGGGTGGAGGAGAAAGAACGAATCCCTGAAATTACGGAAATTAACAGAAATAGATCAGTCAACTTACGGTTTTCACTTGAATAATTGCGGCTTCAGCAATGTTTTCGCAATGCTGTCGCAATGCAGTTTTTTCATTCTTTTCCTTCGGTTTTCAACCCTTTTCTTTCCTATTGTACAAAAGTCCTAATTTAGCTACCTTCTTCTCATTCTCATATTTAAGCATAGGTTTAGGCTAAATGCTATCAAAAACACCTAAAAGTGTACATCTTCTTAAGCTAAATGGGTCCTAAATAAGTCACTTTCAGAGACTTAACAGTGATCGGTGTACACAATGGTCCTAGTGCCTACAATATAATTCCTAAACTTCTCGCAAGCAAACACTACAGCTAGCATTTCCTTTTCCGTGCTTGTGTAATTACATTGTGCTTCATTTAGAGCCTTACTTGCATAGTATACAGGATGTGTTAGTTTATCTATTTTTTGTCTTAGCATAACCCCTACTGCATAGTCACTAGCATCACACATCATCTCAAATGGTAAATCACAATTTGGTCCTACTATAATTGGTGCTTTGACTAAGGCTTCCTTAAGTGTTGTCCATGCTAAGAAACATTCTTTTGAGAAGACAAATGGTTTGTTAAGCTCTAGAAGCTCACACAAAGGTTTAGAGATTTTTGAAAAGTTTTTAATGAATCACCTATAAAAGCCTGCATGACCTAGGAAACTTCTAATAGCTTTTACATTTTGAGGTTCCACTAGCTTCTCTATTATCTCTATCTTGGCCCTATCGACCTCTACTCCTGCTCTAGACACTCTATGACCTAGGACTATTCCTTCTTCCACCATAAAGTGGCATTTTTCCCAATTTAGGACTAGGTTGGTCTCCTCACACCTAGCTAGGACTTGTCCTAAGTTCTCTAAGCAATTATTAAAAGAATCACCAAAGACTGAGAATTCATCCATAAATATTTCTATCATGGACTCATCTAAGTCAGAGAAATGGCCAACATGCACCTTTGGAATGTTGTTGGTGCATTGCATAAGCCAAAAGGCATTCTGCGAAAAGCAAATGTTCCAAAGGGACATGTAAAGGTTGTTTTCTCCTGGTCCACAGGGTCTATGGTGATTTGGTTATATCCAGAATAACCATCTAGAAAGCAGTAATAGGCTCGGCCAGCTATTCTATCTAACATCTGATCTATAAACGGTAGCGGAAAATGATCTTTTTTTGTTTCTTTGTTTAATTTTCTATAGTCCATACAGACTCTCCATCCTGTAACAGTTCTAGTTGGAATCAGTTCATTATTCTCATTAACTATTACAGTCATCCCACCCTTCTTAGGCACACATTGAATTGGACTCACCCATTGACTATTGGCTATAGGAAAAATTACACCTGCATCTAACCATTTGATGATTTCTTTCTTAACTACCTCATTCATGGAGGGGTTCAACCTACGTTGGTGATCTACCCTAGGTGTATGCTCCTCTTCCAGCAATATTTTATGCATGCAATAGGAAGGACTAATACCTCTTATGTCAGCAATCGTCCATGCAATAGCCTTTTTATGTTGCTTAAGCAGCAATATTAGCGCAATTTCATGCTTTTCACTTAATTTGGACGAAATGATAACAGACAAAGTATCATGCTCTCCTAGATATGCATACTTAAGATGATCAGGCAATGGTTTTAATTCCAATAGAGGTGGATGTTCAATTGATGGTTTCAATGGATTCGTGGATCTTTCAGACAAGTCATTAGTCATACAAACATGCTGAGGGTTGTCCACAGGTATATCCATTATTTCAGAAATGTTTAAGTCAGTTATATCTATTTGTACATAGTCAGTAGCATGCTTAGTTAACAGTTCATGCTCGAGTTGTTCTTCCATTAGTGAATCTACTACATCCATACTTGCACAAGATTCAGAATCAGAGGGATACCTTAGAGCTTTAAAGACACTAAATTTAACCTCCTCATCATGAACTCTCATGGTGAGCTCACCTTTCTGGACATCGATCAAAGCCCTACCTGTGGCTAGAAATGGTCTGCCCAATAAGATTGGTACCTCCTTGTCTGCCTCATAATCCAGAATGATGAAGTCTGCAAGAAAGATGAATTTGTCAACTGATAACTCCAAAATAGAGCTATCTTTATGTCCCTAATTCTAGCTAAAACCATGACATATATTGATTAAAATGCTTCCTTGTAGGTGATTTCATGGTAGAGAGCTCGGGAAGTCCTTAGACACATTTCGGGGCTTAAAGTGCCGTTTTAGAGCTTCATAGATGCATCGGGAGTGAAAGGCCTTGAAGAATCCAAGAGATGGCAAAAAAGGGCTTGAAAAGACACAATTTGGCATCACCAACCCGAGAGCACCCTTGCATGGGCGGCAGCGTCGAGACGCTGGCCGAGCGTCTCGACGCCGCCCAGACACCATCCGACGCACGCGCGCTCCTCCAGCGTCGAGACGCCGCCCGAGGGTCTCGACGCTCGCCCGACAATTTCCCAGATGGACGCGCGACAGCGTCGAGACGCTGCCCGAGCGTCTCGACGCCCGCGCGCGTGTTAAGTCTCTGAAAGTGACTTATTTAGGACCCATTTAGCTTAGGAAGATGTACACTTTTAGGTGTTTTTGATAGCATTTAGCCTAAACCTATGCTTTAATATGAGAATTAGAAGAAGGTAGCTAATTTAGGACTTATGCACAATAGGTAGAAAAAGAGTTGAAAACCGAAGGAAAAGAATGAAAAAATAAACATTGCGAATGAATTGCGAAATCATTGCGGTGACCGCAATTATTCAAGTTAAAACCGTAAGTTGGCTGACCTTTTTCTGTTTAGATCCGACTTTTCAGGGATTCGTTCTTTCTCCTCCATCCATTCTGATATATGACGTTGAAGACTGATGGTTCTCCTTGGCCCAAACGCACCTGCAAACTACTATAAAAGGGGGTCAAAGTCGGAGGTTCAGTCATCACTCGAAGCGCAGAAGTCTTCTCGCAGTCCACCATTTCCATCTGTTTTCCTTTGCCGTCTGTTGGAGTGAGAGTCTCAGCTGTTGGAATCGATAATCTGATAGGAAGGAGAGAAGATTCTTCTTCTCTCTCGATTGGATTCATCCAAGCAAGGCTGACTTTTCATCACCTTCATTCGAGGCGACTGCCACGAAGTTTCCCAGCATTCCTTTACTGTTTTTCTGTTCTGTCTCCTCATTTCCATTTCTGATCACTGTTGTTCTTAGTTTAGAGTTTTAATTACTGCATTTCGTTGTTGTCTGTCTTGGTTTCATTTCTTTCAAAGCTTTCTACTGTCATTCAAACACTCAAAGTAATCAAAGTACGATTCTGCATTTTACAGTTTCTATCTTGTTCTGCTACGGTTTTGTCTTGCTGTTTTAAGTACATTTCTCTTCTAAGCATGTCTGTTTTATCTACCCTTTTTGTTCTCCATGTATCCATGAGTAGCTAAATCACTTAGGGGCATGCTAATGACAGAACTATAGGCTAAAAAACGTGCATCAAGTATGTAGGATAGCTCTCGAATCATTGATTGTATGTAAGCTTCATCCCACGGGCAATTTCGATTGGCCATCCATTTTGTCCAAAGAACTCCTAACCTCTGGAAGGAGTAAGAGTTCAGAGTCATATAATCATGCTAGCCTTTCATGGTAATCAGGAAACGGCCTAGGAATAGGCGTTTCCCTAGTACAAACTAAACACTCCTGCTTAAACAAGATGCTTAAGTCCTTACTTTGAAGTCGAGTAAACTTAAGACTCTAATGCATGGAATCGGACGATACTTGAGGTAGAGTGAGTTTGATGTATAGAGAGGAGATCCAGTGCTTGAGAATCGTATAAAAAGGCCTATAGGATAGTCATTAGTAGCCCTTAATTCACCCATCTGCACACTTTTGTTGCTGTTGAATTGCGGAAACATTGCGGTCCTCGCAATTCCTGCTAAGTTGTTATTCTGTTAGCTGCTTTCTCCTTTGTTTATCAGTACCATCTCTTGTCCTTTGAGTTTAATTTCAACTTCCATTTGTTTATGTTATATTCCTTTATACATTCAGCAAAACTTAGGTAATTAAAAACCAATTTTACCCCCTCAAATCCACCCCATCTTTCTTAACAAAAACACTTCGAGAATAGCTAAAAACAAGTCTCTGTGGGAAAACGAATGAAATATACTTACTACTTGCTATAAGACCATGTATGCTTGCATGTTCTGAGTGCTCTCTCCCTCCTATTTATCATTTTTGTTAACACATTGAGCACGCAACAAGTTTTTGGCGCCGCTGCCGGGGACTTATTTTAAGTGAAAACGAAGTTTGTTAAGTTTGACACGTCAAAGTATTTTCCATTGAATTTGATCCATTTTCATTTCTTTTTCAGGTACCATTTAGGGTAGTTTATGAATGAGACTCCAAGTAGTGATCTAGACTTCAACCCTGAGCCCGAGAGATTACTTAGAGCTAGGAATAGAGCCAAGAAACGTCTCTTTAAACAAACCCTTTTACCTCCAATCATTGCAGAGACTACAATTCCTCCGCAATTACCTCAAGAAGAAATGGCTGGAGTAAATCAAAACCTGGTGCCTGTCACTCGCAATCCCATTGAAATAGCGAATGACAAGGATAGCGCCATCCTTTCATATTTAGTACCTATGCCTGGGGAGCTGAACCCCAACATAATCCGTCCTGAAATCACTGCCAACTCATTTGAGTTAAAGCCAGTGATGTTCCAAATGTTGTCCACTCTGGGACAATTCTTTGAAATAAAAAATGAGGACCCCCATAATCACCTTAGGAACTTCCTAGGAGTTAGTGACACCTTCCTAATCCCTGGAGTTTCCCAAGAAGCCCTGAGGCTATATCTTTTCCCTTACTCTTTGAGGGACAAAGCAAAAACATGGTTAAATTCTTTACCCTCAGGATCTGTCCGCAATTGGACAGATTTAGCAGAAAAATTCCTAGTCAAATACTTCCCACCTGATAGGAATTCGACCTTTCGTGATGATATCATAAAGTTCAAACAAGCTCCCAGTGAGTCTCTTCACGAAGCTTGGACCAGATTCAAGGACCTTCTCATTAAATGTCCACACCATGGCATCCCATGGTGTATCCAAATAGAAGTCTTCTTTAAAGGATGCAACCCCAGCACCAGACAAGTTCTAAATTCATCTGCTGGTGGTTCCATGCTGTCCAAGAGTTACAACGAAGCTTATGAGATCTTGGAGAAGATCTCAACATCTCACTGTAGGTGGTCAGACGATCCAGTAGAGCCAACTAGGGCTCAAGACAAGGATGCTCTAAGCGCCATGAGCACCCAAATAAATGCCCTGACCAACTTAGTCAAGCAAATGGCTCAGGCCAATCTCCAAACCAGTGCCAATACCGCCACAGCCATGTCAATGGGCACCCAACCAAGTCAAGGCGAGGCACCAATCTGTGGATTCTGTGGGGAAGGGCACCCTTATGAATATTGCCCTGGGAATCCATCCTCAGTCTGCTATGTAGGAAGCCAGCAGCAGCCAAGGAACAACCCCTACTCACAAACTTACAATCCTGGTTGGAGAAACCACCCTAACCTGTCATGGGGTGGCCAACAGAACACTAACCAAAATCCTAACCAACCAAGGCCGAGTGGAACACCTGGTTTCACTCCCCAACATAACCAATCAATGTACCAAAAACCTTACAATCAACCTGTAGGATCTTCTGTAGAAAACCTACTCAAGGAATATATAGCTAAGAATGATGCTACTCTTCAGAGCCAGCAAGCTACTCTTAGGAGCCTGGAAAATCAAATAGGCCAATTAGCCAATGAACTTAAAAGTAGGCCCCAAGGTAGACTCCCTGCTGACACCGAGGTACCAAGGAGAGATGGCAAGGAACAAGTTCAAGCAATTGAACTTAGGAGTGGAAGACCGTTGGTGAGCAACACGAAGGACACACCAAAGAGAGTAGAGAACACTGAGTCTAGTGCTCCACTGGAGTCTCTGCCAAGCCAAGGCCCACCACCAACTAGCACATCAGGAGCCAGGCTAGAGCCAATTGTAGAGGACGTAGAAGAAATTCCAAGACCTCCACCTATCTTAAGGCGTCCTGACGTGCCTGCATATGTGCCACCACCCCCATACCCTCGAAGGCTTAAGAAGAAGCAGGAACAGGAAGTTCATTTTAATAAATTTTTAGAAATACTTAAGCAAGTGCATGTTAACATTCCTTTTGTAGAAGTTTTACAGTCTATGCCTTCTTATGTAAAGTTTTTGAAGGACATTATTACTAATAAAAAAATAATTGGTGAGTTTGAAACAGTGAACCTCACCGAGGAGTGCAGTGCCATCCTCCAGAACAAGCTGCCCAAGAAGGAGAAGGATCCTGGTTCCTTCACCTTACCTGTAGAACTTGGAGGCAAGCACGTGGGCAGAGCGCTTTGTGACCTGGGCGCCAGCATAAATCTCATGCCCCTGTCCCTATTCCGCCAGTTGGGAATAGGAGAAGCACGTCCAACCACAGTCACTTTACAACTAGCAGACAGATCCATCGCATATCCAGAAGGTAAGATCGAGGATATTCTAGTTAAAGTTGACAAATTCTTTTTTTTTTTGCAGATTTCATTGTCCTGGACTATGAGGCAGACAAGGAGGTCCCCATCCTGCTAGGTAGACCATTTCTAGCCACAAGTAGGGCACTAATAGATGTGCAAAAAGGTGAGTTAACTATGAGGGTTCATGATGAAGAGGTAAAATTTAGTGTTTATAAAGCTTTAAAGTATCCCTCTGACCTTGAATCCTGTGCTAGCATGGATATTGTTGACTCACTAATGGAAGAACAATTAGAGCATGTACTGTTAACCAAGCATGCTAGGGAATATGTACAAGTAGATGTAGCTGACTTAAATGTATCTGACATAATGAATATGCCTGTAAATAACCCTCAACATGTATGTATGAATATAGATTTAACTGATAGAACTATAAATCCTTTGAAACCCTCCATTGAGCATCCACCTATTTTAGAACTGAAACCACTACCTACTCACCTCAAATATGCATATCTAGGAGATAATGATACGCTGCCTGTAATTATTTCTTCTAAGCTAAGTGAACAGCATGAGGTTGATTTAATTTTACTGCTTAAGCAACATAGGAAGGCTATAGCATGGACTATTGCTGATATTCGAGGCATTAGCCCTTCTTATTGCATGCACAAAATTATATTAGAGGAAGAACACACACCTAAGGTAGATCACCAGCGTAGGTTAAACCCCTCTATGAAAGAGGTAGTGAAGAAAGAAATAATAAAGTGGTTAGATGCAGGAGTGATTTTCCCCATAGCTAGTAGCCAGTGGGTGAGCCCCATCCAATGTGTACCTAAGAAGGGGGGAATAACGGTGGTAGTCAATGAGAACAACGAACTGATTCCAACAAGGACTGTCACAGGGTGGAGGGTATGTATGGATTACAGAAAGTTAAATAAAGAAACTAAAAAAGACCATTTTCCTATACCGTTTATTGACCAGATGCTAGACAGAATAGCTGGTAGAGCCTACTATTGTTTTTTAGATGGGTACTCTGGCTATAATCAAATTACTATAGACCCTAAGGATCAAGAGAAGACCACCTTCACTTGCCCTTTTGGAACGTTTGCCTTCCGCAGAATGCCTTTTGGCCTATGCAATGCACCGGCAACTTTCCAAAGGTGCATGATGGCAATCTTCTCTGAGTTGGATGAGTCCATGATAGAAATATTCATGGATGACTTCTCAGTCTTTGGGGACTCATTTAAAACCTGTCTAGAAAACCTAGGACAAGTCCTGGCTAGGTGTGAGGAGACCAACCTAGTCCTAAATTGGGAAAAGTGCCATTTTATGGTAGATGAAGGGATTGTCTTAGGACATAGAGTGTCAAGGGCAGGTGTAGAAGTGGATAGGGCAAAAATAGAGGTCATAGAGAAGTTGGTAGAGCCCCAGAACGTCAAAGCCATTAGAAGCTTCTTAGGGCACGCTGGCTTCTACAGAAGGTTCATCAAGGACTTTTCTAAGATAGCCAAGCCCCTGTGCGAGCTTCTAGAGCTAAATAGACCATTTATCTTCTCTAAGGAGTGTGTAGTAGCTTGGAAAACCCTTAAGGAAGCACTGGTCACAGCACCAATCATAGTAGGACCAAATTGGGATCTTCCATTTGAGATGCTATGTGATGCCAGTGACTATGCTGTAGGAGTCATGTTAGGACAGAAGAGTGACAAGCTAACACACCCTGTCTATTATGCTAGTAAGACCCTGAATGAGGCTCAATGTAATTATACAACTACAGAGAAAGAGATGCTTGCTGTAGTCTTTGCTTGTGAAAAATTTAGAAACTATATTGTAGGAACTAGGACCATTGTATATACTGACCATTCTGCTTTAAAATATCTTATGAGAAAGGCTGATGCTAAGCCTAGATTGATTAGATGGGTGTTATTGCTGCAGGAATTTGATTTGGACATTCGGGACAAGAAAGGTTGTGAAAATGTGGTTGCAGATCACCTGTCTCGATTGCAGCATAATTGCGAAAAAATTGCGGAGACCGCAATTTCTGATGCTTTCATAGATGAACATATTTTTGCGTTGGCTCATCGTGATAACGATGAGGAACCTTGGTTTGCTGACATTGCTAACTTCCGTGCATCACAGGTATTACCAGTGTTCAAGGGAGGACAAGAGAAGAAGAGGTTCCTTCATGAAGCAAGGAAATTCATCTGGGATGACCCCACACTTTACAGAACCTGTGCTGATGGCTTACTAAGGAAGTGTGTTTCAGCTGCTGAAGCGAAGTCTGTGCTGCAGCACTGTCACTCATCTCCCTATGGTGGACACTTTGGTGGCCAAAGGACAGCTGCGAAGGTATTTCAGAGTGGCTACTACTGGCCAACAATCTTCAAGGACGCACACGACTATGCCCACAGCTGTGATGAGTGCCAAAGGACAGGTAATCTCAGTCGCAAGGATGAGATGCCCCTCACCTACATCTTAGAGTTGGAGCTCTTTGATGTGTGGGGCATTGATTTCATGGGACCATTCCCTCCATCATCAGGTAACCTGTACATTTTAGTAGCAGTCGACTACGTGTCCAAGTGGGTAGAAGCCAAAGCATGTCCTAATAATGATGCTAAAACAGTCACTAACTTCTTGCATAGGCACATTTTCACTAGATTTGGGACTCCTCGTGCTATCATTAGTGATGAGGGGTCACATTTCATTAATAAGGCTATGGAGAAGATATTGGCTAAATATAACATTAGACATAGGGTAGCTACTCCCTATCACCCACACTCAAATGGTCAAGCTGAGATTTCCAATAGGGAGATAAAGAACATCCTAGAAAAGGTAGTTAAACCTAATAGGAAAGACTGGTCATTCAAGCTTGAGGATGCACTTTGGGCTTATAGAACAGCATATAAGACACCCCTAGGCATGTCTCCCTATAGGTTGGTGTATGGCAAGGCTTGCCACTTGCCACTCGAGTTAGAAAACAAAGCATTTTGGGCCATGAAAGAATTGAATTTTTGTGTAAAGGATGCGGGGACACTAAGATCTTTGCAGCTACATGAACTTGATGAGCTTAGGCATATGGCCTATGAGAATGCCAAAATGTATAAAGAAAAGACCAAAATATGGCACGACAGTAGACTTAGGATCAAAGACTTTAGGAAAGGCCAACTTGTACTCTTATTTAACTCACGTTTAAAGTTATTTCCAGGCAAACTAAAGTCTAGATGGTCGGGTCCATTTGTTGTTACTAATGTCTTTGTTCATGGTGCAATAGAGATAAAGAACTTGCAGCAAGGACAACCATTTATGGTCAATGGTGCTAGGTTGAAGCACTACTATGAGGAAGGGGATGTGAAGACTCTCTCGGCCTTCCTCTTGACTGAAGCATGACAAAAAGAACGAGAGAGAACGAGTGGTTACTGTGCTCGTTTAGTCAAGGCCAATGCCTTAGTTTATTTTTTCTGTTTTTCCGATTATCGTTTGTATGATTTGTGGTGTGTTTTTAATTGCGTATTTAATGTTTGTTTGATTTGTTTTTGTAGGGAATCGAAAGAGGGGATCAAGGAGAGTAAATCCCACTTTAAAAATCAAGAAACGGTTGAGCCAAATAAAAGATACGGACGGGCAAAGTTGGAGATTTCAATGAAATAATATCCCTGGAATTGCGTTAAAATTGCTGGATCCGCAAAAAGAGCCGTTGGGATTTTATCCGTTGCCTTTATATCCGTTGGAAGCCGCTTGATCGTTACGATTATCTCTCTCTTTGCTCTCCAAGAATTCAGCGATTCTCTCCATCTTTGATTCCTCTCCCAAGATCTTCAAGAATCAGCAATGGTGGCCACACGTGCTGAACGATCCGCAGCCAAGAAGAAGGCTGATGACGCAGCTGAAGCAGCTGCGAGGGAAGCGCTTCTCGCCCTTGCAGACGATGGTGCCGTTCGCACCGGTCCTCTTCCCAAGCTTCCTATTCGTAGGAAGAAGTGGAGGGTGGTCACTGAGATCCCCGCTGGGCCATCTGAGCCAATGGGCACGCCCAAGAAACGCTGGTGGAGCGTCAAGACGGCCGCCGACCCAAGCACAACCAAGACTCCCTCTGTGGAGAGTCAAGAACCTGATCGTGCATCCCACGAGTCAGCCAAAGAAGGTTCGTCGCCGTCTGCGTCACCTGTGCGCAGCCCTCTACCATCTGAACCAGTGCCAAGCGCAGAGTCGTCACCACCTGCACAGAGCCCTGAGCTGTCTCCAGCACCTCAGAGTTCTGATCCGACACCTGCAGCAGCGCAGAGCCCTGAGCTGCAGTCTTCGCAACTGAGTTCTGCGCCGATACCATCAGCAGCGCACAATTCTCCACGGCCTGATCCTGAATTCCCTTATGGGGATTATCAGGAGTCTACGCAAGGCAGTGGAGATGCTGGGGAAGAAGAAGTCTTCTCTCCTATGAGGGAAGACAGCCCTGCCAAGCCTGCACAGCAGGACGACTCTATGGAAGAAACGTTGGGGGCATGCTTCCCACAACTCAACACCAAGGCCAGGCTCAAGAAGCAGAAGAAGGCCACGATCGGCAAGGCCAAGAAGTTGAAGAAAAAGAAGGCCAAGAAGGTGCCCTCGGCGGACAAAGAGAGTGCTGAGCCTTCGCTCAAACGCCTCAAGGTGGAGGCTGCTGCATCATCCAAACCAGCAGATAAGGGGAAGGCTAAACTCTACCCTGAAGACGAACCTCCGTCAGTGAGGTATGTCTCATCTGATGCGGAATCCAGGGGTGTTGAGCTCAGGAAGCGGGACCTATTGCACGAGAAGGGATTCCTTGATCGGCTTGCTGACCTGCCGCAGTTCTTGCGCGCAGGGGTGATCAACCATGGCTGGGAAGAATTCTGCAGACCGCCTAATCCAGCATACACGAGCATGGTGTATGATTTCTACGCTAATGTGCTCAGCCCTGAGGATGGCCTGTCTGTGGTCAGAGGGGTGGAAGTTGATTTCTCAGCCAAGGCCATCAATGAAGCCTTTGGTCTCAAGGGCCAAGCGCACACAGATTATGCACGGATAGTTGATGAGCCGACTGAGGCCGTGCTGGAAGAGGCCATTCGCACAATTGGCCAGCCTGAAGCAGCGTGGACTGTCTCACGCAATGGTAGGCACACCTTGATGAGTGCCAATCTGACAGCGAAGGCGGCTGTGTGGTTTGCCTTTGTGAGGAGAAAGCTGTCCCCGGTGACTCACGAGACGACAATCAACCAGAGTAGATCACTGCTGGTTTATGCCATCATGCGCGGTCTCACGGTCAATGTGGGGGAGATCATGTCAGCTGCCATTGCTGAATGCGCCAGAAAAGGTAAGGGGCCATTATTCTTCCCCAACACTATAACCAAATTGTGTTTGCTTGCAGGAGTTCCCACCGAGCGCTTGGAGCAGCAGCTGCCTTACACAGGCCATTTAGAGCTGCCTGCGAACCTGAGGCTGAGAAGAAAGGGGAATATGGAGTTTGAGTTGGATAGGCTGGCTGCTGCACAGTCCCTATCCATGGCCTGCTTAATGGACATGCAGAGGAGAATGGCTCAATGGGCCAATTATGCGCAGGCGAGGGACAAAGAAGTTGCAGACCAGCTGGGGTGCATCTTCCCGGACTTCCCCACCAACCTCCTAACTCCATGGGTGCCCCCACGACCAAGGCAACCAGATGAGGATGACGAGAATTGAGTGCTGGTTTGAAGAGCACTAAAGGGAGTATTGCTGTTCCCTTAAGATACAAAAGACAATTTTTCTGCTTTCTGATAGGATCATGTATATTATGCTGTTTTGGGATCAACTTTTGATCTGTTTTTAATGTTTAGTTTTATGCTTTTTCTTTTGTTTAGTCTAGTCTGATGTTAGCTGAATAGGTAGGATAGTTTAGTTTTATTTTTAGGATGCATGAGTGACAGGAAAAAGCATGCTAGGGGCCTGAATCAATGTTAAATCTGCCCGGATTGAATTGCGAAATAATTGCGGTTCCCGCAATTTTTGTGACTGATTGCATGTTTTGGACTGTCTGTTTAGTTAGGCTGTGATCTGTTAAATGCTATCTTTTGCTGCTAGCATGACTACCTTATATAGCTGATCTTGAAGCATGCTGGATGAGTGTCATGGGACACCCTTTGATAGTTTAAATTTGCCTCTGAATAGTGCTCAGCATGCATAAACCATAAGTCCTTAAGACTTTCTGTTATGTTCAAATTTTCTGCTGCTGGGATAGTTGCTTTTAGAATGTTTTGCCTATGCCTAGGATTTTTAGATTCTCTTTGTTTTACTGTAGACTAGATGCTTCTAGGATAAGTTTGGGGGTGTGCCACCTCAAACACTCATTGGGGACAATGAGTAGTTGAAGTTTGGGGGAGGCCACCCTAGGCCTAGGAACATTCCTCTCTTCCTTAGGACATAAGCGTTCTTCTTCTCCTAAAAAAAAAAAAAGTGAAAAATAGAATAAAGAGGGGAGTCTTTCTCAAGTTGCTGAGTAATCAGTGCCAAGTGTGTAAACCACAAGTGGCATTGCATCAAAAGGCAAACCAAGGGGAGACTCCACCTAAGTAAAAAAGAAAAAAGGGAGAAATAGGGAAGAAGAATGTATGCTTGGGAGTTATAATCTTGTGGCTTAGATGTCCTATGTAAAAAGAACTCTGATCCTTAATGAGCTAAGCACAAGGTTGTAGCTTTTAGGTTTGTCTAGGGAGATGAATGTATATCCAATGTAGTGATGCCAGGGCTTAGGTTGTTCTCTAAAAGTACCACTGTCACTGTTAATACTAAGACTGGCATGACTCTAAGGAATCCTAGACACATTAAAAATAAGCTAGAAGCATGTACTGAGTCTGGAGTAAAGCTTGGTAGAATTTGAAACCTTAGGGATAGTGGCATGATATCATAAAAGTAGTTAGATCAGTAGTAGGGGTTAACAAAAACAGCAGGTATAGTAGGCAGGTGAAGTCAGAAGAAGCTTGATAAGAGGTTAGTTCTAAACTTAGAAGTGTGTCGCAGGACAGCACTGCTAGAGATAGGGATATAGGGGAGTCGGCAAGTAGTTAAAGAAGATAAAATAAACAGCCTAGGTAAGTCCTTAGTATGCTTGAGGACAAGCAAAGCCTTAAGTTTGGGGGTGTGTTAAGTCTCTGAAAGTGACTTATTTAGGACCCATTTAGCTTAGGAAGATGTACACTTTTAGGTGTTTTTGATAGCATTTAGCCTAAACCTATGCTTTAATATGAGAATTAGAAGAAGGTAGCTAATTTAGGACTTATGCACAATAGGTAGAAAAAGAGTTGAAAACCGAAGGAAAAGAATGAAAAAATAAACATTGCGAATGAATTGCGAAATCATTGCGGTGACCGCAATTATTCAAGTTAAAACCGTAAGTTGGCTGACCTTTTTCTGTTTAGATCCGACTTTTCAGGGATTCGTTCTTTCTCCTCCATCCATTCTGATATATGACGTTGAAGACTGATGGTTCTCCTTGGCCCAAACGCACCTGCAAACTACTATAAAAGGGGGTCAAAGTCGGAGGTTCAGTCATCACTCGAAGCGCAGAAGTCTTCTCGCAGTCCACCATTTCCATCTGTTTTCCTTTGCCGTCTGTTGGAGTGAGAGTCTCAGCTGTTGGAATCGATAATCTGATAGGAAGGAGAGAAGATTCTTCTTCTCTCTCGATTGGATTCATCCAAGCAAGGCTGACTTTTCATCACCTTCATTCGAGGCGACTGCCACGAAGTTTCCCAGCATTCCTTTACTGTTTTTCTGTTCTGTCTCCTCATTTCCATTTCTGATCACTGTTGTTCTTAGTTTAGAGTTTTAATTACTGCATTTCGTTGTTGTCTGTCTTGGTTTCATTTCTTTCAAAGCTTTCTACTGTCATTCAAACACTCAAAGTAATCAAAGTACGATTCTGCATTTTACAGTTTCTATCTTGTTCTGCTACGGTTTTGTCTTGCTGTTTTAAGTACATTTCTCTTCTAAGCATGTCTGTTTTATCTACCCTTTCTGTTCTCCATGTATCCATGAGTAGCTAAATCACTTAGGGGCATGCTAATGACAGAACTATAGGCTAAAAAACGTGCATCAAGTATGTAGGATAGCTCTCGAATCATTGATTGTATGTAAGCTTCATCCCACGGGCAATTTCGATTGGCCATCCATTTTGTCCAAAGAACTCCTAACCTCTGGAAGGAGTAAGAGTTCAGAGTCATATAATCATGCTAGCCTTTCATGGTAATCAGGAAACGGCCTAGGAATAGGCGTTTCCCTAGTACAAACTAAACACTCCTGCTTAAACAAGATGCTTAAGTCCTTACTTTGAAGTCGAGTAAACTTAAGACTCTAATGCATGGAATCGGACGATACTTGAGGTAGAGTGAGTTTGATGTATAGAGAGGAGATCCAGTGCTTGAGAATCGTATAAAAAGGCCTATAGGATAGTCATTAGTAGCCCTTAATTCACCCATCTGCACACTTTTGTTGCTGTTGAATTGCGGAAACATTGCGGTCCTCGCAATTCCTGCTAAGTTGTTATTCTGTTAGCTGCTTTCTCCTTTGTTTATCAGTACCATCTCTTGTCCTTTGAGTTTAATTTCAACTTCCATTTGTTTATGTTATATTCCTTTATACATTCAGCAAAACTTAGGTAATTAAAAACCAATTTTACCCCCTCAAATCCACCCCATCTTTCTTAACAAAAACACTTCGAGAATAGCTAAAAACAAGTCTCTGTGGGAAAACGAATGAAATATACTTACTACTTGCTATAAGACCATGTATGCTTGCATGTTCTGAGTGCTCTCTCCCTCCTATTTATCATTTTTGTTAACACATTGAGCACGCAACAGCGCGCGCGCGCGGCAGCCAACTTAGGGCACAGCGTCGAGACGCTTGCCTAGCGTCGAGACGCTCTGACTTTAAAAGGCGTGAAAACGCATTTTTCCAGCCAACTTTTCATTCTTCATCTTCTTCCAACTTCTCCTCTCGGGTCTACACTCCATTTCCACCATTTTTGTACTTCTTCTCCTTCTTTGTGCATGCTACTAAGCTCTTCCATGGGGGATTGGATTAATTCATCCTCCATGGAAGGCTAAACTTAGGTAAGTGCTTGATTTCGATTTTGGTTTGTAAGTTTTGGATGTTTGGGGAGATTTTGCCCCTTTGTAAATGTTAATGTAATTAGTATGTTTATGCATCTTCTTGCTTGATCTTCATAATACCTAGCATGTGTAGCTAAATTAGGTTGACGCCCTAGTTCCTATGCATGATTGAGGGCTAAAGGTTGGGACGTATAATTGCCCAAACCGCTAGGTAGCACGGGTGTAAGCATGGCTAATCAATTCGGCCCAAAGTGACAGTTGGTAATCTGAATTAATTAACGTTTTCATGTTAGGCTTAAGGCAAGAGAGAAACCGGGTTAGTCTTAGGATCAAGCCGTAGCAATGTTCCCGTCACTGGCACATAGTCGATTTAGGGGTCGCTACCTTAGATAGATTGTTGGCCAAGTACGATTAGAATTGCACATTTCTAATCACATCCTTGGGTCATTTGAGTTAGAAATAACTAAATGAATTGTGTGCATGAACATGGCTAAGGAGTAAATTGTATCGATGATCCGAACATCCATAACGAGCAATTCCATTTCTCGAAGTTAAGCACGACCGTTTAATTTTGCACGTTGTCATTTAATTTTCCGTTAGTTGCATATTAGGAGCTCTCTTCCCCCCAAACCAAATTACCATTCTTTTATTTGTGCATACTTTTTATAATTAACAAATTAGGCTTAGTTAAATTAGATTTCTTATTTCCCTGTGGATCGACCCCGTTACCACTAAGCTTCAAATAGCTCGGTGTACATCGAGTTTATAAATTGTATTTTGGCAAGCCTCGACAGCTTGAATTTGGAGTACCACATAAAGTGCTCTACCATCAACCTTGACAAGAATATCCTCAATTTTACCCTCAGGGTATGCTATGGATCTGTCTGCAAGCTGCAAGGTAACAGTAGTAGGTCGTGCTTCTCCTATTCCAAGTTGACGAAATAGAGACAAGGGCATGAGATTGATGCTGGCTCCCAGATCACACAGAGCTCTGCCCACGTGCTTGCCTCCCAACTCGACTGGTAAGGTGAAGGAACCAGGATCCTTCTCCTTCTTTGGTAGTTTGTTTTGGAGTATAGCACTACACTCCTCGGTGAGATTCACTGTTTGAAATTCACCAATAATTTTTTTGTTAGTAATAATATCTTTCAAAAACTTAACATAAGAAGGCATAGATTGCAAAACTTCCACAAATGGGATATTAACATGCACTTGTTTTAAAATTTCTAAAAACATATTAAAGTGCACTTCCTGTTCTTGTTTTTTCTTCAGCCTTCTAGGGAATGGAGGTGGTGGCACATATGTAAGCAATTCAGTTCGCCTAATGACAGGTGGAGCCCTTGGAATTTCTTCTGGTTCCTCTATGATAGGTTCCAGCCTCACCCTTGTTGAGCTTGGTGGTGGTTGATCATGGTTGAGCAGAGAATCCAGTGAAGCACTAGACTCTTCATTCTCTACTCGCTTTGGTGCTTCTCTATTGTTGCTCACCAATGGTCTTCCACTACGAAGTTCAATTTCTTTAACTTGTTCTTTTCCATCCCTTCTTGGTACTTCAGTGTCTGCAAGCAATCTACCTTGGGGCCTATTTTTCAGCTCGTTTGCTAACTGCCCTATTTGGTTTTCTAAGCTCCTAAGGGTGGCTTGCTGACTTTGTATTGTAGCATCATTTTTTGCAATGTACTCCTTAAGTAAATTCTCTACTGATGACCCTATGGGTTGGTTATATGGCTTTTGGTACATGGATTGGTTATTTTGTTGAGTGAAACCAGGTGTTCCACTCGGTCTTGGTTGGTTTTGAGCTTGGTTAGTGTTTTGTTGCCCACCCCAGGAAAGATTTGGGTGGTTCCTCCAACCAGGATTATAGGTGTTAGAATAGGGGTTGTTCCTAGGCTGCTGTTGACTTCCAACATAGCAGACCGAGGCTGGATTCCCAAGGCAGAAATCATACAGGTGCCCTTCCCCACAGGATCCACAGATTAGTGTCTCACCTTGACTATTTGATGCGCCCATTGAAATGGCTGCTGCGGTGTTGACACTAGGTTGGAGATTGGTTTGAGCCATTTGTTTTACTAGATTGGTCAGGGCATTAATTTGGCTACTCATTGCACTAAGTGCATCCTTGTCTTGAGCTCTCCTAGGCTCTACAGGATTGTCTGACCATCTGCAATGGGAAGTCGAGATTTTTTCCAAAATCTCGTAAGCTTCATTGTAGCTCTTAGAAAGCATGGAACCACCAGCTGAAGAATTCAACACTTGCCTTGTGCTGGGGTTGCATCCTTTAAAGAACACTTCTATTTGGTTACACCATGGAATGCCATGGTGTGGACATTTAAGCAAAAGGTCCTTGAACCTTGTCCAAGCTTCGTGAAGGGATTCGTTTTCGGCTTGTTTGAATTTAATGATATCATCACGAAAGTTGGAATTCCTATCAGGTGGGAAGTATTTGACTAGGAATTTCTCAGCCAGATCTGTCCAATTGACAATTGATCCAGAGGGTAAGGAATTTAACCACGTTTTGGCTTTGTCTCTTAATGAGTAGGGAAAGAGATAAAGTCGTAAGGCTTCTTGGGAAACTCCAGGGATGAGGAAAGTATCACCAACTCCTAGGAAATTTCTCTGATGATTGTGGGGATCTTCGTTTTCCACTCCAAAGAATTGTCCCACAGTGGACAGCATTTGGAACATTACTGGCTTTAACTCGAATGAGTTGGCAGTAATCTCAGGGCGTATAATGCTTGGGTTAAGCTCCCTAGGCATGGGAACTAAGTATGAGAGGATGACACTATCCTTATCATTCGCAATTTCGATGGGGTTGCGAATGGTAGGTGCTTGGTTTGGGACTGGTCTATCCATTTCGATTTGATGGAATTGCGACGACTCCGCGGAGTCAGCAATGTTTTGAGTTATTGGGGGTTGTTTAAAGAGGCGTTTCTTAGCTTTGTTTCTGGCCCTAAGTAATCTTTCAGGCTCAGGATTGAACTCTAGATCGCTACTTGAATGCTCATTCATAAACTAACCCGATGGTACCTGTAAAAGAAATGAGAATAGATCAGCTCCAATAGATATTAAGTTTTGTGTTTCTAACTTAACAAACTTCGTGTTTACTAAACAAAATCCCCGGCAGCGGCGCCAAAAACTTGTTGTGTGCTCAGTGTTTAAGTAAATATGCAATGTGAGAGCACTCAGAACATGCAAGCATACATGATCTAGTAGCAAGTAATAAGTATTTTTTCATTCGATTTCCCATAAAGATTTATTCTTAGTTACTAACGAAGTGAGATGTTAACTTAGAAAGGGTGGTATAAATGGGGTGAAATTGGGTTTAATGTGCCTAACTAATAAAGAACATGCGAGATATGCAAGCATAACAAAGACAAGTAAAGAGGTTAACTTGAATGTAGGAGAAAAAGAATTGCAGAGAAAGCAATTATCTAGCAATAAAATCGCAAAACAAAAGACTGGAAAAATGGCTAAGGCAAAAATAGAACTAAAAGAATTGCGCAGACAACAATTTTCTAGCAATTAAACTAACAACGTTTTAAGGGTGAAGTGTGGAAACAAGGTCAACTAACGACTCCTCTATAGGCTTTTTCATACGATTCTTCAGCAGTAGATCAACTTATCATGCATCAATTTAACTCATTCTCATGTATCTCTCGATTTCATGCATTAGATCCTTTAGTTTACTCATATCCAAGTAAGGCTTAAGCATCTATTTATATAAGCAAGTTAATGAATTGTGCTAGGAAAACGCCTATTCCTAGGTCGTTTTCTGGCTACCATGAAAGGCTAGCATGAATGGACGACTCTGAACTCTTACTCCTTCCGGAGGTTAGGAGTTCTTTAGACAAAATGGATGGCCAATCGAAATTGTCCGTGGGATGAAGTACACAAACATTCAATGCGTGCGAAGCTATCCTACACGCTGAATTCACGTATTTCTACCTATAGATTCATCATTAGCAGAACCTTATGTGGTTTAGTTACTCATGGATGATGATGGATTGGAAAGATTAGATAGATTAAACATCATTGACAGTAGAATGAAAGTAAAGAAAGAAACAGAAAGCGATAAAGAAACTGGCAACGTGGGTAAATGATCCTCTATTCAATAAGATTCAAACTTAATGTGCAGCGACTATAAAGCAGAAACAACTAAGCAAATGGAAACGAATTTAACCAATGTAGCAAACAGAAGTAAATGGCAGCAACAGAAACAGAAAGGAATGACAGAACACAATAGAAAGCAAATAAACGTGTGCGTGAACTCCTCGTCGCAAGCGCCTCGGATGAAGGGAGAAGGTGAGTTTTGTTTGGGGATGAATCCAATCAGAAGAGAAGAAGGATCTTCTATTCTTCCTCTCAGATTATCGATTCCAACAGCTGATTCCTTCACGCCAACAAACGGAAGAGAAAATAGAGAGAAACTGCGTTGAGATGGGAGTTCTACGCTTCCAAGCTTGTCGTTCTCCTTCCCCCTTGACCTCATTTGATAGTGTTTTGCAGGTATTCTTCAGCCAAGGAGAACCATCTATTCTGAACGACAACCTTCCACGTGGCAGCATGAGGAAAATTGGGCGCCTGAAAGATCGTAACAAAACGGCGGACGGTTAGACAACTTAACAATTTTAACTTAAACATTGCGGAGACAGCAATGTTTTCGCAATGTTCCTGCAATACAGAATTTGAACTCCTTTAGCTTTGTTTTTGATCCTTTCTTGTTCCTTTTACAAATAACTCTTGATTTCGTTCCATTCTATGAATTCTCATATATAAGCACATGTTTAGACTAAATTCTATAAAAAACGCTTAAGAGTTTACACCATTCTATAGCAAATAAGTCCCTAAAATATGCACTTTTGGAGACGTAACTGATAGCTCCAAAATAGAGCTATCTTTATGTCCCTAATTCTGGCTAAAACAATGACATATATTGATTAATATGCTTCCTTGTAGGTGATTTCATGGTAGAGAGCTCGGGAAGTCTAAAGACACATTTCGGGGCTTAAAGTGCCGTTTTAGAGCTTCATAGATGCATCGGGAGTGAAAGAGCTTAAAGAATCCAAGAGATGGCAAAAATTGCCTTTAAGAGACAAAATTTGGCATCACAACCCGAGAGCAAGCTTGCATGGGCGGCAGCGTCGAGACGCTAGCTCGACGCTAGCTCGACGCTAGCTCGACGCTGCCAGCGTTGAGACGCTGGCCGAGCGTCTCGACGCCGCCCAGACACCATCCGAAGCACGCGCACGCCCCAACGTCGAGACTGTAAGAGTTTCGGCATGCATAGCGGAAGTATCGTTGGATCTAAGTACTCTTATTTTGTTAATTTAAAAAGGAAAAAGCATGTAATTTGAAAATCAAAGACAATAATTTAGAAGTTACCTTTGAAGTTCAAATTCTTCTTGATTCCAAACTCGATCTTCGAATGTAACGGTCACGAACCACCACGAGAGTCTTCCCGACTATTCTCTGGCCTTAGAACGGGATTGTGGGATCCTTTGAGTGACTAATTTAAAAGAGAATTGAAGATGGAATTGGAGAGAAAGGTAGAGAAATTGTCTTTACAATTTCTCAAAGTTCATCAAAATTCCAAGAAGAAGTCAATCTAATTAACCCTTTGTATATATAGAAGACTACATGCAAAAACATGCAAAATTGAATTAACAATAGGATGCCATGTAGAATCCACTCAATTTAGTTGGATTAGTGGCTTGATGTGGGATGAACACTTAGCAAAAAAGTTTGACTCATAAAACCACCAACAAATGGTTTTTCCCACTAACTCAAGAATTGGATTTTTCCACTAACTTTAGTCATCAAAATGACTCTTGACTTTCAAGGTTTAGTGGAGTCAACATTTGACTTTTGACTTTCAAAGTTGTAGTCAATTGTCTTAAATTTGACTTTTGACTAACTTTGATCAAATTAATTCAATTTAAAAATTAATTCAAATAATTAATTTTAAATGAAATTAAATTAATATTAAATAAATAATTAAACAATTTAATTAATTCAAATTTAATATCCAATAAATCCAACACTAATCCCGATCATTCCCGATATACATGATTATGAATCCATATTCATATTTTCGATATTTAAATCTTATTTAAATATCACCATCTCTCTCTATTGTTCAATTCGCAATTGAACGTTATGTCGTTAAAAATATCACATATATTAAACGTTAATTCCCTAATTCGAATTCGAACACTTCGAATTCACTCGTCACACTGTTCTAAGGTTTAGTCCGATATGAGCTAGCAGGGGGACCTCATGGACCTACAGATCATGAGCTCCAACGATCCGAGATTAACTGATTAAACTCTTTAACCTAGTTAATCAACATTCGTTAACTACCAGGACATTCCACTATAGCCTAGTAGTTGCATTCTCCTCACTGTAGATATATTTATGTCCACTCGATATAACCATGATTAGTAAGTTGACCCTTCACAGGTTGTTCATAATTTACGGTCGGGTCAAATATCTATTTTACCCCCGTAATTACATCTTGCTCCTTTAGTCCCACTGATCCTCTAATGAACAATTGGTTTGTGATCCAATCACTAAACCGATTGGTATGTGATCTGATCACTATACTGAGTCCCTCTCGGGCCAATGAGAAGGTGGGGCCTCTTGTTCAAGACATGGAGTCAGCACTTAAGGGAACAACCTATCTACTATCCCTAGAGACGGGTAGGAGTGAATTCCATCTTGCACCCTATGTCCCCAGCTATCTATTCGGTCTTACCCCTGAAATGGGAGGCTTATTGAGTCGGCTCTGTTGAGCCACCCTCACCCATGCAGATCTAAGGATAATCCCGAATAAATAGGAGTTAATAGTTAGCTCAGGATTAAGGTCAAGTTACCTAGGTCATCGTTTTGAAATAGTCAGTCTTTAAAACAGTAAACAGCGTTATAAAGCAAGAGTGACTTATTTTGCGGTCCGGTCTAATGCAAACTCTTTGCATAGGACGCCCCCATTCACATGTCTCCACATGAACGATTCAGGATCACATCGTTTGTACTAAATACAAAATGGGCCGCATCCAATAGTGTCCCCAGGATAAGGTATCCAGCCTTATCCGTATACTATAGACCGTTTTGACTATTTACTCGAACTTGATCCACTTTTATGTCTCCACATAAAGTTCAAGTACTCATGTTATAGCCATGGATCTTAGTTGATTGGATTTAGGGTTTTCTAAAATGAAATAAGCAATTCACATATTCAATAATAACTTTATTGAATAAACCTCAATAACACTTTATTAGTAATAAAATATGTTTATCGTTTACAAACCACGAGTTTTAGGACATAAAACCCAACAAACTCCCACTTGGACTAAAACTCCAGTGGTAACAAATATATATCCATATATATACATAATGTTGAGTTTTTCAAAATGAGAAATAAATACAATAAACTAGGGCATCACATACCCATAGTTTTCTCCCACTTGCCCTAGATTATACATCATGTAGTCCTAGTCTCACTAGGTGACCCTCAAACACTTTAGTCGTGAGAGCCTTTGTAAATGGATCAGCAATGTTGTCCTCAGAGGCTATCTGTTTCACAATAACATCTCCTCGTTGGACGATCTCTCGAATGAGATGATATTTTCGCTCAATATGTTTCCCGCGTTTATGGCTCCTTGGCTCTTTTGAATTTGCAACTGCTCCACTGTTATCACAAAAGAGAGTGATAGGCAGATGCATATTTGGAACAATTTCCAAATCGTTCAAAAATTTTCTAAGCCACACAGCATCTTTTGCTGCTTCACAGGCAGCTACGTATTCTGCTTCCATAGTAGAGTCAGCAACACAACTTTGCTTGATACTCCGCCATACTACAGCTCCTCCATTCAGAGTGAACACTGGTCCCGATGTTGATTTTCTCGAATCTCTATCCGACTGGAAATCAGAATCAGTGTATCCTGTAAGAATCAGATCCTTACCTTTATACACGAGCATGTAATCCCTCGTTCTCCTAAGATACTTGAGGATATTCTTAACGGTTGTCCAATGTATAAGTCCAGGATTGGACTGAAACCTACTGACAACACCTACTGCATAGCATATGTCGGGTCGTGTACACAACATAGCATACATCAGACTTCCAACTGCCGATGCATAGGGAATGTGTCTCATATCCTCAACTTCTTGAGGTGTCTTAGGACATTGTTCCTTCGACAAGTGAATTCCATGCCTGAAGGGTAGCAAACCCCTCTTGGAATTCTGCATCTTATATCTTGACAACATCTTGTCAATATAGGATGCTTGAGACATGGCTAATGTTCTATTCTTGCGGTTCCGAACTATTTGGATCCCAAGAATATATTGAGCTTCTCCCAAATCTTTCATTTGGAATTGAGTTGCTAGCCATTTCTTGACGTCAGTCAGGCATCTTACATCATTTCCAATGAGTAAGATATCATCGACATATAACACGAGGAATGCTACAGATGTTTTGACAATCTTCTTGTAAACACAAGGTTCGTCAATGTTTTGTTCAAAACCATAAGATTTGATCGCAGTATCAAACCTTATATTCCAGCATCTAGATGCTTGTTTCAACCCATAAATGGATCGTTTAAGCTTACAAACTTTTTGTTCTTGATGTTGTATTATAAACCCCTCTGGTTGAGACATATAGATACTCTCTTCAAGATTGCCATTCAGAAAGGCTGTCTTGACATCCATTTACCAAATCTCATAGTCATAATATGTGGCAATGGACAAGAGTATTCTAATTGATTTTAACATGACAACAGGAGAGAAGGTTTCATCATAGTCTACCCCCTCTCTCTGGGTATAACCCTTTGTCACTAATCGAGCTTTGAAGGTCTGTACCTTACCAGCTTGGTCTCGTTTCCTTTTGTAGATCCATTTACAACCAATAGGTTTTACCCCATCTGGTTGATCTACAAGTTCCCAGACCGAATTGAAGTACATCGACTCCATTTCGAGGTCCATGGCTTTGATCCACTGATCTTTGTCAACATCATTCATTGCCTGTTTATAGGTCAATGGATCCTCTATTCCATCATCTGGTATGATGATTTGAGTTTCTACTAAACCCATGTAACGGTCAGGTTGTTGCACAACCCTCCCACTACGTCGAGGCACTCTCAACTCTTGAGATGGATGTGAGTAATCAGAAGTATTAGCTCCATCAACAACTCTTGTTGAGGGACCAATCTCATCAACAACTCTTGTTGATCTAACTGTAGCTTCTTTTGAAATTTCACGCAATACTAGTTTACTGCGAGGTTGATGATCTCTCATGTGATCTTCTTCGAGAAAAGTAGCATTTGTCGATACAAATACTTTATTTTCTTCTGGATCAAAGAAGTATCCAGCTTTCGATTCTTTTGGGTAGCCTATGAATAAACATACTTTTGAACGACGTTCCAATTTCTTAGGGTTTTGCACCAACACATGTGCTGGGCATCCCCAGATCCTGAAGTGACGTAAACTAGTTTTACGCCCTCTCGATAACTCATAAGGTGTTCCAGTAACACTTTTAGAGGGAACATTGTTCAAAATGTAGGCAGCAGTCTCTACTGCATATCCCCAAAACGAATCAGGCAGATGAGCATAGCTCATCATCGATCGAACCATGTCTAACAAGGTTCTGTTTCTTCTCTCCGATACACCGTTTTGCTGTGGCGTACTAGGTGCAGAGAGTTGTGACTGGATTCCATGTTCTATCAAATAGTCCTGGAATCTTAGGTCCATGTACTCTCCACCTCGATCTGATCGAAGTGTCTTAATTGTTTTACCTAATAAGTTCTCAACTTCTGCCTTATACTCCTTGAACTTTTCAAGAGCTTCAGACTTATGATGTATTAGGTAAACATAATCGTACCTTGAATAGTCATCTATGAAACTGATGAAATATTCATATCCTCCTCGTGCTTTGACATTCATTGGTCCACAAAGGTCCGAATGCACGAGTTCTAAGCATTCTTTGGCTCTAAGACCTTTTCCAGTAAAAGATCTTTTCGTCATTTTCCCCTCAAGACAAGACTCACATGCTGGTAAAGAGTTGTCTTCTAACTGACTTAGATGACCATTCTTAACCAATCTCTCAATCCTATTGAGATTAATGTGGCCAAGTCTTAAGTGCCAAAGATATGTACTTGAAGAAACTTTTTGCCTTTTGTTTCGCGTCTCAGTCGTTTTAAATATCTCGATATTTAAAATAGTTTTCGCTCTGGTCGGTTTTAACTTATATAAGTTGTTTTCTAGTTTTGCAGAACAAATAGGAATACCTCTTTTGGTAATGAACACTTCATTAATTTCAAAAGATACTTTATACAATTGTTCTAACAAACAAGAAATAGATACAAGATTCCTTTTCATTCCAGGAACAAGATACACATTATCTAATATAATGAATCTATCTCCAAAAAACAACTTTAAATCTTCCACAGATTTTGCTGAGACAACCTCTCCTGTTCCAACCCTGAGAGTTATCTCGCCTTCCGCAAGTGTTCTCCAGGAACTAGTTTCCTGAAAAGAAGAACAAATATGATTAGTGGCCCCTGAATCCAGTATCCAGGAAGAGTCATCACTCTCCACTAAACATGTTTCAACAACTAGTAAATCATATTTACCTTGTTTTGCCTTTTCAGCTTTCTTCTCTGCAAGGTACTTTGGGCAGTTTCTTTTCCAATGCCCATTCTCGTTGCAGTGGAAACATTTTCCTTTATCTGCAACTTGAGCCTTGCTTTTGCGGTCATTAGGAGTTTTAATTTTCCCTTTCCCTTTCTTTTTCATCGAAATACTCTTATTTTTAGAAGAAGAAGGGCCAGACTTCGTCCCAGAGGACGATCCTCTATAGAACTTTTTAGTGGTAGCAACATTTGCCTCCACTTCATGTCCCTTAGTTTTCAGGAGGGACTGATAAGTCTGAAGCTCATTCAGAAGAGTAGTCAAGTTATATTCAATTTTGTTCATCATCGCATTTGTGCGGAACTGTAGGAAGCTCTTCGGAAGAGACTCCAGAATAAAACTGACCTGACTCTTCTCATCTATGACAGCTCCATTTACTTCTGCCGCATTGAAATGGACCATCATGTCCAGGACATGTTCTCTAACAGAGGTCCCTTCTCTCATGCGACAGTTATAAACGTACTTGATGGCATCATGCCTAAGGGAGAAGGACGGTTGTCCAAACATCCCCTTCAGAGATTCCATAATCTCTTTGGCAGCAGTGTTGCGTGCTCAATGTGTAAAATAAATAAGCAATAAGAGAGAGAGAGCACTCAAAACATGCAAGCATACATGATCTTATAGCAAGCAGTAAGTATTTTTTCATTCGTTTTCCCACAGAGATTTATTATTAGCTACTCGTGAAGTGTATTGTTAAGAAAGAATGGGTGGATTTGATGGGGTAGAATTGGTTTTAAATTGTCTAATTTCTAAGGAATATGTAAAGGGAAGCAACATAAACAAGTGCAAGTCAATGATAAACTCAAATGAAAAGAGAAGAGATTAATAAACGAAGAGGAAAATAGCTAAACAGAATTTTTAACTTAGCAGAATTGTGAGAACAACAATTCTACCGCAATGTGACTAACAGCGAAAGTGTGTAAAATGGAGAAACAAGGGCTACTAACGACTCCTCTATAGGCATTTTTATACGATTCTCAAGCACTGGATCAACTCACTATGCATCAAACTAACTCAATCTCATGTATCTTCCGATTTCATGCATTAGATTCTTTAGTTTACTCATGTCCAAGTAAGGTCTTAAGCATCTTGTTAAAGCAGAAAGTTATGGTTTGTACTAGGAAAACGCCTATTCCTAGGTCGTTTTCTGGCTACCTTGAAAGGCTAGCATGAGTGTATGACTCTGAACTCTTACTCCTTCCAGAGGTTAGGAGTTCTTTGGACAAAATGGATGGCCAATCGAGATTGCCCGTGGGATGAAGCTTACATACAATCACTGCTTCGAAAGCTATCCTACATGCTTGGTTCACGTTTTTTAGCCTATAGGATTGTCATTAGCATGCCCCTATGTGACTTAGTTACTCATGGATATAGACAGAACAAAAATAAGAGGTGAAAGAGACATGCTTAGAAGGAATTTAAAGACAAACAGCAAGGGAAAACAGTAGGAAACAAAGACAAGAAACTGTGAAATAATGAATTTAGCTTTGATTACTTGATTGTTTGAATGAACAAAGGGAAGCTTAAAGTGAATAACATAAAGACAAATAGCAACGAAATGAAATGAACTAGCCACTAGAAAAGAAACAACAACTAAACAGAGCTGGAAATTAGAAATAAAAGACAGAAAGCAGTAATTGAGCTTGAACGCCTCGTCGCAAATGCCTCGGCTGAAGGGAGAGAAAGGATAGCCTTGCTTGGATGAATCCAATCAGAAGAGAAGATGAATCTTCTCTCCTTCCTATCAGATTGTCGATTCCAACAGCTGAACCTCTCACACCAACAGACGGAGAAGAAAAACAGGAGAAAAGATGGAGCTGCGAAGAGACTTCTACGCTTTCGGATGATGATGAAACCCTCTACTTTGACCCCCTTTTATAGTAATCTGCAGGTGCGTTTGGGCCAAGGAGAACCATCCATCCTCAACGCCGTACTTCAAAATGGATGGAGGAGAAAGAACGAATCCCTGAAATAACGGAAAATAACAGAAAAAGATCTGTCAATTTACGGATTTCACTTGAAACATTGCGGTTTTAGCAATGTTTCCGCAATGCTGCCGCAATGCGCATTTTTCCTTCTTTTAACTTCGGTTTTCATTCCTTTTCTTTCCTTTTGCACACAAGTCCTAATTTAGCTACCTTCTTCTAATTCTCATATATAAGCATAGGTTTAAGCTAAATCCTATCAAAAACACCTAAGAGTGTACATCTTTCTAAGATAAATAAGTCCTAAAAAGGTCACTTTTGGAGACGTAACACACCCCCAAACTTAAGGTTTTGCTCGTCCTCGAGCAGTCTAAGGACTTGTTTAGGCTGCTGTTTCATTCTCTTTAACCACTTACTGACTCCCCTACATTCCTATCTATAGCAGTGCTGTCCTGTGACACACTTCTAAGTTTACAACTAACCTTTTATATTGCTTCTTCTGACTTTGCACGCCTAATACTCCTGCTGTTTCATTAACTCCCTACGACTGATCTACTTGCTTCTGTCATATTGTGCATCTATCCCTAAGGTTTCAAATTCTACCTAGCTTTACCCAGACTCAGTACATGCTTCTAGTTTTTACTTTTGAGCTACCTAGGATTCCTTAGAGTCATGCCAGTCTTAGTATTAACAGTGACAGTAGTACTTTAAGAGAACAACCTAAACCCTGGCATCACTACATTGGACATACATTCATCTCCCTAAACAACCCTACAAATTACAACTTTGTGCTCAGCTAATTGAGGATCAGAGTTCTTTTTATTTAGGACATCTAAGCCACAAAGTTGCAACTCCTAGGTATACATTCTTCTTCCCTATTTTTTCCTTTTTCTTTTTTTCTTACTTAGGTGGAGTCTCTCCTTTGGTTGCCTTTTGATGCAATGCCACTTGTGGGTTACACACTTGGCACTGATTACTCAGCAACTTAAGAGAGACACCCCTCTTTATTCTATTTTTAATTTTTTTTTCAGCTCATCATTTTTTTTATAAAGGAGAAGAAGAATGCTTATGCTTTAAGGGAGAGAGGAATGTTCCTAGGCCTAGGGTGGCCTCCCCCAAACTTAAACTACTCATTGTCCCCAATGAGTGTCTGAAGTGGCACACCCCCAAACTTGTCCTAGAAGCATCTAGTCTAAGGTAAAACAAAGAGAATCTAAAAGCCCTAAGCATAGACAGAACATTCTAAAAGCAATCATCACATCAGCAGAAATTTATAAAAACAGGCAGGTAAGGACTTAAAGCTATGCATGCTGAGCACATTTTAGAGGTTAATTTAAACTATCAAAGGTGTCCTATGACACTCATCCAGCATGCTTTTAAATAGGCTATATAAGGCAGTCATGATAGCAGCAAAAGACAAAATTTAAACAGCACCAGCCTAGCTAAACAGTCAGTCAAAAACATGCATTTACTAATAAAAATTGCGGATTCCGCAATTTTTCCGCAATGGATACAGGGCAGATATACCAGTGATTAAGGCCCCTACGCATGCTTTTTCCAGTCATGTAAGCTATACAAAAAGGAAACTAAACTAACCTACCTATTCAGCTATCATCAGACTACACTAAACAAGTTTAAACACTAAAACCTAAGAACTAAAACAGATCAAAATATGAACTCAAAACAGCCAAAATCTCATGGTTCAACGAAAAGCAGTTTGTTTTTTTTCTTTTTTTCTTTTAAGGGAACAGCAATACTCCCTGGAGTGCTTCTCAATCTAGCACTCAGATGTCCTCATCATCGTCATTCCTTCGTGGCCGTGGAGGCACCCATGGAGTCAGCAGGTCCGTGGGGAACTCAGGGAAGATGCAGACCAATTGGTCTGCCACATCTTTATCTGTTGCCTGCGCATATGTGGCCCATTGAGCCATCTTCTTCTGCAGGTCCATCAGGCACGCCATGGTCAGAGACTGAGCAGCAGCCAGACCATCCAGCTCGAACTCCATGTTTCCCTTCCTTCGCAACCTCAAGGCAGTAGGAACCTCTAGGTAGCCCGTGTAGGCCAGTTGCCTTTCCATTCGCTCGATTGGGACCCCTGCACGTAAGCAAAGCTTAGTAATTGTATTAGGAAAGAAAAGTGGACCCTTACCCTTTTTGGCGCAGTCAGCGATTGAAGCTGCAATGACCTCGCCAACGTTGATTGTGAGGCCTCTCATGATCGCGTAGACCAACAGCGATCTGCCTTGGTTGATGGTGGTCTCGTGGGTCACTGGGGACAGCTTCCTCCTCACGAAGGAAAACCAGACAGCCGCCTTGGCTGTGAGGGTAGCACTCATCAGGGTGTGCCGCCAATTGCGTGATACTGTCCACGAGGCCTCTGGCTGGCCAATGATCCGAATTGCCTCCTCCAGGACAGCTTCTGTTGGCTCATCAACGATCCGTGCATAATCAGTGTGTTTTTGACCCTTGAGGCCATAGGCTTCGTTGATCGCCTTCGCTGAGAAGTCCACCTCAACCCCTCTGACCACAGACAGGCCATCCTCAGGATTCATCAAATTGGCGTAAAAGTCATACACCATGCTGGAGTAGGCGGGATTGGGTGGTCTGCACAGCTCTTCCCAGCCGTGATTCGTGATCCCTGCGCGCAAGAATTGCGGCAGGTCAGCGAGTGCGTCGAGGAATCCCTTCTCGTGCAGCAGTTCCCTCTTCCTCAGCTCAGTGCCTCTGGACTCGGCATCAGAGGACACATACCTCACTGATTGAGGCTCATCTTCGGGGTACAGCTTGGCTTTCCCCTTGTCTTTCGGTTTAGCTGACTCAGCAGCCTCAATCTTGATCTTCTTTGGGGAAGGCTCATCACTCCCTTTCTTTGATGAAGGCGCATCCCTGGTCTTCTTTTTCTTGGACTTATTTTTTGTTTTTGACCGTTTGGCCTTGACAACCTTGGCGGCTTTCTTTTTCAATCTTGCCTTTGTTGTCATCTGCTGGAGGCAATCCCCCAGTGTCTCGTCCATTGAATCATCCCTTTGCGCAGGGCTCTCAGGGCTGGCTTCCCTCAAAGGAGAGAAGACCTCTTCTTCCTCAGCTTCCCCACTACCCTGCGTCGATTCTTGATACTCTCCATATGGAAATTCAGGGTCAGGTTGTGGGGAAGTGGGTGATGCTTCAGGGCTCTCTACTGGTGGGGTGTGTTCAGAACTCTGCGGCGATGTAGGAAGCTCAGGGCTTCGCGCTGGTGGAGATGGCGAAGAGCTCTGCTTGCCTGACTCGTGTGACCGACGGTCACTTTCTTTACTCTCCACAGAGGGAGTCTTTTTCTTGCTTGCTTCTTCGGCCACAGCCATATTCCACTTGCGCTTCTTGGGTGTTCCTGCTGGTTCAGAGGGTCCAGCAGGGATCTCCGTAACCACCTTCCACTTCTTCTTGCGGATAGGCAGCTTGGGGAGTCGTTCAGTGCGCGCAGCCTCAGCATCTGCAAGGGCAAGAAGTGCTTCCCTCGCAGCAATTTCAGCGTCGCCGGCCTTCTTCTTGGACGCAGACCTTTCAGCTCTCGTTAGCACCATTGTGGAATCGTGGGAATCTGGAAAGAGGAATTGCAGATGAAGAGAAAGACAGATTTCTTGGAGTTCAGATAATGGGGGAAGCGTACGGATCATCGCGCTTCTAAAGGATATAAGTAATGATGGAAATCCCAACGGCTATATCCGTTGCGAATTCTGCGAATCCAGCGCAATTCTAGTGACCGTTGGAGATTTTTTGAGTTTAAATGCCAATCTTCTCTCAACTGAATCTTTGATTTGGCCTAATATCTCCTCGATTTTTTAGCTTGATTTTATCTTCTTGATTCCCTCTATTGATTCCCTACAAAAAGAAATAAAATCAACATCAAATTCGTAATAAAAATTAGCCTCGCATGGACGAGCACAGTGATCACTCGTCCTCTCTCGTTCTTATTTTCATGTTTCAGTCAAGAGGAAGGCAGAGAGAGTCTTCACATCTCCTTCCTCATAGTAGTGCTTCAATCTTGCACCATTAACCATGAACGGTTGCCCTTGCTGCAGGTTCTTAATCTCGATTGCACCATGAACAAACACGTTAGTTATTACAAAAGGACCTGACCATCTAGCATTTTCATAGGACATATGTCTAAGCTCATCAAGCTCATGTAATTGCAAAGACCGCAATGTTCCCGCATCGGTCACGCAATAATTCAACTCTTTTAGGGCCCAAAATGCTTTAATTTCTAATTCGAATGGTAAGTGACATGCTTTGCCATACATAAGTCTATAAGGAGACATACCTAGGGGTGTCTTATATGCAGTTCTATACGCCCAAAGTGCATCCTCGAGTTTAAACGACCAATCTTTTCTATTGGGTTTGACCACTTTTTCGAGTATGTTTTTAATCTCCCTATTTGAAATTTCAGCTTGACCATTCGAATGTGGGTTATAAGGGGTGGCTACTCTATGTCTAACATTGTATTTAGCCAACACTCTCTCCATAGCTTTATTAATGAAATGTGTCCCTTCATCACTAATTATAGCACGAGGTGTTCCAAATCTAGTAAAGATATGTCTATGCAGGAATCTTATGACTGTTTTGGCATCATTATTTGGACATGCTATGGCCTCTACCCACTTAGATACATAGTCTACTGCTACCAATATGTAAAGGTTACCTGATGATGGGGGAAATGGTCCCATGAAGTCAATGCCCCACACATCAAAGAGCTCCAACTCTAAGATGTAAGTGAGAGGCATCTCATCCTTTCGACTAAGGTTACCTGTTCTCTGGCATTCATCACAGCTGTGTGCATAGTTGTGGGCATCCTTGAAGATCGTTGGCCAATAGTAGCCACTCTGGAACACCTTTGCAGCTGTTCTTTGGCCACCAAAATGTCCACCATACGGTGCTGTATGGCAGTGCTGCAGCACAGACTTCGCCTCAGCCGCTGAAACACACTTCCTTAGCAGACCATCAGCACATGTCTTGTAAAGTGTGGGATCATCCCATATAAACTTCCTAGCTTCATGAAGGAACCTCTTCTTTTCTTGTCCTCCCTTGAAAGTTGGTAGTACCTGTGATGCAAGGAAGTTAGCAATGTCAGCAAACCAAGGTTTCTCATCGTTATCACGATGAGTCAATACAAAGACATGTTCATCAATAAAAGCATCAGAAATTGCGGTTTCCGCAATGTTTCTGCAATTATGCTGCAATCTAGAAAGATGATCCGCAACCACATTTTCACATCCTTTCTTATCTCTAATGTCCAGAACAAACTCTTGCAGCAGCAATACCCACCTAATCAACCTAGGCTTAGCATCAGCCTTCCTCATAAGGTACTTTAAAGCAGAATGGTCAGTGTACACGATTGTCCTAGTGCCTACAATGTAATTCCTAAACTTCTCACAAGCAAACACTACAGCTAGCATCTCCTTCTCAATAGTTGTGTAATTACATTGTGCCTCATTAAGTGTCTTACTAGCATAGTATATAGGGTGTGTTAACTTGTCAATCTTTTGTCCTAACATAACCCCTACAGCATAGTGTTGCATGCTCAATGTGTTAATAAGAATAAGCAAGAAGGTAGAGAGAGCACTCAGGACATGCAAACATACATGGTCTCACAGCAAGTAGTAAGTATATTTCATTCGTTTTTTCCACAGAGACTTATTTTTAGCTATTCACGAAGTGTATTTGTTAAGAAAGAAGGGGTGGATTTGATGGGGTAAAATTGGTTTTTAATTATCTAATTTTTGCTGAATGTGTAAAGGAATGCAACATAAACAAATGCAAGTTGAAATTAGACTCAAAAGACAAGAGATGGAATTAATAAACGAAGAAGAAAACAACTAAACAGAATGGTAACTTAGCAGAATTGCGGACACCGCAATGTTATCGCAATTGTAAAAACAGCAAACGTGTGTAAAATGGAGAATTAAGGGCTACTAACGACTATCCTATAGGCATTTTAATACGATTCCCAAGCATTAGATCAACTCTTTATGCATCAAACTCACTCTATCTCATGTATCGTCCGATTTCATGCATTAGATTCTTTAGTTTACTCAACTCAAAGTAAGGTCTTAAGCATCTTGTTAAAACAGAAGTGTTTAGTTTGTACTAGGCAAACGCCTATTCCTAGGCCGTTTCCTGGTTACCATGAAAGGCTAGCATGATTATACGACTCTGAACTCTTACTCCTTCCAGAGGTTAGGAATTCTTTGGACAAAATGGATGGCCAATCGAAATTGCCCGTGGAATGAAGCTTACATACAATCAATGCTTCGAAAGCTGTCCTACATGCTTGGTTCACGTTTTTTAGCCTATAGTTCTGTCATTAGCATGCCCCTAAGTGACTTAGCTACTCATGGATATATAGAGAACAGAAATGTAAGATAAAACAGACATGCTTAGAAGGGAAATATACTCCAAACAGTAAGACAAAACCGTAGCAGCAGAAGATGGAAACTATGAAATGAAGACTTGTAATTTGATTACTTTGAATGTTTGAACGAACAAAGGGAAACTTAAAGTAAATAATCCAAGGACAGAAAGCAACGAAATGAAGTAGACTAATCACTAAACCAGAAGCGATGACTAAATAATGCTGGAAATGAGAAAGGAAAGACAAAAAGCAGTAAATGGTGCTTGAAAGCCTCGTTGCAGTCGCCTCGAATGAAGGGGATGAAAGGTCAGCCTTGCTTGGATGAATCCAATCGAGAGAGAAGAAGAATCTCCTCTCCTTCCTATCAGATTATCGATTCCAACAGCTGAGACTCTCACTCCAACAGACGGCAAAGGAAAACAGGGAGAAAAGATGGACTGCGAGAAGACTTCTACGCCTTCGGATGATGATTGAACCTCCGACTTTGACCCCCTTTTATAGTAGTTTGCAGGTGCGTTTGGGCCAAGGAGAACCATCAATCTTCAACGTCGTATATCAGAATGGATGGAGGAGAAAGAACGAATCCCTGAAATCACGGAAATTAACAGAAAAAGATCAGTCAACTTACGGTTTTCACTTGAATAATTGCGGCTTCAACAATGTTTTCGCAATGCTGTCGCAATGCAGTTTTTTTCATTCTTTTCCTTCGGTTTTCAACCCTTTTCTTTCCTATTGTGCATAAGTCCTAATTTAGCTACCTTCTTCTCATTCTCATATTTAAGCATAGGTTTAGGCTAAATGCTATCAAAAACACCTAAAAGTGTACATCTTCTTAAGCTAAATGGGTCCTAAATAAGTCACTTTCAGAGACTTAACACACCCCCAAACTTAAGGTTTTGCTTGTCCTCAAGCACACTAAGGACTTACCTAGGTTGCTGTTTCTTCTTCTTTAACCACTTTACTGACTCCCCTATATCCCTATCTATAGCACTGCTGTCCTGTGACACACTTCTCAGTTTAGAACTACCCTCTTATCTAGCTTCTTCTGACTTCGCCTGCCTAACACTCACCTGCTTTTATTAACTTCCTACAACTGATCTATTTGCTTTTGTCATATCATGCCACTATCCCTAAGGTTTCAAATTCTGCCTAGCTTTGCCTCAGACTCAGTACATGCTTCTAGCTTTATTTTTAATGTGTCTAGGATTCCTTAGAGTCATGCCAGTCTTAGTATTAACGGTGACAGTAGTACTTTAAAGAACAACCTAAACCCTGGCATCACTACATTGGAAAAACACTCATCTCCCTAAACAACCCTACAAGTTACAACTTTGTGCTTAGCTAATTGAGGATCAGAGTTCTTTAAAAATAGGACACCTAAGCCACAAAGTTATAACTCCTAGGTATACATTCTTCTTCCCTATTCTTTTCCCTTTTTCTTACTTAGGTGGGGCCTCTCCTTTGGTTGCCTTTTGATGCAATGCCACTTGTGGGTCACACACTTGGCACTAATTACTTAGCAACCTAAGAGAGACCCCCCTCTTTATTCTATTTTTCATTTTTTTTTTTTCAGTTCATCATTTTTTGTAAAGGAGAAGAAGAATGCTTATGTTTCTAAGGGAGAGAGGAATGTTCCTAGGCCTAGGGTGGCCTCCCCCAAACTTCAACTACTCATTGTCCCCAATGAGTGTCTGAGGTGGCACACCCCCAAACTATCCTAGAAGCATCTAGTCTAAGGTAAAACAAAGAGAATCTAAAGCCCTAAGCATAGACAGAACATTGAAAAGAAAATATCACAGCAGCAGTAATTTTAAAAACAGACAGTCAAGGGCTTAAAGCTATACATGCTGAGCTTTTTAGAGGTTGATTTAAACTAGCAAAGGGTGTCCTATGACATTCATCCAGCATGCTTTTAGATAAGCTATATATGGTAGTCATGATAGCAGCAAAAGATGGAATTTAAACAGATCACAGCCTAGCTAAACAGACAGTCCAAAACATGCTTTTAGTAATGAAAATTGCGGGGACCGCAATTATTTCGCAATTAAGTCAGGGCAGATATAACAGTGATTAAGGCCCCTAAGCATGCTTTTTCCAGTCATTCAAACTCTTCTAAAAATAAAACAAAACTAACCTACCTAGGCTCCTATCATCAGACTATACTAAGCAAAATTAAAAACATAAAACTAAGCATCTAAGACAGATCAAAAGTGTACTAAAACAGCATAATTCACATAGTCTATCAGAAAGCAGAAAATTGTTTGTTTTTTCTAAGGGAACAGCAATACTCCCTTCAGTGCACTTCAAACCAGCACTCAAACATCTTCATCCTCATCTGGTTGTCGTGGTCGTGGAGGCACCCATGGAGTCAGGAGATTTGTGGGGAAGTCAGGGAAGATGCACCCAAGTTGGTCTGCAACTTCCTTGTCCCCTGCCTGCGCATAAGTGGCCCATTGAGCCATTCTCCTCTGCATATCCATCAGGCAGGCCATGGATAGGGACTGATCAGCAGCCAGCCTATCCAGTTCAAACTCCATATTCCCCTTCCTCTTCAGCCTCAGGCTAGCAGGCAGCTCCAAGTGGCCTGTGTAAGCCATTTGCTGCTCCATGCGCTCGGTGGGGACTCCTGCAAGCAAACATAGTTTGGTTATGGTTATGGGGGTCCTGCAAGCAAACATACTGTGTTAGGGAAAAACAGTGGTCCCTTACCTTTCTTGGCGCACTCAGCAATAGCAGCAGTGATGACTTCTCCCACGTTGATCGTGAGACCTCTCATTATCGCATACACCAGCAGCGATCGGCTCTGGTTGATTGTAGTCTCGTGAGTCACTGGGGACAATCTCCTTCTCACGAACGAAAACCAAACAGCCGCCTTAGCCGTGAGGTTGGCACTCATGAGAGTGTGCCTCCCATTGCGTGACACGGTCCAGGAGGCTTCAGGCTGGCCAATGGTCCGAATGGCCTCTTCCAGAACTGCCTCAGTAGGCTCATCAACAATCCGTGCATAATCTGTATGTGTTTGGCCCTTGAGACCATAGGCTTCGTTGATGGCCTTGGCTGAGAAATCCACTTCTACCCCTCTGACCACAGACAGGCCATCCTCAGGGCTGAGCACATTGGCGTAGAAATCATACACCATGCTCGTGTAGGCTGGATTGGGCGGTCTGCAAAATTCCTCCCAGCCGTGGTTGATCACTCCTGCGCGCAAGAACTGCGGCAGGTCAGCAGGTCGGTCGAGGAAGCCTTTCTCGTGCAGCAACTCCCTCTTCCTCAGCTCAGCACCCCTGGACTCAGCATCAGAGGAAACATACCTCACTGACTGAGGCTCATCTTCAGGGTAGAGCTTTGCCTTCCCTTTATCTGATGGCTTGGCTAACTCGGCAGCCTCAACCTTGAGTCGTTTGAGCGAAGGCTCAGTGCTCTCTTTGTCTGCTGAAGGCGCCCTTTTAGCCTTCTTCCTTTTCAGCTTCTTGGATCGCTTGGCCTTGACAATCTTGGCCTTCTTCTTCTTCTTGAGCTTTGCCTCAATGTTGATCTGCTGCAGGCATGCCCCCAGCGTCTCTTCCATGGAATCATCCTGCTGTGCAGGACTCTCTGGGCTAGCTTCCCTTGCAGGCGAGAAGACCTCGTCTTCACCACCTTCCCCACTGCCCTGAGTGGATTCCTGGTACTCCCCATATGGGAATTCAGGGTCAGGCCGTGGAGGCGTGTGCGAAGGTGTGGCACTCTGCTCTGCTGTAGGCGTCTGCACGGAATTCAGTGGTGAAGACGGCGTCTCAGGGCTCTGTGCAGGCGGTGATGATGAAAGCTCTGGGCTGTGCACTGGTTCAGATGATGAAGGGCTGTGCGCAGGTGAGGCAGATGGCGTCGAACCCTTCTTGGTTGACTCGTGGGACGCACGATCCGTTTCTTGACTCTCCACAGAGGGAGTCTTCGCTCTGCTTGGTTCGGCGGCCATCTCGACACTCCACCGGCGTTTTTTGGGTGTACCTGCTGGTTCAAAGATTCCAGCAGGGATCTCAGTGACAACCCTCCACTTCTTCCTACGGATCGGAAGCTTGGGAAGAGGTCCGGTGCGAACAGCACCAGGATCTGCAAGGGTAAGAAGTGCTTCCCTCGCAGCTGCTTCAGCTTCATCAGCCTTCTTCTTGGCTACGGATCTTTCAGCCCTTGTGGACACCATTGTCGAATCTTGGAGATTTGGAGAGAAGAATCAAAGATGAAAAGAATCGCAGCTTTCTTGGAAATCAGAGAGTGAGAGAATCGTATCGATCGAGCGCCTTCTAACGGATATAAAGGAAACGGCTAAATCCCAACGGCTATAATTTGCGGATCCTGCAATTCCAGCGCAATTTTAGGGATATTTTTTCATCAAAATGTCAATTTTTGCTTGCCCGTATCTTTTATTTGGCTCAACCGTTTCTTGATTTTTAAAGCTGAAATTACTCTCCTTGATCCCCTCTTTCGATTCCCTATAAAAACAAATAAAACAAACATTAAATACTTAATTAAAATCACACCACAAAACACACAAACGATAACCGGAAAAAGTGAAAAAAATAAACTAAGGCATTAGCCTTGACTAAACGAGCACAGTGACCACTCGTTCTCTCTCGTTTTTAGTTTCATGCTTCATTCAAGAGGAAGGCCGAGAGAGTCTTCACATCTCCTTCCTCATAGTAGTGCTTCAACCTCGCCCCATTGACCATAAATGGCTGACCTTGCTGCAAGTTCTTTATCTCTATTGCACCATGAACAAACACATTAGTAATGACAAATGGACCCGACCATCTAGACTTAAGTTTCCCTGGAAATAGTTTCAACCGTGAGTTAAACAACAAAACAAGTTGACCCTTCTTAAAGTCCTTAACTCTAAGTCTACTATCGTGCCAAATCTTGGTTTTTTCCTTGTACATCTTAGCATTTTCATAGGCCATATGCCTAAGCTCATCAAGCTTATGTAATTGCAAAGACCTCAGTGTCCCCGCATCCTTTACACAAAAATTCAATTCCTTCATGGCCCAAAATGCTTTGTTTTCTAACTCAAGTGGTAAGTGACAAGCCTTGCCATATACCAGCCTATAAGGGGACATACCTAGGGGTGTCTTATATGCTGTCCTATAAGCCCAAAGTGCATCCTCAAGCTTGAAGGACCAGTCTTTCCTATTAGGTTTGACCACTTTTTCTAGGATGTTCTTAATTTCCCTATTTGAGATTTCAGCTTGTCCATTTGAGTGTGGGTGATAGGGAGTGGCTACTCTATGTCTAATGTTATACTTAGCCAACACTCTCTCCATAGCCTTGTTAATGAAATGTGACCCCTCATCACTAATGATGGCACGAGGTGTCCCAAACCTAGTAAAAATGTGCCTATGCAAGAATTTGGTGACTGTTTTAGCATCATTATTGGGACATGCTTTGGCCTCTACCCACTTGGACACATAGTCCACTGCTACTAATATGTAAAGGTTACCTGATGATGGAGGGAATGGTCTCATGAAGTCAATGCCCCACACATCAAAGAGCTCTAACTCTAAGATGTAGGTGAGGGGCATCTCATCCTTTCGACTGAGGTTACTTGTTCTTTGGCATTCATCACAGCTGTGGGCATAGTTGTGGGCATCCTTGAAGATTGTTGGCCAATAGTAGCCACTCTGAAATACCTTTGCAGCTGTTCTTTGACCACCAAAGTGTCCACCATAAGGAGCTGCGTGACAGTGCTGCAGCACAGACTTCGCTTTAGCAGCTGAAACACACTTCCTTAGCAAGCCATCAGCACAGGTTCTGTAAAGTGTGGGGTCATCCCATATGAATTTCCTTGCTTCATGAAGGAACCTCCTCTTCTCTTGTCCTCCCTTGAAAACTGGTAAAACCTGTGATGCACGGAAGTTAGCAATGTCAGCAAACCAAGGTTCCTCATCGTTATCACGATGAGTCAAAGCAAAGACATGTTCATCAATAAAAGCATCAGAAATTGCGGTCTCCGCAATTTTTTCGCAATTGTGCTGCAATCGAGAAAGGTGATCTGCAACCACATTTTCACAACCTTTCTTGTCTCGAATATCCAGATCAAATTCTTGCAGCAATAACACCCACCTAATCAACCTAGGCTTGGCATCAGCCTTCCTCATAAGATATTTCAAGGCAGAATGGTCAGTGTATACAATTGTCCTAGTGCCTACAATATAGTTTCTAAATTTTTCGCAAGCAAACACTACAGCAAGCATCTCTTTCTCAGTAGTTGTATAATTACATTGAGCCTCATTCAAGGTCTTACTAGCATAATAGACAGGGTGTGTTAGCTTGTCAATCTTCTGTCCTAACATGACTCCTACAGCATAGTCACTGGCATCACATAGCATCTCAAATGGGAGATCCCAATTTGGTCCTACTATTATAGGTGCGGTGACTAGTGCTTTCTTAAGGGTAGTCCAAGCTATTAAGCATTCCTGAGAGAAGATGAATGGTCTATTTAGCTCTAAAAGCTCACACAGAGGCTTGGCTATCTTAGAAAAGTCCTTAATGAACCTTCTGTAGAAGCCAGCATGCCCTAAGAAGCTTCTAATGGCTTTGACATTCTGGGGCTCTACCAACTTCTCTATGATCTCAATCTTTGCCCTATCAACTTCTACTCCTGCCCTTGACACTCTATGTCCTAAGACAATCCCCTCATCCACCATAAAATGGCATTTTTCCCAGTTTAGGACTAGGTTGGTCTCCTCACACCTAGCCAGGACTTGTCCTAGGTTTTCTAGACAGTTTGAAAATGAGTCCCCAAAGACTGAGAAGTCATCCATGAATATTTCTATCATGGACTCATCCAACTCAGAGAAGATTGCCATCATGCACCTTTGGAAAGTTGCCGGTGCATTGCATAAGCCAAAAGGCATTCTGCGAAAGGCAAAAGTTCCAAAAGGGCAAGTGAAGGTGGTCTTCTCTTGATCCTTAGGGTCTATAGTTATTTGATTATAGCCTGAATACCCGTCTAAGAAACAATAGTAGGCTCTACCAGCTATTCTGTCTAGCATCTGGTCAATGAACGGTAGAGGGAAGTGATCTTTTTTAGTTTCTTTATTTAATTTCCTGTAATCCATACACACTCTCCACCCTGTGACAGTCCTTGTTGGAATCAGTTCGTTGTTCTCATTGACTACCACAGTTATTCCCCCCTTTTTAGGTACACATTGGATGGGGCTCACCCACTGGCTACTAGCTATTGGGAAGATCACTCCTGCATCTAACCATTTTATTATTTCCTTCTTTACTACCTCTTTCATAGAGGGGTTTAGCCTACGTTGGTGATCTACCCTAGGTGTGTGCTCTTCCTCTAGTATAATTTTGTGCATGCAATAAGAAGGGCTAATGCCTCGAATATCAGCAATAGTCCATGCTATAGCCTTCCTATGTTGCTTAAGCAGTAAGATTAATTCAACCTCATGCTTTTCACTTAGCTTAGAAGAAATAATTACAGGCAGTGTATCATTATTTCCTAAATACGCATATTTGAGGTGAGTGGGTAGTGGTTTCAGTTCTAAAACAGGTGGATGCTCAATGGAGGGCTTTAAAGGATTCACAGATCTATCAGTTAAATCTATATTCATACATACATGTTGTGGTTTATCTACAGGCATATCCATTATGTCAGATACATTCAAGTCAGCTATATCTAATTGTACATATTCATTAGCATGCTTGGTTAATAGTACATGCTCTAATTGTTCTTCCATTAGTGAGTCAACAATATCCATGCTAGCACAAGACTCAGAATCAGAGGGGTACTTTAAGGCTTTATACACACTAAATTTCACCTCTTCATCATGAACCCTCATAGTGAGCTCACCTTTTTGAACATCTATTAGTGCCCTACCTGTGGCTAGAAAGGGTCTACCTAGCAGGATGGGGACCTCCTTGTCTGCCTCATAGTCCAGGACAATGAAATCTGCAAGGAAAATAAATTTGTCAACTTTCACTAGAATATCCTCAATCTTACCTTCAGGGTATGCGATGGATCTGTCTGCTAGTTGTAAAGTGACAGTGGTTGGACGTGCTTCTCCTATTCCCAACTGGCGGAATAGGGACAGGGGCATGAGATTTATGCTGGCGCCCAGGTCACAAAGCGCTCTGCCCACGTGCTTGCCTCCAAGTTCTACAGGTAAGGTGAAGGAACCAGGATCCTTCTCCTTCTTGGGCAGCTTGTTCTGGAGGATGGCACTGCACTCCTCAGTGAGGTTTACTGTTTCAAACGCACCAATTATTTTTTTGTTAGTAATAATGTCCTTCAAAAACTTTACATAAGAAGGCATAGACTGCAAAACCTCTACAAAAGGAATGTTAACATGCACTTGCTTAAGAATTTCTAAGAATTTATTAAAATGAACTTCCTGTTCCTGCTTCTTCTTAAGCCTTCGAGGGTATGGAGGTGGTGGCACATATGCAGGCACGTCAGGGCGCCTTAGGATAGGTGGAGGCCTCGGAATTTCTTCTATCTCCTCAACAATTGGCTCTAGCCTGGCTCCTGATGTGCTAGTTGGTGGTGGACCTTGGTTTGGCAGAGACTCCAGTGGAGCACTAGACTCAGTGTTCTCTACTCTCTTTGGTGTGTCCTTTGTGTTGCTCACCAATGGTCTTCCACTCCTAAGTTCAATTGCTTGAACTTGTTCTTTGCCATCTCTCCTTGGTACCTCGGTGTCAGCAGGGAGTCTACCTTGGGGCCTACTCTTAAGTTCATTGGCTAATTGGCCTATTTGGTTTTCTAGGCTCCTAAGAGTAGCTTGCTGGCTTTGAAGCGTAGCATCATTCTTAGCTATGTATTCCTTGAGTAAGTTTTCTCCAGAAGATCCTACAGGTTGATTGTATGGTTTTTGGTACATTGACTGGTTATGTTGGGGAGTGAAACCAGGTGTTCCACTCGGTCTAGGTTGGTTAGGATTTTGGTTAGTGTTTTGTTGGCCACCCCATGACAGGTTTGGGTGGTTTCTCCAACCAGGGTTATAGGTGTTGGAGTAGGGGTTATTCCTAGGCTGCTGCTGGCTCCCAACATAGCAGACTGAGGATGGATTCCCAGGGCAGTATTCATATGGGTGCCCTTCCCCACAGAATCCACAGATAAGTGCCTCGCCTTGACTTGGCTGGGTGCCCATTGACATGTCTGTGGCGGTATTGGCACTGGTTTGGAGATTGGCCTGAGCCATTTGCTTAACTAGGTTGGTCAGGGCGTTTATTTGGGTGCTCATGGCGCTTAGAGCATCCTTGTCTTGAGCTCTAGTTGGCTCTACTGGATCATCTGACCACCTACAGTGAGATGTTGAGATCTTCTCCAAGATCTCATAAGCTTCGTCGTAACTCTTGGACAACATGGAACCTCCAGCAGATGAGTTTAGAACTTGTCTGGTGCTGGGGTTGCATCCTTTAAAGAAGACTTCTATTTGGATACACCATGGAATGCCATGGTGTGGACATTTAATGAGAAGGTCTTTGAATCTTGTCCAAGCTTCGTGAAGAGACTCACTCGGAGCTTGTTTGAATTTGATGATATCATCACGAAAGGTCGAATTCCTATCTGGTGGTAAATATTTGACTAGGAATTTTTCTGCTAAGTCTGTCCAATTGAGGACAGATCCTGAGGGTAATGAATTTAACCACGTTTTGGCTTTGTCCCTCAAAGAGTAAGGGAAAAGATATAGCCTCAGGGCTTCTTGGGAAACTCCAGGAATGAGGAAGGTATCACTGACTCCTAGGAAGTTCCTAAGGTGGTTATGGGGGTCCTCATTTTCTATTCCAAAGAATTGTCCCACAGTGGACAACATTTGGAACATCACTGGTTTTAACTCGAATGAGTTGGCAGTGATTTCAGGACGGATTATGCTGGGGTTCAGCTCCCCAGGCATAGGTACTAGGTACGAAAGGATGGCGCTATCCTTGTCATTCGCTATTTCAATGGGATTGCGAGTGACAGGCACCAGGTTTTGATCTATTCCAGCCATTTCTTCTTGAGTGGATTGCGGAGGCTCTGCGGTTTCAGCAATTATTTGAGGTAAAAGGGGTTGTTTAAAGAGACGTTTCTTGGCTCTATTTCTAGCTTTAAATAATCTCTCAGGCTCAGGGTTGAACTCTAGATCACTACTTGGAGTCTCATTCATAAACTACCCTAAATGGTACCTGAAGAAGAAATGAAGATGGATCAAATTCAATGGAAAATAACTTGGTGTTTCAGACTTAACAACCTTCGTTTTCACTTAAAATAAGTCCCCGGCAGCGGCGCCAAAAACTTGTTGCGTGCTCAATGTGTTAATAAGAATAAGCAAGAAGGTAGAGAGAGCACTCAGGACATGCAAGCATACATGGTCTCACAGCAAGTAGTAAGTATATTTCATTCGTTTTTTCCACAGAGACTTATTTTTAGCTATTCACGAAGTGTATTTGTTAAGAAAGAAGGGGTGGATTTGATGGGGTAAAATTGGTTTTTAATTATCTAATTTTTGCTGAATGTGTAAAGGAATGCAACATAAACAAATGCAAGTTGAAATTAGACTCAAAAGACAAGAGATGGAATTAATAAACGAAGAAGAAAACAGCTAAACAGAATGGTAACTTAGCAGAATTGCGGACACCGCAATGTTATCGCAATTGTAAAAACAGCAAACGTGTGTAAAATGGAGAATTAAGGGCTACTAACGACTATCCTATAGGCATTTTAATACGATTCCCAAGCATTAGATCAACTCTTTATGCATCAAACTCACTCTATCTCATGTATCGTCCGATTCCATGCATTAGATTCTTTAGTTTACTCAACTCAAAGTAAGGTCTTAAGCATCTTGTTAAAACAGAAGTGTTTAGTTTGTACTAGGCAAACGCCTATTCCTAGGCCGTTTCCTGGTTACCATGAAAGGCTAGCATGATTATACGACTCTGAACTCTTACTCCTTCCAGAGGTTAGGAATTCTTTGGACAAAATGGATGGCCAATCGAAATTGCCCGTGGAATGAAGCTTACATACAATCAATGCTTCGAAAGCTGTCCTACATGCTTGGTTCACGTTTTTTAGCCTATAGTTCTGTCATTAGCATGTCCCTAAGTGACTTAGCTACTCATGGATATATAGAGAACAGAAATGTAAGATAAAACAGACATGCTTAGAAGGGAAATATACTCCAAACAGTAAGACAAAACCGTAGCAGCAGAAGATGGAAACTATGAAATGAAGACTTGTAATTTGATTACTTTGAATGTTTGAACGAACAAAGGGAAACTTAAAGTAAATAATCCAAGGACAGAAAGCAACGAAATGAAGTAGACTAATCACTAAACCAGAAGCGATGACTAAATAATGCTGGAAATGGGAAAGGAAAGACAAAAAGCAGTAAATGGTGCTTGAAAGCCTCGTTGCAGTCGCCTCGAATGAAGGGGATGAAAGGTCAGCCTTGCTTGGATGAATCCAATCGAGAGAAAAGAAGAATCTCCTCTCCTTCCTATCAGATTATCGATTCCAACAGCTGAGACTCTCACTCCAACAGACGGCAAAGGAAAATAGGGAGAAAAGATGAACTGCGAGAAGACTTCTACGCCTTCGGATGATGATTGAACCTCCGACTTTGACCCCCTTTTATAGTAGTTTGCAGGTGCGTTTGGGCCAAGGAGAACCATCAATCTTCAACGTCGTATATCAGAATGGATGGAGGAGAAAGAACGAATCCCTGAAATCACGGAAATTAACAGAAAAAGATCAGTCAACTTACGGTTTTCACTTGAATAATTGCGGCTTCAGCAATGTTTTCGCAATGCTGTCGCAATGCAGTTTTTTTCATTCTTTTCCTTCGGTTTTCAACCCTTTTCTTTCCTATTGTGCATAAGTCCTAATTTAGCTACCTTCTTCTCATTCTCATATTTAAGCATAGGTTTAGGCTAAATGCTATCAAAAACACCTAAAAGTGTACATCTTCTTAAGCTAAATGGGTCCTAAATAAGTCACTTTCAGAGACTTAACACATAGTCACTAGCATCACATAACATCTCAAAGGGGAGATCCCAATTAGGCCCTACTATAATAGGTGCTGTGACTAGTGCTTCCTTAAGGGTTTTCCAGGCTAGGAAACATTCTTTAGAGAAGATGAATGGTTTGTTTAGCTCTAGAAGCTCACATAAAGGCTTGGAGATCTTAGAAAAGTCCTTAATGAACCTTCTATAGAAGCCAGCATGTCCTAAGAAACTTCTAATGGCTTTGACATTCTGAGGTTCTACCAGTTTCTCTATTATTTCAATTTTTGCCCTATCGACCTCTACACCTGCCCTAGACACTCTATGACCTAAGACAATCCCTTCGTCCACCATGAAGTGGCACTTCTCCCAATTTAGGACTAGGTTGGTCTCCTCACACCTAGCCAGGACTTGTCCTAAGTTCTCTAGACAGTTTGTAAATGAATCCCCAAAGACTGAGAAATCATCCATGAATATCTCTATCATGGACTCATCTAAATCAGAGAAGATTGCCAACATGCACCTTTGAAATGTTGCCGGTGCATTGCATAAGCCAAAAGGCATTCTGCGAAAGGCAAATGTTCCAAAAGGGCAAGTGAAGGTAGTCTTTTCTTGGTCCTTGGGGTCTATAGTGATCTGGTTATATCCTGAATAACCGTCTAAGAAGCAGTAGTAAGCTCTACCAGCTATCCTATCTAACATTTGGTCAATGAATGGGAGAGGGAAGTGGTCTTTTTTGGTTTCCTTATTTAGTTTCCTATAATCCATGCAAACTCTCCACCCTGTGATAGTCCTAGTTGGAATCAGTTCATTGTTCTCATTGACTACCACAGTCATCCCCCCATTCTTAGGTACACATTGTATAGGGCTCACCCACTGACTACTATCTATAGGGAAGATCACACCAGCATCTAACCATTTTATTATTTCCTTTTTAACTACCTTTTTCATAGAGGGGTTCAACCTACGTTGGTGATCTACTCGGGGTGTATGCTCTTCCTCTAATATAATCTTATGCATGCAATAAGAAGGGCTAATGCCTCTAATGTCAGCAATAGTCCATGCAATAGCCTTCCTATGTTGCTTAAGTAATAAAATCAGTTCAACCTCATGCTTTTCACTTAATTTAGAAGAAATAATCACAGGCAAAGTATCATTACTTCCTAGATATGCATACTTGAGGTGAGTGGGTAGAGGTTTCAATTCTAAGACAGGTGGATGCTCAATGGATGGTTTTAAAGGATTCATGAATTTGTTAGTCAGGTCTTTATTTATACATACATGCTGTGTTTTATCTACAGGTATATCCATTATTTCAGAAACATTTAAATCAGTTAAATCTAATTGTACATATTCATTAGCATGCTTAGTTAATAATACATGCTCGAGCTGTTCTTCCATTAATGAATCTACAATCTCCATGCTAGCACAAGATTCAGAGTCAGAGGGGTACCTTAACGCTTTATATACACTAAATTTCACCTCTTCATCATGAACCCTCATTGTAAGCTCACCTTTTTGGACATCTATCAGGGCCCTACCTGTGGCGAGAAAAGGTCTGCCTAATAGGATGGGGACCTCCTTGTCTGCTTCATAATCCAGGATAATGAAATCTGCAAGGAAAATAAACTTGTCAACCTTTACAAGAATATCCTCAATCTTACCCTCAGGGTAGGCTATGGATCTGTCTGCTAGTTGTAAAGTGAGAGTGGTTGGACGTGCTTCTCCTATTCCTAGCTGGCGGAATAGTGATAGGGGCATGAGGTTTATGCTGGCTCCCAGGTCACAGAGAGCTCTGCCCACGTGCTTGCCTCCTAGCTCTACAGGTAAGGTGAAGGAACCAGGATCCTTCTCCTTCTTGGGTAGCTTGTTCTGGAGTATGGCACTGCACTCCTCTGTGAGATTTACTGTTTCAAACTCACCAATTATTCTCTTGTTAGTGATAATATCCTTCAAAAACTTTACATACGAAGGCATAGACTGTAAAACTTCTACAAAAGGAATATTAACATGCACTTGCTTAAGAATTTCTAGAAATTTATTAAAGTGCACTTCCTGTTCTTGTTTTTTCTTTAGCCTTCGAGGAAATGGAGGTGGTGGCACATATGCCGGCACTTCAGGTCGCCTCAGGATAGGTGGAGGCCTTGGAATTTCTTCTATCTCCTCTATGATTGGCTCCAGCCTTGCTCCTGATGTGCTTGGTGATGGTTGACCTTGGTTTGGCAGAGACTCCAGTGGAGCACTAGACTCAGTGTTCTCTACTCTCTTTGGTGTTTCTTTAGTGTTGCTCACCAATGGTCTCCCACTTCTGAGTTCAATTGCTTGAACTTGCTCCTTACCATCTCTTCTTGGCACCTCAGTGTCAGCGGGAAGTCTACCTTGGGGCCTACTTTTGAGTTCATTGGCTAGTTGCCCTATTTGGTTCTCTAGGCTCCTGAGAGTAGCTTGCTGACTCTGTAGAGTGGCATCATTCTTGGCTATGTATTCCTTAAGTAGGTTTTCTACAGAAGACCCTACTGGTTGGTTGTATGGTTTTTGATACATGGATTGGTTATGTTGGGGAGTGAAACCAGGTGTTCCACTCGGTCTTGGTTGGTTAGGAGCTTGGTTAGCATTCTGTTGGCCACCCCATGAAAGGTTTGGGTGGTTCCTCCAACCAGGGTTGTAAGTATTGGAATAGGGGTTGTTCCTAGGCTGCTGCTGGCTTCCAATATAGCAGACTGAGGCTGGATTCCCAGGGCAATATTCATACAGGTGCCCTTCCCCACAGATAAGTGTCTCACCTTGACTTGGTTGGGTGCCCATTCACATGGCTGTGGCGGTGTTGACACTAGTTTGGAGATTGGCTTGAGCCATTTGTTTTACTAGGTTGGTCAGGGCGCTTATTTGACTACTCATGGCATTGAGTGTGTCCTTATCTTGAGCTCTACTTGGCTCTATTGGATCATCTGACCACCTACAGTGAGATGCTGAGATCTTCTCCAAGATCTCATAGGCTTCATTATAACTTTTGGACAACATGGAACCTCCAGCAGATGAATTTAGAACTTGTCTGGTGCTAGGGTTGCATCCTTTGAAAAAGACCTCTATTTGGATACACCATGGAATGTCATGGTGTGGACATTTAAGAAGAAACTGTGAAATAATGAATTTAGCTTTGATTACTTGATTGTTTGAATGAACAAAGGGAAGCTTAAAGTGAATAACATAAAGACAGAAAGCAACGAAATGAAATGAACTAGCCACTAGAAAAGAAACAACAACTAAACAGAGCTGGAAATTAGAAATAAAAGACAGAAAGCAGTAATTGAGCTTGAACGCCTCGTCGCAAATGCCTCGGCTGAAGGGAGAGAAAGGATAGCCTTGCTTGGATGAATCCAATCAGAAGAGAAGATGAATCTTCTCTCCTTCCTATCAGATTGTCGATTCCAACAGCTGAACCTATCACACCAACAGACGGAGAAGAAAAACAGGAGAAAAGATGGAGCTGCGAAGAGACTTCTACGCTTTCCAATGATGATGAAACCCTCTACTTTGACCCCCTTTTATAGTAATCTGCAGGTGCGTTTGGGCCAAGGAGAACCATCCATCCTCAACGTCGTACTTCAAAATGGATGGAGGAGAAAGAACGAATCCGTGAAATAACGGAAAATAACAGAAAAAGATCAGTCAACTTACGGATTTCACTTGAAACATTGCGGTTTTAGCAATGTTTCCGCAATGCTGCCGCAATGCGCATTTTTCCTTCTTTTAACTTCGGTTTTCATTCCTCTTCTTTCCTTTTGCACACAAGTCCTAATTTAGCTACCTTCTTCTAATTCTCATATATAAGCATAGGTTTAAGCTAAATCCTATCAAAAACACCTAAGAGTGTACATCTTTCTAAGATAAATAAGTCCTAAAAAGGTCACTTTTGGAGACGTAACAAGCACCCATACCATCGTGTTTCTTAGCCAATACATCAGATATGCTGGCCAGAATGTAGACGCGGGCTTTATCATTTGCCCTTGTCCATCTGTCATATGCATCCCGAACATTTCGGTTTGCATTTGTGCCAGGGTTTGGAGGACACTCCTCAGTTAAAACGAACCTTAGATCATCAATTACCAGTATTGTGTTTAAATTTGATTTCCACGTTGCGTAATTATCCCCGTTAAGTTTCTCAGAAGCTAGTAACTGTACTATTGAGTTGGACATGCTGAAAAATATAAACATATCGTATTTAGTGAAATCGCTATTACCCTTTTATATTATCCAATCAAGTTTTAGCAAAAGTAACAATGTACCCATCATTTACTCTTTATTGTAACGATACTACAAAGGTTTAGAGCAACATCCACCTAGGGGCAGTCTATCACTCCTCCTTTGAATTGAGACAATCTCAGCTAATCACTATTACCAGAATAACTCATATTCCAATATATCTTTTAGCTATCGTTTACTTTGGTCAAGAAGTTACTAACACTTAGTAATTCTTGTAAGTGTGACCCTCCATTTTCAGACCTCAGAGATCGGAATCAACAAGCTCCCGAAGTTGGAAAGACAATGCTGAAAACGGACCTATGAGACCCTATCCATTTCTGGAGTTCGCGGTGTTCCGAATCCCATGATACAACCCTCCTAAGGGGTGGTCGCTCCCAGGGCAGACTCGCAGGCGCATCATGGGAATCTCACGGTGCAACCTAATGGAGGAGACCGTAGGATGTGTTGACACACAACCTTCGCCCACTTACTATGAACGACTTCCCCTATTCACCTTGTTATTGACTCATGCAAATACTTTCCTACTGGAGGTCGCTCCCAGGGCGACTCGAAGCCGAGCATGAATCTCACGGTGTGAACTCTAAGGGACGTAGGAGCTGAAAACATTTTTCCTCCCACTGAAGTGTTCTAGACGGTTGGGTATGATTTTACTTAGGCATATATTTTGGCTAACTAGGACATATCCTAAGTCTAGGTAATTTTTCCGAGTATAACGTTTATACTGGATTTTAACCTATGATGTCTAGGTGATAAACCTTTTAAAACCTCACATCACTCACGCATGCTCATAAAACCGGGTTAGCTAAACTCAAACGCCAGTTCGATGCCCAGGTAGGAGGTGTTCCGTAAACCGTCAACTTAAATACCCCCAGGCTGAGACAGCATCTTACCGGGTGAGTTTTTCTTGTAACCGAAGTTTTACAAGATATCGACCTATTTTAACTATTAAAACAGGAGATTGCTTGGTAGTTAACCCTAAATGAGCATGCATTTATCTTTGTTATAAGTTTTAATGTCTAATTCATTTTATAACACTTATAAAAAAAAAATAAACCTTATAACATACATCTAACATGCTTTTATATAACAATTATATAAAATCATTCCATGCAAAAATATAACAACTTATATGAAATCTCATGGAATCCTAAACATGCATATTTATATTATAACACTTATAACATACTTTCAATGCATGTTTCATGCTTATCCTATGGTGGGATTTTAAATCTACATGGCATACAATATGCACACAAGATTATGTTTATTTAAACTATACATTCACAATGCATAAATAAATAAACCACACTAAAAATGGATTGGTTTTGGCATCCTAAACAAACATTTACCTAAATTATTACAATAATAAAATAGAAAAAAGTCTTGAACCGCCCCGAACACTTCGAATCGGCTCGAACCGCTTGTAAGTTGTGGAATTGCACGAACCGCCGCCGAACCGAACCGAACCGCCACTTGACGCCTCTTCCAATTTTGATAAATTACATCCTAAAATGGACTCTAATGACTCTAGAAAAATACATACTCTTTGTAACACATTAAAGCCCATCACAAGGCAATTACAATAATTATTACAAATTGGAAGAGAAATGGATGCCAAAAACCAAAAATTTCCACTTTAGCACACATACATTCATCACATGAATTACTACCCACCAACTCTAAATTAACCAAAAAAGAGTACTTAAAGCATGCTTTGATACCATTTGTAAGAGTTTCGGCATGCATAGCGGAAGTATCGTTGGATCTAAGTACTCTTATTTTGTTAATTTAAAAAGGAAAAAGCATGTAATTTGAAAATCAAAGACAATAATTTAGAAGTTACCTTTGAAGTTCAAATTCTTCTTGATTCCAAACTCGATCTTCGAATGTAACGGTCACGAACCACCACGAGAGTCTTCCCGACTATTCTCCGGCCTTAGAACGGGATTGTGGGATCCTTTGAGTGACTAATTTAAAAGAGAATTGCAGATGGAATTGGAGAGAAAGGTAGAGAAATTGTCTTTACAATTTCTCAAAGTTCATCAAAATTCCAAGAAGAAGTCAATCTAATTAACCCTTTGTATATATAGAAGACTACATGCAAAAACATGCAAAATTGAGTTAACAATAGGATGCCATGTAGAATTCACTCAATTTAGTGGGATTAGTGGCTTGATGTGGGATGAACACTTAGCAAAAAAGTTTGACTCATAAAACCACCAACAAATGGTTTTTCCCACTAACTCAAGAATTGGATTTTTCCACTAACTTTAGTCATCAAAATGACTCTTGACTTTCAAGGTTTAGTGGAGTCAACATTTGACTTTTGACTTTCAAAGTTGTAGTCAATTGTCTTAAATTTGACTTTTGAATAACTTTGATCAAATTAATTCAATTTAAAAATTAATTCAAATAATTAATTTTAAATCTAATTAAATTAATATTAAATAAATAATTAAACAATTTAATTAATTCAAATTTAATATCCAATAAATCCAACACTAATCCCGATCATTCCCGATATACATGATTATGAATCCATATTCATATTTTCGATATTTAAATCTTATTTAAATATCACAATCTCTCTCTATTGTTCAATTCGCAATTGAACGTTATGTCGTTAAAAATATCACATATATTTAACGTTAATTCCCTAATTCGAATTCGAACACTTTGAATTCACTCGTCACACTGTTCTAAGGTTTAGTCCGATATGAGCTAGCAGGGGGACCTCATGGACCTACAGATCATGAGCTCCAACGATCCGAGATTAACTGATAAAACTCTTTAACCTAGTTAATCAACATTCGTTAACTACCAGGACATTCCACTATAGCCTAGTAGTTGCATTCTCCTCACTGTAGATATATTTATGTCCACTCGATATAACCATGATTAGTAAGTTGACCCTTCACAGGTTGTTCGTAATTTACGGTCGGGTCAAATATTTGTTTTACCCCCGTAATTACATCTTGCTCCTTAAGTCCCACTGATCCTCTAATGAACAATTGGTTTGTGATCCAATCACTAAACCGATTGGTATGTGATCTGATCACTATACTGAGTCCCTCTCGGGCCAATGAGAAGGTGGGGCCCCTTGTTCAAGACCTGGAGTCAGCACTTAAGGGAACAACCTATCTACTATCCCTAGAGACGGGTAGGAGTGAATTCCATCTTGCACCCTATGTCCCCAACTATCTATTCGGTCTTACCCCTGAAATGGGAGGCTTATTGAGTCGGCGTTGTTGAGCCACCCTCACCCATGCAGATCTAAGGATAATCCCGAATAAACAGGAGTTCATAGTTAGCTCAGGATTAAGGTCAAGTTACCTAGGTCATCGTTTTGAAATAGTCAGTCTTTAAAACAGTAAACAGCGTTATAAAGCAAGAGTGACTTATTTTGCGGTCCGGTCTAATGCAAACACTTTGCATAGGACGCCCCCATTCACATGTCTCCACATAAACGATTCAGGATCACATCGTTTGTACTAAATACAAAATGGGCCGCATCCAATAGTGTCCCCAGGATAAGGTATCCAGCCTTATCCGTATACTATAGACCGTTTTGACTATTTACTCGAACTTGATCCACTTTTATGTCCCCTCATAAAGTTCAAGTACTCATGTTATAGCCATGGATCTTAGTTTATTGGATTTAGGGTTTTCTAAAATGAAATAAGCAATTCACATATTCAATAATAACTTTATTGAATAAACCTAAATAACACTTTATTAGTAATAAAATATGTTTATCGTTTACAAACCACGAGTTTTAGGACATAAAACCCAACAGAGACAGCGTCTCGACGCTGCCAGAGCGTCTCGACGCTCCGAAGTCTAAGGCGTGAAATTGAAGATCCACCCGAGAGCAAGCGTCGAGTGACAGCGTCTCGACGCTCGCTCGACGCCGCGCAAGCGTCTCGACGCCACCCCGACTGCGCGCGCGGATTATTTAGGGCGCAGCGTCGAGACGCTGCCCTAGCGTCTCGACGCTCCGACGGATTACTTAAGTTTTTGTCCGATTTTTAGCCGCCATCTTGATCTCCTACCTCGGGCTCCGCACCTGATTAGACGTTCCAGCAGCCATTTTCACCATGGGAGAGGCTAGGAAGCTTGGATTTGAGCCATCCCACATCATACACATAATGAGTGAGTAGTTATAGAGTTTTTGGCTCGGGATTGTATAGGAATAATGTAGTTTACACTCTTGGTGAGGTTGTTGAGTTGAATTCTGAATTGGTTGAATGATTTATTTAATTGATTTCTATTTCTTTGCTTATTCCATGAACATGTTTGAATGATTTAGGACTAGGCACCCTTGATTTTGAGCATGCTTCATTCGTTAAAGGTTTTGATGTCGTGCCTCTCTAAACCGCCATGTAACAAAGATTTACGACACCTTTGAGCGCATTGGCGTCCTTGCGTTCTTGGTGTTCGTTCTTCTCGAATTAGAATCTGAAATCGACACACTAATTTCGCGTCCAAATTAGATAGTCGTCGTAGTTAGCTCGTTGCTATCGATTGGTCTTGGGAGAGCGTTGGCCGCCAATGTCCAATCGATATGCTTGATTAGCATAATTTATTGTGTCTAATTAATTTCCATGGAGCATGTCTGAGTTAATTTATTAATTTGAGACGAGCTGCGTATTCGTTAAATTGTTTAGCCATTATACTCGTCAACCTATGATCTAAGAGGCATGCTAAATTTATTCCCGATCGTCCCGAGTCGAACGCTCCGTTAGTTAAATTTTCCCATTTGCATTGTTCCCTCTTAGTTAATTAAAAATCAACAAATCCACCATATTTCATTTATTATCATAAGTTTGCAAATTTAATTAAGACTAAGTCAAATTAGCTTAATTCCCTGTGGATCGACCCCGTTGCCGCTACTCTACTAATAGTTTAGTGAATTCGGGTAAATATAAATTCATTTTGGCGGGTCTCGACAACCCGATGATTCGCGATAGTTCGAAAATATCGTTACCAATTTACATTGAATTTGAAGTTGTGCGTGCCCTCTCACCGATCCCACAAAAATTCAGGGGAAGTTTCTGTTCCCTTTAATTTTTGTTATTATCGTTGAATATGGTGAGATTGATGCATTGAGGACAATGCAATCTTTTAGGTGGGGGGTGGAATTTATATTTGAACTTCATTGTAGTTCTCGAGCATGTCATTTTCTGATTTTGAGATGTTTAGGAATCTGAATGCATGTTGTCCGATGAGGACTTTCTGTGATTTATTTGTAAATACTCCATAGTTGTGCATTGTGAGAAAACCATGAGAATGTATGCATATTTTGAGCATATTTTAAATTTTTTTCGATTATTCCCCTACATTCACTAAGCACGTAGACCTCTTACTCTTAGTTCTATAGGCTTAGAATTATTTTATTTTGTCTGAAAGCTCGTTGTCACCCCGAAAGGTTCATTTTAGGGAGGCTTGATGTGTTAGAATTTTTAACGAATCATTTGTTTTAGCAAAGCTATGTGCCTAAAAGAAAAATATTCATTGAGAGTAAGAGCATGTTTGAAATATATTCTGAGGTGCTCCTCCTTCTTGTGTTGCCCGTTGATAGCTCCAAAATAGAGCTATTATTTACTCCCTAATTATAGCTAAAATCATGCTCAATATTGATTAAAATGTCTTTTTGTAGGTAAATTCATGGTAGAGAGCTCGAGGAGTCTGAGGACGTGTTTTGATGCTAAAAGCGGCGTTTTAGAGCTTCATGGACGCATCGGGAGTGAAGGGGCTTGAAGAATTGAAGAAATGGCAAAAATTGCCATTGAAAGGCAATATTTGGCCACCAAACCCGAGAGCAAGCGTTGAGCGGCAGCGTCGAGACGCTGGCTCAACGCTGCAAAGCGTCGAGACGCTGTCCTAGCGTCTCGACGCCGCCCTGACGATTTCCGAAGACTGACGAGCGCCAGCGTCGAGCGCGCGCGTCTCAACGCTCGCTCAACGCCGATTGCGTCGCGACGCTGTCCGAGCGTCTCGACGCTACCCCGAGCGCGCGCGCTGCCAACTTAGGGCGCAGCGTCGAGACGCTGCCCTAGCGTCTCGACGCTCCGACGGATATAAATTAATCATTTCCGATTTTTAGACGGATCTTCTTCCCTTTTTCCCTCGGGATTGCCGTTTTCCCCCATTAATTTCTGGTTTTTGCCCATTTTTGGGCTGTATGAGGAAGACAATCTCCATGGATGCTTGGCAAGACTTCATCTCCATGGCTAGCTAGAGGTTAGTGGTTGGTTAGTTAAGTTTGGGGATTGATTATCTTTTGTATTAGGTGAGATTAGAGCTTAATTGAATGTTTAGCATAAATGAATGATTATCTTGCATCTCTTGGTCTGTATTAAGAACGAATAACTTGCCTTTCTGATTGGGAGTGACGTCCATAATTAGTTACGCATGCTTAGTTGGCTATTGTTGATTTTTGACAAACTTCAATACTTAGTAGCGAAAGTCTAGCTCGTGGCTAATCAATTCGAGCCCAAGTGACAGTTGGGGGTAGGAATTGATTAACGTTCTCACGGTGGGCTTAAGACTAGGAGATAAATCGAATTAGTTCTAGGATTAATTCGTCTCAATGATACCCGTTACTGTTTGTTAATTGATTTAAGAGTCATGAACTTAGATTAATTAGTGGGTATGTTTAGTTAGAATTGCAATTTTCTAATTAATTCATTGGGATGTTTGGACCCGAGAGGGACAAACATTTTGTGTGCATGAAACGTCTTGGCTAATTCACATGTTAATCAATGAACCAAAATACATTAGATCAATCCCGACACTTGCTAATCAATCGTATTCGTCAATTTCATACTTCCCGTTTTAATTTTCCGTTAGCGTAAATTTAGTTTTCGCCACTGTTTTTCCCAAACAAACCCCCCTATTTTTATCATTGCAAATTTAATTCAATTAAATTAGGATTATTGATCGCTCCCTGTGGATCGACCCCGTTACCACTTAGCTGCAAATTGCTCGGTGCATTCGGGTTTATAAATTTCATTTTGGCGGGTCTCGACAACCCGAAATTTGTGAACGTACAAAAGTTCACTACCACCCGTGTAACCAGAGGCGATCGTGTAACCCACGGTTGCCACTGCATGAAAGGGAAACTAACGGAAGCGAGCACTAGTCCTTAAAAATGTGAAGGGAAATAAAAGCTTGACGTGTTAGGCTCTCAAGAAAAGAAACGAAAAGAGAGAAAAAAAAATTAGTTGGGCCTTTTGTTTTGTTATTCTTTCTGACATTGAAAAGTCAATAGTCTGTTCTTATTGCCAGAAGTAGGGGGGAAGATGAGTATTAAGATTGATTAAAGTGGTTCTGGGTCTATAGAAGCTAGGATAGGAGGGGCTAAGCACACACACGTTAGGGAATAGGAGTTAATATTTTGAAATATCCACAATTTATGCATATGCTGGATTGTTTTCCGTTAGCATGATTATCTTATTTTTGCAAGTATTGAGATTCGAGTCGTTAGCATGCATGCTTATTTCTATGATATAAATCAAAGTGTTCCTTGCTCGAAGACTAGCAAGATTCAGGTCGGGGGTATTTTGATAGCTCTAAAATAGAGCTATAATTATAGCCTTAAATCTAGCTAAATGACATGCTTAATTCAATTAAATCTCTTTATTTTAGGTATTTCGTGGCAAAGAGCTCGGGAAGTCAAATTATGAATTTCAGGGCTAAATCAGACAATTTAGAGGTTTCGGGAAGTGTTCGGGTCAAGAAGATAGGCCAAAAGAAGCTCGGGAGCCAAAACAACCCAAAAATGGGCTAAGACCCAAGAGGTCAGCGCCCAGGCACCCAACCGAAGGCATCAGGCAGAAGGCCAGCGCCCAGGCACTGTCTCGAACCTCCCAGACCCAGACTCAGCGCCGCTGCCCCGCAGCGCCTCTGCGCGAAAACCCCAGAGCTCGGCGCCGCAGCGCTGCCCCGCAGCGCCTAGGCGCCTGTCATCGAAAATTTCCAGAATCTGCAGCGCCCCAGCGCTGGCCCGCAGCGCCTAGGCGCTGTTGCGTGCTCAGTGTGTAAATAAAAATGCGAAGCGAGAGCACTCAGAACATGCAAGCATACATGGTCTTGCAGCAAGTGATAAGTATTTTTTCATTCGTTTTCCCACAGAGATTTATTCTTAGTTACTAACGAAGTGAGGTGTTAATTTAGAGAGGGTTACTTAAAGGGGGTAGATTTGAGGTTGATGTGCCAAACTAACAAAGAAAGTACGACGTATGCAAGCATAAACGAAAGTAAATAACGTGATTAAACTATTAAGTAGAGCAAGAAGAATTGCGGACTTAGCAATGTTCTAGCAATAAAATCGCAAAAGTAAAAGACTGGAAAAATGGCTAAGGCAAAAACAGAGTTATAGAATTGCGGATTCAGCAATTATCTAGTAATTAAATTAACAACGATTTAAGGGTGAGATGAGGAAACAATGTCAACTAAAGACTCCTCTATAGGTTTTACATACGATTATTCAGCAGTAACTTAACTTATCATGCATCAATTTAACTCATTCTCATGCATCTCTCGAGTACATGCATTAGATCCTTTAGTTCACTCATATCCAAGCAAGACTTAAGCATCTATTTATACAAGCAAGCTAATGAATTGTGCTAGGAAAACGCCTACATGCTACTAGGTCGTTTTCTGGCTACCATGAAAGGCTAGCATGAATGGACGACTCTGAACTCTTACTCCTTCCGAAGGTTAGGAGTTCTTTAGACAAAATGGATGGCCGATCGAAATTGCCCGTGGGATGAAGTACACATACATTCAATGCATTCAAAGCTATCCTACATGCTGAACTTTCGTATTTCTAACCTATAGATTCATCGTTAGCAGACCCTTGTGTGATTAGTTACTCATGGTTGATGGAGGGTTGGAAAGATTAGATTGATTAAGCATGATTTAAAGCACTTAAATGAAAGCAAGGGAAAAATAGAAGGCGAGATGAAGACTTGCAAAGACTTAACCGATTACTATATAAAGTAAGATTCAAAGATCAATGTGTGACAGTATGTAAAACCGTAAAGAACTGAACAAATGAAGACGAATTGAAACAAAGCAAACAAATGGAAACAGAGGGCAGAAAGCAATAAGAAACAGAAGACAGAAAGCAGTAAAAGTGTGCACGGATCCTCGCCGCAAGCGCCTCGGATGAAGGCGGAGATTAGCTGATCTTGGGGATGAATTCGATCAGAAGTGAATAAGGATCTTCTCTTCTTCCTCTCGAGTTATCGATGCCAAGGGCTGATTTCTTCATTCCAACAAATGGGATAAGGAAATGGATCTTTAGAATGCGTTGAGACGGGGAACTCCACGCTTCCGAGCTATCTTTCTCCTTCACCCTTCACCTTCTTTTATAGCTTTTTGCAGGTACCTTCAGTCATGGAGAACCATCCATTCTAAACGACGATCCTCCACGTGGCAGCAGGGGAGAGTTTAGGCGGCTGAAAGATCGCAACTGTGACGGCGGACGGTTGGAGAAACTTAGCAGCAGCAGCTTAAACATTGCGGATTCCTCGTTGAGACCGCAATAACCATTACGGAGACAGCAATGTTTCAGCAATTCTCCTGCAATGTACATTTTGACTCTTTTAGCATCGTTTTTTATTCTTTTTTGTTCCTTTTACAAATAAGTCCTAATTTAGCTTCATTCCTTGAATTCTCATATTTAAGCACGTAGTAAACTAAATTCTAACAAAACTGCTTAAGAGATTACACGATTCCATGGTAAATAAGTCCCTAAATTATGTACTTTTGGAGAGGTAACACACCCCCAAACTTAAGTTATTGCTCGTCCTCGAGCAATATAAGGGCTTACTTAGGCTGCTAATTCTTGTCTTTTAACTCTATCTGCCTACTTGCTGACTTCCCTAGGCTTACTATCCAAGGCATGGTTGTCCTGTGACACTCTCCTAAGTTCAAACTAACTTCACATTCTGCTTATTCTGGTTTCTCTTGCCTTTTAACCTTTTGTCTTTTATAAATTTCCTAACAACTGGTTTATCTGCCTATGTCATTAGGTTCATTGTGCAGCTATCCCTAAGTTTTCAAATTCTTCCTAGTTTTAACCCAGACTCAGTACATGCTTCTAAGGTATTTTTTACTTGAGCTACCTAGGAATCCTTACAGTCATACCAAGCTTAGTGTTACGTCTCCAAAAGTGACCTTTTTAGGACTTATTTAGCTTAGAAAGATGTACACTCTTAGGTGCTTTTGATAGGATTTAGCTTAAACCTATGCTTATATATGAGAATTAGAAGAAGGTAGCTAAATTAGGACTTGTATGCAAAAGGAAAGAAAAGGATTAAAAACCGAAGTTAAAAGAATGAAAAATAAGCATTGCGGAAACATTGCTAAAACCGCAATGTTTCAAGTGAAAACCGTAAGTTGATTGATCTGTTTCTGTTAATTTCCGTTATTTCAGGGATTCATTCTTTCTCCTCCATCCATTTTGAAGTACGACGTTGAGGATGGATGGTTCTCCTTGGCCCAAACGCACATGCAGATTACTATAAAAGGGGGTCAAAGTAGAGGGTTCAATCATCATCCGAAAGCGTAGAAGTCTTCTCGCAGCTCCATCTTTTCTCCTGTTTTTCTTTGCCGTCTGTTGGTTTGCGAGGTTTAGCTGTTGGAGCCGACAATCTGATAGGAAGGAGAGAAGATTCATCTTCTCTCCCGATTGGATTCATCTAAGCAAAGCTGATCTTTCTCATCCTTCAGCCGAGGCGGTTGCGACGAGGCGTTCAAGCTCATTTACTGCTTTCTGCCTTTCATTTTTAATTTCCAGTTCTGCTTTGTTGTTGTTTCCCTTCTAGTAGCTAGTTTATTGCACTTCGTTGCTTTCTGTCTTTATGATATTTACGTTAAGCTTCCCTTTGTTCATTCAAACAATCAAGTAATCAAAGCAAAATTCTTCATTTCACAGTTTCTTCTCTTTGCTGCTACTGTTTTTCCCTTGCTGTTTGTCTTTAAATTTCTTCTAAGCATGTCTACTTCATCTCTTATTTCTGTTCTGTCTATATCCATGAGTAGCTAAGTCACATAGGGGCATGCTAATGACAATACTATAGGCTAAAAAGCGTGAACCAAGCATGTAGGATAACTCTCGAAGCATTGATTGTATGTAAGCTTCATCCCACGGGCAATTTCGATTGGCCATCCATTTTGTCCAAAGAACTCCTAACCTCTGGAAGGAGTAAGAGTTCAGAGTCATACACTCATGCTAGCCTTTCAAGGTAGCCAGAAAACGACCTAGGAATAGGCGTTTTCCTAGTACAAACCATAACTTTCTGCTTTAACAAGATGCTTAAGACCTTACTTGGACATGAGTAAACTAAAGAATCTAATGCATGAAATCGGAAGATACATGAGATTGAGTGAGTTTGATGCATAGAGAGTTGATCCAATGCTTGAGAATCGTGAGAAAATGCCTACAGAGGAGTCGTTAGTAGCCCTTGTTTCTCCATTTTACACACTTTCGCTGTTAGTAACATTGCGGTAGAATTGCTGTTTCCGCAATTCTGCTAAGTTTAAAATTCTGTTTAGCTAACTTCCTCTTCGTTTATCAATCTCTTCTCTTTTCATTTGAGTTTATCTTTGACTTGCACTTGTTTATGTTGCTATCCTTTACATATTCCTTAGAAATTAGACAATTTAAAACCAATTCTACCCCCTCAAATCCACCCATTCTTTCTTAACAATACACTTCACGAGTAGCTCATAATAAATCTCTGTGGGAAAACGAATGAAAAAATACTTACTACTTGCTATAAGATCATGTATGCTTGCATGTTCTGAGTGCTCTCTCTCTCTTATTGCTTAAATATTTTAACACATTGAGCACGCAACAAGTTTTTGGCGCCGCTGCCGGGGATTTATTTTAGTGAAAACGAAGTTTGTTAAGTTTGAAACACCAAGTTTATTGTCTATTGTAACTGATCTATTTCCATTTCTTTTGCAGGTACCATTGGGTTAGTTTATGAATGAGTCTTCAAGTAGTGATCTAGAGTTCAATCTTGAGCCCGAGAGACTATTTAGAGCCAGAAATAGAGCCAAGAAACGTCTCTTTGACCAACCCTCTATACCTCCAATAATTGCGAGAACCACAATTCCTCCGCAATTGTCTCAAGAAGAAATGGATGGAATAGTTCCAAATCTGGTCCCTGTCACTCGCAATCCCATCGAAATAGCGAATGATAAGGATAGCGCCATACTTTCTTACCTAGTACCTATGCCTGGGGAGCTGAACCCCAGCATAATCCGCCCTGAAATCACTGCCAACTCATTCGAGTTAAAGCCAGTGATGTTCCAAATGTTGTCCACTGTGGGACAATTCTTTGGAGTGGAAAATGAGGATCCCCACAACCATCTTAGAAACTTCTTAGGAGTTAGTGATACATTCATCATCCCTGGAGTTTCCCAAGAAGCCTTGAGGCTCTATCTGTTCCCTTACTCTTTGAGGGACAAAGCCAAAACGTGGTTAAACTCATTACCCTCTGGATCAGTCCTTAATTGGACAGACTTAGCAGAGAAATTCCTAGTCAAATACTTCCCACCTGATAGGAATTCTACCTTTCGTGATGATATAATCAAGTTCAAACAAGCTGAGAGTGAGTCTCTTCACGAAGCTTGGACAAGGTTCAAGGACCTTCTTCTCAAATGTCCACATCATGGCATCCCATGGTGTATCCAAATAGAGGTCTTTTTCAAAGGATGCAACCCCAGCACTAGACAAGTCTTAAATTCATCTGCTGGAGGTTCCATGTTGTCCAAGAGTTACAACGAAGCCTATGAGATCTTGGAGAAGATCTCAGCATCTCACTGTAGGTGGTCAGATGATCCAGTTGAGCCAACTAGAGCTCAAGACAAGGACGCACTCAATGCCATGAGTAGCCAAATAAGCGCCCTGACCAACCTAGTCAAGCAAATGGCTCAAGCCAATCTCCAAACAAGTGTCAACACCGCCACAGCCATGTCAATGGGCACCCAACCAAGTCAAGGTGAGACACTTATCTGTGGATTCTGTGGGGAAGGGCACCTGTATTTCATAGAGGGATTCAACGTAGGCTGAATCCCTCTATGAAAGAGGTAGTTAAAAAGGAAATAATAAAATGGTTAAATGCTGGTGTGATCTTCCCTATAGATAGTAGTCAGTGGGTGAGCCCTATACAATGTGTACCTAAGAAGGGGGGGATGACTGTGGTAGTCAATGAGAACAATGAACTGATTCCAACTAGGACTATCACAGGATGGAGAGTTTGCATGGATTATAGGAAACTAAACAAGGAAACCAAAAAAGACCATTTCCCTCTACCATTCATTGACCAGATGCTAGATAGGATAGCTGGTAGAGCCTACTACTGCTTCTTAGACGGTTATTCAGGATATAACCAGATCACTATAGACCCTAAGGACCAAGAGAATACCACCTTCACTTGCCCTTTTGGAACGTTTGCCTTTCGCAGAATGCCTTTTGGCTTATGCAATGCACCGGCAACTTTCCAAAGATGCATGTTGGCAATCTTCTCTGATTTGGATGAGTCCATGATAGAGATATTCATGGATGATTTCTCAGTCTTTGGGGATTCATTTACAAACTGTCTAGAGAACTTAGGACAAGTCCTGGCTAGGTGTGAAGAGACCAACCTAGTCCTAAATTGGGAAAAGTGCCATTTCATGGTGGATGAAGGGATTGTCTTAGGTCATAGAGTGTCAAGGGCAGGTGTAGAGGTTGACAGGGCGAAAATTGAAATAATAGAGAAATTGGTAGAACCTCAAAATGTAAAAGCCATTAGAAGTTTCTTAGGGCATGCTGGCTTCTATAGAAGGTTCATTAAGGACTTTTCTAAGATCTCCAAGCCTTTATGTGAGCTTCTAGAGCTAAACAAACCCTTCATTTTCTCTAAAGAATGTTTCCTAGCCTGGAAAACCCTTAAGGAAGCACTAGTCACAGCGCCTATTATAGTAGGGCCTAATTGGGATCTTCCCTTTGAGATGTTATGTGATGCCAGTGACTATGCTGTAGGGGTAATGTTAGGACAGAAGATTGACAAGTTAACACACCCTGTATACTATGCTAGTAAAACTCTTATTGAGGCACAATGTAATTACACAACTACTGAGAAGGAGATGCTAGCTGTAGTGTTTGCTTGTGAGAAGTTTAGGAATTACATTGTAGGCACTAGGACAATTGTGTACACTGACCATTCTGCTTTAAAGTACCTTATGAGGAAGGCTGATGCCAAGCCTAGGTTGATTAGATGGGTTTTGCTGCTGCAAGAGTTTGATCTAGACATTAGAGATAAGAAAAGATGTGAAAATGTGGTCGCGGATCATCTTTCTAGATTGCAGCATAATTGCAAAAAAATTGCGGAAACCGCAATTTCTGATGCTTTTATTGATGAACATGTCTTTGTATTGACTCATCGTGATAACGATGAGGAACCTTGGTTTGCTGACATTGCTAACTTCCTTGCATCGCAGGTACTATCAACGTTCAAGGGAGGCCAAGAGAAGAAGAGGTTCCTGCATGAAGCAAGGAAATTCATATGGGATGATCCCACACTTTACAAGACATGTGCTGATGGTCTGCTCAGGAAGTGTGTTTCAGCTGCTGAGGCGAAGTCTGTGCTGCAGCACTGCCATACAGCACCCTATGGTGGACATGTTGGTGGCCAAAGGACAGCTGCAAAGGTGTTCCAGAGTGGCTACTATTGGCCAACGATCTTCAAGGATGCCCACAACTATGCCCACAGCTGTGATGAATGCCAGAGAACAGGTAACCTCAGTCGAAAGGATGAGATGCCTCTCACTTACATCTTAGAATTGGAGCTCTTTGATGTGTGGGGCATCGATTTCATGGGACCATTTCCCCCATCATCAGGTAACCTTTACATATTGGTAGCAGTAGACTATGTATCTAAGTGGGTAGAGGCCATAGCATGTCCAAATAATGATGCCAAAACAGTCATAAGATTCTTGCATAGACATATTTTTACTAGATTTGGGACACCTCGTGCTATAATCAGTGATGAGGGGACACATTTCATTAACAAAGCTATGGAGAGAGTGTTGGCTAAGTATAATGTTAGACATAGAGTAGCCACCCCTTATCACCCACACTCGAATGGCCAAGCTGAAATTTCAAATAGGGAGATTAAAAACATACTAGAAAAAGTGGTCAAACCCAATAGAAAAGATTGGGCGTTTAAACTCGAGGATGCACTTTGGGCGTATAGAACTGCATATAAGACACCACTAGGCATGTTTCCTTATAGACTTGTGTATGGTAAAGCATGTCACTTGCCATTCGAGTTAGAAATTAAAGCATTTTGGGCCCTAAAAGAGTTGAATTACTGCGTGACCGATGCGGGAACATTGCGGTCTTTGCAATTACATGAGCTTGATGAGCTTAGGCATATGTCTTATTAAAATGCTAAAATGTATAAGGAAAAGACCAAGATTTGGCACGACAGTAGACTTAGGATTAAGGACTTCAAGAAAGGCCAGCTTGTCTTATTATTTAACTCACGATTAAAATTATTTCCAGGCAAACTTAAGTCCAGATGGTCAGGTCCATTTATAATAACCAATGTGTTTGTTCATGGTGCAATCGAGATAAAGAACCTGTAGCAAGGACAACCATTCATGGTTAATGGTGCAAGATTGAAGCACTACTATGAGGAAGGAGATGTGAAGACTCTCTCGGCCTTCCTCTTGACTGAAACATGAAAATAAGAACGAGAGAGGACGAGTGATTACTGTGCTCGTCCATGCGAGGCTCATGCCTTAGTTTATTTTTTTTGCGATTTTCCGGTTACTGTTTGTGTATATTTTTGTGTGATTTTAATTATGTATTTGATGTTTATTTTATTTCTTTTAATAGGGAATCGATAGAAGGAGTCAAGGAGATTAAATCCAGCTAAAAAAATCAAGTAGATATTGGGCCAAATCAAAGATTCGGTTGAGCAAAGATTGGCATTTAAACGCAGAAAATCTCCAACGGTCACTAGAATTGCGCTGGATTTGCAGAATCCGCAACAAATATAGCCGTTGGGATTTCATCATTACTTATATCCGTTAAGACGCGCGCTGATCTGTACGATTTCCCAATCATCTGAACTCCAAGAAATCTCTCTCCCTCTTCATCTGCAATTCTTCTTTCCAGATTCCCACGATTCGACAATGGTGCTCACGAGAGCTGAAAGATCTGCGTCCAAGAAGAGGGCTGACGACGCTGAAACTGCTGCGAGGGAAGCACTTCTTGCCCTTGCAGACGCTGAGGCTGCGCGAACTGAACGACTCCCCAAACTGCCAATCCGCAAGAAGAAGTGGAAGGTTGTCACGGAGATACCTGCTGGACCCTCTGAACCAGCAGGCACACCCAAGAAACGCAAGTGGAGTATGGCGGTGGCTGAAGAAACGAGCAAGAAAAAGACTCCCTCTGTGGAGAGTCAAGAAAGTGACCGTCGGTCACAAGAGTCAGCCAAACAGAGCTCTTCGCCATCTCCACCAGCGCAAAGCCCTGAGCTTCCCCCATCGCCGCAGAGTTCTGAACACACCCCACCAGAAGGGAGCCCTGCAGCATCACCCACTTCCCCACAACCTGAACCTGAATTCCCATATGGGGAGTACCAAGAATCGACGCAGGGCAGTGGGGAAGCTGAGGAAGAAGAGGTCTTCTCTTCTTTGAGGGAAGCCAGCCCTGAGAGCCCTGTGCAGAAGAATGATTCGATGGACGAGACACTGGGGGATTGCCTCCAGCAGATGACAACCAAGGCAAGGTTGAAGAAGAAGGCAGCCAAGGTTGACAAGGCCAAACGGCCAAGAACGAAGAAGAAGTCCAAGAAGAAGAAGTCCAGGGCTGCGCCTTCCTCACAGAAGGAGAGTGATGAGCCATCTCTGAAGAAGCTCAAGATTGAGGCTGCTGAGTCAGCCAAACCGAAAGACAAAGGGAAAGCCAAGCTTTACCCTGAAGATGAGCCTCAATCAGTGAGGTATGTGTCCTCTGATGCTGAGTCTAGAGGCACTGAGCTGAGGAAGAGGGAGTTGCTGCACGAGAAGGGATTCCTCGACGCACCTACTGACCTGCCGCAGTTCTTGCGCGCAGGGATCACGAATCACGGCTAGGAGGAGCTGTGCAGACCACCGAATCCAGCCTACTCCAGCATGGTGTATGACTTCTACGCCAATCTGATGAATCCTGAGGATGGCCTATCTGTGGTCAGAGGGGTTGAGGTAGACTTCTCAGCAAAGGCGATCAACGAAGCCTATGGCCTCAAGGGCCAAAAACACACTGACTATGCGAGGTCTCACGATCAACGTGGGCGAGGTCATTGCAGCTTCAATTGCTGACTGCGCCAAAAAGGGTAAGGGACCACTTTTCTTTCCTAACACCATTACTAAGCTGTGCTTACGTGCAGGGGTCCCAATGGACCGCATGGAAAGGCAGCTGGCCTACACGGGCTACCTGGAATTGCCTACGACCTTGAGGTTGCGCAGAAAGGGGAACATGGAGTTCGAGCAAGATGGCCTGGCTGCTGCTCAGTCTTTGACCATGGCCTGCCTGACGGATCTGCAGAAGAGGATGGCTCAATGGGCTACATATGCGCAGGCAAGGGACATAGAAGTTGCTGACCAATTGGGATGCATTTTCCCTGAATTCCCCACGAACCTAATGACTCCATGGGCGCCTCCACGACCACGGAGGACTGATGATGAGGAAGACATTTGAGTGCTAGTCTGAGAAGCACTAAAGGGAGTATTGCTGTTCCCTTAAATTAGAAAAAAAAATCAACCTGCTTTTTGTTGAACCATGTGAATTGTGATGTTTTGAGTTAATCTTTTGATCTGTTTTAGTTGTTTAGTTTTAATGTTTAAATTTGTGTAGTGTAGTCTGATGATAGTTGAATAGGTAGATTAGGTTAGTTTTATTTTTGTATAGCTTGAATGACTGGAAAAAGCATGCATAGGGGCCCTGATCACTGCTATATCTGCCCTGTATCTATTGCGAATTAATTGCGGAAACCACAATTTTTATTAGTAAATGCATGTTTTTGACTGACTGTTTAGCTAGGCTGGTTCTGTTTAAATTCTATCTTTTGCTGCTATCGTGACTACCCTATATAGCTTATCTTAAAGCATGCTGGATGAGTGTCATTGGACACCCTTTGATAGTTTAAATTAGCCTCTTAAAAGTGCTCAGCATGCATAGTTTTAAGTCCTTGCCTGACTGTTTTTTATAAATTTCTGCTGCTGTGATATTTGCTTTTAGACTGTTCTGTATATGCCTAGGGCTTTTAGATTCTCTTTGTTTTACCTTAGACTAGATGCTTCTAGGACAAGTTTGGGGGTGTGGCACCTCAGACACTCATTGGGGACAATGAGTAGTTTAAGTTTGGGGGAGGCCACCCTAGGCCTAGGAACATTCCTCTCTCCCTTTAAGCATAAGCATTCTTCTTCTCCTTTACAAAAAAAATGATGAGCTGAAAAAAAAAAAATGAGAAATAGAATAAAGAGGGGTGTCTCTCTTAGGTTGCTGAGTAATCAGTGCCAAGTGTGTAACCCACAAGTGGCATTGCATCAAAAGGCAACCAAAGGAGAGGCTCCACCTAAGTAAGAAAGAAAGAAAAAGGAAAAAGAAGTAGGGAAGAAGAATGTATACCTAGGAGTTGCAACTTTGTGGCTTAGATGTCCTGATTAAAAAGAACTCTGATCCTCAATTAGCTGAGCACAAAGTTGTAGCTTGTAGGGTTGTTTAGGGAGATGAATGTATGTCCAATGTAGTGATGCCAGGGTTTAGGTTGTTCTCTTAAAGTACTACTGTCACTGTTAATACTAAGACTGGCATGACTCTAAGGAATCCTAGGTAGCTCAAAAGTAAAAACTAGAAGCATGTACTGAGTCTGGGGTAAAGCTAGGTAGAATTTGAAACCTTAGGGATAGATGCACTATATGACAAGAGCAAGTAGATCAGTCGTAGGGAGTTAATGAAACAGTAGGAGTATTAGGCATGCGAAGTCAGAAGAAGCTAGATAAGAGGATAGTTTTAAACTTAGAAGTGTGTCACAGGACAGCACTGCTATAGATAGGAATGTAGGGGAGTCAGTAAGTGGTTAAAAGAAGATGAAATAGCAGCCTAGGCAAATCCTTAGACTGCTCGAGGACGAGCAAAACCTTAAGTTTGGGGGTGTGTTACGTCTCCAAAAGTGACCTTTTTAGGACTTATTTAGCTTAGAAAGATGTACACTCTTAGGTGCTTTTGATAGGATTTAGCTTAAACCTATGCTTATATATGAGAATTAGAAGAAGGTAGCTAAATTAGGACTTGTATGCAAAAGGAAAGAAAAGGATTAAAAACCGAAGTTAAAAGAATGAAAAATAAGCATTGCGGTAGCATTGCGGAAACATTGCTAAAACCGCAATGTTTCAAGTGAAAACCGTAAGTTCACTGATCTGTTTCTGTTAATTTCCGTTATTTCAGGGATTCATTCTTTCTCCTCCATCCATTTTGAAGTACGACGTTGAGGATGGATGGTTCTCCTTGGCCCAAACGCACCTGCAGATTACTATAAAAGGGGGTCAAAGTAGAGGGTTCAATCATCATCCGAAAGCGTAGAAGTCTTCTCGCAGCTCCATCTTTTCTCCTGTTTTTCTTTGCCGTCTGTTGGTTTGCGAGGTTTAGCTGTTGGAGCCGACAATCTGATAGGAAGGAGAGAAGATTCATCTTCTCTCCCGATTGGATTCATCCAAGCAAAGCTGATCTTTCTCATCCTTCAGCCGAGGCGGTTGCGACGAGGCGTTCAAGCTCATTTACTGCTTTCTGCCTTTCATTTCTAATTTCCAGTTCTGCTTTGTTGTTGTTTCCCTTCTAGTAGCTAGTTTATTGCACTTCGTTGCTTTCTGTCTTTATGATATTTACGTTAAGCTTCCCTTTGTTCATTCAAACAATCAAGTAATCAAAGCAAAATTCTTCATTTCACAGTTTCTTCTCTTTGCTGCTACTGTTTTTCCCTTGTTGTTTGTCTTTAAATTTCTTCTAAGCATGTCTACTTCATCTCTTATTTCTGTTCTGTCTATATCCATGAGTAGCTAAGTCACATAGGGGCATGCTAATGACAATACTATAGGCTAAAAAGCGTGAACCAAGCATGTAGGATAGCTCTCGAAGCATTGATTGTATGTAAGCTTCATCCCACGGGCAATTTCGATTGGCCATCCATTTTGTCCAAAGAACTCCTAACCTCTGGAAGGAGTAAGAGTTCAGAGTCATACACTCATGCTAGCCTTTCAAGGTAGCCAGAAAACGACCTAGGAATAGGCGTTTTCCTAGTACAAACCATAACTTTCTGCTTTAACAAGATGCTTAAGACCTTACTTGGACATGAGTAAACTAAAGAATCTAATGCATGAAATCGGAAGATACATGAGATTGAGTGAGTTTGATGCATAGAGAGTTGATCCAATGCTTGAGAATCGTGAGAAAATGCCTATAGAGGAGTCGTTAGTAGCCCTTGTTTCTCCATTTTACACACTTTCGCTGTTAGTAACATTGCGGTAGAATTGCTGTTTCCGCAATTCTGCTAAGTTTAAAATTCTGTTTAGGTAACTTCCTCTTCGTTTATCAATCTCTTCTCTTTTCATTTGAGTTTATCTTTGACTTGCACTTGTTTATGTTGTTATCCTTTACATATTCCTTAGAAATTAGACAATTTAAAACCAATTCTACCCACTCAAATCCACCAATTCTTTCTTAACAATACACTTCACGAGTAGCTCATAATAAATCTCTGTGGGAAAACGAATGAAAAAATACTTACTACTTGCTATAAGATCATGTATGCTTGCATGTTCTGAGTGCTCTCTCTCTCTTATTGCTTAATTATTTTAACACATTGAGTACGCAACACTTAGTACACACAAGAATCAGAGTACAGCCCACATAACAACTAAGCTTTGGCATCACTGTGTTCGGATCAACACTCATCTCCTTTGACAAACCCTCAAGCTACAGCCATGTGCTTAGCAAACTAAGGATCAGAGTTCAATTATACAGGACATCTAAGCACCTAGGCCATAGCTTGCTGGCATACATTCTTCTTCCTTGACTTTTTTCTTTTTCTTTCCTTTTGGTGGAGTCATCTTCTGGTTTGCCTTTTGAAGTAGTGCCACTTGTGGGTTACACAAATGACCCTGATTACTCAGCACCCTTTAGAGAGACTCTACCGTATATTATTCTGTTTTTTTTTCTTTTTCATCATTTTATCAAAGAGGAAGAATGCTTATGTTTTTCAAGAGGGAGAGAGGAATGTTCCTAGGCCTAGAGGCTGCCTCCCCCAAACTTATCTTTCTCATTGTCCCCAATGAGAGTCTGAGGTGGCACACCCCCAAACTTCTGCTAGAAGCATCTAGTCTAAGGCAAAACTAGTATTACTTAAAACTCCTAGGCATAGAACGACCTTCGTAAAACAGATAACTCAGAGGCATAATTTTTGTAAAAACAACATGGTAAGGGCTTACAGAGGTGCATGCTTAGCAATAAATGAAGCTAAATTAAACGAACAAGGGTGTTCTATGACACTCATCCAGCATGCTCAATAGATAGATTGCATAGTGAAGGTAGTAAAGCAGCAAAATATCGAGATTTAACATAGCCAGCCCATCAAAAAGACATCCAACAGCATGCGAAAACTAACAAAATATTGCGGACACCGCAAGGAATTTGCAATTAATCTAACAGAGAAAATATAGCTGTGATCAAGTTTCCTAGCATGCGATATTCAGAACTAGATAATTACAAAAACAACACACTACCTAAGTTACCTACTCAGATGACAGTCAAACAAAACTAAACTACTCTAAACAAACAAATTAACAATTCAAAAACAGATCACATAATTGATTAAAAAGAGGGGTAACAGTCACAGAAAAACAGGTTGATTGTGTCTTTTTTTTTAGAGGGATCAGAAATACTCCCTCGAATGCCGTCAGCCTGGCATTCAAACATCTTCATCTTCTTCTCTCCTTTCTCGTTGAGGCACCCACGGCTTCAACAGATCAGCAGGGAAGGTGGGGAGTGTGCATCCCAGGTGTTCAGCCAACTCCTGGTCCTTTGCTTGCGAGTATTCAGCCCATTGGGCGAACTTGTGTTGCAAGTCCATCAGGCAAGCCATAGACAGTGACTGTGCAGCAGCCAGACCATCCATCTCAAACTCCATATTGCCCCTTCTCCGCATCCTCAAGATCGTTGGCAGCTCCAGATGGCCAGTGTAAGCCAATTGTCTCTCATCACTCGCAATAGGCACACCTGCACGCAAGCACAGTTTAGTAATAGTATTTGGGAAAAAGAGTTGGCCCTTACCTTTTCTTGAGTATTCAGTGATGGAGGCGGCAATGACTTCACCGACATCAATGGTGAGTCCCCGCATGATGGCATAGAGCAGCAACGATCGCCCCTGGTTGATGGTTGTTTCATGTGTCACTGGGGAGATGCGTCTGTGTACAAGGGAGAACCAGAATGATGCCTTGTCTCTAAGGGTCGCACTCATCAAGGTGTGCTTCCCATTCCTTGAGACCGCCCAGGTTGCCTCAGGTTTGCCTATTGTGTGCAAGGCCTCTTCTAGGACTGCCTCAGATGGTGAGTCGACTATCTTGGCATATTCAGAGTGCGTATGCCCTTTGAGAGCATAAGCTTCGTTGATGGCGTTGGCAAAGAAGTCGACCCTATCCCCCTCACAGTTGACAGACACGCTTCAGGATGGGCGAGGTTGGCATAGAAGTCGTACACCATGTCAGGGTAGGCTGGAATTGGAGGCCTGCAAAGCTCCTCCCAGCCATGGTTAATGATCCCTGCGCGCAAGAATGGCCGCAGGTCCGTAAGAGCATCAAGAAATCCTCGCTCGTGGAGGAGTTCTTTCTTCATCAGTTCGAGGCCTTTGGCCTCTGCTTCCTTGGAGACGTACCTCGCAGCTTGAGGCTCCCCTTCCGGATACATCTTCTTCTTCCCCTTGGCCCTTTCTTTAGCCGACTCAAAGGCCTCGGTTTTCATCTTCTTCAAAGAAGGTTCAACATCAACCTTCTTCCTTTTGGACCGTTTGGAGGCCTTTGGCCGCTTACCCTTAACAATCACGGGGGCCTTCTTCTTGAGCCGTGCCTTGGTGGCCAGGTGCTGGAGGCATTCCCCCAGTGTTTCTTCCATGGAGTCTCTGCTTTCCCCCTCCACAGGGCTGTCAAGATTGACATCCCTTAAGGGGGAAAACACCTCTTCTTCCTCAGCCAGTTCGTCGCTAGGCACCGAATCTTGGTGCTCTTCAGGTGGAACTTCAGGCTCCGGCGTATGTTGAGAAGGTTCGGGGCTCTGCATGGCCGTCTCAAATGATGGGCGACCACTCTCGAGGCTTTCCTCGCTCGGGGTCTTCTTTTCTTTGATCGGTGAATCAGACACCGCGATCTTCCACTTCCTCTTCTTAGGAGTTCCGACCGGATCAGAGGGATCAACAGCTACCTCTGTCGCCACCTTCCATTTCTTCCTTCGCACAGGCAGCTTTGGAGGCCTTGAGGGTTGCGCAGCATCGGCGTCTGCCAAAGAAAGCAACGCCTCCCTCACAGTCTCTTCTGCGTCAGGGGATGCTTTCTTGGGCATGGATCGATCTGCTCGTGTGTGATGGAGCGACATGCGCAGCGGAAAGCGATTTCGGACCGATGATACTCTAATTTCATCAATTTAACAAATAGAAAACATGCTCAAAGCGACGGAATAAAGAAATTAGAAATACATACCCTTGTAGTTTCGAATTTCTTCAAGTCCGCCGGCCGTTCCACGTCACGAACTCTTCTGGCCTCTTCACACGAACGCCCCGAGGACCACCCCAGGTAGTCCCGCTATCCTCGGCGTCGCGCAACGGAGTTGTGGGACTCCGAAACAAGAGAAAAGGAAAAGAGGCAGAGGAAGAAGATGAAGAACATAAGGATGCAGAGAGGGACTCACGTAGAAGCTGAAGAAAATGAATTCACAATTCATTTATATCGACCACAAAATCCACCCAAGGCCCATCAGCCCATTATATATAAAAAGCCTAACAAATACTTTTCTTAACCCTTAAGAAAACGTTATATATATATAATAATTATTATTATTATTTAAAAATAATAATAATAATTTTATTTATTAAACTTTTAATAAATAAAAAATATATATATATATAATTATTAATTAAACTTTTTAATTAATAAATATTATTTAATTTAATATCAAATATTAATTAAATAATATGGCTAAACCCGGTTTTACGAAAACCGACTTTTTTACACATGAATCCTATTAATGTTTTAGGTCATACTCATATTTAAATCATATTTAAATATGTTCATCATTCTTCCACAAACCGAATTTGAACAATTCAAATTCTTTTTCTTTTTAATTTCTCTTATACTGTTGCACGACGTTATCCGAGTTAGCCAGGAGAACCTAAAGGACCTACAGATCATGAGCTCCAACGATACGAGATTATCTGGTCAAAACTCTTTTAACCGAACTAATCAACATTCGTTAACCCCCGGAGACTCCACTATAGTTCGAGGGTTGCACTCTCCTCACTGTAGATATATTATTGTTGCTTCCTCAATGTTTAAAAGAAATATGCAAGGATAGAGCACTCAGAACATGCAAGCATACATGATCTTGTAGCAAGTAATAAGTATTTTTTCATTCGTTTTCCCACAGAGATTTATTATTAGTTACTCGCGAAGTGTATTGTTAAGCCAGATTAGGTAGATTTGATGGGGTAGATTTGGTTTTAAGTTGCCTAATTACTAAGGAAAATGTAAAGGATAGATGCATAAACAAGTGCAAGTCAATGATAAACTCAAATGTAAAGAGAAGAGATTAATAAACGAAGAGAAAAATGACTAAGGCAGAATTTTAACTTTAACAGAATTGCGAGAACAGCAATTTTACCGCAATGTTACTAACAGCGAAAGTGTGTAAAATGTGGAAACAACGGCTACTAACGACTCCTCTATTGGCTTTTTCACACGATTCTCAAGCATTAGATCAACTCACTATGCATCAAACTAACTCATTCTCATGTATCTTCCGATTTTATGCATTAGATTCTTTAGTTTACTCATGTCCAAGTAAGGTCTTAAGCATCTTGTTAAAGCAGTAAGTTATGATTTGTACTAGGAAAACGCCTATTCCTAGGTCGTTTTCTGGCTACCTTGAGAGGCTAGCATGAGTGTATGACTCTGAACTCTTACTCCTTCCAGAGGTTAGGAGTTCTTTGGACAAAATGGATGGCCAATCGAAATTGCCCGTGGGATGAAGCTTACATACAATCAATGCATTCGAGAGCTATCCTACATGCTTGGTTCACGTGTTTTAGCCTACAGATTTGTCATTAGCATGCCCCTATGTTATTTAGTTACTCATGGATGTAGAGAGAACAAAAATATTAGATGAAGTAGACATGCTTAGAAGAGAATTAAAGACAAAGCAGAAAGGAAAAACAGTAGGCAGAAATGGAAATGAGAAAGTGCAAAATGATGAATTGTGCTTTGATTAATCAATTGTTTGAATGAACAGATGAAGACTTAAAGTTACTAACATAAAGACAGAAAGCAACGAAATGGAATGGATTAACTAATGGAAAAGAAATAACAACAAACGGTGCTGGAAATAAGAAATTAAAGACAGAAAGCAGTAAGATGAGCGTGATCGCTTCGTTGCAGATGCCTCGGCTGAAGGGAGAGGAAGGTAAGCCTTGCTTGGATGAATCCAATCAGAAGAGAAGATGAATCTTCTCTCCTTCCTATCAGATTGTCGACTCCAACAGCTAAGCTTCCAACCCAACAGACGGAAGAGAAAAACAGAAGAAAGAATTGAGCTGCGAAGAGACTTCTACGCTTTCGGATGATGTTTCAACCCTCCTCTTTGACCTCCTTTTATAGTATTCTGCAGGTGCGATTGGGCCAAGGAGAACCATCCATCCTCAACGTCTTACTTCAACGTGGATGGAGGAGAAAGAACGAATCCCTGAAATATCGGATCATAACAGAAAAAGGTTAGCCAACTTACGGATTTCACTTGAAACATTGCGGTTTTAGCAATGTTTCCGCAATGCACAGTTTTTATTCTTTTTTCTTCGTTTTTCATTCCTTTTCTTTCCTTTTGCACACAAGTCCTAATTTAGCTTCCTTCTTCTAATTCTCATATATAAGCATAGGTTTAAGCTAAATCCTATCAAAAACACCTAAGAGTGTACATCTTTCTAAGATAAATAAGTCCTAAAATGGTCACTTTTGGAGACGTAACAATTATGTCCTCTTGATATAACCGTCATGGGTAGTCGATCCTTCACAGGTGTCCGTTATCACAGCTAGGTCTTTTAAACCGTTTAACCTCTGTGATACCTCTTGTTCCTTAAGTAACACTGACACCTCTAATGAACATTTAATCTGTGATCCAATCATCAGATCAGAATCCTCTTCACACAGAAGAGGATGAGGCCTCATGTTCAAGCCCCAGAGACAGCTATTAAGGGAACACCTATCTACTAGACCCTAAAGAGGGTAGGAGTGAATTCCATCTTGCTACACTATGTCCCCAGCTACCTATTCGAGTTTATCCCCAAGTTGGTAGGCTTATTGAGCGGGCGACCTGCCACTCTCACCCATACAAGTCTAACGATACTCTCGAATAAACAGGAGTTCATAGTAAGCTCAGGATTAAGAACGAGTTACCTTAGGTCATCAAAAGTGATAAAGTCGGTCTCACCAGTAAACGGTGTTATAAAGAGAAAGCGACTTTATCGTGGTTCTGTCTAATGCAAACTCATTGCATAGGACGCCCCCGCTCGCACATCTCCATGTGAAACGATTCGGATCACATCGTTTTGTACAATACAAAGCGAGCCGCATCCAATAGTGTTACCAGAATAAGGTACCCGGCCTTATCCGTATACTATAGACCGTTTTGACTGACTACTTGAGCTTGACCCACAATCATGTCATACATGAAGCTCAAGTACTCATATTCAGCCAAGGGTGTTGTTATTGGTATAGGTTAATGCAAACACGTTTCACTATATTCAATAAACACCTTTACTGAATAAACCTCAATAACTCTTTATTGCGTTAATAGACATATTACATTTACAACGTTTACAAACCACGAGTGTTAGGACATAAAACCCAACAAACTCCCACTTGGACTAACATGTCTGTGGGACGAATGCTGGTCAGGAATACAAAGTATCTCCCACTGTCCTATTTAGCAGCTCGCAACCCCAGACTCTACAGGTGTCTCTCAAACACTTTAGCCGTGAGAGACTTTGTAAATGGATCAGCAACATTGTGCTCCGAGGCAATCTGTGTGACGATCACATCTCCTCGTTGCACTATCTCCCTGATAAGGTGATATTTCCGCTCGATGTGCTTCCCGCGCTTATGACTCCGAGGTTCTTTAGAATTTCCCACAGCACCACTGTTATCACAATAAAGTGTGATGGGAAAATTCATATTTGGAACAACTTCCAAATCTGTTAAGAACTTCCTGAGCCATACTGCTTCCTTTGCTGCTTCACAAGCTGCGACGTATTCAGCTTCCATGGTGGAGTCAGCAATACAACCTTGCTTGATACTCCTCCACACTATAGCCCCTCCGTTAAGAGTGAACACTGATCCTGATGTAGATTTCCGAGAATCTATGTCAGTCTGAAAATCAGAGTCAGTGTATCCTGCCAGGACCATATCCTTAGGCCCATACACGAGCACATAGTTCCTCGTTCTCCTAAGATACTTGAGGATATGTTTAACGGCGGTCCAGTGATCATATCCTGGATTAGACTAGTACCTACTGAAAATTCCGACTGCAAAGCAAATGTCAGGTCTAGTGCATAACATAGCATACATCAGACTGCCAACTGCAGATGCATACGGAATCCGTCTCATGTCCTCAACCTCTTGAGGTGTCTTAGGAGACTGTTCCTTAGACAAATGAATTCCATGCCTAAACGGCAGCGAACCTTTCTTGGAATTCTGCATCGAATATCTAGATAACACTTTATCTATATAAGATGCCTGAGACAGTGCTAGCGTTCTGTTCTTGCGATTCCTTACGATCTGAATCCCAAGAACAAACTGAGCCTCTCCCAAATCTTTCATTTGGAATTGGGTTGCTAGCCACAGTTTTACGTCAGTAAGAACCCCTACATCATTCCCAATGAGTAGTATGTCGTCTACATACAAGACTAAGAAAGCTACAGCCTTATTGACAAACTTCTTGTAAACACAAGGCTCGCCAATATTCTGTTCAAAGCCATAAGATTTGATCGCAGTATCAAACCTTATATTCCAGGATCTAGATGCCTGTTTCAACCCATAAATGGATCGATTCAGCTTGCAAACCTTTTGTTCTTGACCCTGAATTATGAACCCCTCTAGTTGGACCGTATAGATACTCTCTTCAAGATTATCATTCAGAAAGGCAGTCTTGACATCCATTTGCCAGATTTCATAATCATAAAATGCGGCAATGGACAAGAGTATTCTAATCGACTTTAACATGGCAACAGGAGAAAAGGTTTCTTCATAGTCCACCCCTTCTCGCTGGGTAAAACCCTTTGCCACAAGTCGGGCCTTAAAGATTTGCACCTTACCGGCCTGGTCTTGTTTCCTCTTGTAGATCCACTTGCAACCGATGGGTCTTTCACCATCTGGTTGATCTACAAGACTCCAGACCGAATTGAAGTACATAGACTCCATTTCGAGGTCCATGGCTTTGAGCCACTGATCCTTGTCTACATCTGTCATTGCCTGTTTAAAGGTCAATGGATCCTCAATTCCATCATCAGGTATAACGAATTGAGTCTCAGACAAGCCAATGTAGCGGTCGGGTTGTCTCACATCCCTCCCACTGCGTCGAGGCTCTCTCAACTCTTGAGAAGGACCAGCCTGATCAACAACTTTTGTTGATCCCTCTGTAGCTTCCCTGGATAATTCGGACAAAACTATTTTGCTCGTAGGTTGATGATCTCTCATGTGGTCCTCCTCTAAGAACGTGGCATTAGTCGACACTAATACCTTGTCCTCTCGAGGATCGTAAAAGAAACCACCTTTCGTTTCTCTGGGATAGCCTACAAACAGGCACAATTTCGAACGATATTCTAATTTCTTTGGACCGGGTACTAGCACATGTGTCGGGCACCCACAAATTCTGTAATGACGTAAACTAGCTTTACGCCCTTTCCAGAGCTCAAAAGGTGTTTCAGAAACACTTTTCGAGGGAACAAGATTCAAAATGTATTTAGCAGTCTCTACTGCATATCCCCAAAACGAACTAGGCAGCTGAGCATAGCTCATCATAGAACGAACCATGTCCAACAGGGTTCTATTTCTCCTTTCGGATACACCGTTTTGCTGCGGTGTTCCGGGCGCTGAGAGTTGAGATACGATTCCATGTTCTATCATATAGTCATAGAATCTAGTATCTATATACTCTCCACCACGATCACATCGGAGTGTTTTTATCGATTTACCTAATGTGTTCTCAACCTCTGCCTTATACTCAATGAACTTTTCAAGAGTTTCGGACTTACGATGCATTAGGTAAAGATAGCCGTACCTAGAATAATCGTCAATGAACCTGACGAAATATTCATACCCTCCTCGTGCTTTGACATTCAAAGGACCGCAGAGATCCGAATGCACGATTTCTAGAGGTTCTTTTGACCTATAACCTTTTCCAGTAAAAGGTCGTTTGGTCATCTTGCCCTCAAGACATGACTCACAAGGCGGTAAAGAGTTGTCCTCTAAACGATTTAGGAGACCACTCTTAACCAACCTCCCAATCCTATTGAGATTAATGTGGCCTAGTCTCAAGTGCCAAAGATAGGTACTAGGAGAAAGCTTCTGCCTTTTAGTTTGAGTTTCAGCTGTTTTAAACATTTCAGTGTTCAAAATAGCTTGAACCTCTGTCGGTCTTAACACATATAAGTTGTTTTCAAGTTTAGCAGAACAAACTTGCATACCTCTTTTGCTAATGATGGCTTCATTATCAGCAAAAGATACTTTATACATTTTTTCTAATAAACAAGCTATAGAGACTAGGTTCCTTTTGAAGCTAGGAACCAATAGCACATTTTCTAACAAAATGTAACTATCTCTATAAGACAACTTAACAGTTCCCACTGCTTTAGCTGAGACAACCTCTTCAGTACCAACTCTGAGAGTTATCTCATCTTTACCTAGCGGCTGCCAGGAACTAGTTTCTTGAAACGAAGAAGAAACGTGATTAGTGGCTCCTGAATCGAGGATCCAGGCATGACTATCATTTTCCGCTAAACACGTTTCTACAACAAGCAAATCATATTTACTTTGTTGTTTCTTCTCAGCACGACTCATTACTGGGCTGGGAAGAGGACAATCCTCTGTTAAGACAGACCTAAGATCATCACGAACAAGAATCATAATCGAGTTCGTTTTCCAGGTCTCGTATTTATCGCCAGTTAACTTAACCGAAGCTAATACGTTTTTAAACGAGCTCGACATCCTGAAAAGAAATGTAAATCTATTAGTGAAAAAGTTTTAACCTATTTAAACCAATCAGAAAGTTTAGCAGTAAATAAAGTACCCAAGCTCTTTATTTAGATGCAACGATACTTTAGTGAGTCAGAATGGTTGCTACCGTAGGGCAGTCAAACACCCTTTCACTAAACCAAGACATTCTTGACTAAATGTTAATACCAAAATAACTCTTATTCCTATAGCATCTTAGTTATCGTTTTTGGTCAAGATTTACTAACACCTTAGCGAATCTGCAAGTGTGACCCTCCATTTTTAGAACGCATAGGACAGCCCCAACATAGCAACCGTATGGAATGTCAGTGTTGGGAATGACCCTATGTTTCTTTATCCAAAAATGGTGACTGAGGTGTTCGATCTCCCATGCCCAGCCCTCCGTTTGGATGGTGCCCCAAGGGCAGCCTGCAGCCGGAACATGGGAATCTCACAGTTCAATCCAATGGAGGAGACCGTAGGATGTACTGACGTACTTCCTTCTCCCACTTACTATAGATACTTACTCCATTCACCTTGCTATTGAAAGTTGCAAACACCACCCGGCTGGAGATGCCCCATATGGCATCATGAGGCCAAGCAAAATTCTCACGTTGTGAACTATAGGGAGTGCGTAGCAGGAGAGGGATATATCATATATTCCTTCTCAACACTTCTACTAAGCATCGTGGACGGTTTTTAGGGTAAATTACTCAGGTTTTATCCGGCTAAGAAATTAAAACCTTAAGTCTAGGTAAACTTTTTACCTGAGATGTCTAGGTTATTAACAAGTTTAATTAACCTCACACCTCTCGCGCACGCTCATAAAACCAGGTTAACTTTACTCAAGTACCGGATCGTCCCCAGGTAGGAGGTGTTCCGTAAACCGTCAACTTAAATACCTCCAACCTCGAACAGGATTTCACCGGGTGAGTTTCTCATAACCTTAGTATTTACGAGATAACGACCTATTTTATCTAATAAAACAGACCGAATCATTTAACCCTAAATGAGCATGCTTTTCTTTGTTATAGATTTTATAAGTCTATCCAATTTTACAACTCTTGCAAAAACTTAGACATGCTATAACAAACATCTACATGCTTCTCAAACATGCATCACTAAGGCATGATAAGTTGAATATTTAATTTCATAATCAATATAACACTTATATCGATTATATTTTTTTTTAAATATACAACTCCTAATTCATAAATTAATATAACACTTATATCAATTATAATGAATTAAGCATGCATCCTATACATTATAACACTTATAACATACAAAATGCATCTAAAATTGAATGTTTAATTTCGTAATTAATATAACACTTATATTAATTATTCTATTAAGCAACCAACGACTAATTCATGAAGTAATATAACTCTTATATTAATACTCATGAATTAAACATGCATCCTATATATTATAACACTTATAACCTATAATATGCATAAAACCAGGGCAAACTATGTTGTATATTTAATTTCATAATTAATATAACACTTATATCAATTATTCTATTAAAATTACAACATCTAATCCATGAATTAATATAACTCTTATATTAATACTCATGAATTCTCAAATATGCATACTATAAATTATAACACTTATAACATATTTACAATGCATGGAGCATGCTTCCTACGGTGGGATTTTAAATCTATATGGCATACTATATGCACATACAAACATGGAATTTAATTAAAACATACATTCACAATGCATAATTAATTAAACACACTAAAGTGGATCGATTTTGGCATTTAACAAGCAATAACTAATTTATTACAAGCTTGAACAACAAGCTAAGTCTTGAGCGGACTTCGAACTCTTCGCACCGCCTTTGACAAGCTTGCTTCCTCCGAACGATTCGGCCAAATTCTCTTCGAGCTTCTCTTCGAATTGCCTAGAACGAGTTTGAACTTATACCGAACATTTCGGCGAGCTCAAAACTCGAGCTTCTTTCACAAAGAAACCTATATGGACTCTAATGACTCTAAAAATACAGACTCTTCAGCACACATTAAAGCCCATACATTCTCGGGCAATTACAAATAAGGAAATTCAAAAGGAAACTATGCCAAAATCGATATTCACTTTAGACGCCAATTCAGAAACAATTTCTAAATTAAAATACCCACCAACTTAAATTGATGCAAATTGAGTTAATCACAAAATCGCTCTGATACAAATTGATGGAGCGACATGCGCAGCGGAAAGCGATTTCGGACTGATGATACTCTAATTTCATCAATTTAACAAATAGAAAACATGCTCAAAGCGACGGAATAAAGAAATTAGAAATACATACCCTTGTAGTTCCGAATTTCTTCAAGTCCGCCGGTCATTCCACGTCATGAACTCTTCCGGCCTCTTCACACGAACGCCCCGAGGACCACCCCAGGTAGTCCCGCTATCCTTGGCGCCGCGCAACGGAGTTGTGGGACTCCGAAACAAGAGAAAAGGAAAAGAGGCAGAGGAAGAAGATGAAGAACATAAGGCTGCAGAGAGGGACTCACGTAGAAGCTGAAGAAAATGAATTCACAATTCATTTATATCAACCCCAAAATCCACCCAAGGCCCATCAGCCCATTATATATAAAAAGCCTAACAAATACTTTTCTTAACAAAACCTTATATATATATAATTATTATTATTATTATTTAAAAAAAATAATAATAATTTTATTTATTAAACTTTTAATAAAAAAAAAAATATATATATAATTATTAATTAAACTTTTTAATTAATAAATATTATTTAATTTAATATCAAATATTAATTAAATAATATGGCTAAACCCGGTTTTACGAAAACCGACTTTTTTACACATGAATCCTATTCATGTTTTAGGCCATACTCATATTTAAATCATATTTAAATATGTTCATCATTCTTCCACAAACCGAATTTGAACAATTCAAATTCTTTTTCTTTTTAATTTCTCTTATACTGTTGCACGACGTTATCCGAGCTAGCCAGGAGAACCTAAAGGACCTACAGATCATGAGCTCCAACGATACGAGATTATCTGGTCAAAACTCTTTTAACCGAATTAATCAACATTCGTTAACCCCCGGAGACTCCACTATAGTCTGAGGGTTGCACTCTCCTCACTGTAGATATATTATGTCCTCTTGATATAACCGTCATGGGTAAGTCGATCCTTCACAGGTGTCCGTTATCACAGCTAGGTCTTTTAAACCGTTTAACCTCTGTGATACCTTTTGTTCCTTAAGTACCACTGACACCTCTAATGAACATTTAATCTGTGATTCAATCATCAGATCAGAATCCTCTTCACACAGAAGAGGATGAGGCCTCATGTTCAAGCCCCGGAGACAGCTATTAAGGGAACACCTATCTACTAGACCCTAAAGAGGGTAGGAGTGAATTCCATATTGCTACACTATGTCCCCAGCTACCTATTCGAGTTTATCCCCAAGTTGGTAGGCTTATTGAGCGGGCGACCTGCCACTCTCACCCATACAAGTCTAACGATACTCTCGAATAAACAGGAGTTCATAGTAAGCTCAGGATTAAGAACGAGTTACCTTAGGTCATCAAAAGTGATAAAGTCGGTCTCACCAGTAAACGGTGTTATAAAGAGAAAGCGACTTTATCGTGGTTCTGTCTAATGCAAACTCATTGCATAGGACGCCCCCGCTCGCACATCTCCATGTGAAACGATTCGGATCACATCGTTTTGTACAATACAAAGCGAGCCGCATCCAATAGTGTTACCAGAATAAGGTACCCGGCCTTATCCGTATACTATAGACCGTTTTGACTGACTACTTGAGCTTGACCCACAATCATGTCATACATGAAGCTCAAGTACTCATATTCAGCCAAGGGTGTTGTTATTGGTATAGGTTAATGCAAACACGTTTCACTATATTCAATAAACACCTTTACTGAATAAACCTCAATAACTCTTTATTGCGTTAATAGACATATTACATTTACAACGTTTACAAACCACGAGTGTTAGGACATAAAACCCAACAGTGTGGTCACCATGGCTGCTTCTGTGAAGAGTTGAGTGGAGAGGAAGGAGAAGGCTGAGTTTTGGGGTTCCAACGGTGGAGAAATCGTAGAGAACAGAGAACCCCAACGACGGCTATTTATACTCAAGTGTTCTCCAACGACTCTTTTTGTTGTGGACTCCGCAATTCTTCAGCAATTATTCAGCATAACCGTTAGGATTTTCTTGATTTGAGTTGCAAGATTTTAGCAGCTTCTACCCATTAGAAATTTAATGACTGTCTTCGCATCATTTGAGGGACATGCAACAGCTTCTACCCATTTAGAAACGTAATCTACAGCTACTAGTATATAAAGATTACCTGCAGATGGAGGAAATGGTCCCATGAAGTCAATGCCCTATACATCGAAGAGTTCCAACTCTAAGATATATGTGAGAGGCATCTCATCCTTCCTACTGAGGTTACCTGTCCGTTGACACTCATTGCAGCTGTGTGCATGGTCGTGTGCATCTTTGAAGATCGTGGGCCAATAGTAGCCACTTTGGAATGTTGTTGGTGCATTGCATAAGCCAAATGGCATTCTACGAAAAGCAAATGTTCCAAAGGGACATGTAAAGGTCGTTTTCTCCTAGTCCTCAGGGTCTATGGTAATTTGGTTATATCCTGAATAACCATCTAAAAAACAGTAATAGACTCGGCCAGCTATTCTATCTAACATTTGACATATAAATGGTAAAGGAAAGTGATCTTTTTTGGTTTCTTTGTTAAGCTTTCTGTAGTCCATACAGACTCTCCATCCTGTAACAGTTCTAGTTGGTATTAGTTCGTTGTTTTGATTCACTATTACAGTCATTCCACCTTTCTTAGGCACACATTGAATCGGACTCACCCATTGACTATTGGCTATGGGAAAAATTACACCTGCGTCTAACCATTTGATAATTTCTTTTTTGACTACCTCCTTCATGGAGGGGTTCAACCTACGTTGGTGATCTACCCTAGGTGTATGTTCCTCTTCCAACAATATTTTATGCATGCAATAGGAAGGACTAATACCCCTTATATCAGCAATCGTCCAGGCAATAGCTTTTTTGTGTTGCATAAGCAGCAATATTAACGCAATTTCATGCTGTTTACTCAAATTGGACGAAATAATAACAGGTAAAGTATCTTGCTCTCCTAGATATGCATACTTAAGATGATCAGGCAATGGTTTTAATTCTAGTAAAGGTGGGTGTTCAATTGATGGTTTTAAAGGATTCGTGGTTCTCTCAGACAATTTATTAGTCATACAAACATGCTGAGGGTTGTCCACAGATATATCCATCAATTCAGAGATATTTAAATCATCTATATCTATTTGTACATAGTTAGTAGCATGCTTAATTAACAGTCCATGCTCAAGTTCTTCTTCCATAAGTGAATCTACTACATCTACATTTGCACAGGATTCTGAATCAGAGGGGTACCTTAGAGCTTTAAATACACTGAATTTAACCTCCTCATCATGAACTCTCATGGTGAGCCACCTTTCTGGACATCGATTAAAGCCCTACCTGTGGCTAAGAATGGTCTGCCCAATAAGATTGGTACCTCCTTGTCTGCCTCATAATCCAGAATTATAAAGTCTGCAAGAAAGATGAATTTGTCAACCTTGACAAGTATATCATCAATTTTACCCTCAGGGTATGCTATGGATCTGTTTGCAAGCTGCAAGGTGACAGTAGTAGGTCATGCTTCCCCTATCCCGAGCTGACGGAATAGGGACAAGGGCATGAGATTGATGCTGGCTCCCAGATCACACAGAGCTCTGCCCACGTGCTTGCCTCCCAATTCGACTGGTAAGGTGAAGGAACCAGGATCCTTCTCCTTCTTTGGCAGTTTGTTTTGGAGTATAGCACTGCACTCCTCAGTTTGTTTTGGAGTATAGCACTGCACTGCACTTCACTGTTTCAAATTCACCAATGATTTTTTTGTTAGTAATTATATCTTTCAAGAATTTAACATAAGAAGGCATAGATTGCCAAACTTCCACAAATGGGATGTTAACATGCACTTGTTTTAAAATTTCTAAAAACTTATGAAAGTGCACTTCCTGTTCTTGTTTCTTCTTCAGCCTTCTAGGGAATGGAGGTGGTGGCACATATGTAGGCAATTCAGGTCGCCTAATGACAGGTAGAGGCCTTGGGATTTCTTCTGGTTCCTCAATGATAGGTTCCAGCCTCACCCTTTTTGTGCTTGGTGGTGATTCATCACGGTTGGGCAGAGAATCCAGTGGAGCACTAGACTCTTCATTCTCTACTCGCTTTGGGGCTTCTCTGTTGTTGATCACCAACGGTCTTCCACTACGGAGTTCAATGGCTTGAACTTGTTCTTTTCCATCCCTTCTTGGTATTTCAGTGTCTGCAGGCAATCTACCTTGGGGCCTATTTTTCAGTTCGTTGGCTAACTGCCCTATTTGGTTTTCTAAGCTCCTCAGGGTGGCTTGCTGACTTTGCAGGTGTTGTGTTACGTCTCCAAAAGTGACCTTTTTAGGACTTAATTAGCTTAGAAAGATGTTCAGTCTTAGGTGTTTTTGATAGCATTTAGCCTAAACCTATGCTTAAATATGAGAATTAGAAGAAGGTAGCTAAATTAGGACTTATGTACAATAGGAAAGGAAAGGGTTGAAAACCGAAGGAAAAGAATGAAAAAACTGCATTGAGACAGCATTGCGAAAACATTGCGGACACCGCAATGTTTCAAGTGAAAACCGTAAGTTGACTGATCTTTTTCTGTTAATTTCCGTTATTTCAGGGATTCGTTCTTTCTCCTCCATCCATTCTGAAGTACGACGTTGAAGATTGATGGTTCTCCTTGGCCCAGATGCACCTGCAGATTACTATAAATAGGGGTCAAAGTCGAGGGTTCAAACATCATCCGAAAGCGTAGAAGTCTTCTCGCAGTCCATCTTTTCTCCTGTTTTCCTTTGCCGTCTGCTGGTTTGCGAAGCTCAGCTGTTGGAATCGATAATCTGATAGGAAGGAGAGGAGATTCTTCTTCTCTCCCGATTGGATTCATCCAAGCAAGGCTGACCTTTCTCATCCTTCATTCGAGGCGGCTGCAACGAGACATTCGAGCTTGTTTTACTGCTTTTTGCTCTTCATTTCCATTTTCCAGCTTTGTCTTGTTGCTGTTTCTTTTCTAGAAGCTAGATTAGATTATTTCGTAGTGTTCTGTCTTCCTGTTATTTGCTTTAAAGCTTTTCTTTGTCAATCAAACAATCAAGTAATCAAATCTCAATTCTTCATTTCCAGTTTCTTGCCTTTACATTCTACTGCTTTCCCTTACTGTTTTGTCTTTAAATTCTTTCTAAGCATGTCTACTTCTTCTCTTGCTTCTGTTCTGTTTACATCCATGAGTAGCTAAATCACTTAGGGGCATGCTAATGACAACACTTTAGGCTAAAAAACGTGAACCAAGCATGTAGGATAGCTCTCGAAGCATTGATTGTATGTAAGCTTCATCCCACGGGCAATTTCGATTGGCCATCCATTTTGTCCAAAGAACTCCTAACCTCTGGAAGGAGTAAGAGTTCAGAGTCATACTATCATGCTAGCCTTTCAAGGTAACCAGGAAACGACCTAGGAATAGGCGTTTCCCTAGTACAAACCATAATTTTCTGCCTTAACAAGATGCTTAAGACCTTACTTGGACATGAGTAAACTAAAGAATCTAATGCATGAAATCGGAAGATACATGAGAATGAGATAGTTTGATGCATAGTGAGTTGATCCAGTGCTTGAGAATCGTATGAAAAAGCCTATAGGATAGTCGTTAGTAGCCCTTAATTCATCACTTTACACACTTTCGCTGTTATTTACATTGCGGTAGAATTGCTGTCTCCGCAATTCTGCTTAAGTTACAATTCTGTCTAGCTGTCTTTGCCTTCATTTATTAATCTCGTCTCTTTGCATTCGAGTTTAACTTCGACTTGCACTTGTTTATGTTGCTACCCTCTTCGTATTCAGTAGGAAATAGACAATTAAAAACCAATTCTACCCCATCAAATCCACCCCTTCTTTCTTAACTTTACACTTCATGAATAGCTTATAATAAATCTCTGTGGGAAAACGAATGAAATATACTTACTACTTGCTATAAGACCATGTATGCTTGCATGTTCTGAGTGCTCTCTCTACCTTATTGCTTATTTATTTTAACACATTGAGCACGTAACAAGTTTTTGGCGCCGCTGCCGGGGATTTATTTAAGTGAAAACGAAGTTTGTTAAGTTTGAAACACCAAGTTTATTGCTTATTGAAGCTGATCTGTTTCATTTCTTTTGCAGGTACTATTGGGTTAGTTTATGAGTGAGCCTTCGAGTAGTGATCTAGAGTTCAATCCTGAGCCTGAGAGATTACTTAGGGCCAGAAATAGAGCCAAGAAACGTCTTTTTAAACAACCCCCTTTACCTCAAGTAATTGCGGGAACCGCAATTCCTCCGCAATTGTCTCCAGAAGAAATGAATGGAATAGTTCCAAATCCGGTACCTGTCACTCGCAATCCCATCGAAATAGCGAATGACAAGAATAGTGCCATTCTCTCATACCTAGTACCTATGCCTGGGGAGCTGAACCCCAGCATAATTCGTCCTGAAATCACTGCCAACTCATTCGAGTTAAAGCCAGTGATGTTCCAAATGTTGTCCACTGTGGGACAATTCTTTGGAGTGGAAAATGAGGACCCCCACAACCATCTTAGAAACTTCTTAGGAGTTAGTGATACATTCATCATCCCTGTAGTTTCCCAAGAAGCCTTGAGGCTATACCTGTTCCCTTACTCTTTGAGGGACAAAGCCAAAACGTGGTTAAACTCATTACCCTCTGGATCTGTCCTTAATTGGACAGACTTAGCAGAGAAATTCCTAGTTAAATACTTCCCACCTGATAGGAATTCTACCTTTCGTGATGACATAGTTAAGTTCAAGCAAGCTGATAATGAATCTCTTCACGAAGCTTGGACAAGGTTCAAAGATCTACTTCTTAAATGTCCACACCATGGCATCCCATGGTGTATCCAAATAGAGGTCTTTTTCAAAGGATGCAATCCCAGCACTAGACAAGTCTTAAATTCATCCGCTGGAGGCTCCATGTTGTCCAAGAGTTACAACGAGGCCTATGAGATCTTGGAGAAGATCTCAGCATCTCACTGTAGGTGGTCAGATGATCCTGTTGAGCCAACTAGAGCTCAAGACAAGGATGCTCTAAGTGCAATGAGCAGCCAAATAAATGCCCTGACCAACCTAGTTAAGCAAATGGCTCAAGCCAATCTCCAAACAAGTGTTAACACCGCTACCGCCATGTCAATGGGCACCCAACCAAGTCAAGGTGAGACACTTATATGTGGATTCTGTGGGGAAGGGCACCTGTATGAATATTGCCCTGGGAATCCAGCCTCAGTCTGCTACGTTGGAAGTCAGCAGCAGCCTAGGAACAACCCCTATTCCAATACTTACAACCCTGGTTGGAGGAACCACCCAAACCTGTCATGGGGTGGCCAACAGAATGCTAACCAAAATCCTAACCAACCAAGACCAAGTGGAACACCTGGTTTCACTCCCCAACATAACCAATCCATGTATCAGAAACCATACAACCAGCCTGTAGGATCTTCTGTAGAAAACTTACTCAAGGAATACATAGCCAAGAATGATGCTACTTTGCAAAGTCAGCAAGCTACTCTTAGGAGCCTAGAGAACCAAATAGGCCAATTAGCCAATGAACTCAAGAGTAGACCCCAAGGTAGACTCCCTGCTGACACCGAGGTGCCAAGGAGAGATGGTAAAGAGCAAGTTCAAGCAATTGAACTTAGAAGTGGTAGACCATTGGTGAGCAACACAAAGGACACACCAAAGAGAGTAGAGAACACTGAGTCTAGTGCTCCACTGGCGTCTCTGCCAAACCAAGGTCCACCACCAACTAGCACATCAGGAGCCAGGCTAGAGTCAATTATTGAGGAGATAGAAGAAATTCCAAGGCCTCCACCTATCCTAAGGCGACCTGAAGTGCCTGCATATGTGCCACCACCTCCATATCCTCGAAGGCTTAAGAAGAAGCAGGAACAGGAAGTGCATTTTAATAAATTCTTAGAAATTCTTAAGCAAGTGCATGTCAACATTCCTTTTGTAGAAGTTTTACAGTCTATGCCTTCCTATGTAAAGTTTTTGAAAGATATTATTACTAACAAAAAAATAATTGGTGAGTTTGAAACAGTAAACCTCACTGAGGAGTGCAGTGCCATCCTCCAGAACAAACTGCCCAAGAAGGATCCTGGTTCCTTCACCTTACCTGTAGAACTTGGAGGCAAGCACGTGGGCAGAGCGCTTTGTGACCTGGGCGCCAGCATAAACCTCATGCCCCTATCACTATTCCGCCAGTTGGGAATAGGAGAAGCACGTCCAACCACTGTCACTTTACAACTAGCAGACAGATCCATCGCATACCCTGAAGGTAAGATTGAGGATATTCTAGTGAAAGTTGACAAATTTATTTTCCTTGCAGATTTCATTATCCTGGATTATGAAGCAGACAAGGAGGTCCCCATCCTATTAGGCAGACCATTTCTTGCCACAGGTAGGGCCCTAATCGACGTCCAAAAAGGTGAGCTCACTATGAGGGTTCATGATGAAGAGGTGAAATTTAGTGTGTATAAAGCTTTAAGGTACCCCTCTGACTTTGAATCCTGTGCTAGCATGGACGTTGTAGATTCTTTAATGGACGAACAATTAGAGCATGAACTGTTGACTAAGCATGCTAATAACTATGTAGGATTAGAATTAACTGATTTAAACATAGCTGAGATAATGGACATATCTGTAAATAACCCTCAGCATGTTTGTATGAATATTGACTTAACTGATAGAGCCTTGAATCCTTTAAAGCCATCCATTGAGCATCCATCTGTATTAGAATTAAAACCTCTCCCCACTCACCTCAAATATGCATATTTAGGGAATAATGAGACTTTGCCTGTAATTATTTCTTCTAAGCTAAGTGAACAGCATGAGGTTGAATTAATATTACTACTTAAGCAACATAGGAAGGCTATTGCATGGACTATTGCTGATATTAGAGGCATTAGCCCTTCTTATTGCATGCATAAGATTATACTAGAGGAAGAACATACCCCTAGAGTAGACCACCAACGTAGGCTGAATCCCTCTATGAAAGAGGTAGTTAAGAAAGAAATAATAAAATGGTTAGATGCTGGTGTGATCTTCCCCATAGCTAGTAGTCAGTGGGTGAGCCCTATACAATGTGTACCTAAAAAGGGTGGGATGACTGTGGTAGTCAATGAGAACAATGAACTGATTCCAACTAGGACTGTCACAGGATGGAGAGTTTGCATGGATTATAGGAAGCTAAATAAAGAGACTAAAAAAGACCACTTCCCTCTACCATTCATTGACCAAATGTTAGACAGAATAGCTGGTAGAGCCTACTACTGTTTCTTAGACGGTTATTCAGGTTATAACCAGATCACTATAGACCCTAAGGATCAAGAGAAGACCACCTTCACTTGCCCTTTTGGAACTTTTGCCTTCCGCAGAATGCCTTTTGGCTTATGCAATGCACCGGGAACTTTCCAAAGGTGCATGTTGGCAATCTTCTCTGATTTGGATGAGTCCATGATAGAGATATTCATGGATGATTTCTCAGTCTTTGGGGATTCATTTACAAACTGTCTAGAGAACCTAGGACAAGTCCTGGCTAGGTGTGAGGAGACCAACCTAGTCCTCAATTGGGAAAAGTGCCATTTCATGGTGGATGAAGGGATTGTCTTAGGACATAGAGTGTCGAGGGCAGGTGTAGAAGTTGACCGAGCGAAAATAGAAATCATAGAGAAGTTGGTAGAGCCTCAGAATGTCAAGGCCATTAGGAGTTTCTTAGGGCATGCTGGCTTCTACAGAAGGTTCATTAAGGACTTTTCTAAGATAGCCAAGCCTCTGTGTGAGCTTCTAGAGCTAAATAGGCCATTCCTCTTCTCTAAGGAGTGTTTAGTAGCTTGGAAAACCCTTAAGAAAGCACTGGTCACAGCACCTGTTATAGTAGGGCCAGATTGGGATCTCCCATTTGAGATGTTATGTGATGCTAGTGACTATGCTGTAGGGGTTATGTTAGGGCAGAAGATTGACAAGTTAACACACCCTGTATACTATGCTAGTAAAACCCTGAATGAGGCTCAATGTAATTATACAACTACTGAAAAAGAGATGCTTGTTGTAGTGTTTGCTTGTGAGAAATTTAGAAACTATATTGTAGGCACTAGGACAATTGTGTACACTGACCACTCTGCCTTAAAGTATCTCATGAGGAAGGCTGATGCTAAGCCTAGGTTGATTAGGTGGGTGTTATTGCTGCAGGAATTTGATTTGGACATTCGAGACAAGAAAGGATGTGAAAATGTGGTTGCGGATCACCTGTCTCGATTGCAGCACAATTGCGAAAAAATTGCGGAACCCGCAATTTCTGATGCTTTTATTGATGAACATGTCTTTGTATTGATTCATCGTGATAACGATGAGGAACCTTGGTTTGCTGACATTGCTAACTTCCTTGCATCACAGGTGTTACCAGTTTTCAAGGGAGGACAAGAGAAGAAGAGGTTCCTTCATGAAGCAAGGAAATTCATATGGGATGATCCCACACTTTACAAGACATGTGCTGACGGCTTGCTAAGGAAGTGTGTTTCAGCTGCTGAGGCGAAGTCTGTGCTGCAGCACTGTCACACAGCTCCTTATGGTGGACACTTTGGTGGCCAAAGAACAGCTGCAAAGGTATTTCAGAGTGGCTACTATTGGCCAACGATCTTCAAGGATGCCCACAACTATGCCCACAGCTGTGATGAATGCCAAAGAACAGGTAACCTCAGTCGAAAGGATGAGATGCCTCTCACCTACATCTTAGAGTTGGAGCTCTTTGATGTATGGGGCATTGACTTCATGGGACCATTTCCCCCATCCTCAGGTAACCTTTACATTTTGGTGGCAGTAGACTATGTATCCAAGTGGGTAGAGGCCATAGCATGTCCTAATAATGATGCTAAAACAGTCATAAAATTCTTGCATAGACACATTTTTACTAGGTTTGGGACACCTCGTGCTGTCATTAGTGATGAGGGGACACACTTCATTAATAAGGCTATGGAGAGAGTGTTGGCTAAGTATAACATTAGACATAGAGTAGCCACTCCCTATCACCCACACTCGAATGGTCAGGCTGAAATTTCAAATAGGGAGATTAAGAACATCCTAGAAAAAGTGGTTAAACCTAATAGAAAGGACTGGTCATTTAAACTCGAGGATGCACTTTGGGCATATAGAACTGCATATAAGACACCCCTAGGTATGTCTCCTTACAGACTTGTGTATGGTAAAGCTTGTCATCTTCCATTTGAGTTAGAAATTAAGGCATTTTGGGCACTAAAAGAGTTGAATTACTGCGTGACCGATGCGGGAACGTTGCGGTCTTTGCAATTACATGAGCTTGATGAGCTTAGACATATGTCTTACGAAAATGCCAAAATGTATAAGGAAAAGACCAAGATTTGGCACGATAGTAGACTTAGGATCAAGGACTTTAAGAAAGGCCAACTTGTTTTATTATTTAACTCACGATTGAGGTTGTTTCCAGGCAAACTAAAGTCCAGATGGTCAGGTCCTTTCATGATTACTAATGTGTTTGTTCATGGTGCCATCGAGATAAAGAACTTGCAGCAAGGTCAACCATTCATGGTTAATGGTGCAAGGTTGAAGCACTACTATGAGGAAGGAGATGTGAAGACTCTCTCGGCCTTCCTCTTGACTGAAGCGTGAAATTAAGAACGAGAGAGGACGAGTGATTACTGTGCTCGTCAATATGAGGCTCATGCCTTAGTTTATTTTTTGCGATTTTCCGGTTATCGTTTGTGTGTTTTGTTGTATGATTTTAATTACGAATTTGATGTTGATTTTATTTCTTTTTGTAGGGAATCAATAGAGGGAATCAAGGAGAGTAAATCCAGCTTTAAAAATCCAGAAAATATTGGGCCAAATAAAAGATACGGATGAGCAAAGATTGACATTTAGATGGAAAAAAATCTCCAACGGTCACTAAAATTGCGCTGGATTTGCAGGATCCGCAAAAATATAGCCGTTGGGATTTATCCGTTTCCTTTATATCCGTTAGAAGGCGCGTTGATCTATACGACTCTCCCATTCTCTGAACTCCAAGAAAGCTCTGATTCTCTTCATCTGTGATTCTTCTCTCCAAACCTCCACGAATCAAAAATGGTACTCACGAGGGCTGAAAGATCTGCGGCCAAGAAAAGGGCCGATGACGCTGAAACGGCTGCGAGAGAAGCACTGCTTGCCTTGGCTGATGCTGAGGCTGCGCGTACCGAACGCCTGCCGAAACTGCCTGTCCGCAAGAAGAAGTGGAAGGTAGTTACAGAGATACCTGCTGGACCTTCTGAACCAGCAGGCACACCCAAGAAGCGACGATGGAGTATGGCGGTGGCCGAGGAAGAAATCAAGAACAAGACTCCCTCTGTGGAGAGTCAAGAACAAAGCCAGCCATTCCACGAGTCAGCCGAGCGCAGCCTTTCACCAGCCCCACCAGCACAGAGCCCTGAGCTCTCCTCATCACCGCCAGCGTAGAGCCCTGAGCAGCCGTCTTCACCACAGAGTTCTGCACAGACACCTACAGCAGAGCAAGGAACCACGCCGTCGCACACTTCCCCACGACCTGACCCTGAATTCCCATATGGGGAGTACCAAGAATCAACGCAGGGCAGTGGGGAAGGTGAGGAAGAAGAGGTTTTCTCTCCGTTGAGGGAAGCCAATCCTGAGAGTCCTGCGCAGAAGGATGATTCCATGGAAGAAACACTGGGGGCTTGCCTCCAGCAGATCACCATCAAGGCTAAGCTCAAGAAGAAGAAGAAGGCCAAGATTCTCAAGGCCAAGCGGTCCAAGAAGCTGAAAAAGAAGAAGGCCAAGAGGGCGCCTTCATCAGAGAAGGAAAGCACGGAGCCGTCGCTCAAGAAACTCAAGGTTGAGGCTGCGGAGTCAGCCAAACCAACAGACAAAGGGAAGGCCAAGCTTTACCCTGAAGATGAGCCTCAATCAGTGAGGTATGTGTCCTCTGACGCTGAGTCCAGAGGCATTGAGCTGAGGAAGAGGGAGTTGCTGCACGAGAAAGGCTTCCTCGACAGACCTGCTGACCTGCCGCAGTTCTTGCGCGCAGGAATTACAAACCACGGATGGGAGGAGTTTTGCAGACCACCCAATCCAGCCTACACAAGCATGGTGTATGATTTCTACGCTAATGTGCTTAGCCCTGAGGATGGGTTGTCTGTGGTCAGAGGGGTAGAAGTGGACTTCTCAGCAAAGGCCATCAACGAAGCCTATGGTCTGAAGGGCCAAAAACATACAGATTATGCACGGATTGTTGATGAGCCTACTGAGGTAGTCCTGGAAGAGGCCATTCGCACCATTGGCCAGCCTGAAGCTTCCTGGACCGTGTCACGCAATGGGAGGCACACTCTCATGAGTGCCAACCTCACAGCTAAGGCGGCTGTTTGGTTTTCCTTCGTGAGAAGGAAACTGTCCCCCGTGACTCATGAGACCACCATCAACCAGATGTTGGGTTTTATGTCCTAAAACTCGTGGTTTGTAAACTGTTATGTTTGTAAAGATTCTATTTAGAATAAAGAGTTATTAGTTTTATTCAGTAAAAGAGTTTACTGGAATAAAGTGAAACGTGTTTGGTTTAACCTATACCAATGACCAACACCCTTGGCTGAATATGAGTACTTGAGCTTCATGTATGACATGATTGTGGATCAGGCTCAAGTAGTCAGTCAAAACGGTCTATAGTATACGGATAAGGCTGGGTACCTTATCCTGGTAACACTATAGGATGCAGCTCACTTTGTATTGTACAGAACGATGTGATCCGAATCGTTCCACATGGAGATGTGAGAAGTGAGGGCGTCCTGTGTAAAGAGTTTACATAAGACCGAACCGCGTATTAAGTCGCTCTCTCTTTATAACTCCGTTTACTGATGAGACCGAATTATACATATTGATGGCCTAGGTAACTCGATCTCAATCCTGAGCTCGCTATGAACTCCTGCTTATTCGATAGTATCCTTTGACTTGCACGGGTGAGAGTGGCCCATAAGCGCCGACTCAATAAGCCTACCATCTTGGGGATAAAGTCGAATAGGTAGCTGGGGACATAGTAAAGCAAGATTGGAGTTCACTCCTAACCCGCTCTTTAGGGTTAGTAGATAGGTTGTTCCCTTAATAGCTGACTCCGGGGCTTGAACAATGAGCGCTCACACTCTCATGTGATGAGAGAGTTAATTGATCTGTTGGTTGGACCACTGATTTATTGTTCATTAGAGGTGTCAGTGGTACTTAAGGAACAAGATGTAATGCAGGGGTTAAACGGTTTAAATGACCCAGCTGTGATTACGAACAACCTGTGAAGGGTCGACTTGCCAGTGACGGTTATATCAGAGGACATAATATATCTACAGTGAGGAGAGTGCAACCCTCGGACTATAGTGGAGTCTCCGGGGGTTAACGAAAGTTGATTGATTCGGGTTAAAAGAGTTTTGACCGAATAATCTCGTATCGTTGGAGCTCATGATCTGTAGGTTCTTTAGGTTCTCCTGGCTAGCTCGGATAACGTCGTGCAACAGTATAAGAGAAAATTAAAAGAAAAAGAATTTGAATTGTTCAAATTCGGTCTATGGAAGAATGATGGACATATTTAAATATGATTTAAATATGGGAATGGTCTAAAACATGAATAGGATTCATGTGCAAAAAAGTCGGTTTTCCGAAAACCGGGTTTGGGCATATTATTTAATTAATATTCGATATTGAATTAAATAATATTAATTAATTAAAATGTTTAATTAATTAAATATATATATATATATATATTTTTTATTTATAAAATATTTATTATTATTTAAAATTAATTATGAATTGATTTTAATTAATAATTTTATTTTATATATATATATATATTATGCCTTTTTTGCATGGTTGCCATTTGGCATGGCCAAATGAAATGACTTGGGCCATCAAAGTGAAGATAAGAATTGGTTTTTTTTTGCAATTCTTTGAATGGCAAAGTAGATAGGCAGAGGGTACACGAAAGAAAAAAAAAAAAACTAAGTTTTTTTTCTTTTAGCCTCTGTCCTTTGTTGTTCTTCTTCTTCTTCCTCTTTTCTTTTTCTTTTCTCTTCTATTCGGAGTCCCACAACTCCGTTGCGCGGCGCCGAGGATAGCGGGACTACCTGGGGTGGTCCTCGGGGCGTTCGTGAGAAGAGGTCGGAAGAGTTCGTGACGAGGAACGGCCGGCGGATTTGAAGAAATTGGAGCTACAAGGGTATGTATTTCTAATTTCTTATTTTCGTCTTTTGAGCATGTTTTCTATTTGTTAAATTGATGAAATTAGAGTATCATCGGTCCGAAATCGCGTTCCGCTGCGGTAAAACGCTCCATCAATTGGTATCAGAGCGATTTTGTGATTAACTCAATTTGCATCAATTTAAATTGGTGGGTATTTTAATTTAGAAATTGTTTCTGAATGGATGTCTAAAGTGAATATCGATTTTGGCAAAGTTTCTTTTTGAATTTCATTATTTGTAATTGCCCGAGAATGTATGGGCTTTAATGTGTGCAGAAGAGTCTGTATTTTTAGAGTCATTAGAGTCCATATAGGTTTCTTTGTGAAAGAAGCTCGAGTTTTGAGCTCGCCGAAATGTTCGGTATAAGTTCAAACTCGTTCTTGGCAATACAAGGAGAAATTCAAAGAGAAATTGGCCGAAGCGTTCGGAGGAAGCAAGTTGGTCAAAGGCGGTGCGAAGAGTTCGAAGTCCGCTCAAGACGTAGCTTGTTGTTCAAGCTTGTAATAAATTAGTTATTGCTTGTTAAATGCCAAAATCGATCCACTTTAGTGTGTTTAATTAATTATGCATTGTGAATGTATGTTTTAATTGAAATCCATGTTTGTATGTGCATAACGTATGCCATATAGATTTAAAATCCCACCATAGGAAGCATGCTCCATGCATTTGTATTATGTTATAAGTGTTATAATTTATAGTATGCATATTTGGGACTTCATGAGTATTAATATAAGAGTTATATTAATTCATGAATTAGATGTTGCTAATTTAATAGAATAATTGATATAAGTGTTATATTAATTATAAAATTAAATTTACAACATAGGTTGTCCTGGTTTTATGCATATTATAGGTTATAAGTGTTATAATATATTGGATGCATGTTTAATTCATGAGTATTAATATAAGTGTTATATTAATTCATGAATTAGTTGTTGTTTGCTTAATAGAATAATTAATATAAGTGTTATATTAATTATGAAATTAAACATCCAACCAAGATGCATTATTGTATGTTATAATTGTTATAATGTATAGGATGCATGCTTAATTCATAAATATTTGATATAAGTGTTATATGAATTTATGAATTAGGAGTTGTATATTTAAGAGCATAATCGATATAAGTGTTATATTGATTATGAAGTTAAATATTCAACTTGTCATGCCTTAGCGAATGTATGTTTGAGAAGCATATAGAAGTTTGTTGTAGTAAGTCTAGTTTTTGCAAATGTTGTAAAAATGACTTAGACTTTTAAAATCTATAACAAAGAAAAGAGCATGTTCATTTAGGGTTAATGATTCGATCAGGTTCATTAGATGAATAGGTCGAAATCTCGTAAATGCTAAGGTTATGAGAAACTCACCCGGTGAAATCCTGTTCGAGGTTGGAGGTATTTAAGCTGACGGTTTACGGAACACCTCCTACCTGGGGACGATCCGGTACTTGAGTAAAGTTAACCAGGCTTTATGAGCGTGCGTGAGAGGTGTGAGGTTAATAAAGTGTTTATAACCTAGACATCTCAGGTAAATAGTTTGCCTAGACTTCAGGTTTTATTTTCTTAGCCAGATAAAACCTGAGTAGTTTACCCTAAAAATTACCGTCTATGATGCTTAGTAGATGTGTTGAGAAGGAATATATGATATATCCCTCTCCTGCTACGCACTCCCTATAGTTCACAACGTGAGAATTTTGCTTGGCCTCATGATGCCATATGGGGCATCTCCAGACGGGTGGTGTTTGCAACTTTCAATAGCAAGGTGAATGGAGTAAGTGTCTATAGTAAGTGGGAGAAGGAAGTACGTCAGTACATCCTATGGTCTCCTCCATTGGATTGAACCGTGAGATTCCCATGTTCCGCCTGCAGGCTGCCCTTGGGGCACCATCCAAACGGAGGGCTGGGCATGGGAGATCGAACACCTCAGTCACCATTTATGGATAAAGAAACATAGGGCCATTCCCAACACTGACATTCCATACGGTTGCTATGTTGGGGCCGTTCTGTGCGTTCTAAAAATGGAGGGTCACACTTACGGGATTTTCTAAGGAGTTAGTAAATCTAGACCAAAAACGATAACTAAGATGCTATAGGAATATGAGTTATTCTGGAGTTAGCATTTAGTCAAGATGGTCTTGATTTAGTAAAGGAGTGCTCGACTGCCCTACGGTAGCGACCATTCTGACTTACTAAAGTATCGTTGCGAGTAAATAAAGAGTTTGGGTACTTTATTTGCTGCTAAATCTCTTAATTGGTTTAAATAGGTTAAAACCGTTTCACTAATAGATTTACATTCTTTTTCAGCATGTCGAGCTCTTTTATACAGTTGTTAGCTCACGACAAATTAACCGGTGAAAATTTTGGGACGTGGAAGTCGAACCTTAATGCAGTTTTGGTTCTCGACAACCTAAGATTTGTCTTAACGGAGGAGTGTCCTCCGGTTCCTGGTTCAAATGCCTCACGAACTGTTCGTGAAGCATATGACGGTTAGATTCGGGCTAATGATAAAGCTCGAGTTTATATCCTGGCAAGCATATCCGATGTTTTGTCAAGGAAGCATGAGGGGATGGTTTCCGCTAAGGAAATCATGGCTTCACTACAAGAGATGTTTGGAAAGCCTTCCTCATCTCTTAGGTATGAAGCCCTCAAGCACATTTACAACTGCCGTATGGCTGAAGGAACCTCTGTTAGGGAACATGTCCTTAACATGATGGTATACTTCAATACTGCAGAAGTAAATGGAGCAACCGTCGACGAACAAGGTCAGGTTGGATTTATCTTGGAATCTCTTCCGAAGAGTTTCCTGCACTTTAGGACCAATATGGTCATGAACAAGATAGAATACAATCTGACGTCTCTTCTGAACGAGCTTCAGATTTATCAGTCCCTGCATACCTCGAAAGGAAAGGAGAAGGAGGTAAATGTTACCCCTTCTGTGAAGTTCCAGAAAGGGTCTGGGTCTGGGACTAAATCTGAACCTCTTACTGTGAGTAATAAGATTATTCACAAAAAGAAGAGAAGCGCCAGGAAAGGCAAAACCCCAGCTGTAGGCAAGGTAAAAGCTACACACAGTGGAAAGTGTTTTCATTGTGGTGAAGAAGGGCACTGGAAGCGAAACTGCCCTAAATACCTTGCGGAGAAAAAGGCACAGAATGAACGACAAGGTAAATATGATTTATCTTCTGTCTAAACATTTCATGTGGGATATGATTGTCATACCTGAATGTTGATTCAGGAACCACTAATAATGTTTGTTATTCTTTTCAGGAAACTAGTTCCTGTCTGCCTGTTTCTTGACGAAGACGACTTATGAAGACGTCTACGCAGTTTATACAGTGGGAGCTTGCTTGTTTGTTTAGGTTGTCTGTATAGAAATAATTTCAACTGTTGTAATTATTGTCTATAAACTCAAGTTTGTTGTGAACGCTTTAGATGTATATAGTATCTTTTGTTTTTAATGAAAAGTTCATTTTGCAAAAGATGTATACAAGTAGTGTTCTATTAAACTTGGTAACAACTAAACTGTTAAGACTTATCTTGTTTTATTGGAAACAATGGTTGTTAGTTTTGCTGGTTCTTCTCAAGTGTTGAGAAAGTTTTAATGCAGTGGGAGAATTATGAGATAATTCGGCCTGCTATATTAGTATGTTGTATGACTCTAGTTATCATACTTGATGATGACAGTGAGTACATAAACAAGAACCAGTGGCTCAAAGCCATGGATCTTCAAGAGGTTTACAGACCAAGTCTATGAGGTGAAAACCTCTAAGGCTTGACTTTCTGGCAAAGGGACTGTCCCGAAGAGAAGGGGTTAATTGTGTATTAACTTCGTCTTTTGTCGTCAGATGTAAGTTATATAGAATACTCGTATCCATTACCCTGTTCTATCTGATAGGATGAGGTAAATGGATATCAAGACTAGCTATCTTGATAGAGTATCTATTAGTCTCAACCAGGGAGATACATTATTCAGGATTAAGAGCAAATCGTTTGCGAGCTTCTTCAATCCATTTATGAATTGAAATAAGCATCTATATTCTGATTTATAAGGTTTGTTTTTCAAATCTTATGGTTTTGAACATTACATTGATAAAACTTGTTGGACAAGTGTTTAATCAATGTTAAAGCTTTCATAATATATTCCCGTAATTTTGTCCTAATCATTGAGAATGATGTAGGATTCATTTCTGACATTTTAGCATAAACTAGCGACCCACTCCCAAATAGTTGATCTGGAGGTAGGCTTAGTTTGTTCTAAGGATTCAGGTTGATCTGAGTCGTAAGAACAAATCGCTAGTGTTGTCTCTAAAATCTTTTATTGACAAGTTGTTGTCAATATTCGATGGTCTATGGAAATTGTTTCCTAAGACACCTCAAGTGTTGAGGATACGAGATGCACCCAAGTGCATTTACATATTGGAGGTCAGATGTATCTTTTGAGATACATGACCCGATATGTGCTATGCAGTGGGAGCTGTCAGTAATATTAGTCCAATTGGATTAGATTCCGGTTAAAGTTTTGTCATTGTACTTAGAGGAGTAGAATACAAGAGTTGTATTGCTGATTCCTCGTTGGTAGCTAAGTCTATTTGCAGCTTGTGAAGCAGCAATAGGTTTATATGTTGAACTCGCAGATAGTGCTATGAGGAGATGTGATGGTCACATGGAAAGCCTCATAGTACTCCATGCTGATTAGTTTACTAAGTCTCTCATGGCTAAAGTGTTTGAGAGACACCTAGAAGAGTCTAGGGCTCCGAGTTGCTAGAGAGGACAATGGGAGAAAACTTCTGATATATGATATATTAGTTTTCTCCACCTAACATGTACACCACGGACGTTTAAGTCCAAGTGGGAGTTTGTTGGGTTTTATGTCCTAAAACTCGTGGTTTGTAAACTGTTATGTTTGTAAAGATTCTATTTAGAATAAAGAGTTATTAGTTTTATTCAGTAAAAGAGTTTACTGGAATAAAGTGAAACGTGTTTGGTTTAACCTATACCAATGACCAACACCCTTGGCTGAATATGAGTACTTGAGCTTCATGTATGACATGATTGTGGATCAGGCTCAAGTAGTCAGTCAAAACGGTCTATAGTATACGGATAAGGCTGGGTACCTTATCCTGGTAACACTATAGGATGCGGCTCACTTTGTATTGTACAGAACGATGTGATCCGAATCGTTCCACATGGAGATGTGAGAAGTGAGGGCGTCCTGTGTAAAGAGTTTACATAAGACCGAACCGCGTATTAAGTCGCTCTCTCTTTATAACTCCGTTTACTGATGAGACCGAATTATACATATTGATGGCCTAGGTAACTCGATCTCAATCCTGAGCTCGCTATGAACTCCTGCTTATTCGATAGTATCCTTTGACTTGCACGGGTGAGAGTGGCCCATAAGCGCCGACTCAATAAGCCTACCATCTTGGGGATAAAGTCGAATAGGTAGCTGGGGACATAGTAAAGCAAGATTGGAGTTCACTCCTAACCCGCTCTTCAGGGTTAGTAGATAGGTTGTTCCCTTAATAGTTGACTCCGGGGCTTGAACAATGAGCGCTCACACTCTCATGTGATGAGAGAGTTAATTGATCTGTTGGTTGGACCACTGATTTATTGTTCATTAGAGGTGTCAGTGGTACTTAAGGAACAAGATGTAATGCAGGGGTTAAACGGTTTAAATGACCCAGCTGTGATTACGAACAACCTGTGAAGGGTCGACTTGCCAGTGACGGTTATATCAGAGGACATAATATATCTACAGTGAGGAGAGTGCAACCCTCGGACTATAGTGGAGTCTCCGGGGGTTAACGAAAGTTGATTGATTCGGGTTAAAAGAGTTTTGACCGAATAATCTCGTATCGTTGGAGCTCATGATCTGTAGGTCCTTTAGGTTCTCCTGGCTAGCTCGGATAACGTCGTGCAACAGTATAAGAGAAAATTAAAAGAAAAAGAATTTGAATTGTTCAAATTCGGTCTATGGAAGAATGATGGACATATTTAAATATGATTTAAATATGGGAATGGTCTAAAACATGAATAGGATTCATGTGCAAAAAAGTCGGTTTTCCGAAAACCGGGTTTGGGCATATTATTTAATTAATATTCGATATTGAATTAAATAATATTAATTAATTAAAATGTTTAATTAATTAAATATATATATATATATATATATATATTTTTTATTTATAAAATATTTATTATTATTTAAAATTAATTATGAATTGATTTTAATTAATAATTTTATTTTATATATATATATATATATTATGCCTTTTTTGCATGGTTGCCATTTGGCATGGCCAAATGAAATGACTTGGGCCATCAAAGTGAAGATAAGAATTGGTTTTTTTTTGCAATTCTTTGAATGGCAAAGTAGATAGGCAGAGGGTACATGAAAGAAAAAAAAAAACTAAGTTTTTTTTCTTTTAGCCTCTGTCCTTTGTTGTTCTTCTTCTTCTTCCTCTTTTCTTTTTCTTTTCTCTTCTATTCGGAGTCCCACAACTCCGTTGCGCGGCGCCGAGGATAGTGGGACTACCTGGGGTGGTCCTCGGGGCGTTCGTGAGAAGTGGTCGGAAGAGTTCGTGACGAGGAACGGCCGGCGGATTTGAAGAAATTGGAGCTACAAGGGTATGTATTTCTAATTTCTTATTTTCGTCTTTTGAGCATGTTTTCTATTTGTTAAATTGATGAAATTAGAGTATCATCGGTCCGAAATCGCGTTCCGCTGCGGTAAAACGCTCCATCACCAGAGCAGATCGCTGCGGGTCTATGCCATCATGCGAGGTCTCACGGTCAACGTAGGTGAAATCATGTCAGCCGCCATTGCTGAGTGCGCCAAGAAAGGTAAGGGACCATTGTTTTTCCCTAATACCATAACTAAACTCTGTTTGCTTGCAGGGGTTCCCATTGAGCGAATGGAGCAGCAGATGGCTTACACGGGCCACTTGGAGCTGCCTGCTGGCTTGAGGCTAAAGAGGAAGGGGAACATGGAATTCGAGCTGGATAGGTTGGCTGCTGATCAGTCACTATCCATGGCTTGCCTGATGGATATGCAGAAGAGGATGGCTCAATGGGCCACTTACGCGCAGGCACGGGACAAGGAAATTGCAGACCAACTTGGGTGCATCTTCCCTGACTTCCCCACGACTCTCCTGAATCCATGGGTGCCTCCACGACCACGACAACCTGATGAGGATGAAGACATTTGAGTGCTGGTTTGAATTGCACTGAAGGGAGTATTGTTGTTCCCTTAGAAAAAAAAACAAAATCTGCTTTCTGATAGACCATGTGAATTATGCTGTTTTTAGTACAATTTTGATCTGTTTTAGTTGCTTAGTTTTATGTTTTTAAATTGCTTAGTATAGCCTGCTGCTAGCTGATTAGGTAGGATAGTTTAGGTGACTTTTTGTTGAGCTTGAACGACTGGATGAAGCATGCTTAGGGGCCTTAGTAACTGATATATCTGCCCTGACTTGATTGCGAAATAATTGCGGTACCCGCAATTTTTATTACTGAAAGCATGTTTTGGACTGTCTGCTTAGCTAGGCTGTGATCTGTTTAAATTCTATCTTTTGCTGCTATCATGACTACCTTATATAGCTTATCTAAATGCATGCTGGATGAGTGTCATAGGACACCCTTTGATAGTTTAAATTAACCTCTAAATAGCTCAGCATGCATAGCTGTAAGTCCTTGCCTGTCTGTTTTTCAAATTCCTGCTGCTGTGATATTTTCTTTTAGAATGTTCTGTCTATGCCTAGGGCTTTTAGATTCTCTTTGTTTTACCTTAGACTAGATGCTTCTAGATAGTTTGGGGGTGTGCCACCTCAGACACTCATTGGGGACAATGAGTAGTTGAAGTTTGGGGGAGGCCACCCTAGGCCTAGGAACATTCCTCTCTCCCTTAAAACATAAGCATTCTTCTTCTCCTTGACAAAAATAATGAACTAAAAAAAAAAAAAATGAAAAATAGAATAAGGAGGGGAGTCTCTCTTAGGTTGCTGAGTAATCAGTGCCAAGTGTGTAACCCACAAGTGGCATTGCATCAAAAGGCAACCAAAGGAAAGGCTCCACCTGAGAAAGGAAAAAAGGAAAAAGTAGGGAGGAAGAATGTATACCTAGGAGTTGCAACTTTGTGGCTTAGATGTCCTATTTAAAAAGAACTCTGATCCTCAATTAGCTAAGCACAAAGTTGTAGCTTGTAGGGTTGTTTAGGGAGATGAGTGTATATCCAATGTAGTGATGCCAGGGTTTAGGTTGTTCTCTAAAAGTACTACTGTTACCATTAATACTAAGACTGGCATGACTCTAAGGAATCCTAGGTAGCTCATAAATATAAACTAGAAGCATGTACTGAGTCTGGGGTAAAGCTAGGTAGAATTTGAAACCTTAGGGATAGTGGCATGATATGATAAAAGCAGGTAGATCAGTTGTAGGGAGTTAATAAAAGCAGTAGGAGTTTTAGGCATGCGAAATCAGAAGAAGCTAGATGAGAGGGTAGTTTTAAGCTTAGAAGTGTGTCACAGGACAGAACTGCTATAGATGAGAATATAGGGGAGTCAGTAATTGGTTAAAGAAGAAGAAACAGCAGCCTAGGAAAGTCCTTAGATTGCTCGAGGACAAGCAAAACCTTAAGTTTGGGGGTGTGTTACGTCTCCAAAAGTGACCTTTTTAGGACTTAATTAGCTTAGAAAGATGTTCACTCTTAGGTGTTTTTGATAGCATTTAGCCTAAACCTATGCTTAAATATGAGAATTAGAAGAAGGTAGCTAAATTAGGACTTATGTACAATAGGAAAGGAAAGGGTTGAAAACCGAAGGAAAAGAATGAAAAAACTTCATTGAGACAGCAGTGCGAAAACATTGCGGACACCGCAATGTTTCAAGTGAAAACCGTAAGTTGACTGATCTTTTTCTGTTAATTTCCGTTATTTAAGGGATTCGTTCTTTCTCCTCCATCCATTCTGAAGTACGACGTTGAAGATTGATGGTTCTCCTTGGCCCAAATGCACCTACAGATTACTATAAATAGGGGTCAAAGTCGAGGGTTCAAACATCATCCGAAAGCGTAGAAGTCTTCTCGCAGTCCATCTTTTCTCCTGTTTTCCTTTGCCGTCTGCTGGTTTGCGAAGCTCAGCTGTTGGAATCGATAATTTGATAGGAAGGAGAGGAGATTCTTCTTCTCTCCCGATTGGATTCATCCAAGCAAGGCTGACCTTTCTCATCCTTCATTCGAGGCGGCTGCAACGAGACATTCGAGCTTGTTTTACTGCTTTTTGCTCTTCATTTCCATTTTCCAGCTTTGTCTTGTTGCTGTTTCTTTTCTAGAAGCTAGATTAGATTATTTCGTAGTGTTCTGTCTTCCTGTTATTTTCTTTAAAGCTTTTCTTTGTCAATCAAACAATCAAGTAATCAAATCTCAATTCTTCATTTCACAGTTTCTTCCCTTTACATTCTACTGCTTTCCCTTACTGTTTTGTCTTTAAATTCCTTCTAAGCATGTCTACTTCTTCTCTTGCTTCTGTTCTGTTTACATCCATGAGTAGCTAAATCACTTAGGGGCATGCTAATGACAACACTTTAGGCTAAAAAACGTGAACCAAGCATGTAGGATAGCTCTTGAAGCATTGATTGTATGTAAGCTTCATCCCACGGGCAATTTCGATTGGCCATCCATTTTGTCCAAAGAACTCCTAACCTCTGGAAGGAGTAAGAGTTCAGAGTCATACTATCATGCTAGCCTTTCAAGGTAACCAGGAAACGACCTAGGAATAGGCGTTTCCCTAGTACAAACCATAATTTTCTGCCTTAACAAGATGCTTAAGACCTTACTTGGACATGAGTAAACTAAAGAATCTAATGCATGAAATCGGAAGATACATGAGAATGAGATAGTTTGATGCATAGTGAGTTGATCCAGTGCTTGAGAATCGTATGAAAAAGCCTATAGGATAGTCGTTAGTAGCCCTTAATTCATCACTTTACACACTTTCGCTGTTATTTACATTGCGGTAGAATTGCTGTCTCCGCAATTCTGCTTAAGTTACAATTCTGTCTAGCTGTCTTTGCCTTCATTTATTAATCTCGTCTCTTTGCATTCGAGTTTAACTTCGACTTGCACTTGTTTATGTTGCTACCCTCTTCGTATTCAGTAGGAAATAGACAATTAAAAACCAATTCTACCCCATCAAATCCACCCCTTCTTTCTTAACTTTACACTTCATGAATAGCTTATAATAAATCTCTGTGGGAAAACGAATGAAATATACTTACTACTTGCTATAAGACCATGTATGCTTGCATGTTCTGAGTGCTCTCTCTACCTTATTGCTTATTTATTTTAACACATTGAGCACGTAACATGTTGCGTGCTCAATGTGTTAAAATAAGTAAGCAATAAGATAGAGAGAGCACTCAGAACATGCAAGCATACATGATCTTATAGCAAGTAGTAAGTATTTTTTCATTCGTTTTCCCATAGAGATTTATTATGAGCTACTCGTGAAGTGTAAAGTTAAGAAAGAATGGGTGGATTTGATGGGGTAAAATTGGTTTTAAATTGTCTAATTCCTAAGGGATATGTAAAGGATAGCAACATAAATAAGTGCAAGTCAAAGTTAAACTCAAAGGAAAAGAGATGAGATCAATAAACGAAGAGGAACTTAGCTAAACAGAATTTTAAACTTAGTAGAATTGCGGAAACAGCAATTCTACCGCAATTTTAATAACAGCGAAAGTGTGTAAAATGGAGAAACAAGGGCTACTAACGACTCCTCTATAGGCATTTTCTCACGATTCTCAAGCATTGGATCAACTCTCTATGCATCAAACTCACTCAATCTCATGTATCGTCCGATTCCATGCATTAGATTCTTTAGTTTACTCATGTCCAAGTAAGGTCTTAAGCATCTTGTTAAAGCAGAAAGTTATGGTTTGTACTAGGAAAACGCCTATTCCTAGGTCGTTTTCTGGCTACCTTGAAAGGCTAGCATGAGTGTATGACTCTGAACTCTTACTCCTTCCAGAGGTTAGGAGTTCTTTGGACAAAATGGATGGCCAATCGAAATTGCCCGTGGGATGAAGCTTACATACAATCAATGCGTCGAGAGCTATCCTACATGCTTGGTTCACGTTTTTTAGCCTATAGTATTGTCATTAGCATGCCCCTATGTGACTTAGCTACTCATGAATATAGACAGAACAAAAATAAGAGTTGAAACAGACATGCTTAGAAGGAATTTAAAGACAAAACAATAAAGAAAAACAGTAGATCGCACAGGCAAGAAACTGTGAAATGCTGAATTTTGCTTTAGATTACTTGATTGTTTGGATGAACAAAGGAAAGCTTAAAGTGAATAACTCAAAGACAGAAAGCAACGAAGTGCAATAAACTAGCTACCAGAACAGAACAACAACTAAACAACGCTGGAAATTAGAAATGAAAAGCAGAAAGCAGTAAAATGAGCTCGAACGCCTCGTCGCAACCGCCTCGGCTGAAGGATGAGAAAGATCAGCCTTGTTTGGATGAATCCAATCGAGAGAGAAGATGAATCTTCTCTCCTTCCTATCAGATTATCGACTCCAAGCAGCTAAACTTCGCAAACCAACAGACGGCAAAGAAAAACAGGAGAAAAGATGGAGCTGCGAGAAGACTTCTACGCTTTCGGATGATGATTGAACCCTCTACTTTGACCCCCTTTTATAGTAATCTGCAGGTACGTTTGGGCCAAGGAGAACCATCCATCCTCAACGTCGTACTTCAAAATGGATGGAGGAGAAATAACGAATCCCTGAAATAACGGAAATTAACAGAAACAGATCAGTCAACTTACGGTTTTCACTTGAAACATTGCTGTTTTAGCAATGTTTCCGCAATGCTATCGCAATGCGCATTTTTCACTCTTTTCCTTCGGTTTTCATCCCTTTTCTTTCCTTTTGCACACAAGTCCTAATTTAGCTACCTTCTTCTAAATCTCATATATAAGCATAGGTTTAAGCTAAATCCTATCAAAAACACCTAAGAGTGTACATCTTTCTAAGATAAATAAGTCCTAAAAAGGCCACTCTTCAACCTCGCCTTGGTTGTCAACTGCTGGAGGCAATCCCCCAGTATTTCGTCCATCGAATCAGTCCTCTGCACAGGGCTCTCAGTGCTGGCTTCCCTCAAAGGAGAGAAGACCTCTTCTTCCTCAGCTTCCCCACTGCCCTGCGTCGATTCTTGGTACTCCCCATATGGGAATTCAGGGTCAGGTTGTGGGGAAGTGGGTGATGCTGCAGGGCTCTCTTCTGGTGGAGTTATGTGCTCAGAACTCTGCGGCGATGGAGGAAGCTCAGGGCTTTGTGCTGGCGGAGATGGCGAAGAGCTCTGTTTTGGTGACTCGTGTGATCGAGGATCACTTTCTTGACTCTCCACAGAGGGAGTCTTCTCCTTGCTTGCTTCTTCGGCCACCGCCATACTCCATTTGCGTTTCTTGGGTGTGCCTGCTGGTTCAGAGGGTCCAGGAGGTATCTCCGTGACAACCTTCCACTTCTTCTTGCGGATTGGCAGTTTGGGGAGTCGTTCAGTTCGCGCAGCGTCAGCGTCTGCAAGGGAAAGAAGTGCTTCCCTCGCAGCAGTTTCAGCATCGTCAGCCCTCTTCTTGGACGCAACCGTTCAGCTCTTGTTAGCACCATCGGTTGATCGTTGGAATCTGGAGAGAAGAATTGCAGGTGAAGAGGGAGAGAATTTTCTTGGAGTTCAGATAATTGGGAAATCGTATAGATCAGCGCGCGTCTTAACGATATAAGTAATGATGAAATCCCAACGGCTCTATTTTTGCGGATTCTGCAAATCTAGCGCAATTCTAGTGACCGTTGGAGATTTTTTGCGTTTAAATGCCAATCTTTCCTCAACCGTATCTTTGATTTGGCCCAATATCTCTTCGATCTTTTTAGCTTGATTTAATCTCCTTGATTCCCTCTATTGATCCCCTACAAAAAGAAATAAAATAAATATCAAATTCATAATTAAAATCGCACAAAAATATACACAAACGATAACCGGAAAAATAACAAAAAATAAACTAAGGCATGAGCCTCGCATGGACGAGCACAGTAGTCACGATGGTCCTTACCATCTCTTCAAGTGAGCTGGAGGAGCTCGAGGCTTGAGCTTGGGTGGAAGAATTAGGCCTATCCTGGGACTGGCCTTGGAAACGAGTTTGTCCTTCCCTATTCCCATAGCTGAAATTAGGATGGTCGTGCCAACCGGGGTTGTAAGTGTTTGCATACGGGTCGTACTTCCTCGGGTTGGAAGCGTACCCCCCGATAGCGTTGACCTCCGCATCCTCACGGTGTCCTCCAACTATTTTCTTTAACATGCTACCTATCTCGGCCACCTGGGCCCTCATTTCAGTCATCTCGTGGCTCTGACCCACGCTGTGCACTTGGCCTTGTCCCCGAATACCGAACTGCTGCGAGTTGGTGGCCATATTTGCAATGAGCTGTTTGGCCTCAACTGGGGTCTTGTCAATCAGTGCCCCTCCACTCGCTGCATCGATCATCTGCCGGTCATGGGGCGTCATCCCCTCATAAAAGTACTGGATCAACAACTGATCGGCAATCTGATGATGTGGGAAGCTCGCGCACAGGCGCCCGAAGCGTTCCCAGTATTCGTGCAGGGACTCACCTACATCCTGGGTGATCCCATATATCCTCTTCCGCAGAGTGGTGGCTAAGGACGCGGGAAAGTATTTCTCCAAAAATACCCGCTTCATATCCTGCCACGTGGTGATGGATCCGGAGGGCAAATAGTATAGCCAATCCTTGGCCTTATCCTTGAGCGTGAAGGGGAATGCCCTCATGTTCAGCTGCTCCTCCGTGACTCCTGCGGGCTTCATCCCCGCGCAGACGCAATGAAACTCCATCAAATGTTTGTTCGCGTCCTCACCTGCGTTTCCATGGAAAGAAGGTAACTGGTGAATTAAACCAGATTTCAACTCGAAGTTACCTGCTACCACGGGGTAGTTAATGCACAAAGGCTGCAGGTTCAGGTCTGGCGCTGCCAGCTGCTTAAGCGTCCGTGGCGCATCACCTTGCGCCATCTCGTCAAATAAGAAGGGATTGCCTTCTTCTCTTTCAAACTGTCCTTGCCCCTCCCGGGCTTCTCTCCGTAACCGCCGCTCCTCTCTGTCAATCTCAGGAATAAACTGCAAACTACCCTCAGAGGAACGGGTCATACACAAACAAAAATCTAAACATACAACATACAAACAGAAAAATTTTTCAGTCAACCATCAATAAATCAAATTCAAACTCCAATCATAAATTCAATCAATTGCCTATTCCCCGACAACGGCGCCAATTTTGGTGGGCGGAATTTTGAATATCCGCTTAATCTCAAGCTGTCGAGGCTTGCCAAAATACGATTTATAATGCCTATGACCAAGGCTTTGCAGCCAGTGGCAACAGGGTCGATCCAAGGAATAGGAAGAATGAATTTACTAGTGAAATTGGGATTTAATTGATTAATTGGTAACGGGGGGTTTTATCATGCAGGAAAAATGTCTAATAAGCTAACGAAAGAGAGAAATAATATGAAGAACGTGTGCGCGGTTTGGGGAGTCTAGGGATCAATTGTTAGACAATATTCAGCTTATCATGTAATGCTAATAACATGGAATACAGTTTATTTAGCACGCGGACGACTACCAGAGAAGCCCCAAAGTAGCCGACTCCATGGATTTTAATTAGGCCACACAGTCCTAATTACACGTTATCTAAGCTCGCGTTAAGATGATCAGTCCTAAGGTGAATTTAGATAGTCACTAGCTGACCGCGACGAACATTCGAGCGTGAATTCTAATTGCTAGTAGGTTGCCCGCAAACGCCGTATGCAACCAACAATTATCCTACCCGACCCGATACTTCGATTTAGTTCTATTTACCTGTGTTACTTAGTCGAGCAGTGAGAGGCACGGCATCACTACTCTTTAACATACACAACATGCGAAACTACCCGAGTGTCAATCAACGTATTTTAGCATGCGCGTTGGATTAAGCAAGGTAAACAGATGCCAATAATCAGATTCCAATATGCAAAACTATACTCAGATTATCAAAGCCATAAATGTCTAACAAAATTCCCCTAAACAAATCCCAAACCGTCACCCTTACCTTAGCCGCTCATGGCGCGGTGCGTCAATCCCGCTCCAACCACAGCCATGGAAGGATCCTTCTAAGTATTACAATGGAAAGTGGAGCTCACAAGCATGCCAACAATGGCGGAGCTCCACGGAAAATAGAGAGAAAATGGGGAAGAAGAAGACCAAAATCGCCGGATTCCGTTGAGAGATGAAGAAGATGAAGATCTGAAAAATGTGCAGAAAAATCGTCTTTTAGCTACTGCCATCGTCGTAGCGTCGAGACGCTAGGCCAGCGTCTCGACGCTGTGCCCTAAGTAATCCGCGCGCGCGCGCGATGGCGTCGCGACGCAAGGCCAGCGTCGCGACGCTGCCCCGATGAATTTCCTGCGCGCGCCTCCTCCGGAGCGTCTCGACGCCAAGCAGGGTCTCGACGCCAGGGCAGCGTCGAGCTAGCGTCTCGACGCTATCACTCGACGCTTGCTCTCGGGTTTTTTCAGCGTCGAGCCAGCGTCTCGACGCTATAGCTCGACGCTGGCTCTCGGGTTTGGGGCTGAAGCTTTGCCTCTCCAAGGCAGTTTTGGCCCGTTTTTTCACGGAACAAGTTCCCCTCTTCCCGATGCATTCCCGGGGCGCTAAAACTCTGCTTTAAGCTCTCGAACATGCCCAACGGACGCACGAGCTCTTTGCCGCTTTTCTCCTACAAAAGGGATATATTTAATCAATTGAAAGCGGTCTTTAGCTATAATTAGGACGTATTTAATAGCTCCAAAATGGAGTTATCAGTCTCATGGATAAAACACCCGCTAAAGCTAGAGCTTTAATTTCCAACTTGGCTAGAAGCTTGGAGCGGAGTGGAGATGGAGACAAGGAGAAAGATCGCCTGATCAGGGACGTGGACGAGCTTAAGGCTCAACTTTTTGAAGTAAGTAGTGCTATTCTTGCTTTGAAAAATAACTCACAACCCCGTTCTTCTGTTTCAGGTAGATCGTTGGAAGAAATACTTGAATCACAACACAGGGAAACTCGAGAGCAGTTTCAAACTTTGAGCGATGCAGTGATTCAAGTCAGTAAGAGGTTGACAGTGATCGAGCATCAGAACGCGGAGAGCGCTAGTGCCATCACCTTGAGAAGTGGGAAGCATCTTCCCACGAGTACCCCGCCGGTGGAAGTCGATTATGGTCACGTCGAGCCACAGACAGAAATGTTGGGTTTTATGTCCTAAAACTCGTGGTTTGTAAACGATAAACATATTTTATTACCAATAAAGTGTTATTGAGGTTTATTCAATAAAGTTATTATTGAATATGTGAATTGCTTATGTCATTTTAGAAAACCCTAAATCCAATAAACTAAGATCCATGGCTATAACATGAATACTTGAACTTTATGTGGAGACATAAAAGTGGATCAAGTTCGAGTAAATAGCCAAAACGGTCTATAGTATACGGATAAGGCTGGATACCTTATCTTGGGGACACTATTGGATGCGGCCCATTTTGTATTTAGTACAAACGATGTGATCCTGAATCGTTCATGTGGAGACATGTGAATGGGGGCGTCCTATGCAAAGAGTTTGCATTAGACCGGACCGCGAAATAAGTCACTCTTACTTTATAACGCTGTTTACTGTTTTAAAGACTGACTATTTCAAAACGATGACCTAGGTAACTTGACCTTAATCCTGAGCTAACTATGAACTCCTGTTTATTCGGGATTATCCTTAGATCTGCATGGGTGAGAGTGGCTCAACAGCGCCGACTCAATATGCCTCCCATTTCAGGGGTAAGACCGGATAGATAGCTGGGGACATAGGGTGCAAGATGGAATTCACTCCTACCCGTCTCTAGGGATAGTAGATAGGTTGTTCCCTTAAGTGCTGACTCCAGGTCTTGAACATGGGGCCCCACCTTCTCATTGGCCCGAGAGGGACTCGGTATAGTGATTAGATCACATACCAATCGGTTTAGTGATTGGATCACAAACCAATTGTTCATTAGAGGATCAGTGGGACTTAAGGAGCAAGATGTAATTACGGGGGTAAAACAGATATTTGACCCGACCGTAAATTACGAACAACCTGTGAAGGGTCAACTTACTAATCATGGTTATATCGAGTGGACATAAATATATCTACAGTGAGGAGAATGCAACTACTAGGCTATAGTGGAATGTCCTGATAGTTAACGAATGTTGATTAACTAGGTTAAAGAGTTTAATCAGTTAATCTCGGATCGTTGGAGCTCATGATCTGTAGGTCCATGAGGTCCCCCTGCTAGCTCATATCGGACTAAACCTTAGAACAGTGTGACGAGTGAATTCGAAGTGTTCGAATTTGAATTAGGGAATTAACGTTAAATATATGTGATATATTTAACGACATAACGTTCAATTGCGAATTTAACAATAGAGAGAGATGGTGATATTTAAATAAGATTTAATTATCGAAAATATGAATATGGATTCATAATCATGTATATCGGGAATGATCGGGATTAGTGTTGGATTTATTGGATATTAAATTTGAATTAATTAAATTGTTTAATTAATTATTTAATATTAATTTAATTTGATTTAAAATTAATTATTTGAATTAATTTTTAAATTGAATTAATTTGATCAAAGTTAGTCAAAAGTCAAATTTAAGACAATTGACTACAACTTTGAAAGTCAAAAGTCAAATGTTGACTCCACTAAACCTTGAAAGTCAAGAGTCATTTTGATGACTAAAGTGAGTGGAAAAATCCAATTCTTAAGTTAGTGGAAAAATCCAATTCTTGAGTTAGTGGGAAAAACCATTTGTTGGTGGTTTTATGAGTCAAACTTTTTTGCTAAGTGTTCATCCCACATCAAGCCACTAATCCCACTAAATTGAGTGGATTCTACATGGCATCCTATTGTTAACTCAATTTTGCATGTTTTTGCATGTAGTCTTCTATATATACAAAGGGTTAATGAGATTGACTTCTTCTTGGAATTTTGATGAACTTTGAGAAATTGAAAAGACAATTTCTCTACCATTCTCTCCAATTCCATCTTCAATTCTCTTTTAAATTAGTCACTCAAAGGATCCCACAATCCAGTTCTAAGGCCGGAGAATAGTCGGGAAGACTCTCGTGGTGGTTCGTGACCGTTACGTTCGAAGATCGAGTTTGGAATCAAGAAGAATTTGAACTTCAAAGGTAACTTCTAAATTATTGTCTTTGATTTTCAAATTACATGCTTTTTCTTTTTAAATTAACAAAATAAGAGTACTTAGATCCAACGATGCTTCCGCTATGCATGCCGAAATTCTTTCAAATGGTATCAGAGGATGCTTTAAGTACTCTTTTTTGGTTAATTTAGAGTTGGTGGGTAGTAATTCATGTGATGAATGTATGTGTGCTAAAATGGAAATTTTTGGTCTTTGGCATCCATTTCTTTTCCAATTTGTAATAATTATTGTAATTGCCTTGTAATGGGCTTTAATGTGTTACAAAGAGTATGTAATTTTTGTAGAGTCATTAGAGTCCATTTTAGGATGTAATTTATCAAAATTGGAAGAGGCGTCAAGTGGCGGTTCGGTTCGGTTCGGCGGCGGTTCGTGCAATTCCACAACTTACAAGCGGTTCGAGCCGATTCGAAGTGTTCGGGGGCGGTTTAAGACTTTTTCCTATTTTATTATTGTAATAATTTAGGTAAATGCTTGTTTAGGATGCCAAAACCAATCCATTTTTAGTGTGGTTTATTTATTTATGCATTGTGAATGTATAGTTTAAATAAACATAATCTTGTGTGCATATTGTATGTCATGTAGATTTAAAATCCCACCATAGGATAAGCATGAAACATGCATTGAAAGTATGTTATAAGTGTTATAATATAAGTATGCATGTTTAGGATTCCATGAGATTTCATATAAGTTGTTATATTTTTGCATGGAATGATTTTATATAATTGTTATATAAAAGCATGTTAGATGTATGTTATAAGTTTTTTTTATAAGTGTTATAAAATGAATTAGACATTAAAACTTATAACAAAGATAAATGCATGCTCATTTAGGGTTAACTACCAAGCAATCTCCTATTTTAATAGTTAAAATAGGTCGATATCTTGTAAAACTTCGGTTCCAAGAAAAACTCACCCGGTAAGATGCTGTCTCAGCTTGGGGGTATTTAAGTTGACGGTTTACGGAACACCTCCTACCTGGGCATCGAACTGGCGTTTGAGTTTAGCTAACCCGGTTTTATGAGCATGCGTGAGTGATGTGAGGTTTTAAAAAGTTTGATCACCTAGACATCATAGGTTAAAATCCAGTATAAACGTTATACTCGGAAAGATTACCTAGACTTAGGATATGTTTTAGTTAGCCAAAATATATGCCTAAGTAAAATCATACCCAACCGTCTAGAACACTTCAGTGGGAGGAAAAATGTTTTCAGCTCCTACGTCCCTAAGAGTTCACACCGTGAGATTCATGCTCGGCTTCGAGTCGCCCTGGGAGCGACCTCCAGTAGGAAAGTATTTGCATGAGTCAATAACAAGGTGAATAAGGGAAGTCGTTCATAGTAAGTGGGCGAAGGTTGTGTGTCAACACATCCTACGGTCTCCTCCATTAGGTTGCACCGTGAGATTCCCATGATGCGCCTGCGAGTCTGCCCTGGGAGCGACCACCCCTTAGGAGGGCTGTATCATGGGATTCGGAACACCGCGAACTCCAGAAATGGATAGGGTCTCATAGGTCCGTTTTCAGCATTGTCTTTCCAACTTCGGGAGCTTGTTGATTCCGATCTCTGAGGTCTGAAAATGGAGGGTCACACTTACAAGAATTACTAAGTGTTAGTAACTTCTTGACCAAAGTAAACGATAGTTAAAAGATCTATTGGAATATGAGTTATTCTGGTAATAGTGATTAGCTGAGATTGTCTCAATTCAAAGGAGGAGTGATAGACTGCCCCTAGGTGGATGTTGCTCTAAACCTTTGTAGTATCGTTGCAATAAAGAATAAATGATGGGTACATTATTACTTTTGCTAAAACTTGATTGGATAATATAAAAGGGTAATAGCAATTTCACTAAATACGATATGTTTATATTTTTCAGCATGTCCAACTCAATAGTACAGTTACTAGCTTCTGAGAAACTTAACGGGGATAATTACGCAACGTGGAAATCAAATTTAAACACAATACTGGTAATTGATGATCTAAGGTTCGTTTTAACTGAGGAGTGTCCTCAAAACCCCGGCACAAATGCAAACCGAAATGTTCGGGATGCATATGACAGATGGACAAGGGCAAATGATAAAGCCCGCGTCTACATTCTGGCCAGCATATCTGATGTATTGGCTAAGAAACACGATGGTATGGGTGCTGCCAAAGAGATTATGGAATCTCTGAAGGGGATGTTTGGACAACCGTCCTTCTCCCTTAGGCATGATGCCATCAAGTACGTTTATAACTGTCGCATGAGAGAAGGGACCTCTGTTAGAGAACATGTCCTGGACATGATGGTCCATTTCAATGTGGCAGAAGTAAATGGAGCTGTCATAGATGAGAAGAGTCAGGTCAGTTTTATTCTGGAGTCTCTTCCGAAGAGCTTCCTACAGTTCCGCACAAATGCGATGATGAACAAAATTGAATATAACTTGACTACTCTTCTGAATGAGCTTCAGACTTATCAGTCCCTCCTGAAAACTAAGGGACATGAAGTGGAGGCAAATGTTGCTACCACTAAAAAGTTCTATAGAGGATCGTCCTCTGGAAAGAAGTCTGGCCCTTCTTCTTCTAAAAATAAGAGTATTTCGATGAAAAAGAAAGGGAAGGGGAAAAGTAAAACTCCTAATGACCGCAAAAGCAAGGCTCAAGTTGCAGATAAAGGAAAATGTTTCCACTGCAACGAGAATGGGCATTGGAAAAGAAACTGCCCAAAGTACCTTGCTGAGAAGAAAGCTGAAAAGGCAAAACAAGGTAAATATGATTTACTAGTTGTTGAAACATGTTTAGTGGAGAGTGATGACTCTTCCTGGATACTGGATTCAGGGGCCACTAATCATATTTGCTCTTCTTTTCAGGAAACTAGTTCCTGGAGAACGCTTGCGGAAGGCGAGATAACTCTCAGGGTTGGAACAGGAGAGGTTGTCTCAGCAAAATCAGTGGGAGATTTAAAGTTGTTTTTTGGAGATAGATTCATTATATTAGATAATGTGTATCTTGTTCCTGGAATGAAAAGGAATCTTGTATCTATCTCTTGTTTGTTAGAACAATTGTATAAAGTATCTTTTGAAATTAATGAAGTGTTCATTACCAAAAGAGGTATTCCTATTTGTTCTGCAAAACTAGAAAACAACTTATATAAGTTAAAACCGACCAGAGCGAAAGCTATTTTAAATATCGAGATGTTTAAAACGGCTGAGACGCGAAACAAAAGGCAAAAAGTTTCTTCAAGTACATATCTTTGGCACTTAAGACTTGGCCACATTAATCTCAATAGGATTGAGAGATTGGTTAAGAATGGTCATCTAAGCCAGTTAGAAGACAACTCTTTACCAGCATGTGAGTCTTGTCTTGAGGGGAAAATGACGAAAAGATCTTTTACTGGAAAAGGTCTTAGAGCCAAAGAATCCTTAGAACTCGTGCATTCGGACCTTTGTGGACCAATGAATGTCAAAGCACGAGGAGGATATGAATATTTCACCAGTTTCATAGATGACTATTCAAGGTACGGTTATGTTTACCTAATACATCATAAGTACGAAGCTCTTGAAAAGTTCAAGGAGTATAAGGCAGAAGTTGAAAACTTATTAGGTAAAACAATTAAGACACTTCGATCAGATCGAGGTGGAGAGTACATGGACCTAAGATTCCAGGACTATTTGATAGAACATGGAATCCAGTCACAACTCTCTGCACCTAGTACGCCACAGCAAAACGGTGTATCGGAGAGAAGAAACAGAACCTTGTTAGACATGGTTCGATCGATGATGAGCTATGCTCATTTGCCTGATTCGTTTTGGGGATATGCAGTAGAGACTGCTGCCTACATTTTGAACAATGTTCCCTCTAAAAGTGTTACTGGAACACCTTATGAGTTATGGAGAGGGCGTAAAACTAGTTTACGTCACTTCAGGATCTGGGGATGCCCGACACATGTGTTGGTGCAAAACCCTAAGAAATTGGAACGTCGTTCAAAAGTATGTTTATTCATAGGCTACCCAAAAGAATCGAAAGCTGGATACTTCTTTGATCCAGAAGAAAATAAAGTATTTGTATCGACAAATGCTACTTTTCTCGAAGAAGATCACATGAGAGATCATCAACCTCGCAGTAAACTAGTATTGCGTGAAATTTCTAAAGAAGCTACAGATAGATCAACAAGAGTTGTTGATGAGATTGGACCCTCAACAAGAGTTGTTGATGGAGCTAATACTTCTGATTGGGGACAATGAGTAGTATAAGTTTGGGGGAGGCCACCCTAGGCCTAGGAACATTCCTCTCTACCTTAAAGCATAAGCATTCTTCTTCTCCTTTACAAAAAAATGGTGAGCTGAAAAAAAAAATGAAAAAAAGAATAAAGAGGGGTGTCTCTCTTAAGTTGCTGAGTAATCAGTGCCAAGTGTATAACCCACAAGTGGCATTGCATCAAAAGGCAACCAAAGGAGAGGCTCCACCAAAGTAAGAAAGAAAAAAGGAAGAAGTAGGGAAGAAGAATGTATACCTAGGAGGTGCAACTTTGTGGCTGATTAATTAATATACATAGTATAAACACTCAGAATGATTAATCAAAATTATTCTCTAAACGTTCTTTTAAGCTCTTAATTAATTCAATGGTCCGATTTACCCCTAAGTAATTAAATTATACAAAATATATTAATTAAGCACAATTAATTACTTAATTCGCAAGACTTAGGAGCTAAAAATTAGCACTTTTTGAGTGCTATCAGTGGCTTAGATGTCCTGAATAAAAAGAACTCTGATCCTCAATTAGCTGAGCACAAAGTTGTAGCTTGTAGTGTTGTTTAGGGAGATGAATGTATGTCTAATGTAGTGATGCCAGGGTTTAGGTTGTTCTCTAAATGTACTACTGTCACTGTTAATACTAAGACTGGCATGACTCTAAGGAATCCTAGGTAACTCAAAAGTAAAAACTAGAAGCATGTACTGAGTCTGGGGTAAAGCTAGGTAGAATTTGAAACCTTAGGGATAGTTGCACGATATGACAGAAGCAAGTAGATCAGGCGTAGGGAGTTAATAAAACAGTAGGAGCATTAGGCGTGTGAAGTTAGAAGAAGCAAAATAAGAGGATAGTTGTAAACTTAGAAGTGTGTCACAGGACAACACTGCCATAGATAGGAACTTAGGGGAGTCAGCAAGTGGTGAAAGAGGATAAAAACAGCGGCCTAAGTAAGTCCTTAGTTTGCTCGAGGACGAGCAAAACCTTAAGTTTGGGGGTGTGTTACGTCTCCAAAAGTGACTATTTTAGGACTTATTTGTGTTAGGAAGTTGTGCATTTGTGAGTATTTTTTATAGGATTTAGCTTGAACCTATGCTTATATATGAGAATTAAAAGAAGGAAGCTAAATTAGGACTTGTATGCAAAATGAAAGAAAAAGAATGAAAAACGAAGTTAGAAGAATAAAAATTGTGCATTGCGGAGGCATTGCGGAAACATTGCTAAAACCGCAATGTTTTAAGTGAAATCCGTAAGTTGGCTAACCTTTTTCTGTTGTGATCCGATATTTCAGGGATTCGTTCTTTCTCCTCCATCCATTTTGAAGTACGACGTTGAGGATGGATGGTTCTCCTTGGCCCAATCGCACCTGCAGAATACTATAAAAGGAGGTCAAAGAGGAGGGTTTAATCATCATCCGAAAGCGTAGAAGTCTTCTCGCAGCTCCATCTTTTCTCCTGTCGTCCTTCTCTGTCTGTTGGTGTGAGAGTCTCAGCTGTTGGAATCGACAATCTGATAGGAAGGAGAGAAGATTCATCTTCTCTCCCGATTGGATTCATCCAAGCAAAGCTATTCTTTCATCCCCTTCAGTCGAGGCATCTGCAACTAGGCGTTCACGCTCGTTTTTATGCTTTTTGTCTTTATTTCCATTTTCCAGCTTTAGTTTTGTGTTGTTTCCTTTCTTGTAACTAGATCAGTCCATTTCGTTGTGTTCTGTCTTTCTGTTATGCACTTTAAGTTCCTCTCCTTGTCCATTCAAACAATCAAGTAATCAAAGCATAGTTGTTATTTCACAGTTTCTTAACTCTTGCTGCTACTGTTTTTCCTTACTGTTTTAAGTATATCTCTCTTCTAAGCATGTTTCCTTCATCTCTTATTTCTGTTTACCCCATATCCATGAGTAACTAAGTCACATAGGGGCATGCTAATGACAATACTATAGGCTAAAAAACGTGAACCAAGCATGTAGGATAGCTCTCGAAGCATTGATTGTATGTAAGCTTCATCCCACGGGCAATTTCGATTGGCCATCCATTTTGTCCAAAGAACTCCTAACCTCTGGAAGGAGTAAGAGTTCAGAGTCATACACTCATGCTAGCCTTTCAAGGTAGCCAGAAAACGACCTAGGAATAGGCGTTTTCCTAGTACAAACCATAACTTTCTGCTTAACAAGATGCATAAGACCTTACTTGGACATGAGTAAACTAAAGAATCTAATGCATGGAATCGGACGATACATGAGATTGAGTGAGTTTGATGCATAGAGAGTTGATCCAATGCTTGAGAATCGTATGAAAAAGCCTATAGAGGAGTCGTTAGTAGCCCTTGTTTCTCCATTTTACACACTTTCGCTGTTGTTAAAATTGCGGTAGAATTGCTGTTTCCGCAATTCTGCTTAAGTTACAATTCTGTCTAGCTGTTTTTGTCTTCGTTTATTACTCTCGTCTCTTTTCATTTGAGTTTAACTTTGACTTGCATTTGTTTATGTTGCTACCCTCTACGTATTCAGTAGGAAATAGACAATTTAAAACCAATTCTACCCCATCAAATCCACCCCTTCTTTCTTAACTTTACACTTCATGAATAGCTTATAATAAATCTCTGTGGGAAAACGAATGAAAAAATACTTACTACTTGCTATAAGATCATGTATGCTTGCATGTTCTGAGTGCTCTCTCTATCTTATTGCCTAATTATTTTAACACATTGAGCACGCAACATGAATGTTGAGAAATTAGTTTGATTAATGCATCTCTTGCTTGTTCTTCATCAAAATCTAGCATGTGTAGCTAAATTAGATTGACGCTCTAATTCTTATGCATGATAGAGGGCTAAAGGTTGGGACGTATAATTGCCTATACCGCTAGGTAGCACGGGTCTAAGCATGGCTAATTAGTTCGGCCCAAAGTGACATTGGTAAACTGAGTTAATTAACGTTTTCATGTTAGGCTTAAGGCAAGAGAGAAACCGATTTAGTCTTAGGATTATGCCGTCGCAATGTTCCCGTCACTAGCACGTAATCGATTTAGGGGTCGCTACCTTGGATTGATTATTGGCTATGTTTAATTAGAATTGCACGCTTCTAATTAATTCCTTGGGTCATTTGAGTTAGAGATAACTAAATGAATTGTGTGCATGAACATGGCTAACGCGTAAATTGTATCGATGATCCGAACATCCATAACGAGCAATTCCATCTCTCGAAGTTAAGCACGACCGTTTAATTTTTGCACGTTGTCATTTAATTTTCCGTTAGCATAATTAGGAGCTCCCTTCCCCCAAAACCAAATTACCATTCTTTAATTTGTGCATTCTTTTATTTCTAGTAAATTAGACTTAGTTAGATTGAATTTCTTATTTCCCTGTGGATCGACCCCGTTGCCACTTAGCTACAAATAGCTCGGTGTACATCGGGTTTATAAATTGTATTTTGGCAAGCCTCGACAGCTTGAATTTGGAGTACCCCAAAAGTACATCTACCAGGGCCCTACCTGTGGCTAGAAATGGTCTGCCTAATAGGATGGGTGATAGCTCCAAAATAGAGCTATTATTTGCTCCCTAATTATAGCTAAAACCATGCTCAAATATTGATTAAAATGCCTTCTTGTAGGTGATTTCTTGGTAGAGAGGTCGAGGAGTCCGAGGACGTGTTTCGAGGCTAAAAACGACGTTTTAGAGCTTAATGGATGCATCGGGATTGAAGGAGCTTGAAGAATTGAAGAAATGGCAAGATTTGCCATTGAAAGGCAAAAGTTGGCCACCAAACCCGAGAGCTAGCGTTGAGCGGCAGCGTCGAGACGCTGGCTCAACGCTGCTCGGCGTCGAGACGCTGGCCTAGCGTCTCGACGCTGCCCCGACGATTCCCGAAGATGGACGAGCGCCAGCGTCGAAACGCCGACAGCGTCGCGACGCTGGCCTAGCGTCTCGACGCTCCGAAGTCTGAGGCGCACATTTGAAATTCCACCCGAGAGCAAGCGTCGAGCGCAAGCGTCTCGACGCTCGCTCGACGCCGCGCCAAGCGTCTCGACGCCACCCCGTGCGCGCGCGCTGATAATTTAGGGCACAGCGTCGAGACGCTGCCCTAGCGTCTCGACGCTCCGACTGGTATAAAATCATATTTTCCGATTTTTAACGGATCTTCTTCTTTTTTCCCCTCGGGATTGCCGTTTTCTCCCCTCATTTTCTGGTTTTTGCCCACTTTTGGGTTGTATGTTGAAGACAAACTCCATGGATGCTTGGGAAACCTTCATCTACATGGAAAGCTAAAGAGGTTAGTGGTTGATTAGTCAAGTTTAGGGATTGAATACTTTTGTATTAGGTGAGGTTTAAGCTTAATCGAATATGTTTAGCATGAATGAATGAATTTCTTGCATCTCTTGGTCTGTATTAAGAACGACTAACTTGCCTTTCCGATTAGGAGTGACGTCCATAATTAGTTACGCATGCTTAGTGGGCTAATATTGATTTTTGACAAACCTCAGTACTTAGTAGCGAAAGTCTAGCTCATGGCTAATCAATTCGAACCCAAGTGACGTTGGTGATAGGAATTGATTAACGTTCTCATGGCGGGCTTAAGACTAAGAGATAAATCGAATTAGTTCTAGGATTAATTTGTCTCAATGGTACCCGTTACTGTTTGTTAATTAATTTAAGAGTCATGAACTTAGATAAATTAATGGGCATGTTTAATTAGGATTGCACTTACCTAATTAATTCATTGGGATGTTTTGGACCCGTTTGGGACATAACATTTTGTGTGCATGAAACGTCTCGGCTAATTCTCATGTCAATCAATGAACCAAAATACATTAGTTCAATCCCGACACTTGCTAATCAATCGAATTCGTCATTTTCATACTTCCCGTTCTAGTTTTCCGTTAGCGTAAGTTTAGTTTTAGTTATTGTTTTCCCAAGCAAATCCCCCTATTTTAGCATTGCAAATTTAGTTCAATTAATTTAGGATTATTAATCACTCCCTGTGGATCGACCCCGTTGCCACTTAGCTGCAAATTGCTCGGTGTATTCGGGTTTATAAATTTCATTTTGGCGGGACTCGACATCCCGAAATTTGTGAACGTACAAAAGTTCACTACCAAAATTGGCGCCGTTGCCGGGGGGTAAAAATATAATCTTGATTGATTGAATTTTATTTGTTTTGTGTTTTTATTTTTTTTTGTTTTTCTTTTTGTAAATAATCTTATTTTATTTCTTTTCGTTTTTATTTTCTTGGGTTCTGTTTATTTTGTTTCTTCTTGTACAGTATGACGAGGTTCTTTTAAGTTCTTGTGTACAGTTTTATTTTAATTTTTGAGGAGAGCTGAAGAGATGGAGGCTGAGGCTAATTTTGAGGATCAAAGGACCATGAAGCAGTTGGCATTACCGGACGTAGACCGCCAACCACTGTGTATAGTGTATCCGGTAGTTCCAGGTAATTTTCAATTAAAATCTGGATTAATTAACCAACTACCTTCTTTTTGTGGAAATGCAGGTGAGGATCCTCAGAAGCATCTTAAGGAATTCCATCTGGTATGTTCGGGGATGATGCCCCAAGGAGTGACAGAAGACCAACTGTGCTTAAGGGCCTTTCCTTTCACTTTGAAGGAAAAGGCAAAAGACTGGTTGTATTGTCTTCCATCTGGGTCTGTCACGGCATGGAACGGACTGAAGGGCTTATTTTTGGAGAAGTACTTCCCTGCTTCAAAAGCCACCGAAATTCGGAGTCAAATCTATGGGATCAAGCAGGGAGCTGAGGAGAATTTATTTGAATGTTGGGAGCGGTACAACCGACTGTGCGGGAGCCATCCCAATCACCAGATAGCTGAGCATCTCCTCGTTCTGAATTTTTACGATGGTATGCTTCCTCGAGACCGCCAGATGATCGATGCTGCTAGTGGGGGATCTCTCCTTGATAAGACGCCCGCGGAGGCCAGAGTTCTGATCTCTAATATGGCCGGGAACCTTCAGCAGTATGGTGGTGGAGGAGTAGAGAATACCCATCTCTCAAAGGAACTAAAGGAACTCAAAGCCCGAGTACTCGAGGTAAGTGACTCACTTCTCATAGTAGCCAAAGGCTTACAAAAACCTCAATCTTCTGTTGCAGATCGAAATGTCGAGGAGATGGTGAGTTCCTACTTGGGGAAATTTTCGGACATGTTCGAGAGTTGTGGAGCTCAAGTGCGAGGTCTGGCTGATGTGATAAAGAGGCTAGATGAAAGGCTCAGTAAGGTGGAGGATCAGTGCTCAAGGATACCGCCGCAACATCCGATGGCGAACACTTGTGAGCAAGTGTGCGCCATAACCTTGAGAAGCGGGAAAGAAATCTCCACACCTGTGGAGGAGACTCCTGAGCCAAGATGGAAAGGTATAAATTTTGATCCCACCTGTACTCGAGTGTACGTGCCTAAAGCCCCATTCCCGAGTAGATTGATGGATCCTCCAGCCCAGTTAGAGAGCGAAAAGAAGAAAAGTCCTCCAGTTGTCCCAAGGTATGTGCCCAAGCCTCCCAATCCAAGAAAACAGCTGAGTCCCAGAATTATGGAAGAAGAGGACCATGATGAGGAATCTCCTGTGCCTAAGCAGAGTTGTGTTCCAGTTGCGCCATTCCCAAGTAGGCTGGCTAAGCCAAGGCCTAAGGTTGATAAGGAAGATAAAGAAGTCTTGGAGACTTTTAAGAGGGTTGTGGTGAACATTCCCCTTTTGGAAGCCATCAAGCGAATCCCTAAGTACTCGAGGTTTCTTAAGAGTTGGTGCACCTCCAAAAGGAAGCAAAAGGAGGAAGAAGAAGTGAAAAGCTTGAATGACTCAAGAAGGTCCAACATTGTTCTACCAACGAAATGCAAGGATCCAGGTAAGTTTACTTTACCTTGCATATTAGGGGACAAAATGATTCATGATGCCATGTTAGATCTAGGATCATCAATTAATGTGATGTCTTATGATGTTTTTCAAGATCTTAAATTGAAATATATGCATAGATCTGATGTTATAGTACAACTGGCTGATAAATCATTTGTGCATCCTATGGGAAAAGTTGAGGATATTCTTGTTAAGGTCAACAATATGTACTTCCCCGCTGATTTTCATGTGCTTGAAATGAATGAAAACTCATCTCGTATGCCCACGTCAATTCTTTTAGGACGTCCTTTCATGAAAACTGCTAAGGTTAAAATTGATGTTGATAAAGGAGTCTTATCTGTTGAATTTGATGGGGATAAGTGTGAGTTTAAAATGGATGCATTAACCGATGAACCTGATGGGAATGTGAATGTGGAAACTGTGAATGCATTGTTTGGGAATGATGTTGTTAGTGTGCAGGAAAAGCCTAGGAAATACTTTTCTGTGGACTTTGGCAGGAAGGATGGATATAGGAAGATGGATGGAGTATCTTCAAAGATGTTGGACTATGGATGAGTAGAGTCCGAGAATACAGTCGAGCAATCGACTTTAAAAATTTGCGCTTCTCGGAGGCACCCGAGTTTGAACTGTTATTTCTGTTTGTTTGAGTTTATTACTTTAAGTAGCTTAGTTTTTAATACTTGCTTGTTTTGTTTCGTTTTTCTTAGGAGAATAAGGAGATTGTCGGCTTATGGACTTCAAATTGGAAAGAAAAGATAGTGCCCTCTAACCGCCAACCTTGCAAAGATCAGGGAAGTTCTCGTGTCCCCTTATTTTGCTCGTTTATTGCTTTATCTGATGGTGGATGCATTGAGGACAATGCATTTCTCTAGGTTGGGGGTGGTTTGTCTGTGGACTTCTGTGTAGTTGTCGAGCATGGGTTTTCTCTGAATTTGAAGTGCCGTAGTCTGAATTTGCATGTTGTTCGATGAGGACAATCTTTGATATGCTTTTAAAATCTTCGTTGTGCATAAGAGGAAAAGCATGAGATTGTATGCGTTAATTGAGCATTTTTCGAAAATTTTTAAAATTTTTGTCGTTGCTTCCTTGCATCTATCGAGCACGTAGCATCTTATTCTGGACCCCGTAGGCTTAGAATTGCTTTATTTAGCTCGAAATCATGTTGTCACCCCGAAAGGCACCTTTAGGGAAGGCTTGATGCATGATAGGTTGTGATAGGTTAATCGAAGTGTAGCGAAGCTATAGCCTAGTAAAAAAAAAAGCATGAAAATAAAAGCTCTTGAGGTGCTCCTCCTTCTTAAAGTGCACGTTAAGAAGTGAGCATTAGTCCTTAAAAATGTGAAGCTTGCCCGTAGTCAGATACATTGTGCAATGAAATTGCAGGTAAGCTGAAACGAAGGCAAGTTTGACATGTTAGGCTCTCCTAGAGAAGCAAAAGAAAGAAAAGAAAAAGTAAAAATTTAGCAAGTTCAAAAGAAAAGAAAAATTAGGCCTTTTAATTTGTTGCTCTCTTGATTGTTGAAAAGCCGTAGACTGTTCTTCATTGCTAGAAGTAGGGGGAAAACGGGATGTAAGGTTGCATAAAGTTTTTCCGGGTCTATGTGAGCTAGAATATGTTTGCTAAACACACACACACTTAGGGGAGTAACGGTTAGATTTTCGAAATGTTTTCAATCAATGCATGCGATTAATTGCTTTCTTGTTAAGTAAATGCCTTGATCTTTGAAGCATTGAGGTTTGAGTCGATAGCATGCAAAATTCTGTTCTGTGGTGATAATTTAAGAATAGGCTTGCTCGAGGACTAGCAAGAATTAGGTTGGGGGTATTTTGATAGCTCCAAAATAGAGCTATTATTTGCTCCCTAATTATAGCTAAAACCATGCTCAAATATTGATTAAAATGCCTTCTTGTAGGTGATTTCATGGTAGAGAGCTCGAGGAGTCCGAGGACGTGTTTCGAGGCTAAAAACGACGTTTTAGAGCTTAATGGATGCATCGGGATTGAAGGAGCTTGAAGAATTGAAGAAATGGCAAGATTTGCCATTGAAAGGCAAAAGTTGGCCACCAAACCCGAGAGCTAGCGTTGAGCGGCAGCGTCGAGACGCTGGCTCAACGCTGCTCGGCGTCGAGACGTTGGCCTAGCGTCTCGACGCTGCCCCGACGATTCCCGAAGATGGACGAGCGCCAGCGTCGAGCGCCAGCGTCTCAACGCTCGCTCAACGCCGACAGCGTCGCGACGCTGGCCTAGCGTCTCGACGCTCCGAAGTCTGAGGCGCACATTTGAAATTCCACCCGAGAGCAAGCGTCGAGCGCAAGCGTCTCGACGCTCGCTCGACGCCGCGCCAAGCGTCTCGACGCTGCGCGAGCGTCTCGACGCCACCCCGTGCGCGCGCGCTGATAATTTAGGGCACAGCGTCGAGACGCTGCCCTAGCGTCTCGACGCTCCGACTGGTATAAAATCACATTTTCCGATTTTTAACGGATCTTCTTCTTTTTTCCCCTCGGGATTGCCGTTTTCTCCCCTCATTTTCTGGTTTTTGCCCACTTTTGGGTTGTATGTTGAAGACAAACTCCATGGATGCTTGGGAAACCTTCATCTACATGGAAAGCTAAAGAGGTTAGTTGTTGATTAGTCAAGTTTAGGGATTGAATACTTTTGTATTAGGTGAGGTTTAAGCTTAATCGAATATGTTTAGCATGAATGAATGAATTTCTTGCATCTCTTGGTCTGTATTAAGAACGACTAACTTGCCTTTCCGATTAGGAGTGACGTCCATAATTAGTTACGCATGCTTAGTGGGCTAATATTGATTTTTGACAAACCTCAGTACTTAGTAGCGAAAGTCTAGCTCATGGCTAATCAATTCGAACCCAAGTGACGTTGGTGATAGGAATTGATTAACGTTCTCATGGCGGGCTTAAGACTAAGAGATAAATCGAATTAGTTCTAGGATTAATTTGTCTCAATGGTACCCGTTACTGTTTGTTAATTAATTTAAGAGTCATGAACTTAGATAAATTAATGGGCATGTTTAATTAGGATTGCACTTACCTAATTAATTCATTGGGATGTTTTGGACCCGTTTGGGACATAACATTTTGTGTGCATGAAACGTCTCGGCTAATTCCCATGTCAATCAATGAACCAAAATACATTAGTTCAATCCCGACACTTGCTAATCAATCGAATTCGTCATTTTCATACTTCCCGTTCTAGTTTTCCGTTAGCGTAAGTTTAGTTTTAGTTATTGTTTTCCCAAGCAAATCCCCCTATTTTAGCATTGCAAATTTAGTTCAATTAATTTAGGATTATTAATCACTCCCTGTGGATCGACCCCGTTGCCACTGAGCTTCAAATTGCTCGGTGTATTCGGGTTTATAAATTTCATTTTGGCGGGACTCGACATCCCGAAATTTGTGAACGTACAAAAGTTCACTACCAATGGGGACCTCCTTGTCTGCTTCATAATCCAGGATAATGAAATCTGCAAGGAAAATAAACTTGTCAACCTTTACAAGAATATCCTCAATCTTACCCTCAGGGTAGGCTATGGATCTGTCTGCAAGTTGTAAAGTGACAGTGGTTGGACGTGCTTCTCCTATTCCTAGCTGGCGGAATAGTGATAGGGGAATGAGGTTTATGCTGGCTCCCAGGTCACAAAGAGCTCTACCCACGTGCTTGCCTCCTAGCTCTACTGGTATGGTGAAGGAACCAGGATCCTTCTCCTTCTTGGGTAGCTTGTTCTGGAGTATGGCACTGCACTCCTCAGTGAGATTTACTGTTTCAAACTCACCAATTATTTTTTTGTTAGTGATAATATCCTTCAAAAACTTAACATAAGAAGGCATAGACTGTAAAACTTCTACAAAAGAAATATTAACATGCACTTGCTTAAGAATTTCTAAGAATTTGTTAAAGTGCACTTCCTGTTCTTGTTTTTTCTTTAGCCTTCGAGGAAATGGAGGTGGTGGCACATATGCAGGCACTTCAGGTCGCCTCAGGATAGGTGGAGGCCTTGGGATTTCTTCTATCTCTTCTATGATTGGCTCCAGCCTTGGTCCTAATGTGCTTGTTGGTGGTGGACCTTGGTTTGGCAGAGACTCCAGTGGAGCACTAGACTCATTGTTCTCTACTCTCTTTGGTGTTTCTTTGGTGTTGCTCACCAATGGTCTCCCACTCCTAAGTTCAATTGCTTGAACTTGTTCTTTACCATCTCTTCTTGGCACTTCAGTGTCAGCAGGTAGTCTACCTTGGGGCCTGCTTTTGAGTTCATTGGCTAGTTGCCCTATTTGGTTCTCTAGGCTCCTAAGAGTAGCTTGCTGACTCTGTAGAGTGGCATCATTCTTGGCTATGTATTCCTTAAGTAAGTTTTCTACAGAAGACCCTACAGGTTGGTTGTATGGTTTTTGGTACATGGATTGGTTATGTTGGGGAGTGAAACCAGGTGTTCCACTCGGTCTTGGCTGGTTAGGAGCTTGGTTAGCATTCTGTTGGCCACCCCATGAAAGGTTTGGGTGGTTCCTCCAACCAGGATTGTAAGTATTGGAATAGGGGTTGTTCCTAGGCTGCTGTTGGCTTCCAATATAGCAGACTGAGGCTGGATTCCCAGGGCAGTATTCATACAGGTGCCCTTCCCCACAGAATCCACAGATAAGTGTCTCACCTTGACTTGGTTGGGTGCTCATTGACATGGCTGTGGCGGTGTTGACACTAGTTTGGAGATTGGCTTGAGCCATTTGCTTGACTAGGTTGGTCAGGGCGCTTATTTGGCTACTCATGGCATTGAGTGCGTCCTTGTCTTGAGCTCTAGTTGGCTCAACTGGATCATCTGACCACCTACAGTGAGATGCTGAGATCTTCTCCAAGATCTCATAGGCTTCATTATAACTCTTGGACAGCATGGAACCACCAGCAGATGAATTTAGCACTTGTCTGGTGCTGGGGTTACATCCTTTGAAAAAGACCTCTATTTGGATACACCATGGGATGCCATGGTGTGGACATTTTAGAAGAAGGTCCTTGAACCTTGTCCAAGCTTCGTGAAGAGACTCATTCTCAGCTTGTTTGAACTTGATTATATCATCACGAAAGGTCGAATTCCTATCAGGGGGGAAATATTTAACTAGGAATTTCTCTGCCAAGTCTGTCCAATTGAGGACTGATCCAGAGGGTAATGAGTTTAACCACGTCTTTGCTTTGTCCCTCAAAGAGTAAGGGAAGAGGTAGAGCCTCAAGGCTTCTTGGGAAACTCCAGGGATGATGAATGTATCACTGACTCCTAGGAAGTTTCTAAGATGGTTGTGGGGATCCTCATTTTCCACTCCAAAGAATTGTCCCACAGTGGACAACATTTGGAACATCACTGGCTTTAACTCGAATGAGTTGGCAGTAATTTCAGGGCGGATTATGCTGGGGTTCAGCTTCCCAGGCATAGGTACTAGGTATGAGAGAATGGCACTATCCTTATCATTCGCTATTTCGATGGGATTGCGAGTGACAGGCACCGGATTTGGAACTAATCTATCCATTTCTTCTTGATTATATTGCGGAGGAATTGCGGTTCCCGCAATTATTGGAGGTATAGAGGGTTGGTCAAAGAGACGTTTCTTGGCTCTATTTCTGGCTCTAAATAATCTCTCAGGCTCAGGATTGAACTCTAGATCACTACTTGAAGACTCATTCATAAACTAACCCAATGGTACCTGCAAAAGAAATGAAAATAGATCAGCTTCACTAGATAATAAACTTGGTGTTTCAAACTTAACAAACTTCGTTTTCACTAAACTAAATCCCCGGCAGCGGCGCCAAAAACTTGTTGCGTGCTCAATGTGTAAAATAAATAAGCAATAAGAGAGAGAGAGCACTCAGAACATGCAAGCATACATGATCTTATAGCAAGTAGTAAGTATTTTTTCATTCGTTTTCCCACAGAGATTTATTATTAGCTACTCGTGAAGTGTAATGTTAAGTAAGAATGGGTGGATTTGAAGGGGTAGATTTGGTTTTAAAATTCCTATTTATTGCTGAATCTATAAAAGGTAGCAACATAAACAAGTGCAAGTCAATGGTAAACGCAAATGTAAAGAGAAAGAATTAATAAACGAAGAGAAAAGTAGTCAAGCAGAATTTTTAACTTAGCAGAATTGCGAGAACAGCAATTCTACCGCAATGTCACTAACAGCGAAAGTGTGTAAATGGAGAAACAAGGGCTACTAACGACTCCTCTATAGGCATTTTCATACGATTCTCAAGCATTGGATCAACTCACTATGCATCAAACTAACTCAATCTCATGTATCTTCCGATTTCATGCATTAGATTCTTTAGTTTACTCATGTCCAAGTAAGGTCTTAAGCATCTTGTTAAAGCAGAAAGTTATGGTTTGTACTAGGAAAACGCCTATTCCTAGGTCGTTTTCTGGCTACCTTGAGAGGCTAGCATGAGTGTATGACTCTGAACTCTTACTCCTTCCATAGGTTAGGAGTTCTTTGGACAAAATGGATGGCCAATCGAAATTGCCCGTGGGATGAAGCTTACATACAATCAATGCATTCGAGAGCTATCCTACATGCTTGGTTCACGTTTTTTAGCCTATAGTATTGTCATTAGCATGCCCCTATGTGACTTGCTACTCATGGATATAGAAAGAACAGAAATATTAGATAAAGTAGGCATGCTCAGAAGAGAAATAAACTTCAAACAGCGAAGCAAAACAGTAAATCGCAAAGACAAGAAACTGTGAAAGAATGAATTGTGCTTTGATTAATCGATTGTTTGAATGAACAAAGGGAAACTCAAAGTGATTAACTTAAAGACAGAAAGCAACGAAATGAGACGAACTAACTAATAGAAAAGAAACAACAACTAAACAGTGCTGGAAATGAGAAATAAAAGACAGAAAGCAGTAAGTGAGCTTGAACGCCTCGTCGCAAACGCCTCGGCTGAAGGATGAGAAAGATCAGCCCTGCTTGGATGAATCCAATCAGAAGAGAAGATGAATCTTCTCTCCTTCCTATCAGATTGACGACTCCAACAGCTGAACCTCTCAGACCAACAGACGGAAAAGGAATTGAATGGGAAAGACTGTGCTGCGAAGACACTTCTACGCTTTCGGATGATGATCAAACCCTCTACTTTGACCCCCTTTTATAGTAATCTGCAGGTGCGTTTGGGCCAAGGAGAACCATCCATCCTCAACGTCGTACTTCAAAATGGATGGAGGAGAAAGAACGAATCCCTGAAATAACGGAATATAACAGAAAAAGATCAGCCAACTTACGGATTTCACTTAAAACATTGTTGTTTTAGCAATGTTTCCGCAATGCTGCCGCAATGCACTTTTTCATTCTTTTAACTTCGTTTTTCATCCCTTTTCTTTCCTTTTGTACATAAGTCCTAATTTAGCTACCTTCTTCTAATTCTCATATATAAGTATAGGTTTAAGCTAAATCCTCTCAAAAACACCCAAGAGTGTACATCTTTCTAAGCTAAATAAGTCCTAAAAAGGTCACTTTTGGAGACATAACAGTGGACGAAGGGATTGTCTTAGGTCATAGAGTGTCTAGGGCAGGTGTAGAGGTCGATAGGGCCAAGATTGAAATAATAGAGAAGTTGGTGGAACCTCAGAATGTAAAAGCCGTTAGAAGTTTCTTAGGACATGCAGGCTTCTATAGAAGGTTCATTAAGAACTTTTCTAAGATCTCCAAGCCTTTATGTGAGCTTCTAGAGCTGAACAAACCATTCATCTTCTTTAAAGAATGTTTCCTAGCCTGGAAAACCCTTAAGGAAGCACTAGTCAAAGCACCTAATATAGTATGGCCAAATTGAGACCTCCCATTTGAGATGTTATGTGATGCAAGTGACTATGCTGTAGGGGTTATGCTAGGACAAAAGATTGACAAGTTAACACACCCTGTATACTATGCTAGTAAGACACTTAATGAGGCACAATGTAATTACACAACCACTGAGAAGGAGATGCTAGCTGTAGTATTTGCCTGTGAGAAGTTTAGGAATTACATTGTAGGCACTAGAACAATCGTGTATACAGATCACTCTGCACTAAAGTACCTTATGAGGAAGGCTGATGCTAAGCCTAGGTTGATTAGATGGGTATTGCTGCTGCAAGAGTTTGATCTGGACATTAGAGATAAGAAAGGATGTGAAAATGTGGTTGCGGATCATCTTTCTAGATTGCAGCATAATTGCGGAAAAATTGCGGAAACCGCAATTTCTGATGCTTTTATTGATGAACATGTCTTTGTATTGACTCGTCGTGATAACGATGAGGAACCTTGGTTTGCTGACATTGCTAACTTCCTTGCCTCGCAGGTACTACCAACTTTCAAGGGAGGACAAGAAAAGAAGAGGTTCCTTCATGAAGCTAGGAAGTTCATATGGGATGATCCCACACTTCTACAAGACATGTGCTGATGGTCTGCTAAGGAAGTGTGTATCAGCTGCTGAGGCGAAGTCCGTGCTGCAGCATTGCCATACAGCCCCCTATGGTGGACACTTTGGTGGCCAAAGAACAGCTGCAAAGGTGTTCCAGAGTGGCTACTATTGGCCCACGATCTTCAAGGATGCCCACAACAATGCACACAGCTGTGATGAATGCCAGAGAACAGGTAACCTTAGTCGAAAGCATGAGATGCCTCTCACTTACATCTTAGAGTTGGAGTTCTTTGATGTATGGGGCATTGACTTCATGGGACCATTTCCCCCATCATCAGGTAACCTTTACATACTTGTAGCTGTAGACTATGTATCTAAGTGGGTAGAGGCCATAGCATGTCCAAACAATGATGCCAAAACAGTCATTAAGTTCCTTAATAGGCATATTTTTACTAGGTTTGGGACACCTCGAGCTATAATTAGTGATGAAGGGACACACTTCATTAATAAAGCTATGGAGAAAGTGTTGGCTAAATACAATGTTAGACATAGAGTAGCCACCCCTTATCACCCACATTCGAATGGCCAAGCTGAAATATCAATTAGGGAGATTAAAAACATACTCGAAAAAGTGGTCAAACCCAATAGAAAAGATTGGTCGTTTAAACTCGAGGATGCACTTTGGGCATATAGGACTGCATATAAGACACCCCTAGGTATGTCTCCTTATAGACTTGTGTATGGCAAAGCATGTCACTTACCATTCGAATTGGAAATTAAAGCATTTTGGGCCCTAAAAGAGTTGAATTATTGCGTGACCGATGCGGGAACATTGCGGTCTTTGCAATTACATGAGCTTGATGAGCTTAGACATATGTCCTATGAAAATGCTAAAATGTATAAGGAGAAGACCAAGATTTGGCACGACAGTAGACTTAGGATTAAGGACTTTAAGAAAGGCCAACTTGTCTTATTATTTAACTCACGGTTGAAATTATTTCCAGGTAAACTTAAGTCCAGATGGTCAGGTCCTTTTGTGATAACTAACGTGTTTGTTCATGGTGCAATCGAGATTAAGAACCTGCAGCAAGGGCAACCGTTCATGGTTAATGGTGCACGATTTAAGCATTATTATGAGGAAGGAGATGTGAAGACTCTCTCAGCCTTCCTCTTGACTGAAACGTGAAAGTAAAATCGAGAGAGGACGAGTGATTACTGTGCTCGTCCATTCGAGGCTTTTGCCTTAGTTTATTTTTTGTTGTTTTTTCGGTTATTCTTTGTGAATGTTTGAGTGAGATTTTAATTACGATTTTGTTGTTTATCTTGTATGTTTTTGTAGGGGATCGACAGAGGGAATCAAGGAGATGAATTTAGGATAAAAGAATCGGGGAAGTTATGGGACCAAATCAAAGATTACGTTGAGGAGATATTAGCATTTGAAACGGAAAAATCTCCAACGGTCACTAAAATTGCGCTGGATTTACAGAATCCGCAACGTAAATAGCCGTTGGGATTTCCATCATTACTTATAGCCGTTAGAAGCGCGCTGATCCGTACGCTTCCCCCATTCTCTGAACTCCAAGAAATCTCTCTCTCTTTTCATCTGCAATTCTTCTTTCCAGATTCCTACGATTCCACCATGGTGCTAACGAGAGCTGAGAGATCTGCGTCCAAGAAGAAGGCTGACGACGCTGAAATTGCTTCGAGGGAAGCACTCCTCGCCTTGGCAGATGCTGAGGCTGCGCGCACTGAACGACTCCCCAAGCTGCCTGTCCGCAAGAAGAAGTGGAAGGTGGTTACGGAGATCCCTGCTGGACCCTCTGAACCAACAGGAACGCCCAAGAAACGCAAGTGGAAGATGGCTGTGGCCGAAGCAGCGATCAAGAAGAAGACTCCCTCTGTGGAGAGTCAAGAAAGTGGCCGTCCGTCCCACGAGACAGCCGAGCAAAGCTCTTCTCCATCTCCACCAGCGCGAAGCCCTGAGCTTTCTCCATCGCCACAGAGCTCTGAACACACTCCACCGGCGCAAAGCCCTGAAGCATCACCCATCTCCCAGAAGCCTGACCCCGAATTTCCATATGGAGAGCATCAAGAATCGACACAGGGTAGTGAGGAGGCTGAAGAAGAAGAGGTCTTCTCTCCTTTGAGGGAAGCCAGCCCCGAGAGTCCAGCGCAGGGGGATGATTCAATGGACGAGACACTGGGGGATTGCCTCCAGCAGATCACAACCAAGGCAAGATTGAAAAAGAAGGCCACCAAGGTTGTCAAGGCCAAACGGCCAAAAGCCTCGAAGAAGTCCAAGAAAAAGAAAGCCAGGGGTGAGCCTTCATCAAAGAAGGTGAGTGATGAGCCATCCCCAAAGAAGCTCAAGATCGAGGCTGTAGAATCAGCCAAACCAAAAGACAAGGGGAAAGCCAAGCTGTACCCCGAAGATGAGCCTCAATCTGTGAGGTATGTCTCATCTGATGCAGAATCAAGGGGCACTGAGCTGAAGAAGAGGGACCTGCTGCACGAGAAAGGATTCCTTGATGCACTCGCAGACCTGCCGCAATTCTTGCGCGCAGGGATCACAAATCACGGCTGGGAAGAGCTGTGCAGGCCGCCCAACCCCGCCTACTCCAGCATGGTGTATGATTTTTACGCCAATGTGATGAACCCTGAGGATGGCCTATCTGTGGTCAGAGGAGTCGAGGTGGACTTCTCAGCTAAGGCAATCAACAAAGCCTATGGCCTCAAGGGGCAAAAGCACACGGATTATGCAAGGATCGTTGATGAGCCAACAAAGGCTGTCCTGGAGGAAGCAATTCGGCTCATTGGCCAGCCTGAGGCATCATGGACAGTTTCACGCAATGGGAGGCACACTCTCATGAGTGCTAACCTCACAGCCAAGGCAGCTGTCTGGTTCTCATTTGTGCGCAGAAGGTTGTCCCCAGTGACCCACGAGACCACCATCAACCAAGGCAGATCGCTGCTGGTCTATGCGATCATGAGGGGCCTCACAATCAACGTTGGTGAAGTCATTGCAGCCTCAATCGCAGACTGCGCTAAAAAGGGTAAGGGTCCACTTTTCTTTCCTAATACAATTACTAAGCTCTGCTTACGTGCAGGGGTCCCAATCGAGCGAATGGAAAGGCAGCTGGCCTACACGGGGCACCTAGAGTTGCCTACTGCCTTGAGAATGCGAAGGAAGGGGAACATGGAGTTCGAGCTGGATGGCCTGGCTGCTGCTCAGTCTCTGTCCATGGCCTGCCTGATGGATCTGCAGAAGAAGATGGCTCAATGGGCCACATATGCGCAGGCACGGGATAAAGATGTGGCAGACCAATTGGGCTGCATCTTTCCTGAGTTCCCCACGGACCTACTGACTCCATGGGCGCCTCCAAGACCAAGAAGGGATGATGATGATGAGGACATCTGAGTGCTAGATTGAGACGCACTCAAGGGAGTATTTCTGTTCCCTAAAAGAAAAAAAAATAATAATTAAACTGCTTTTCGTTGAACCATGTGAATTATGCTATTCTGAGTTAAATTTGGATCTGTTTTTAGTTCTTTATTGCTGCTGTTTAGAATTGCTTAGTATAGGCTGATGATAGCTGAATAGGTAGATTAGTTTAGTTTCCTTTTTGTATAGCTTAAATGACTGGAAAGAGCATGCATAGGGGCCTTAATCACTGATATATCTGCCCTGTATCCATTGCGAAATAATTGCGGAATCCGCAATTTTTATTAGTGAATGCATGTTTTACCTGACTGTTTAGCTAGGCTGGTTCTGTTTAAATTTTGTTCTTTTGCTGCTGTCTTGACTACCTTATATAGCCTATCTATAAGCATGCTGGATGAGTGTCTTAAGGCACCTTTGATAGTTTAAATTAACCTCTTAAAAGTGCTCAGCATGCATAGCTTTAAGTCCTTCCCTACCTGCTTTTATAAATTTCTGTTGCTGTGATGTTTGCTTTTAGAATGTTCTGTCTATCCCTAGGACTTTTAGATTCTCTTTGTTTTACCCTAGACTAGATGCTTCTAGGACAAGTTTGGGGGTGTGTCACCTCAGACACTCATTGGGGACAATGAGTAGTTTAAGTTTGGGGGAGGCCACCCTAGGCCTAGGAACATTCCTCTCTCCCTTTAAGCATAAGCATTCTTCTTCTCCTTTATAAAAATGATGAACTGAAAAAAAAAACAATGAAAAATAGAATAAAGAGGGGTGTCTCTCTTAAGTTGCTGAGTAATCAGTGCCAAGTGTGTAACCCACAAGTGGCATTGCATCAAAAGGCAACCAAAGGAGAGACTCCACCTAAGAAATGAAGAAATAGGGAAGAAGAATGTATACCTAGGAGTTGCAACTTTATGGCTTAGATGTCCTAATTAAAAAGAACTTTGATCCTCAATTAGCTGAGCACAAAGTTGTAGCTTGTAGGGTTGTTTAGGGAGATGAATGTATGTCCAATGTAGTGATGTCAGGGTTTAGGTTGTTCTCTAAATGTACTACTGTCACTGTTAATACTAAGACTGACATGACTCTAAGGAATCCTAGGTAGCTCAAAAGTAAAAACTAGAAGAATGTACTAAGTCTGGGGTAAAGCTCGGTAGAATTTGAAACCTTAGGGATAGTTGCACGATATGACAGAAGCAAGTAGATCAACTGTAAGGAGTTAATGAAACAGTAGGAGCATTAGGCGTGCGAAGTCAGAAGAAGCTAGATAAGAGGATAGTTGTAAACTTAGAAGTGTGTCACAGGACAACACTGCTATAGATGGGAAGTTAGGGGAGTCAACAAGTGGTTAAGAGGATAAAACAGCAGCCTAAGTAAGCCCTTAGATTGCTCGAGGACGAGCAAAAACCTTAAGTTTGGGGGTGTGTTACGTCTCCAAAAGTGACCTTTTTAGGATTTGTTTTCCATAGAAAGATGTACACTCTTAGGTGTTTTTGGTAGGATTTAGCTTAAACCTATGCTTATTTATGAGAATTAGAAGAAGGAAGCTAAATTAGGACTTGTATGCAAAAGGAAAGAAAAGGAATGAAAAACGAAGTTAAAAGAATGAAAAATGTGCATTGCGGCAGCATTGCGGAAACATTGCTAAAACCGCAATGTTTCAAGTGAAATCCGTAAGTTAGCTTATCTTTTTTCTGTTATGTTCCGTTATTTCAGGGATTCGTTCTTTCTCCTCCATCCATTTTGAAGTATGACGTTGTGGATGGATGGTTCTCCTTGGCCCAAACGCACCTGCAGATTACTATAAAAGGGGGTCAAAGTAGAGGGTTTGATCATCATCCGAAAGCGTAGAAGTCTCTTCGCAGCTCCATTCTTTCTCCTGTTTTTCTCTTCCGTCTGTTGGGTTGGAAAGCTTAGCTGTTGGAGTCGACAATCTGATAGGAAGGAGAGAAGATTCATCTTCTCTCCTGATTGGATTCATCCAAGCAAGGCTACCCTTTTTCTCCCTTCAGCCGAGGCGTTTGCGACGAGGCGTTCAAGCTCACTTACTGCTTTCTGTCTTTTACTTTTCATTTCCAGCACTGTTTTGTTGTGGTTTCTTTTCCATTAGTTAGTCCATTTCATTTCGTTGCTTTCTGTCTTTATGTTATTCACTTTAAGTTTCCCTTTGTTCATTCAAACAATCGATTAATCAAAGCACAATTCATTATTTCACAGTTTCTTGTCTTTGCTGTCTACTGTTTTTCCTTGCTGTTTTAAGTTTATTCTTCTTCTGAGCATGCCTATTTTATCTAATAATTCTGTTCTTTCTATATCCATGAGTAACTAAGTCACATAGGGGCATGCTAATGACAATACTATAGGCTAAAAAACGTGAACCAAGCATGTAGGATAGCTCTCGAATGCATTGATTGTATGTAAGCTTCATCCCACGGGCAATTTCGATTGGCCATCCATTTTGTCCAAAGAACTCCTAACCTCTGGAAGGAGTAAGAGTTCAGAGTCATATACTCATGCTAGCCTCTCAAGGTAGCCAGAAAACGACCTAGGAATAGGCGTTTTCCTAGTACAAACCATAACTTTCTGCTTTAACAAGATGCTTAAGACCTTACTTGGACATGAGTAAACTAAAGAATCTAATGCATGAAATCGGAAGATACATGAGAATGAGTTAGTTTGATGCATAGTGAGTTGATCCAATGCTTGAGAATCGTGTGAAAATGCCTATAGAGGAGTCGTTAGTAGCCCTTGTTTCTCCATTTTACACACTTTCGCTGTTAGTAACATTGCGGTAAAATTGCTGTTCTCGCAATTCTGCTAAGTTAAAAATTCTGTTTAGCTATTTTCCTCTTCGTTTATTAATCTCTTCTCTTTTCATTTGAGTTTATCATTGACTTGCACTTGTTCATGTTGCTATCCTTTATTGATTCAGTAGTAATTAGGCATTTTTAAACCAAATCTACCCCATCAAATCCACCCATTCTTGCTTAACAATACACTTCACGAGTAGCTAATAATAAATCTCTGTGGGAAAACGAATGAAAAAATACTTATTACTTGCTACAAGATCATGTATGCTTGCATGTTCTGAGTGCTCTCTCTCTCTTATTGCTTATTTATTTTACACATTGAGCACGCAACAAGTTTTTGGATGCTAGAAAACCCGATTGTCCGTCGTTGAAATCTAACACATGCATTGGATTACGAAAGAAGAATAAATGCATACGAAATCAAAGCCTAATCAGAACCAATTGCATTAGATTATCAAAATATAGAAGCCTAACTAAAATCTCTAAACCATCCCGAATCGCACACAGTACCTTAGCCGACCATGGAGAGGGTCGTCACAAACCCTCCCACGGATATCTTGGCCATGGTCTCAAGCTCAAATACAATGGAAAGCTCCAAAAACAAGCCACAAATGGCGGAGCAAATGTAAAAATGGAGAAAAAGCTGAGAGGAAGAAGATGATGGGAGAGGATGGCGGCAAAAATCGTCATTCAGCCCCTTTAAATCCGTCGGAGCGTCGAGACGCTGGGACAGCGTCGCGACGCTGCGACCGAAATTATCAGCGCGCGCCCCTCGGAGCGTCTCGACGCCAGGCAGCGTTGAGCAAGCGTCTCGACGCTTGCTCTCGGGTTTGGGCTGGAAAATTGCCTCTCGACGCTTTTTCCCGATGCACGCCCGGGGCGTTAAAACACCGCTTTTAGCTACGAAACGAGTCCAATGGACACATGAGCTCTTCGCCGCAATTCTCCTACAAACGAGACATATTAACTAATTAAATACGACATTTAGGTAGAATTAGGGAGTGATAATTAGCTCCAAAATGAAGTTATCAAACACCCCCAACTTAAATCTTGCTAGTCCTCGAGCAAGGAAAATAAAGAATTCGACTTAAAGACATGCTTACATGCTACTAGTTCAAACCTCGATGCATTTTACAAATCCAAACATAACATAATCACGAAAGCAATCAGCGCATGCATTTTATTACGAACATATCAAAAATTAACTATCGCTCCCTAACGTGTGTGTGTGCTAGCCAACCTATCCTAAACCAACGTAAGTCCGGAAAAACCACATGCAACATATCATCCCGTTTTTCCCCTACTTCTAGAGATTAAGAACAGTCTAAGCTTGATTACACAAGAGAGAGTAATAAATTAAGAGACCTAAACATTTTTCTCATTCTTTTTCTTTTCTTGAGTACTTTGTACCCTTTGTTAAGGTTCTTTGAACCCAACTTTATTTTCTTTTTCTTTCCCATCTCAAGTTGCCTGACATGTCAAGCTTTGGCCAAAGCTTCACATTTTTAATGACTAACGCTCACTTCTTTTAGGTACCAAAAAGAAGGAGGAGCGCCTCGAGAGACTTTTTCTAGCAAACATGCTTTTCTATTTTTTTTTTTACTTACTTAGGCTTAGCGTAAGCTAACTCGATTAATTTGACCACTAACTCTCATGCAACAAGCTACCTAAGGGTGCCTTTCGGGGTGACAACAAGAATTAACGCGACATGCAATCAACTAAGCCTACGAAGATTAAGACGAGGTTGCTTGATAACTCCATTTTGGAGCTATTAAATACTTCCTAAGTATAGCTAAAGTTCGCTTTCAATTGATTAAATATATCTCTTTTGTAGGAGAAATGCGGCAAAGAGCTCGTGCGTCCGTTGGGCCCGTTCGAGTGCTTAAAGTGGAGTTTTAACCCCCTGGGAATGCATCGGGAAGAGGGAAACTTGATCCGTGACGAAACGGGCCAAAACCGCCTTGGAGAGGCAAAGTTTCAGCCTCAAACCCGAGAGCCAGCGTCGAGCTATAGCGTCGAGACGCTGGCTCGACGCTGGAAAAACCCGAGAGCAAGCGCCGAGTGATAGCGTCGAGACGCTAGCTCGACGCTGCCCTAGCGTCGAGACCCTGCTTGGCGTCGAGACGCTCCGCAGGAAATTTATCGGGGCAGCGTCGCGACGCCATCGAAGGCGCGCGCGGAAAACTTAGGGCACAGCGTCGAGACGCTGGCCTAGCGTCTCGACGCTACGACGATTACAGCAGCTTATTAGGACGATTTTCTGCACTTTTTGGGATATCTTCTTAACCATTTTTGGAGCTTTTCACCTTCTTCTTCCTCGATTTTTCTCTATTTCCTTTGAGCTCCGCCATTGTTGGCATGCGAGTGAGCTCCATCTTCATTGTAACTCGTGGATGATTCCTTCCAAGGCCGTCGTTGGAGCGGAATTGACAAACCGCGCCATGAGCGGCTAAGGTAAGGGTGAACGGTTTGGGAATAGTTTAGGGCGATTTTGTTAGATGTTTTGGTTCTGATAATCTACTCTTGAATTATGCATATTGGGTTCTGTTTATTTGCATTTGTCTACTTTGCTTAATCCAACGCGCATGTTTAATTTCGACGATTGACACTCGAGTAATTTTGCATGTTGTGTATGTTAAAGAGTAGCGATGCCGTGCCTCTCACTGCTCGACTAAGTAACACAGGTAGATGAAATTAAATCGAAGTATTAAGCCGTGTAGGATAGTTGTTGATTGCATACAGCGTTTGCGGGCAATCTACAAGCAATTAGAATTCACGCTTAAATGTTCGTCGCGGTTAGCTAGTGACTGTCTAGATTTACCTTAGGGCTGATCACCTTGATGTAAGCTTAGATGACGTATAATTGGAACTGTGTGGTCTGATTAAAATCCATGGAGTCGGCTACTTTGGGACTTCTCTGGTAGTCGTCCGCGTGCATAATAAACTGAATACCATGAATTTTGCATTAAATGATGAACCGAAATTGTCTAACAATTGATCCCGAAACTCCCAAACCGTGCACACGTTTTCTACTTGTTATTCTTTCTTCCGTTAGCGTTTTATTATTTCCTTTGCATGCTGAAAATCCCCCCCCCCCCCCCCGTTACCAAACCAACCAATTAATTAAATCTCAATTTTAATTGTGACTTTGATCGTTCTTACTCCTTGGATCGACCCTGTTACCGCTGGCTGCAAAGCCTTGGTCATAGGCTTATAAATTACATTTTGGCAGGCCTCGACAGCTTGAGTTTAAGCGATAGTTCAAAATATCGTCCACCATTGCTAAGTGCTCGATCAATGCAAGGGAGCAACACATTTTTTTTAAAAATTTTTTGACATGAACCTAATAAATGCAAAACAACATCATGCAAAAACTAGATTATGCAAATGCTCAGATTTCCAAAATGACACTTCCTAGATCATCATAACTAGAAAGCATATAAACAGAGTCCAAAGCACTTCGAATTCAAAATAATCATTGCTCAACAAACTACACATGCTTGTCCACAACATCCACCCCCAACTTCAGAAGCTAGCATTGTCCTCAATGCTATTTAATCAGATACACAGAAGATTAAGGGAATGAAAAACAACACTTCCCTGATTCTTTGTGAAGTCGGCGAGGGAAGGGACGCAGCGCGTTCCTCATCGGAGCCCAAAATTTCTTCAACTCTCCTCATTACCTAAAAAAAAACAGCAAGCTACATTAGCTAAATTAAACTAACAACAACAAAACAAAACAAAAAAAAACAGCAATGAACTAAAAGCAGAAAAGACAGTTCAACACTCTGGTGCCTCCGAGAAGCGCAGAATTTTTAAAGTCGTTTGCTCGACTGAATTCTCCCATCGAACTCATCCATAGTCCGATAGCGCGGGGGACGTTCCAAACATGTCCATGTCCACGCCGGTCCTGCAATCAACATCCAAAACTTTCTTTTCTCTTCGTGCCTCTAACATGTGAATATCATCATTGTTAGTACAAAAACAGCACTCACATCCAACAAATTCAAATCAGATTTTTTAACAGAGACATAAGAGCTATCCGTCAAGCTCGAGGTCAAACTCTTATTCTCGACAGACAAACATGAAACATTCTCAACTGACTTCTCTATAAACAAGGAAAATTCATGCACTGTGTCATCAAACTCTAATGAAATAACGCCCTTAAACACATCGATTTTGACCCTCGCGGTCTTAAGAAAAGGGCGTCCTAATAACATAGAGGACGATACATGCAAAGAATTCCTATTCATATCTAGCACAAGAAAATCAGCATGAAACATCATTTCACCTACTTTGACCAGAACATCCTCAACCTTCCCTCTAGGTAATATGCTAGATCCATTAGCTAACTGGACAACAACATCACACTCATGCAGTTCATTTAAATTCAATTCCAGAAATAAAGCATAAGACATGACATTTACAGAAGCACCAAGATCAAGCATTGCTTTTTTAACCAATTTACTACCTATAGTGCAAGAGATAGTAAAAGTACCTGGATCGTTGCACTTGGTAGGCAACGTACTTGGGAGGATTGCGCAGACATTCTCTTTCTTCTTTTCCTCATTCCCTCTGGACTTCCGCTACTTTGTGCACACCAGTTCTTGAGGAATTTTGCATACTTGGGTACTTGACTCACCTCCTCAAGAAGTGGTATGTTCACCATCACCTTCTGGAAGGTTCTCAGGACCTCCTCATCGTCGCTCACCAGAGTAGGCTTCGCAAGCCTACTGGGGAAGGGTGCTTTGGGAACACACTCTTGCACAGTCTTCTCTTTTTTCTCTTCACTCAAATCATCAAGAACAACCGGGCAGGACTCGTTCAAACTGTCCCTCGCTTCCTTCACGGCTCTGGAGGGAACTGATTTCCCACTCCGTAGCTGGATTGAGCTCACGTTCTCACATGAGTTCATAGTGGTTTGGGAAGGAAGCTTCCCAGAGCTCTTGCTCTCAATCTTGCTTATCGACACCGCCATTTGGGTCAGCTGCTTGTTCAGATTTTGCAGCTCTGCTTTATGCGAGTTTAGCTCTTCTCGAGCTTCTTTTTGGAATTGGCTTGTCGATGTAACGATGGTCCGTACCATCTCTTCCAATGAACTGGAGGAACTCGAGGTCTGAGCTTGGGTAGAATTGTTAGGTCTATCATACCACTGACCTTGAAAGCGTTGTTGCCCGTCTCTATTCCCGTAGCGTTGTTGCGTGCTCAATGTGCAAAAGAAATAAGCAATAAGAGAGAGAGAGCACTCAGAACATGCAAGCATACATGATCTTGTAGCAAGTAGTAAGTATTTTTTCATTCGTTTTCCCACAGAGACTTATTATTAGTTACTCGCGAAGTGTGTTGTTAAGCAAGAATGGGTGGATTTGATGGGGTAAATTTGGTTTTTAATTGCCTAATTACTAATGAATATATTAAGGATAGCAACATGAACAAGTGCAAGTCAATGATAAACTTAAATGTAAAGAGAAGAGAATAATAAACGAAGAAGAAAATGGCTAAGCAGAATTTTGAACTTAATAGAATTGCGAGAACAGCAATTTTACCGCAATGTTACTAACAGCGAAAGTGTGTAAAATGGAGAAACAAGGGCTACTAACGACTCCTCTATAGGCATTTTCACACGATTCTCAAGCATTGGATCAACTCACTATGCATCAAACTAACTCATTCTCATGTATCTTCCGATTTCATGCATTAGATTCTTTAGTTTACTCATGTCCAAGTAAGGTCTTAAGCATCTTGTTAAAGCAGTAAGTTATGATTTGTACTAGGAAAACGCCTATTCCTAGGTCGTTTTCTGGTTACCTTGAGAGGCTAGCATGAGTGTATGACTCTGAACTCTTACTCCTTCCAGAGGTTAGGAGTTCTTTGGACAAAATGGATGGCCAATCGAAATTGCCTGTGGGATGAAGCTTACATACAATCAATGCATTCGAGAGCTATCCTACATGCTTGGTTCACGTGTTTTAGCCTATAGTATTGTCATTAGCATGCCCCTATGTGACTTAGCTACTCATGGATGTAGAGAGAACATAATTAATAGATGAAGTAGACATGCTTAGAAGGACATTAAAGACAAAACAGCAAGGAAAAACAGTAGGCAGAGAAGGTAAAGACAAAGTGTGAAATGATGAATTGTACTTTGATTAATCAATTGTTTGAATGAACAAATGAAGACTTAAAGTTACTAACATAAAGACAGAAAGCAACGAAATGAAATGGATTAACTAATGGAAAAGAAATAACAACAAACGGTGCTGGAAATGAAAAGTTAAAGACAGAAAGCAATAAAAGTGAGCTTGAACGCCTCGTCGCAAACGCCTCGGCTGAAGGGAGAGAAAGGTAAGCCTTGCTTGGATGAATCCAATCAGGAGAGAAGATGAATCTTCTCTCCTTCCTATCAGATTGTCGACTCCAACAGCTGAACCTCTCAAACCAACAGACGGAGAAGAGAATGAATGGGAAAGACTGCGCTGCGAAGAGACTTCTACGCTTTCGGATGATGATCAAACCTTCCTCTTTGACCTCCTTTTATAGTGTTCTGCAGATGCGATTGGGCCAAGGAGAACCATCCATCCTCAACGTCGTACTTCAAAATGGATGGAGGAGAAAGAACGAATCCCTGAAATATCGGATTGAAACAGAAAAAGGTTAGCCAACTTACGGATTTCACTTAAAACATTGCGGTTTTAGCAATGTTTCCGCAATGCTTCCGCAATGCACAATTTTCATTCTTTTAACTTCCTTTTTCATTTTTTTTCTTTCCTTTTGCACACAAGTCCTAATTTAGCTTCCTTCTTCTAATTCTCATATATAAGCATAGGTTTAAGCTAAATCCTATCAAAAACACCTAAGAGTGTACATCTTTCTAAGATAAATAAGTCCTAAAAAGGTCACTTTTGGAGACGTAACACTTCCGCTACTTTGTGCACACCAGTTCTTGAGGAATTTTGCATACTTGGGTACTTGACTCACCTCCTCAAGAAGTGGTATGTTCACCATCACCTTCTGGAAGGTTCTCAAGACCTCCTCATCGTCGCTCACCAGAGTAGGCTTCGCAAGCCTACTGGGGAAGGGTGCTTTGGGAACACACTCTTGCACAGTCTTCTCTTTTTTCTCTTCACTCAAATCATCAAGAACAACCGGGCAGGACTCGTTCAAACTGTCCCTCGCTTCCTTCACGGCTCTGGAGGGAACTGATTTCCCACTCCGTAGCTGGATTGAGCTCACGTTCTCACATGAGTTCATAGTGGTTTGGGAAGGAAGCTTCCCAGAGCTCTTGCTCTCAATCTTGCTTATCGACACCGCCATTTGGGTCAGCTGCTTGTTCAGATTTTGCAGCTCTGCTTTATGCGAGTTTAGCTCTTCTCGAGCTTCTTTTTGGAATTGGCTTGTCGATGTAACGATGGTCCGTACCATCTCTTCCAATGAACTGGAGGAACTCGAGGTCTGAGCTTGGGTAGAATTGTTAGGTCTATCATACCACTGACCTTGAAAGCGTTGTTGCCCGTCTCTATTCCCGTAGCTCATGTTAGGATGGTCACGCCAACCGAGGTGTATGTGCTCGAGTAAGGATCATACTTCCTGGGGTTGGAAGCATATCCCCCGATCGCGTTGACCTCCTCCTCTCGGTTACCTCCTATAAACTTCTTCAGTAAGTTTCCAATCTCGGCCACCTGGGCCTTCATTTCAGTCATCTCATGATTCTGGGTCACACTGTGAACTTGCCCCTGTCCACGAATACCGAATTGTTGCGAGTTGGCCGCCATGTTTGCAATTAACTGCTTGGCCTCAATCGGGGTCTAATCAATCAGCGCCCCACCACTCGCGGCATCGATCATCTGTCGATCATGAGGCGTCATACCCTCATAAAAGTATTGGATAAGAAGTTGGTCGGCAATTTGATGATGCGGAAAGCTTGCGCACAGACGCCCAAAGCGTTCTCAATATTCATGAAGGGATTCACCCACATCCTGAGTGATCCCATATATCCTTTTCCTCAAATTTGTGGCAAGAGATGCAGGGAAATACTTCTCAAGAAAGACCCTCTTCATTTCTTGCCATGTCGTTATCGATCCAGAAGGCAGATAATAAAGCCAGTCCTTGGCTTTATCTTTCAGCGTGAAGGGGAATGTGTTAAGTCTCTGAAAGTGACTTATTTAGGACCCATTTAGCTTAAGAAGATGTACACATTTAGGGGTTTTTGTTAGCATTTAGCCTAAACCTATGCTTTAATATGAGAATTAGAAGAAGGTAGCTAATTTAGGACTTATGCACAATAGGTAGAAAAAGGGTTGAAAACCGAAGAAAAGAATGGAAAAATGAGCATTGCGAATGAATTGCGAAAACATTGCGGTGACCGCAATTATTCAAGTTAAAACCGTAAGTTGGCTGACATTTTTCTGTTTAGATCCGACTTTTCAGGGATTCGTTCTTTCTCCTCCATCCATTCTGATATATGACGTTGAAGACTGATGGTTCTCCTTGGCCCAAACGCACCTGCAAACTACTATAAAAGGGGGTCAAAGTCGGAGGTTCAGTCATCATTCGAAGCGCAGAAGTCTTCTCGCAGTCCACCATTTCCATCTGTTTTCCTTTGCCGTTTGTTGGAGTGAGAGTCTCAGCTTTTGGAGTCGATAATCTGATAGGAAGGAGAGAAGATTCTTCTTCTCTCTCGATTGGATTCATCCAAGCACGGCTGACTTTTCATCACCATCATTCGAGGCGACTGCCACGGAGTTTCCTAGCAAACCTTTACTGTTTTTCTGTTCTGTTCTTCTCATTTCCATTTCTGATCACTGTTGTTCTTAGTTTAGCATTTCAATTACTGCATTTCGTTGTTGTCTGCCTTGGATTCAGTTCTTTTAAAGCTTTCCTTTGTTATTCAAACACTTAAAGTAATCGAAGTACAATTCTGCATTTACAGTTTCCATCTTGTTCTGCTACGGTTTTGGCTTACTGTTTTACACACATTTTTCTTCTAAGCATGTCTATCTTATCTACCATTTCTGTTCTCTACATATCCATGAGTAACTAAAATCACTTAGGGGCGTGCTAATGACAGAACTATAGGCTAAAAAACGTGAGTCAAGTAGTCAGTTCAACACTCGAACATTGATTGTATGTAAGCTTCATTCCACGGGCAATTTCGATTGGCCATCCATTTTGTCCAAAGAACTCCTAACCTCTGGAAGGAGTAAGAGTTCAGAGTCATATAATCATGCTAGCCTTTCATGGTAATCAGGAAACGGCCTAGGAATAGGCGTTTCCCTAGTACAAACTAAACACTCCTGTTTTAACAAGATGCTTAAGACCTTACTTTGAAGTCGAGTAAACTTGAGTCTCTAATGCATGGAATCGGACGATACTTGAGATAGAGTGAGTTTGATGTATAGAGAGTTGATCCAAAGCTTGATAATCGTAATAAACTGCCTTTAGGATAGTCATTAGTAGCCCTTAATTCACCCTTTTAATCAGTTTCGCTGCCATTTAATTGCGGATTAATTGCGGTTCTCGCAATTCTGCTAAATTGCATTCTGTGTAGCTGTTTTCTTCTTCGTTTATTGATTCCATCTCTTGTTCTTTGAGCCTGATTTTAACTTTAATTTGTTTATGGTATATTCCTTTACACATTCAGTAAAACTTAGATAATTAAAAACCAATTTTACCCCATCAAATTCATCCCATCTTTCTTAACAAATACACTTCGCGAATAGCTAAAAATGAGTCTCTGTGGAAAAAACGAATGAAATATACTTACTACTTGCTGTGAGACCATGTATGCTTGCATGTTCTAAGTGCTCTCTCTATCCTTTTGCATATTTATCTTTTCACATTGAGCACGCAACAGAATGCCCTTAAATTAAGCTGCTCTTCTGTCACACCTTGGGGCTTCATCCCCGAACAGACACAATGGAACTCCATCAGGTGCTTATTTGCATCCTCTCCTGCATTGCCATGGAAGGAAGGTAATTGGTGAATTAAACAAGATTTCAGCTCGAAATTACCTGCTACCACGGGGTAGTTAATGCACAGAGGTTGCAAATTCAGATCCGGCGCGGCTAATTGCTTTAAAGTCCTCGGCACCTCTCCTTGTGCCATCGCCTCGCCAAAGAAGGGATCCACGCCTCCTTCTTCAAACAGTATTCGCCCCTCCCGGGCCTCTTTTCTCAACCTCCGCTCTTCTCTCTCAATTTCAGGGATATAGTGCAGTCTACTAAACTCAGAAGAACGGGTCATACAACAACAATAATTTTAAACATACAAAAATAAACCGAAATTTTTTCAGAACACAAAAAATCAACAAAAATCCAAATCAAACATAATTTAAATCTTTTTATGCCTTCCCTGGCAACGGCGCCAATTTTGGTGGTCACGGATTTGGGAATATCCGTTATATTCACAGGCTGTCGAAGCCTGACCAAAATGAATTTATAAGCCTATTGACCTTAGCTTTGCAGCTAGTGGCAACAGGGTCGATCCATAGAGAAGGACTGATCAGATTGAAATTGATAGTTCAAATTGTAAATTGATTAATTAATTGGTGTTGTAACAAGGGGATTTTGACATGCAAGAGAAGAAATAATTTGCTAGCGGGGAGATTGAAGAAAGAGAGATTAAAAAGTGTTCGATTCGGGAAGTCTCGGGATTTCGCTAGGCATTCTAATATTTATCATTTAATTCACTCAAAATTAAGGCCAATTAACTTGTCATGCACGCGGTCGGTTACCCGGGACGCCCTAAGGTAATCGGCTCCATATTAATTAATTAGAGCACAAAGTCCTAATCAAACATTATTCAGAGTCTCATTAGAGTGATCAGCCCCAAATTGACTCTAAACAGTCACAAGCTAACCGCGACGAACATTCGAATATGCAATCCTATTGCTAACTGGCTACCCACCAACACTAAAGTACCCAACAATTATCATGCATATATCGATACTCCGATTTGTTTCATTGTTCTGTGTTACTAGGCGAAAAGGAGAGGCAAGGCATCGCTAATCTTTAACTCTAACACATGCTAGAAAACCCGATTGTCCGTCGTTGAAATCTAACACATGCATTGGATTACGAAAGAACAATAAATGCATACGAAATCAAAGCCTAATCAGAACCAATTGCATTAGATTATCAAAGTATAGAAGCCTAACTAAAATCCCTAAACCACCCCGAATCGCACACAGTACCTTAGCCGACCATGGAGAGGGTCGTCACAAACGCTCCCACGGATGTCTTGGCCATGGTCTCAAGCTCAAATACAATGGAAAGCTCCAAAAACAAGCCACAAATGGTGGAGCAAATGTAAAAATGGAGAAAAAGCCGAGAGGAAGAAGATGATGGGAGAGGATGGCTGCAAAAATCGTCATCCAGCCTCTTTAAATCCGTCGGAGCGTTGAGACGCTGGGACAGCGTCGCGACGCTGCGACCTAAATTATCAGCGCGCGCCTCGCGATGGCGTCGAGACGCTGGGCGAGCGTCTCAACGCTGCCCCGATGATTTCCAGCGCGCGCGCCCCTCGGAGCGTCTCGACGCCGCAGCAGGGTCTCGACGCCAGGCAGCGTTGAGCAAGCGTCTCGACGCTGTCTGCTCGACGCTTGCTCTCGGGTTTGGGCTGGAAAATTGCCTCTCCTAGGCAATTTTGGTCCGGTTCTTCTTGAGTAAGCTTGCCCTTTTTCCCGATGCACTCCCAGGGCATTAAAACACCGCTTTTAGCTACGGAACGAGTCCAATGGACACATGAGCTCCTCGCCACAATTCTCCTACAAACGAGACATATTAACTAATTAAATACGACATTTAGCTAGAATTAGGGAGTGATAATTAGCTCCAAAATGGAGTTATCAGTCGTGTACACAACATAGCATACATCATACTTCCAACTGCCGATGCATAGGGAATGCGTCTCATATCCTCAACTTCTTTGAGGTGTTTTAGGACACTGTTCCTTCGACAAGTGAATTCCATGCCTGAAGGGTAGCAAACCCCTCTTGGAATTCTGCATCTTATATCTTGACAACATCATGTCAATATAGGATGCTTGAGACATGGCTAATGTTCTATTCTTGAGGTTCCGAACTATTTGGATCCAAAGAATATATTGAGCTTCTCCCAAATATTTCATTTGGAATTGAGTTGCTAGACATTTTTTGACGTCAGTCACGCATCTTACATCATTCCCAATGAGTAAGATATCATCGACGTATAACACGAGGAATGCAACAGATGTTTTGACAATCTTCTTGTAAACACAAGGTTTTTTCAATGTTTTGTTTAAAACCATAAGATTTGATCGCAGTATCAAACCTTATATTCCAGCATCTAGATGCTTGTTTCAACCCATAAATGGATCATTTAAGCTTACAAACTTTTTGTTCTTGATGTTGTATTATAAACCCCTCTAGTTGAGACATATAGATACTCTCTTCAAGATTGTCATTCAGAAAGGCTGTCTTGACATCCATTTGCCAAATCCCATAATCATAATATGTGGCAATGGACAAGAGTATTCTATTTGATTTTAACATGACAACAGGAGAGAAGGTTTCATCATAGTCTACCCCCTCTCTCTTGGTATAACCCTTTGTCACTAATCGAGCTTTAAAGGTCTGTACCTTACCAGTTTGGTCTCGTTTCCATTTGTAGATCCATTTACAACCAATAGGTTTTACCCCATCTGGTTGATCTACAAGTTCCCAGACCGAATTAAAGTCCATCGACTCCATTTCGAGGTCCATGGCTTTATTCCACTGATCTTTGTCAACATCATTCATTGCCTGTTTATAGGTCAATGGATCCTCTATTCCATCATCTGGTATGATGATTTGAGTTTCTACTAAACCCATTTAACGGTCAGGTTGTTGCACAACCCTCCCACTACGTCGAGGCACTCTCAACTCTTGAGATGGATGTAAGTAATCAGAATTATTAGCTCCATCAAGAACTCTTGTTGATCTATCTATAGCTTCTTTAGAAATTTCACGCAATACTAGTTTACTGCGAGGTTGATGATCTCGCATGTGATTTTCTTCGAGAAAAGTAGCATTTGTCGATACAAATACTTTATTTTCTTTTGGATCGAAGAAGTATCCAACTTTCGATTCTTTCGGGTAGCCTATGAATAAACATACATTTGAACGACGTTCCAATTTCTTAGGGTTTTGCACCGACACATGTGTCGGGCATCCCCAGATCCTGAAGTGACGTAAACTAGTTTTACGCCCTCTCCATAACTCATAAGGTGTTCCAGTAACACTTTTAGACGGAACATTGATCAAAATGTAGGCAGCAGTCTCTACTGCATATCCCCAAAACGAATCACGCAAATGAGCATAGCTCATCATCGATCGAACCATGTCTAACAAGGTTCTGTTTCTTCTCTCCGATACACCGTTTTGCTGAGGCGTACTAAGTGTAGAGAGTTGTGACTGGATTCCATGCTCTATCAAATAGTCCTAGAATCTCAGGTCCATGCACTCTCCACCTCGATCTGATCGAAGTGTTTTAATTGTTTTACCTAATAAGTTCTCAACTTCAGCCTTATACTCCTTGAACTTTTCAAAAGCTTCGGACTTATGATGCATTAGGTAAACATAACTGTACCTTGAATAATCATCTATGAAATTGATGAAGTATTCATATCCTCCTTGTGCTTTGACATTCATTGGTCCACAGAGGTCCAAATGCACGAGTTCTAAGGATTCTTTGAATCTAAGACCTTTTCCAGTAAAAGATCTTTTCGTCATTTTTCCCTCAAGACAAGACTCTCACATGCTGGTAAAGAGTTGTCTTCTAACTGGCTTAGATGACGATTCTTAACCAATCTCTCAATCCTATTGAGATTAATGTGGCCATGTCTTAGGTGCCAAAGATATGTACTTGAAGAAACTTTATGCCTGTTGTTTCGCGTCTCAGCCATTTTAAACATCTCGATATTTAAAATAGCTTTTGCTCAGGTCGGTTTTAACTTATATAAGTTGTTTTCTAGTTTTGCAGAACAAATAGGAATACCTCTTTTGTTAATGAACACTTCATTAATTTCAAAAGATACTTTATACAATTGTTCTAAGAAACAAGAGATAGATACAAGATTCCTTTTCATTCCATGAACAAGGTACACATTATCTAATATAATGAATCTATCTCCAAAAAACAACTTCAAATATCCCACTGATTTTGCTGAGACAACCTCACATGTTCCAACCCTGAGAGTTATCTCGCCTTCCGCAAGCGTTCTACAGGAACTAGTTTCCTGAAAAGAAGAACAAATATTATTAGTGGCCTCTGAATCCAGTATCCAGGAAGAGTCATCACTCTCCACTATACATGTTTCAATAACTAGTAAATCATATTTACCTTGTTTTGCGTTTTCAGCTTTCTTCTCTACAAGGTACTGTTACGTCTCCAAAAGTACATATTTTAGGGACTTGTTTACTATAGAATTGTGTAAACTCTTAAGCGTTTTTGTTAGAATTTAGCTTAATACATGCTTAAATATGAGAATTCAAGGAATGAGGCTAAATTAGGACTTGTTTGTAAAAGGAACGAAAAAGAATCAAAAACGAAGTTAAAAGAGTTGAAATTGTGCATTGCAGGAAAATTGCTGAAACATTGCTGTCTCCGCAATATTTAAGCTGCGAATGTTAAGTTGTTTCAACCGTCTGCCGTTTTGTTGCGATCTTTCAGCCGCCCAATTTCTCCCCTGCTGCCACGTGGAGGGACGTCGTTCAGAATGGATGGTTCTCCTTGACTGAAGAGTACCTGCAAAGAGCTATAAAAGGAGGTCAAGGGGGAAGGAGAACAACAAGCTTGGAAGCGTAGAACTCTCCATCTCAACGCAGTTTCTCTCCATTTTCTATCCCGTTTGTTGGAGTGAAGGAATCAGCTTTTGGCGATCCTTCTTCTCTTCTGATTGGATTCATCCCCAAAAACGCTAACCTTCCCCTTCATCCAAGGCGCTTGCGGCGAGGAGTTCACGCACACATTTACACTGCTTTCTACTGCTTTCTGTCTTCCATTTTCTCTACTGTTGCTGTTATTTACTTCTGTTTGCTGTCATTTGTTCTGTTCGTCTTCATTTGCTTAGTCTTTATTGTTTTACAGTCTTTGCACATTAAGCTTTGAATCTTATTTTAATAGAGGAATCATCTACAACTTTGCAAGTTTCTTATCACTTTCTGTCTTTCTTTTGCTTTCATTTACGTATTGTTAATCATGCTTAAACAATTTAGTATTTCCACTTCCACATCATCCATGAGTAGCTAATCACCCAAGGGTCTGCTAATGATGAATCTATAGATAGAAATACGTGAATTCAGCATGTAGGATAGCTTCAAATACATTGAATGTATGTGTACTTCATCCCACGGGCAATTTCGATTGGCCATCCATTTTGTCTAAAGAACTCCTAACCTCCGGAAGGAGTAAGAGTTCAGAGTCGTCCATTCATGCTAGCCTTTCATGGTATCCAGAAAACGACCTAGGAATAGGCGTTTTCCTAGCACAATTCATTAACTTGCTTATATAAATAGATTCTTAAGTCTTACTTGGATATGAGTGAACTAAAGGATCTAATGCATGTAATCGAGAGATGCATGAGAATGAGTTAAATTGATGCATGATAAGTTGAGCTACTGCTGAATAATCGTATGAAAAAGTCTATAGAGGAGTCGTTAGTTGACCTTGTTTCCCCATCTCACCCTTAAAACGTTGTTAATTTAATTGCTAGATAATTGTTGTCTGCGCAATTCTTTTGTTCTGTTTTTGCCTTAGCCATTTTTCCAGCATTTCACTTTTGCGATTTTATTGCTAGCAAATTGCTTTCTCCGCAATTCTTTTTCCTCTACATTCAAGTTCATCTGTTTACTTGCTTTCGTTTATGCTTGCATATCTCGTATATTCTTCATTAGTTAGGCACATTAATCTCCAATTCACCCCATTTAAGCCACCCTTTCTAATTTAGCATCTCACTTCGTTAGTAACTAAGAATAAATCTCTCTGGGAAATCGAATGAAAAAATACTTATTACTTGCTACAAGACCATGTATGCTTGCATGTTCTGAGTGCTCTCACCTCGCATTTTTATTTATACACTGAGCACGCAACAAGTTTTTGGCGCCGCTGCCGGGGATTTTGTTTAGTAAACACGATTTGTGTTATTTTAGAAGAACTTAATTGATTGTAAGATATGTGCTGAATACGTGAGCTTAATTTGTTTACTATCATTTTCAGGCACAGAGAGAAACTTTGCAGATGAAAAACGTATGTGTACGACAAAGTAAATGAATACGCTGCAGAACTTAATTGGAGGAAGAGTTTGCCCACAACAGTTTGAAGAATTTTATCAGCCATGTGCTTATTGTGGGGATAATCATAACTTAGAGAATTGCCCAACATTGAATTATCAAGAGAGGCAATATCAACAAAGCTATGACAACCATTATTCGTACATGTGTGAACATGATCAGTGGCAACTCTCAAATAATCCTTGGGAAGAGCATGTGCAAATTGCTCATTATGAAGAGTTCCCCCAACATGAAGACTATCAACATTATGCCCCAACTCCAAATGAAGAATTATCACCAACTTTGGAGGCGCTATGGATAGAATTCATGGAAAGGAATGATGCATCCATGAGGAGAATTGATGTGCAATTAGCCCAGCTCACAAATAACTTACAAGATCTACTTGCTATAGAAAAATCACCACCACCATGCCCTCAGATGTTTGATCTTTATGATGATGACTCCTTTGTTACCTTCGAATCTGAGAAGAGTGATCGAATGGAATCTCCATATAAAATGGTGGAGTTGGTGAAAGTTGAGAAAAATGAAATTGTGCTGGGTGAGGCCAAAGAGACTAATGCGCTGCTTGAGGAACAAGAATTTGAAATGTTTGAGGTTGCAGCAAGCTTCTCCAGCAATGAAAGAGCTGAGCCACCACAACCACAAATGCTCCAGCTGAAGGAGTTAGAAAGAGATGTGCCAGAAAAAGAACTCTCATCGCATCAAACCTATGTTGTACCAACGCACATAAAGTACAAACCTTGGGATGTTATAACATGAAGTCTCTTTGAAAGAATTAACAATTTCAAGGTGTGGCAGAATGTCCGACCCCGTAAATCAAGACTTAAGTATCTTAAAGGAGCAGAAGTGATGCCTCGAAAAATTGAAAAATATACATATGAGGCAGATTGACAAGGGAGATTTCTGATCCCTAAACTCTTAAATTAGGATTTTATCATGCTTTGCTTAGATATCGTATGTTAGGAGTAGTTTATTTTTGAAATATTTATTATGTGCCAACAATCATAGTCGTTTAGCATGAATTGATGATGCACAGTGGGCATATAGGCTAGTTTATGGAAAAACATGTCATCTTCTCTTTGAATTAGAAAACAAAGCCTTTTGGGGCTTTAAAAGAGTTGAATTTTTGCATAACCGATGCGGGAACATTGCGGTCTCTGCAATTGCATGAGTTGGATGAACTAAGACACATGTCATATGAAAATGCTAAAATGTATAAAGAAAAAACTAAGATTTGGCATGATAGTAGACTTAGGTTTAAGGACTTTAAAAAGGGGCAGCATGTCTTATTATTCAACTCACGGTTAAGGTTATTTTAAGGCAAACTTAAGTCTAGATGGTCAGGTCCTTTTGTGATTACTAACGTTTTTGTTCATGGTGCTATTGAGATTCGGAACCTACACCAAGGGCAGCCGTTCATGGTGAATGGTGCGAGGTTGAAGCATTACTATGGGAAAGGAGATGTGCAGACACTCTCGGCCTTCCTCCTATCTGAAGCCTAAAGGATCGAATCGAGAAGGGATGAGTGGCCACTGAGCTCATCCATCAGAAGGCTATGCCTTAGAATTTTTCTTTAAGTATTTTTCGATTGTGTTTTGTTTGTTTATTTTTGGGTTTTAATTACGGATTTTTGTTTTGATTAAAAGGATATTAGTGGGAGATCTTTAAGAAGCAATGAGGGAGATGAATCGAGGGGAGAAGATCCACAAAGAAGATCTGGCAAATTCAGAGATTTGGTTGCTAAATCTTGCAACTTCAATCAAGAAAATCCTAACGGCTATGCGGATTAATTGCGGAGTACGCAACAGAAAATAGTCGTTGGAGAGTACTTGAGTACAAATAGCCGTCGTTGGGGGATCCCTGCCCTCTACGTTTCTCAAACCGTTGGAACTTCAGATACTCAGCCTTCTTCTTCCTCTGCATTCTCCAAACTCAGATCTCAAAGAAACAACAATGGTTTCAACACGAGCAGATCGATCCACACCCAAGAAAGCGTCGCCTGACGCAGAAGAAGTTGTGAGGGAGGCGCTGCTTTCCTTAGTAGACGCCGGTACTGAGGTACCTGCTGGTCCCTCTGATCCAGTCGGTACTCCGAAGAAAAGGAAGTGGAAAGTTGCGGTGGAGGACTCACCGATCAAAGAAAAGGTAACTCCCAGCGAGGAGAGCCGAGGGAGTGGCCGCCCATCATATGAGACGGCCAGGCAGAGCCCCGAACCTTCTCCATAGACGCCGGAGCCTGAAGCTCCACCTGAAGAGCACCAAGATTCGGTGCCAAGCAATGAGCCGGCGGTGGAAGAAGAGGTGTTCTCCCCCTTGAGGGATGTCAGTCTTGACAGCCCTGTGGAGGGGGGAAGGAAGGACTCCATGGACGAGACACTGGGGGATTGCCTCCAACATCTAGCCACCAAGGCACGACACAAGAAGAATGCCCCAGTGATTGTCAAGGACAAGCGGCCAAATGCCTCCAAACGAGCCAAGAAGAAGAAGGTTGGAGTTGAAGATGAAGATTGAGGCCTCTGAGTCGGCCAAAACAAAAGAAAGGGGGAAGAGGAAGATGTACCCAGAGGACGAACCTCAAGCTGCGAGGTACGTCTCCCAAGAAGCAGAGGTCAAGGGCCACGAATTGATGAAGAAGGAACTCCTCCACGAGCGAGGATTCCTTGATGCATTGGCGGACCTGCCGCAATTTTTGCGCGCAGGGATCATCAACCATGGCTGGGAGGAACTCTGCAGGCCTCCAATCCCAGCATATCCTGATATGGTGTACGATTTCTACGCCAATCTCACACACCCTGAAGCGTGCCTATCAACAGTGAGGGGGGTAGAAATTGACTTCTCTGCCAACGCCATCAATAAGGCCTACGCTCTCAAAGGGCATACATATTCTGAGTATGCCAAGATCATTGACTCACCGTTTGAGGCAGTCTTAGAAGAGGCCTTGCACACAATCGGCAAACCTGAGGCAGCTTGGGCGGTCTCACGGAATGGAAAGCACACCCTGATTAGTGCAACCCTTCGAGACAAGGCGGTTGTCTGGTTCTCTCTTGTGCGCAGACGCATCTCCCCTGTGACGCACGAAACGACTATCAACCAGGGGCGATCGTTGCTGCTCTATGCCATCATGCGGGGACTCACCATTGATGTTGGTGAAGTCATTGCTGCCTCCATCATTGACTGCTCAAAGAAAGGTAAGGGCCAACTCTTCTTTCCTAATATTATTACTAAACTCTGCTTACGTGCAGGTGTGCCTATTGCGAGGGATGAGAGGCAGTTGGCTTACACAGGACACCTGGAGCTGCCCACAATCTTAAGGATGAGAAGACGGGGTAATATGGAGTTTGAAATGGACGGCCTGGTGGTAACAAGATTTTGGAATATCCTGTTTAAATTCGGGTTGTCGAGACCCGCCAAAATACAATTTATAAGCCTATTATCAATAGCTTTGCAGCCAGTGGTAACAGGGTCGATCCACGGAGAAGGAAATGATTGAAATTAAATTGAAATTGAATTAATTGATCAATTGGGTTCTTGTAACGGGGGGATGTTTAAAAATGCAAAATAGAGAATTAAACGCTAACGGAGAAATAAAAGAGAGGAAGAGAGACGAGGGCACGGTTTGGGGATTTTCGGGATTTATTTGTTAGACATTCTACAACTTATCATTTAATACAATCCTAAGGCTAGCAGTTTCTAATACACGCGGTCGGTTACCCGGGAAACCCCAAAGTAACCGGCTCCATAGCAATTAATCAGACCACACAGTTCTAATCAAACATTATCTAAAGCCTCATTAGGGTGATCAGCCCCGAATCGACTCTAAACAGTCACTAGCATACCGCGACAGACATTCGATCACGTAATCTAGTTGCTAACTGGCTACCCGCCAACGTTGTATGTAACCAACAACCATCATGCATGACTCGATACTCCGATTTAATTTTATTATTCTGTGTTACTAGTCGAATAGTGAGAGGCACGACATCGCTACTCTTTAACGCTAACATATGCTAGAAAAACACGATTGTCAGTCGGCGAAATCTAACATATGCATAGGATGAAGGAAGAACAATAAATGCATACAAATCAGCAACCAAGTTGGAAATTAAAGCATGGATTATCAAAGCATAGAAATCTAACAAATAATCCCTCAAATTATCCCAAACCGTTCACTATACCTTAGCCGTCCATGGGACGGAATGTCATCACCGCTCCGAGGAAGGCCATGGAAGTCATCTCTAAGCTATTACAAATTAAGAGCTCCAAAACATGCCACAAATGGCGGAGCTAAGCTAAAAAATGGAGAAAAGTCGAGAGGAAGAAGATGAAGTTCGGAAAAATGGTGAAAGAATTGCTGCAAAAATCGTCCTACAGCTTCTTTAAAATCGTCGTAGCGTCGAGACGCTAGGGCAGCGTCGCGACGCTACGACCTAAGTAATCCGCGCGCGCCTCGCGATGGCGTCGAGACGCTAGGCGAGCGTCTCGATGCTGGCCCAATGATTTCTTGCGCGCGCCTCCTCCGGAGCGTCTCGACGCTGTTGCTCGACGCTTGCTCTCGGGTTTGGGCTGGAAAATTGCCCTCCTAGGCAATTTTGGTCCGGTTCTTCTTGGATCACTTTGCCCTTTTCCCGATGCACTCCCGAGGCGTTAAAACACCGCTTTTAGCTCCAAAACGGGTCCAATGGACGCACGAGCTCTTTTCCGCAAATCTCCTATAAACGAGAATAATTAAACAATTAAATGCGGAATTTAGCTATAATTAGGAAGTGAATAATAGCTCCAAAATGGAGTTATCAAACACCCCCAACTTGAATCTTGCTAGTCCTCGAGCAAGGCTAATAAAGAAAATGACTCTAAGGACACGCTTACATGCTACTAACTCAAATCTCAATGCATTTTACAAATTCAAACACAACATAATCATGAAAGCAATCCGTGCATGCATTTACTACGAACATATCAAAAATTAACTATCGCTCCCTAACGTGTGTGTGTGCTAGACAACCTATCCTAAACCCACATAAGCCCGAAAAACCACATGCAACACATCATCCCGTTTTCCCCCTACTTTTAGCGTTTAAGAACAGTCTACACTTGACTTACACGAGAGAGAGTAGCAAACTAAGAGACCTAAAAATTTTCTCTTTCCTTTTTCTTTTCACGAGTACTTTGTACTCTTTATTAAGGTTCTTTGAACCCAACAATTTATTCTCTTTTTCTTTCCAACCTCGAGTTGCCTAGCACGTCAAATTCATGCATAAACTTCACGTTTTTAAGGACTAACGCTCACTTCTTAGGTGCACCAATAAGAAGGAGGAGCGCTGTTGCGTGCTCAATGTGTAAAGATAAATAAGCAAGAAAGTAGAGAGAGCACTCAGAACATGCAAGCATACATGGTCTCACAGCAAGTAGTAAGTATATTTCATTCGTTTTTTCCACAGAGACTTATGTTTAGCTATTCGCGAAGTGTATTTGTTAAGAAAGATGGGGTGGATTTGATGGGGTAAAATTGGTTTTTAATTATCTAATTTTTGCTGAATGTGTAAAGGAATATAACATAAACAAATGCAAGTTGAAATTAGACTCAAAGGACAAGAGATGGAATTGATAAACGAAGAAGAAAACAGCTAAACAGAATGAAAATTTAGCAGAATTGCGGGGACCGCAATGTTTCCGCAATCAAACAGCAGCGAAAGTGTGTAATTGGGTGAGTTAAGGGCTACTAATGACTATCCTATAGGCATTATTATACGATTCTCAAGCACTGGATCTACTCTCTATGCATCAAACTCACTCTATCTCATGTATCGTCCGATTCCATGCTTTAGATTCCTAAGTTTACTCGACTTCAAAGTAAGGTCTTAATCATCTTGTTAAAACAGAAGTGTTTAGTTTGTACTAGGGAAACGCCTATTCCTAGGCCGTTTCCTGATTACCATGAAAGGCTAGCATGATTATATGACTCTGAACTCTTACTCCTTCCAGAGGTTAGGAGTTCTTTGGACAAAATGGATGGCCAATCGAAATTGCCCGTGGGATGAAGCTTACATACAATCAATGCTTCGAAGGCGATCCTACATGCTTGGTTCACGTTTTTTAGCCTATAGTTCTGTCATTAGCATGCCCCTAAGTGACTTAGCTACTCATGGATATATAGAGAACAGAAATGTAAGATGAAACAGACATGCTTAGAAGGGAAATAAACTTAAAACAGCAAGACAAAACCGTAGCAGCAGAAGAAAGAAACCGTGAAATGAAACTTGCACTCTGATTACTTTGAATGTTGAACGAACAAAGAGAAACTTAAAGGCAGTAATTCAAAGACAGACAACAACGAAATGCAGTAACTAAAACACTAAACTAGGAACAACAATGATCAAAACTGGAAATTAGAAGAAGAACGACAGAAAACAGTAAAATGGCGCTTGAAAGCTTCGTTGCAGTCGCCTCGAATGAAGGGGATGAAAGGTCAGCCTTGCTTGGATGAATCCAATCGAGAGAGAAGAAGAATCTCCTCTCCTTCCTATCAGATTATCGATTCCAACAGCTGAGACTCTCACTCCAACAGACGGCAAAGGAAAACAGGGAGAAAAAGTGGACTGTGAGAAGGCTTCTACGCTTTCAGATGATGATCAAACCTCCGACTTTGGCCCCCTTTTATAGTAGTTTGCAGGTGCGTTTGGGCCAAGGAGAACCATCAATCTTCAACGTCATATATCAGAATGGATGGAGGAGAAAGAACGAATCCCTGAAATTACGGAAATTAACAGAAAAGGATCAGTCAACTTACGGTTTTCACTTGAATAATTGCGGCCTCAGCAATGTTTTCGCAATGCTGTCGCAATGCAGTTTTTTCATTCTTTTCCTTCGGTTTTGAACCCTTTTCTTTCCTATTGTGCATAAGTCCTAATTTAGCTACCTTCTTCTCATTCTCATATTTAAGCATAGGTCTAGGCTAAATGCTATCAAAAACACCTAAAAGTGCACATCTTCTTAAGCTAAATGGGTCCTAAATAAGTCACTTTCAGAGACTTAACACACCCCCAAACTTAAGGCTTTGCTTGTCCTCAAGCATACTAAGGACTTCCCTAGGCTGCTGTTTTTCCCTCTTTAACCACCTACTGACTCCCTTATACCCCTATCTATAGCACTGCTGTCCTGTGACACCCTTCTCAGTTCAAAACTCCCCTAGCTTCTTCTGACTTTGCCTGCCTAACACTCACCTGCTTTTATTAACTCCCTACAACTGATCTATTCGCTTTTGTCATATCATGCCATTATCCCTAAGGTTTCAAATTCTGCCTAGCTTTACCTCAGACTCAGTACATGCTTCTAGCTTTATTTTTAATGTGTCTAGGATTCCTTAGAGTCATGCCAGTCTTAGTATTAACGGTGACAGTGGTACTTTTAAAGAACAACCTAAACCCTGGCATCACTACATTGGATAAACACTCATCTCCCTAAACACCCCTACAAGTTATAACTTTGTGCTTAGCTAATTGAGGATCAGAGTTCTTTTTAAATAGGACATCTAAGCCACAAAGTTATAACTCCTAGGTATACATTCTTTTTTCCTTTTCTTTTTTTTACTTAGGTGGGGCCTATCCTTTGGTTGCCTTTTGATGCAATGCCACTACACTTGGCACTGATTACTTAGCAACCTAAGAGAGACCCCCCTCTTTATTCTATTTTTCATTTTTTCTTTTTTTTTTCAGTTCATCATTTTTTTTGTAAAGGAGAAGAAGAATGCTTATGTTTCTAAGGGAGAGAGGAATGTTCCTAGGCCTAGGGTGGCCTCCCCCAAACTTCAACTACTCATTGTCCCCAATGAGTGTCTGAGGTGGCACACCCCCAAACTTGTCCTAGAAGCATCTAGTCTAAAGTAAAACAAAGAGAATCTAAAAGCCCTAGGTATAGACAGAACATTTAAAAGAAAATATCACAGCAGCAGGAATTAAAAAAACAGACAGTTAAGGGCTTAAAGCTGTGCATGCTGAGCTTTGTAGAGGTCGATTTAAACTATCTAAGGGTGTCCTATGACACTCATCCAGCATGCATTTAGATAAGCTATATAAGGCAGTCATGTTAGCAGGAAAAGATAGAATTTAAACAGATCACAGCCTAGCTAAACAGACAGTCCAAAACATGCATTTAGTCATGAAAATTGCGGGTACCGCAATTATTTCGCAATTAGATCAGGGCAGATATAGCATTGATTAAGGCCCCTAAGCATGCTTTTTCCAGTCACTCAAGCTTCCTAAAAATAAAACTAAACTATCCTACCTAGTCAGCTAACATCAGACTATACTAAGCAAAAGAAAAAACATAAAACTAAACATCTAAAACAGATCAAAATTGAACCAAAAACAGCATAATTCACATGGTCCTATCAGAAAGAAGAAAATTGTTTTTTTTTTTTTCTAAGGGAACAGCAATACTCCCTTTAGTGCACTTCAACCCAGCACTTAAACTTCTTCATCCTCATCTGGTTGCCGTGGTCGTGGGGGCACCCATGGAGTCAGGAGATTTGTGGGGAAGTCAGGGAAGATGCACCCCAGTTGGTCTGCAACTTCCTTGTCCCTCGCCTGCGCATAAGTGGCCCATTGAGCCATTCTCCTCTGCATATCCATCAGGCAGGCCATGGATAGGGACTGTTCAGCAGCCAGCCTATCCAGTTCAAACTCCATATTCCCCTTCCTTCTCAGCCTCAGGTTAGCAGGCAGCTCCAAGTGGCCCGTGTAGGCCATCTGCTGCTCCAGGCGCTCGGTGGGGACTCCTGCAAGCAAACATAGTTTGGTTATGGTATTAGGGAAAAACAGTGGTCCCTTACCTTTCTTGGCGCATTCAGCAATGGCCGCAGTGATGACTTCTCCCACATTGATCGTGAGACCTCTCATTATCGCATACACCAGCAGCGATCGGCTCTAGTTGATTGTAGTCTCGTGAGTCACAGGGGACAATCTCCTTCGCACGAACGAAAACCAAACAGCTGCCTTAGCCGTGAGGTTGGCACTCATGAGAGTGTGCCTCCCATTGCGTGACACGGTCCAGGAAGCTTCAGGCTGGCCAATGGTGCGAATGGCCTCTTCCAGCACTGCCTCAGTAGGCTCATCAACGATCCGTGCATAATCTGTATGTGTTTGGCCTTTGAGACCATAGGCTTCGTTGATGGCCTTGGCTGAGAAATCCACCTCTACCCCTCTTTTATTTGGCTCGATCGTTTTTTGATTTTTAAAGCTGGGATTACTCTCCTTGATTCCCTCTTTCGATTCCCTACAAAAAGAAATAAAAACAAAATCAAATACGTAATTAAAATCACACAACAAAACACACAAATGACAACCGAAAAATCGCAAAAAATAAACTAAGGCATGAGCCTTATGTTGACGAGCACAGTAACCACTCGTCCTCTCTCGTTCTCATTGTCACGCTTCAGTCAAGAGGAAGGCCGAGAGAGTCTTCACATCTCCTTCCTCATAGTAATGCTTCAACCTCGCCCCATTGACCATAAATGGCTGACCTTGCTGCAAGTTCTTTATCTCTATGGCACCATGAACAAACACATTAGTAATCACAAATGGACCCGACCATCTAGACTTAAGTTTCCCTGGAAATAATTTCAACCGTGAGTTAAACAACAACACAAGTTGACCCTTCTTAAAGTCCTTAACTCTAAGTCTACTATCGTGCCAAATCTTGGTCTTTTCCTTGTACATCTTAGCATTTTCATAGGCCATATGTCTAAGCTCATCAAGCTCATGTAATTGTAAAGACCTTAGTGTTCCTGCATCTTTTACACAAAAATTCAATTCCTTCATGGCCCAAAATGCTTTATTTTCTAACTCAAGTGGTAAGTGACAAGTCTTGCCATAAACCAGCCTATAAGGGGACATTCCTAGAGGTGTCTTATATGCTGTCCTATAAGCCCAAAGTGCATCCTCAAGCTTGAAGGACCAGTCTTTCCTATTAGGTTTGACTACTTTTTCTAGGATGTTCTTAATTTCCCTATTTGAGATTTCAGCTTGGCCATTTGAGTGTGGGTGATAAGGAGTGGCTACTCTATGTCTAATGTTATACTTAGCCAATACTTTCTCCATAGCCTTGTTAATAAAATGTGACCCCTCATCACTAATGATGGCACGAGGTGTCCCAAACCTAGTAAAAATGTGCCTATGCAAGAAGTTGGTGACTGTTTTAGCATCATTATTAGGACATGCTTTGGCCTCTACCCACTTGGACACATAATCCACTGCCACTAATATGTAGAGGTTACCTGATGATGGAGGGAATGGTCCCATGAAGTCAATGCCCCATACATCAAAGAGCTCCAACTCTAAGATGTAGGTGAGGGGCATCTCATCCTTCCGACTGAGGTTACCTGTTCTTTGGCATTCATCACAGCTGTGGGCGTAATTGTGGGCATCCTTGAAGATTGTTGGCCAATAGTAGCCACTCTGAAATACCTTTGCAGCTGTTCTTTGGCCACCAAACTGTCCACCATAAGGAGATGCGTGACAGTGCTGCAGCACAGACTTCGCTTCAGCAGCTGAAACACACTTCCTTAGCAAGCCATCAGCACAGGTTCTGTACAGTGTGGGGTCGTCCCAGATGAATTTCCTTGCTTCATGAAGGAACCTCTTCTTCTCTTGTCCTCCCTTGAACACTGGTAATACCTGTGATGCACGGAAGTTAGCAATGTCAGCAAACCAAGGTTCCTCATCGTTATCACGATGAGTCAAAGCAAAGACATGTTCATCAATAAAAGCATCAGAAATTGCGGGGTCCGCAATTTTGTCGCAATTGTGCTGCAATCGAGACAGGTGATCTGCAACCACGTTTTCACATCCTTTCTTGTCCCGAATGTCCAAATCAAATTCCTGCAGCAATAACACCCATCTAATCAACCTAGGCTTGGCATCAGCCTTCCTCATAAGATATTTCAAGGCAGAATGGTCAGTGTATACAATTGTCCTAGTGCCTACAATATAGTTTCTGAATTTTTCGCAAGCAAACACTACAGCAAGCATCTCTTTTTCAGTAGTGGTATAATTACATTGAGCCTCATTCAAGGTCTTACTAGCATAATATACAGGGTGTGTTAGCTTGTCAATCTTCTGGCCTAACATCACTCCTACAGCATAGTCACTGGCATCACATAACATTTCAAAGGGAAGATCCCAATTTGGTCCTACTATGATAGGGGCTATGACTAGTGCTTTCTTAAGGGTGGTCCAAGCTACTACACATTCCTTAGAGAAGATGAATGGCCTATTTAATTCTAGAAGCTCACACAGAGGCTTGGCTATCTTAGAAAAGTCCTTGATGAACCTTCTGTAGAAGCCAGCATGCCCTAAGAAACTCCTAATGGCCTTGACATTCTGAGGCTCTACCAACTTCTCTATGATCTCTATTTTGGCCCTATCGACCTCCACTCCAGCTCTTGACACTCTATGACCTAAGACAATCCCTTCATCTACCATGAAGTGACACTTTTCCTAATTAAGGACTAAGTTAGTCTCTTCACATCTAGCTAAGACTTGTCTTAAATTATCTAGACAGTTGGTGAATGAATCCCCAAAGACTGAGAAGTCATCCATGAATATTTCTATCATGGACTCATCCAACTCAGAGAAGATTGCCATCATGCACCTTTGGAAAGTTGCCGGTGCATTGCATAAGCCAAAAGGCATTCTGCGAAAGGCAAAAGTTCCAAAAGGGCAAGTGAAGGTAGTCTTCTCTTGGTCTTTGGGGTCTATAGTAATCTGGTTATAGCCAGAATAACCATCTAAGAAACAATAGTAGGCTCTACCAGCTATTCTGTCTAACATCTGGTCAATGAATGGTAGAGGGAAGTGGTCTTTTTTAGTTTCTTTATTTAATTTCCTGTAATCCATGCACACTCTCCATCCTGTGACAGTCCTAGTTGGAATCAGTTCGTTGTTCTCATTGACTACCACAGTCATCCCCCCCTTTTTAGGTACACAATGTAGAGGACTCACCCACTGGCTACTAGCTATGGGAAAGATCACACCAGCATCTAACCATTTTATTATTTCTTTCTTAACTACCTCTTTCATAGAGGGATTCAGCCTACGTTGATGATCTACTCTAGGTGTGTGCTCTTCCTCTAGTATAATCTTATGCATACAATAAGAAGGGCTAATGCCTCTAATATCAGCAACAGTCCATGCAATAGCCTTCCTATGTTGCTTAAGCAATAAAATTAGTTCAACCTCATGCTTTTCACTCAATTTAGAAGAAATGATAACAGGCAGAGTTTCATTACTTCCTAGATATGCATACTTGAGGTGAGTCGGTAGTGGTTTCAGTTCTAAAATAGGTGGATGCTCAATGGATGGCTTTAAAGGATTTACAGGTCTATCAGTTAGGTCTATATTCATACATACATGTTGTGGTTTATCTACAGGTATATCCATTATGTCAGATACATTCAAATCAGCTACATCTAATCCTACATATTCATTAGCATGCTTGGTTAATAATACATGCTCTAATTGTTCTTCCATCAAAGAATCAACAACGTCCATACTAGCACAGGATTCAAGGTCAGAGGGGTACCTTAAAGCTTTATATACGCTAAACTTCACCTCTTCATCATGAACCCTCATAGTGAGCTCACCTTTTTGGACGTCTATAAGTGCCCTACCTGTGGCTAGAAATGGTCTGCCTAGCAGGATGGGGACCTCCTTGTCTGCTTCATAATCCAGGATAATGAAATCTGCAAGGAAAATAAATTTGTCAACCTTTACTAAAATATCCTCAATTTTACCTTCCGGATATGCAATGGATCTGTCTGCCAGTTGTAAAGTGACAGTGGTTGGACGTGCTTCTCCTATTCCCAACTGGCGGAATAGGGACAGGGGCATGAGGTTTATGCTGGCGCCCAGGTCACAAAGCGCTCTGCCCACGTGCTTGCCTCCAAGTTCTACAGGTAAGGTGAAGGAACCAGGATCCTTCTCCTTCTTGGGCAGCTTGTTTTGGAGGATGGCACTGCACTCCTCAGTGAGGTTTACTGTTTCAAACTCACCAATTATTTTCTTGTTAGTAATGATGTCCTTCAAAAACTTTACATAAGAAGGCATAGACTGTAAAACTTCTACAAAAGGAATGTTAACATGCACTTGCTTAAGAATTTCTAAGAATTTATTAAAATGAACTTCCTGTTCCTGCTTCTTCTTAAGCCTTCGAGGGTATGGAGGTGGTGGCACATATGCAGGCACGTCAGGACGCCTCAGGATAGGTGGAGGCCTTGGAATTTCTTCTATCTCCTCAATGATTGGCTCCAGCCTGGCTCCTGATGTGCTAGTTGGTGGTGGACCTTGGCTTGGCAGAGACTCCAGTGGAGCACTAGACTCAGTGTTCTCTACTCTCCTTGGTATGTCTTTTGTGTTGCTCACCAGTGGTCTTCCACTCCTAAGTTCAATTGCTTGAACTTGTTCTTTACCATCTCTCCTTGGTACCTCGGTGTCAGCAGGGAGTCTACCTTGGGGCCTACTCTTAAGTTCATTGGCTAATTGGCCTATTTGGTTCTCTAGGCTCCTAAGAGTAGCTTGTTGGCTTTGAAGAGTAACATCATTCTTAGCTATGTATTCCTTGAGTAGGTTTTCTACAGAAGATCCTACAGGTTGGTTGTAAGGTTTTTCATACATTGATTGGTTATGTTGGGGAGTGAAACCAGGTGTTCCACTCGGTCTAGGCTGGTTAGGATTTTGGTTAGCATTTTGTTGGCCACCCCATGACAGGTTAGGATGGTTTCTCCAACCAGGGTTATAGGTATTGGAGTAGGGGTTGTTCCTAGGCTGCTGCTGACTTCCAATGTAGCAGACTGAGGATGGATTCCCAGGGCAGTATTCATACAGGTGCCCTTCCCCACAGAATCCACATATAAGTGCCTCACCTTGACTTGGTTGGGTGCCCATTGCCATGGCAGTAGCGGTGTTGGCACTTGTTTGGAGATTGGCCTGAGCCATTTGCTTAACTAGGTTGGTTAGGGCATTTATTTGGGTGCTCATTGCACTTAGAGCATCCTTGTCTTGAGCTCTGGTTGGCTCAACAGGATCATCTGACCACCTACAGTGAGATGCTGAGATCTTCTCCAAGATCTCATAGGCCTCGTTGTAACTCTTGGATAACATGGAACCACCAGCAGATGAATTTAAGACTTGCCTAGTGCTGGGGTTGCATCCTTTGAAAAAGACCTCTATTTGGATACACCATGGGATGCCATGATGTGGACATTTAAGAAGAAGATCTTTGAATCTAGTCCAAGCTTCGTGAAGAGACTCATTATCAGCTTGTTTAAACTTAACTATGTCATCACGAAAGGTAGAATTCCTATCAGGTGGGAAGTATTTGACTAGGAATTTTTCTGCTAAATCTGTCCAATTGCGGACAGATCCAGAGGGTAATGAGTTCAACCATGTTTTGGCTTTGTCCCTCAAAGAGTAAGGGAACAAGTATAGCCTTAAAGCTTCTTGGGACACTCTAGGGATGATAAAGGTATCACTGACTCCTAAGAAGTTCCTAAGATGGTTGTGGGGGTCCTCATTTTCTATTCCAAAGAATTGTCCCACAGTGGACAACATTTGGAACATCACTGGCTTTAACTCGAATGAGTTGGCAGTGATTTCAGGACGGATTATGCTGGGGTTCAGCTCCCCAGGCATAGGTACTAGGTATGAAAGAATGGCACTGTTCTTGTCATTCGCTATTTCGATGGGGTTGCGAATGACAGGTACCGGATTTGGAACTATATCGTCCATTTCTTCGATTTCAGGTATGATTTGAGGTATAGGAGGTTGTTTAAAGAGTTGTTTCTTTGCTTTGTTCCTAGCTCTAAGTAGTCTCTCAGGCTGAGGATTGAACTCTAGATTACTACTTGAACGCTCACTCATAAACTAACCCAATAGTACCTGCAAAAGAAATGGAAAGTAGATTAGTTTCAATATATAACAAACTTGGTTTTTCAAACTTAACAAACTTCGTTTTCACTTAAAATAAGTCCCCGGCAGCGGCGCCAAAAACTTGTTGCGTGCTCAATGTGTAAAGATAAATAAGCAAGAAAGTAGAGAGAGCACTCAGAACATGCAAGCATACATGGTCTCACAGCAAGTAGTAAGTATATTTCATTCGTTTTTTCCACAGAGACTTATGTTTAGCTATTCGCGAAGTGTATTTGTTAAGAAAGATGGGGTGGATTTGATGGGGTAAAATTGGTTTTTAATTATCTAATTTTTGCTGAATGTGTAAAGGAATATAACATAAACAAATGCAAGTTGAAATTAGACTCAAAGGACAAGAGATGGAATTGATAAACGAAGAAGAAAACAGCTAAACGGAATGAAAATTTAGCAGAATTGCGGGGACCGCAATGTTTCCGCAATCAAACAGCAGCGAAAGTGTGTAATTGGGTGAGTTAAGGGCTACTAATGACTATCCTATAGGCATTATTATACGATTCTCAAGCACTGGATCTACTCTCTATGCATCAAACTCACTCTATCTCATGTATCGTCCGATTCCATGCTTTAGATTCCTAAGTTTACTCGACTTCAAAGTAAGGTCTTAATCATCTTGTTAAAACAGAAGTGTTTAGTTTGTACTAGGGAAACGCCTATTCCTAGGCCGTTTCCTGATTACCATGAAAGGCTAGCATGATTATATGACTCTGAACTCTTACTCCTTCCAGAGGTTAGGAGTTCTTTGGACAAAATGGATGGCCAATCGAAATTGCCCGTGGGATGAAGCTTACATACAATCAATGCTTCGAAGGCGATCCTACATGCTTGGTTCACGTTTTTTAGCCTATAGTTCTGTCATTAGCATGCCCCTAAGTGACTTAGCTACTCATGGATATATAGAGAACAGAAATGTAAGATGAAACAGACATGCTTAGAAGGGAAATAAACTTAAAACAGCAAGACAAAACCGTAGCAGCAGAAGAAAGAAACCGTGAAATGAAACTTGCACTCTGATTACTTTGAATGTTGAACGAACAAAGAGAAACTTAAAGGCAGTAATTCAAAGACAGACAACAACGAAATGCAGTAACTAAAACACTAAACTAGGAACAACAATGATCAAAACTGGAAATTAGAAGAAGAACGACAGAAAACAGTAAAATGGCGCTTGAAAGCTTCGTTGCAGTCGCCTCGAATGAAGGGGATGAAAGGTCAGCCTTGCTTGGATGAATCCAATCGAGAGAGAAGAAGAATCTCCTCTCCTTCCTATCAGATTATCGATTCCAACAGCTGAGACTCTCACTCCAACAGACGGCAAAGGAAAACAGGGAGAAAAAGTGGACTGTGAGAAGGCTTCTACGCTTTCAGATGATGATCAAACCTCCGACTTTGGCCCCCTTTTATAGTAGTTTGCAGGTGCGTTTGGGCCAAGGAGAACCATCAATCTTCAACGTCATATATCAGAATGGATGGAGGAGAAAGAACGAATCCCTGAAATTACGGAAATTAACAGAAAAGGATCAGTCAACTTACGGTTTTCACTTGAATAATTGCGGCCTCAGCAATGTTTTCGCAATGCTGTCGCAATGCAGTTTTTTCATTCTTTTCCTTCGGTTTTGAACCCTTTTCTTTCCTATTGTGCATAAGTCCTAATTTAGCTACCTTCTTCTCATTCTCATATTTAAGCATAGGTCTAGGCTAAATGCTATCAAAAACACCTAAAAGTGCACATCTTCTTAAGCTAAATGGGTCCTAAATAAGTCACTTTCAGAGACTTAACAAGCGCCTCAAGAGATTTTTCTAACCAACATGTTTTTCTATATTTTTTTTTTTACTTTAGGCTTAGCGTAAGCTAACTCGATTAATTGACCGCTAACTCTCATGCAACAAGCTACCTAAGGGTGTCTTTCGGGGTGACAACAAGAATTAACGCTACATGCGATTGACTAAGCCTACGAAATCTAAGATGAGGTTGCTAAGTGCTCGATAGATGCAAGGGAGCAACAGAAAAAATTTTAAAATTTTTGACATGAACCTAATAAATGCAAAACTCATGCAAAAACTAGATTATGTACGTGCTCAGATTTCCAACATGCATTTCCTAGATTATCATAATTAGAAAACAGTAAACAGAGTCCCAAGCACTTCAATATTAAAAATTAGCACTGCTCAACCGACTACACATGCTCGTCCACAAACTTCACCCCCAACTTCAAAAGTTGGCATTGTCCTCAATGCCACTTAGTCAGATACACAAAGTAAAAAGGAAGAAGAAACTACACTTCCCTGACTCTTCGTGAAGTTGGCGAGGGAAAAGAAGCGGCGCGTTCATCATCGAAGCCCAAAACTTTCCTCAACTTCCTCGATTCCTAACAAAAAACAGGAAACAACATAAGTCTAAATTAAACTAAAAACAACAAAAAACAGCAACTAAACTAAGACAGAAAAACATTTCATCACTCGGGTGCCTCCGTGAACCGCAGAATTTTTAAAGTCGTTTGCTCGACTGAATTCTCTCCAATGACTCATCCATATTCTGAGAGTGCGGGGGACGTTCCAGTCTTGTCCTCTTCCACACTACACCTGCAATCATCATTCAAAACTTTTTGCACTCTTCGTGCCTCAAGCACGTGAATATCACATTTATTAGTGCAAAAAACAGCATTCATTTTTAACAAATTTAAATCAGAATTTTTCACGGAGACATGAGAATCATCCCTCAAGCGCGAGGTAAGACTCTCATTCTCGACATACTCAACACAAGATACATGCTCCACAGACTTCTTTTCAAATAACGAAAACTCATGCACTGTATCATCAAACTCTAAGGAAATTACACCCTTAAACACATCAATTTTGACCTTAGCGGTCTTAAGAAAAGGGCGTCCTAACAGCATAGAGGACGAAGCATGCAAAGATTTTTCATTCATATCAAGCACGAGATAATTAGCAGGGAACATCATCTCACCCACTCTCACGAGAACATCCTCAACCTTCCCTCTAGGAAATATACTCGACCCGTTAGCTAACTGGACAACCACGTCACACTCATGCAATTCGTTTAAGTTCAATTCAAGAAATAAAGCATAAGACATGACATTCACAGAAGCTCCTAGATCAAGCATGGCATTTTTGACAGTTTTACTACCTATCATGCAAGAGATATTAAAAGTACCTAGATCGTTGCACTTGGCGGGCAACGTACCTGGGAGGATCGCATAAACATTCTTCTTTTTCTTTTCAGTCCCTCTGGACTTTCTCTTCTTTGTGCACCAGCTCCTGAGGAATTTGGCATATTTCGGCACTTGGCTCACTGCCTCAAGGAGCAGTATGTTTACCATCACCTTCTGGAAGGTTCTCAAGACCTCCTCGTCTTCGGTCTCCAAAGTAGGCTTCGCAAGCCTAAAAGGGAAGGGTGCTTGGGCAACATTCTCTTGCACATTCATTTCTTCATTCTTCTCATCATTCAGATTCTTGGGAGCAATCGGGGCGGACTCATTCAGGCTGTCCTCTGCTTCCTTCACGGCTCTGGAGGGAACTGATTTCCCACTCCCCAGTTGGATTGCACTCACGTTCTCACATGCGTTTACCGTGGTTTGGGAAGGAAGCTTCCCAGAGCTCTTACTCTCTATTTTGCTAATTGTTGCGTGCTCAATGTGTAAAATAAATAAGCAATAAGAGAGAGAGAGCACTCAGAACATGCAAGCATACATGATCTTATAGCAAGTAGTAAGTATTTTTTCATTCGTTTTCCCACAGAGATTTATTATTAGCTACTCGTGAAGTGTAATGTTAAGAAAGAATGGGTGGATTTGAAGGGGTAGACTTGGTTTTAAAATTCCTATTTATTGCTTAATATATAAAAGGTAGTAACATAAACAAGTGCAAGTCAATGGTGAACGAAAAATGTAAAGAGAAAGAATTAATAAACGAAGAGAAGAGTAGTCAAGCAGAATTTTTAATTTAGCAGAATTGCGAGAACAGCAATTCTACCGCAATGTTACTAACAGCGAAAGTGTGTGAAATGGAGAAACAAGGGCTACTAACGACTCCTCTATAGGCATTTTCATACGATTCTCAAGCATTGGATCAACTCACTATGCATCAAACTAACTCAAACTCATGTATCTTCCGATTTCATGCATTAGATTCTTTAGTTTACTCATGTCCAAGTAAGGTCTTAAGCATCTTGTTAAAGCAGAAAGTTATGGTTTGTACTAGGAAAACGCCTATTCCTAGGTCGTTTTCTGGCTACCTTGAGAGGCTAGCATGAGTGTATGACTCTGAACTGTTACTCCTTCCAGAGGTTAGGAGTTCTTTGGACAAAATGGATGGCCAATCGAAATTGCCCGTAGGATGAAGCTTACATACAATCAATGCTTCGAGAGCTATCCTACATGCTTGGTTCACGTTTTTTAGCCTATAGTATTGTCATTAGCATGCCCCTATGTGACTTAGTTACTCATGGATATAGAGAAAACAGAAATATTAGATAAAGTAGGCATGCTCAGAAGAGAAATAAACTTAAAACAGCAAGGCAAAACAGGAAACAACAAAGACAAGAAACCGTGAATTAATGAATTGTGCTTTGATTAATCGATTGTTGGGATGAATAAAGGGAAACTTAAAGTGAATAACATAAAGACAGAAAGCAACGAAATGTAATGAACTAGCTAATAGAAAAGAAACACAACAAAACAGTGCTGGAAATGAGAAATAGAAGACAGAAAGCAGTAAGTTGAGCGTGCTCGCTTCGTCGCAAATGCCTCGGCTGAAAGGAGAAAAAGAGTAGCCTTGCTTGGATGAATCCAATCAGGAGAGAAGATGAATCTTCTCTCCTTCCTATCAGATTGTCGACTCCAACAGCTAAGCTTTCCAACCCAACAGACGGAAGAGAAAAACAGGAGAAAAGATGGAGCTGCGAAGAGACGTCTACGCTTTCGGATGATGATCAAACCCTCTATTTTGACCCCCTTTTATAGTAATCTGCAGGTGCGTTTGGGCCAAGGAGAACCATCCATCCTCAACGTCGTACTTCAAAATGGATGGAGGAGAAAGAACGAATCCCTGAAATAACGGAAAATAACAGAAAAAGATCAGTCAACTTACGGATTTCACTTGAAACATTGCGGTTTTAGCAATGTTTCCGCAATGCTCATTTTTCCTTCTTTTAACTTCGTTTTTCATTCCTTTTCTTTCCTTTTGCACACAAGTCCTAATTTAGCTACCTTCTTCTAATTCTCATATATAAACATAGGTTTAAGCTAAATCCTACCAAAAACACCTAAGAGTGTACATCTTTCTATGGAAAACAAGTCCTAAAAATGTCACTTTTGGAGACGTAACACACCCCCAAACTTAAGGTTTTGCTCGTCCTCGAGCAATCTAAGGACTTACTTAGGCTGCTGTCTTATCCTCTTAACCACTTGTTGACTCCCCTAACTTCCTATCTGTAGCAGTGCTGTCCTGTGACACACTTCTAAGTTTACAACTATCCTCTTATCTAGCTTCTTCTGACTTCGCACGCCTAATGTTCCTACTGTTTCATTAACTTCTTACAGCTGATCTACTTGCTTCTATTATATCGTGCAACTATCCCTAAGGTTTCAAATTCTACCTAGCTTTACCCCAGACTCAGTACATGCTTCTAGTTTTACTTTTGAGCTACCTAGGATTCCTTAGAGTCATGCCAGTCTTAGTATTAACAGTGACAGTAGTACTTTTAGAGAACAACCTAAACCCTGGCATCACTACATTGGACATACATTCATCTCCCTAAACAACCCTATAAGTTACAACTTTGTGCTCAGCTAATTGAGGATTAGAGTTCTTTTTATTCAGGACATCTAAGCCACAAAGTTGCAACTCCTAGGTATACATTCTTCTTTCCTACTTCTTCCTTTTTTCTTTCTTACTCTGGTGGAACCTCTCCTTTGGTTGCCTTTTGATGCAACGCCACTTGTGGGTTACACACTTGGCACTGATTACTCAGCAACCTAAGAGAGACACCCCTCTTTATTTTATTTTTCATTTTTTTTCAGCTCATCATTTTTTTGTAAAGGAGAAGAAGAATGCTTATGCTTTAAGGGAGAGAGGAATGTTCCTAGGCCTAGGGTGGCCTCCCCCAAACTTAAACTACTCATTGTCCCCAATGAGTGTCTGAGGTGGCACACCCCCAAACTTGTCCTAGAAGCATCTAGTCTAAGGTAAAACAAAGAGAATCTAAAAGCCCTAGGCATAGACAGAACATTCTAAAAGCAAACATCACAGCAGCAGAAATTTATAAAAACAGGCAGGTAAGGACTTAAAGTTATGCATGCTGAGCATTTTTCAGAGGTTAATTTAAACTATCAAAGGTGTCCTATGACACTCATCCAGCATGCTTTTAGATAGGCTATATAAGGCAGTCATGATAGCAGCAAAAGACAAAATTTAAACAGCACCAGCCTAGCTAAACAGTCAGTCAAAAACATGCATTTACTAATAAAAATTGCGGATTCCGCAATATTTCCGCAATGAATACAGGACAGATATACCAGTGATTAAGGCCCCTACGCATGCTTTTTCCAGTCATGTAAGCTATACAAAAAGGAAACTAAACTAACCTACCTATTCAGCTATCATCAGACTACAATAAACAAGTTTAAACACTAAAACCAAAGAACTCAAACAGATCAAAATATTAACTCAAAACAGCCAAAATCTCATGGTTCAACGAAAAGCAGTTTGTTTTTTTTTATTATTATTAAACGGAACAGCAATACTCCCTGGAGTGCTAATCAGCCAAGCACTCAGATGTCTTCTTCATCATCGTCATTCCTTCGTGGCCTTGGAGGAGCCCATGGTGTCAGCAGGTCCGTGGGGAATTCAGGGAAGATGCAGCCCAATTGGTCTGCCACATCTTTATCTCTTGCCTGCGCATATGTGGCCCATTGAGCCATCTTCTTCTGCAGATCCATCAGGCACGCCATGGTCAGAGACTGAGCAGCAGCCAGGCCATCCAGCTCGAACTCCATGTTTCCCTTCCTTCGCATTCTCAAGGCAGTAGGTAACTCCAGGTAGCCCGTGTAGGCCAGCTGCCTTTCCATTCGCTCGATTGGGACCCCTGCACGTAAGCAAAGCTTAGTAATTGTATTAGGAAAGAAAAGTGGTCCCTTACCCTTTTTGGCGCAGTCAGCGATTGAGGCTGCAATGACCTCGCCAACGTTGATTGTGAGGCCTCTCATGATCGCGTAGACCAGCAGCGATCTTCCTTGGTTGATGGTCGTCTCGTGGGTCACTGGGGACAGCTTCCTCCTCACGAAGGAAAACCAGACAGCCGCCTTGGCTGTGAGGGTAGCACTCATCAGGGTGTGCTTCCCATTGCGCGAGAATGTCCACGATGCCTCAGGCTGGCCAATGAGTTGAATTGCCTCCTCCAGGACAGCTTCTGTTGGCTCATCAACTATCCTTGCGTAGTCAGTGTGTTTTTGACCCTTGAGGCCATAGGCTTCGTTGATTGCCTTCGCTGAGAAGTCCACCTCAACTCCTCTGACCACAGACAGGCCATCCTCAGGATTTATCAAATTGGCGTAAAAGTCATACACCATACTGGAGTAGGCGGGGTTGGGTGGTCTGCAAAGCTCTTCCCAGCCGTGATTCGTTATCCCTGCGCGCAATAATTGCGGCAGGTCAGCGAGCGCATCGAGGAAGCCTTTCTCGTGCAGCAGGTCCCTCTTCCTCAGCTCAGTGCCCTTTGATTCTGCATCAGAGGACACATACCTCACTGATTGAGGCTCATCTTCGGGGTACAGCTTGGCTTTCCCCTTGTCTTTTGGTTTGGCTGATTCAGCAGCCTCGATCTTGAGCTTCTTCAGAGATGGCTCATCACTCACCTTCTTTGATGAAGGCTCGCCCCTGACTTTCTTTTTCTTGGACTTCTTTGAGGCTTTTGGCCGTTTGGCCTTGACAACCTTGGTGGCTTTCTTTTTCTTGGACTTCTTTGAGGCTTTTGGCCGTTTGGCCTTGACAACCTTGGTGGCTTTCTTTTTCAATCTAGCCTTGGTTGTGATCTGCTGGAGGCAATCCCCCAGTGTCTCGTCCATTGAATCATCCCTCTGTGCAGGGCTCTCAGGGTTGGCTTCCCTCAAAGGAGAGAAGACCTCTTCTTCCTCAGCTTCCTCACTACCCTGCGTCGATTCTTGACGCTCGCCATATGGAAATTCGGGATCAGGCTGCGGGGAGATGGGTGATGCTTCAGGGCTCTGCGTCGGTGGAGTGTGTTCAGAGCTCTGTGGTGATGGAGAAAGCTCAGGGCTTTGCGCTGGTGGAGATGGCGAAGAGCTTTGCTTGGCCGACTCGTGTGACAGACGGCCACTTTCTTGACTCTCCACAGAGGGAGTCTTTTTCTTGCTCGCTTCTTCGGCCACAGCCATACTCCACTTACGTTTCTTGGGCGTTCCTGCTGGTTCAGAGGGTCCAGCAGGGATCTCCGTAACCACCTTCCACTTCTTCTTGCGGACAGGCAATTTGGGGAGTCGTTCAGTGCGCGCAGCCTCAGCATCTGCCAGGGCAAGGAGTGTTTCCCTCGCAGCAATTTCAGCGTCTTCAGCCTTCTTCTTGGACGCAGATCTTTCAGGTCTCGTTAGCACCATTGTGGAATCGTAGGGATCTGGAAAGAGGAATTGCAGATGAAGAGGGAGAGAGATTTCTTAGAGTTCAGAGAATGGGAGAAGCGTACGGATCAGCGCGCTTCTAACGGCTATAAGTAATGATGGAAATCCCAACGGCTATTTTCGTTGCGGATTCTGCAAATCCAGCGCAATTTTAGTGACCGTTGGAGATTTTGCCGTTTCAAATGCTAATATCTTCTCAACTGAATCTTTGATTTGGCTCAATATCTCCCTCGATTTTTTATCTTGATTTCATCTCCTTGATTCCCTCTATCGATTCCCTAACAAAAGAAATAAAATCAACATTAAATTCCTAATTAAAATCACACAAAAATGTACACAAACCGTAATCGAAAGAACAACAAAAAAATAAACTAAGGCAAAAAGCCTCGACTGGACGAGCACAGTAATCACTCGTCCTCTCTCGTTCTTATTTTCACTTTTCAGTCAAGAGGAAGGCCGAGAGAGTCTTCACATCGCCTTCCTCATAGTAATGCTTCAATCTTGCACCATTAACCATGAACGGTTGCCCTTGCTGTAGGTTCTTAATCTCGATTGCACCATGAACAAATACATTAGTTATCACAAAAGGACCTGACCATCTGGACTTAAGTTTGCCTGGAAATAATTTCAACCGTGAGTTAAATAATAAGACAAGCTGGCCTTTCTTGAAGTCCTTAATCCTAAGTCTACTGTCGTGCCAAATCTTGGTCTTTTCCTTATACATTTTAGCATTTTCATAGGACATATGTCTAAGCTCATCAAGCTCATGTAATTGCAAAGACCGCAATGTTCCCGCATCGGTCACGCAATAATTCAACTCTTTTAGTGCCCAAAATGCTTTAATTTCTAATTCGAATGGTAAGTGGCATGCTTTGCCATACACAAGTCTATAAGGAGACATACCTAGGGGTGTCTTATATGCAGTTCTATATGCCCAAAGTGCATCCTCGAGTTTAAACGACCAATCTTTTCTATTAGGTTTGACCACTTTTTCGAGTATGTTTTTAATCTCCCTATTTGAAATTTCAGTTTGTCCATTCGAATGTGGGTGATAAGGGGTGGCTATTCTATGTCTAACATTGTATTTAGCCAACACTTTTTCCATTGCCTTATTAATAAAGTGTGTCCCTTCATCACTAATTATGGCACGAGGTGTCCCAAACCTAGTAAAAATATGCCTATTAAGGAACTTAATGACTGTTTTGGCATCATTGTTTGGACATGCTATGGCTTCTACCCACTTAGATACATAGTCTACTGCTATAAGTATGTAAAGGTTACCTGATGATGGGGGAAATGGTCCCATGAAATCAATGCCCCACACATCAAAGAGCTCCAACTCTAAGATGTAAGTGAGAGGCATCTCATCCTTTCGACTAAGGTTACCTGTCCTCTGACATTCATCACAGCTGTGTGCATAGTTGTGGGCATCCTTGAAGATCGTTGGCCAATAGTAGCCACTCTGGAATACCTTTGCAGCTGTCCTTTGACCACCAAAATGTCCACCATAGGGGGCTGTATGGCAGTGCTGCAACACAGACTTTGCCTCCGCAGCTGAAACACACTTCCTTAGCAGACCATCAGCACATGTCTTGTAGAGTGTAGGATCATCCCATATGAATTTCCTAGCTTCATGAAGGAACCTCTTCTTTTCTTGTCCTCCCTTGAAAGTTGGTAGTACCTGCGAGGCAAGGAAGTTAGCAATGTCAGCAAACCAAGGTTCCTCATCGTTATCACGATGAGTCAATACAAAGACATGTTCATCAATAAAAGCATCAGAAATTGCGGTTTCCGCAATTTTTCCGCAATTATGCTGCAATCTAGAAAGATGATCTGCAACCACATTTTCACATCCTTTCTTATCTCTAATGTCCAGATCAAACTCTTGCAGCAGCAATACCCATCTAATCAACCTAGGCTTAGCATCAGCCTTCCTCATAAGGTACTTTAAAGCAGAATGGTCAGTGTACACGATTGTCCTAGTGCCTACAATGTAATTCCTAAACTTCTCACAAGCAAACACTACAGCTAGCATCTCCTTCTCAGTAGTTGTGTAATTACATTGTGCCTCATTAAGTGTCTTACTAGCATAGTATACAGGGTGTGTTAACTTGTCAATCTTTTGTCCTAACATAACCCCTACAGCATAGTCACTCGCATCACATAACATCTCAAAGGGGAGATCCCAATTAGGCCCTACTATAATAGGTGCTGTGACTAGTGCTTCCTTAAGGGTTTTCCAGGCTAGGAAACATTCTTTAGGGAAGATGAATGGTTTGTTCAGCTCTAGAAGCTCACATAAAGGCTTGGAGATCTTAGAAAAGTCCTTAATGAACCTTCTATAGAAGCCTGCATGCCCTAAGAAACTTCTAATGGCTTTGACATTCTGAGTTTCTACCAATTTCTCTATTATTTCAATTTTGGCCCTATCGACCTCTACACCTGCCCTCGACACTCTATGACCTAAGACAATCCCTTCGTCCACCATGAAGTGGCACTTCTCCCAATTCAGGACTAGGTTGGTCTCCTCACACCTAGCCAGGACTTGTCCTAAGTTCTCTAGACAGTTTGTGAATGAATCACCAAAGACTGAGAAATCATCCATGAATATCTCTATCATGGACTCATCTAAATCAGAGAAGATTGCCAACATGCACCTTTGGAATGTTGCCGGTGCATTGCATAAGCCAAAAGGCATTCTGCGAAAGGCAAAAGTTCCAAAAGGGCAAGTGAAGGTTGTCTTCTCCTGGTCCTTAGGGTCTATAGTGATCTGGTTATATCCTGAATAACCGTCTAAGAAGCAGTAGTAAGCTCTACCAGCTATCCTATCTAACATTTGGTCAATGAATGTGATAACTCCATTTTGGAGCTATTAAATGCTTCCTAATTATAGCTAAAGTCCGCTTTCAATTGATTAAATATATCTCTTTTGTAGGAGAAAAGCGGCAAAGAGCTCGTGCGTCCGTTGGGCATGTTCGAGTGCTTAAAGCAGAGTTTTAGCGCCCCGGGAATGCATCGGGAAGAGGGGAACTTGTTCCGTGAAGAAACGGGCCAAAACTGCCTTGGAGAGGCAAAGCTTCAGCCCCAAACTCGAGAGCCAGCGTCGAGCTATAGCGTCGAGACGCTGGCTCGACGCTGCCCTGGCGTCGAGACCCTGCTTGGCGTCGAGACGCTCCGGAGGAGGCGCGCGCAGGAATTTTATCGGGGCAGCGTCGCGACGCTGGCCTTGCGTCGCGACGCTATCGCGAGCGCGCGCGCGGAAAACTTAGGGCACAGCGTCGAGACGCTGGCCTAGCGTCTCGACGCTATGACGATGGCAGCAGCTAAAAGACGATTTTTCTGCACATTTTTGGAAATCTTCATCTTCTTCATCTCTCAACGGTTTTGGACGATTTTGGGCTTCTTCTTCCCCATTTTCTCTCTATTTTCCGTGGAGCTCCGCCATTGTTGGCATGCTTGTGAGCTCCACCACCATTGTAATAAGTAGATGAACTCTTCCATGGTCGTTGTTGGAGCGGGATTGACAAACCGCGCCATGAGCGGCTAAGGTAAGGGTGAACGGTTTGGGAATGTTTTAGGATGATTTTTGTTAGACGCTTTTGACTTTGATAATCTGATTTTGATGCATATTGGTTCTGTTTATTAGCATCTATTTACCTTGCTTAATCCAACGCGCATGTTAAAATACGACGATTGACACTCGGGTAGTTTAGCATGTTGTGTATGTTAAAGAGTAGCGATGTCGTGCCTCTCACTGCTCGACTAAGTAACACAGGTAGATAAAACTAAATCGAAGTATCGGGTCGGGTAGGATAATTGTTGATTGCATAGGGCGTTTGCGGGCAATCTACTAGCAATTAGAATTCACGCTCGAATGTTCGTCGCGGTTAGCTAGTGACTGTCTAAATTCATCTTAGGACTGATCATCTTAATGTGAGCTTAGATAACGTGTAATTAGAACTGTGTGGTCTAATTAAAATCCATGGAGTCGGCTACTTTGGGGCTTCTCTGGTAGTCGTCCGCGTGCTCAATAAACTGTATTCCATGTTATTAGCGTTAAATGATAAGTCGAATTTGTCTAACAAATGATCCCTAGACTCCCAAACCGTGCACACGTTCTCTTCTTATTATTTCTTTCTTCCGTTAGCTTACATCATTACTTCTCTTGCATGATTAAAACCCCCCGTTACCAATTAATCAATTAAATCTCAATTTCACTAGTAAATTCAATCTTCCTATTCCTTGGATCGACCCTGTTACCACTGGCTGCAAAGCCTTGGTCATAGGCCTTATAAATCGTATTTTGGCAAGCCTCGACAGCTTGAGATTAAGTGGATATTCAAAAATCCGCCCACCAAAATTGGCGCCGTTGCCGGGGAATAGGCAATTGATTGAATTTATGATTGAAGTTTGAATTTGATTTATTGATGGTTGACTGAAAAATTTTTCTGTTTGTATATTGTATGTTTAGATTTTTGTTTGTGTATGACCCGTTCCTCTGAGGGTAGTTTGCAGTTTATCCCTGAAATTGACAGAGAGGAGCGGCGGTTACGTAGAGAAGCCCGGGAGGGGCAAGGAACGTTTGAAAGAGAAGAAGGCAATCCCTTCTTGGTTGACGAGATGGCGCAAGGTGATGCGCCACGGACGCTTAAGCAGCTGGCAGCGCCAGACCTGAACCTGCAGCCTTTGTGCATTAACTACCTCGTGGTAGCAGGTAACTTCGAATTAAAGTCCGGTTTAATTCACCAGTTACCTTCCTTTCATGGCAATGCAGGTGAGGACGCGAACAAACACCTGATGGAGTTCCATTGCGTCTGCGCGGGAATGAAGCCCGCAGGAGTCACGGAGGAGCAACTGAATATGAGGGCATTCCCCTTTACGCTCAAGGACAAGGCCAAGGATTGGCTTTACTATTTGCCCTCCGGATCCATCACCACGTGGCAGGATATGAAGCGGATATTCTTGGAGAAATACTTTCCCGCATCCTTAGCCACCACTCTGCGGAAGAGGATATATGGGATCACCCAGGATGTCGGTGAGTCCCTGCACGAATACTGGGAACGCTTCGGGCGCCTGTGCGCGAGCTTCCCACATAATCAGATTGCCGATCAGTTGTTGATACAGTACTTTTATGAGGGGATGACGCCCCATGACCGGCAGATGATCGATGCAGCGAGTGGAGGGGCACTGATTGACAAGACCCCAGTTGAGGCCAAGCAGTTGATTGCAAATATGGCCACCAACTCGCAGCAATTCGGTATTCGGGGACAAGGCCAAGTGCACAGCGTGGCTCAGAGCCACGAGATGACTGAAATGAGGGCCCAGGTGGCCGAGATAGGCAGCATGTTAAAGAAAATAGTTGGAGGACACCGTGAGGATGCGGAGGTCAACGCGATCGGGGGGTATGCTTCCAACACAAGGAAGTACGACCCATATGCAAACACTTACAACCCCGGTTGGCGCGACCATCCTAATTTCAGCTATGGGAATAGGGAAGGACAAACTCGCTTCCAAGGCCAGTCCCAGGATAGGCCTAATTCTTCCACCCAAGCTCAAGCCTCGAGCTCCTCCAGCTCACTTGAAGAGATGGTAAGGACCATCGTGACTAGCACCAGCCAGTTTCAGAAAGAGGCTCGAGAAGAGCTTAATTCTCACAAGGCAGAGCTGCAGAATTTGAACAAGCAGCTGACACAGATGGCGGTGTCTATTAGTAAGATTGAGAGCAAGAGCTCGGGGAAGCTTCCTTCCCAAACTACAGTAAACTCATGTGAAAACTTGAGTGCCATTCAGCTGCGCAGTGGGAAGTCACTTTCCACCAGAGTTGCGAAGGAAGCCACGGACAGCCTGAACAAGTCCGCCCCGACTGCTCTTGAGACTCAGAATGAGAAAAGAGATGAGAAGGTCAGTGTACCTGAGGATGTTGCCAGAGCACCATTCCCGAGTAGGCTTGCGAAGCCTACTTTGGAATCTGATGATGAGGAGGTCCTGCGAACCTTCCAAAAGGTGATGGTAAATATCCCGCTCCTAGAGGCAGTCAGTCAAGTGCCAAAGTATGCGAAATTTCTAAGGAGCTGGTGCACTACGAAAAGGAAGTCCAGAGGGACTGAGAAAAAGAAGGAAAACGTCTCTGCCATACTCCCAGGTACGTTGCCTGTAAAGTGCAACGATCCAGGTACTTTTACTATCCCTTGCACTATAGGTAGTAAAATTGTTCATAATGCCATGTTAGACCTAGGAGCCTCTGTTAATGTTATGTCTTATGCATTGTATCGTGAACTGAATTTAAATGAAATGCATGAATGTAATGTTTCTGTTCAGTTGGCTAATGGGTCGAGCATCTGTCCTAGGGGGAAGGTAGAGGATGTTTTAGTTAGAGTTGGGAATATGACGTTTCCCGCTGATTTCCTTGTTTTAGATATGAATGAAAACTCATCGCATGCTTCGTCCTCCATGTTGTTAGGACGTCCCTTTCTTAAGACCGCTAGGGTCAAAATTGATGTGTTTAAGGGCGTTGTTTCTCTGGAGTTTGATGATACTTTGCATGAGTTCTCTTTATTTGGAAAATCTGCTGGAAATGTGTCTGTTTATGAGCATGATGAGAATGGGACTCTACCCTCGCGCTTGAGGGATGGTTCCCATGTCTCAGTTAAAATTTCTGATTTAAATATGTGTGATAATGATGCTGGTTTTTGCACTAACACTTCTGATATTCACGTGCCCGAGGCACGAAGAGTGCAAAATATTTTTCAGGTGGATGGTAGGAAAGGTGTGGCCAAGGACAAGTTTGGATCGTCCCCCGCACCTACAGACTATGGATGAGTCTGTTGAGAGAATACAGTCGAGCAACCGACTTTAAAAATTCTGCGCTTCTCGGAGGCACCCGAGCGATGGACTGTTTTTATGCTTTAGTTTAGTTTTATTGCTTTTTAGATTAATTTAGTATTAATTAGCTTGCTGTTGTTTTTTTTTAGGAATCGAGGATGAGAAGACAATTTTGGGCTCTGATGCGTTCGTGCGCCGCTTCCTCGCCCTCGCCAGCTTCACCAAGAGTCAGGGAAGTGTATTTCTTCTTCCCTTTTACTTTGTTGTATCTGACTGGTTGGCATTGAGGACAATGCCAAATTTTGAAGTTGGGGGTGGAGTAGTCCGATGGATGTGCATGTGTAGTTTGTTGAGAAGTGTTGCAAAGATATTGAAGTGCTTGGGACTCTGTTTACTGTTTTCTGACTATGATAGCCTAGGAAATGCATGTTGGAAATCTGAGCATGTTCATAATCGAGTTTTTGCATGAGTTTTGTGTTTATTAGGTTCATGTCAAAAATTTTAAAATTTTTTTTTGTTGCTCCCTTGCACTCATCGCGCACTTAGCAACCTCTCCCTAGATTCCGTAAGCTTGGTTTATCGTATGTTTAGCTAATTCTCGTTGTCACCCCGAAAGGCACCCTTAGGTAGCTTGTTGCATGAGAGTTAGTGGTTAGTTAATTGAGAAAGCATGTGCTTAGCCTATAAAAAAAATAGAAAAGCATGTTTGGTAGAAAAATTCCTCTCGAGGCGCTCCTCCTTCTTATTAGCGCTTAAAAGAAGTGAGCGTCAGTCCTTAAAAACGTGAAGCTTTGGCCAAAGTTTGACGTGTTAGGCAGCTCGAGTAGGAAAGAAAAAGAAACAAAAAGTTGGTTCAAAGAACCCAAATAAAAGAGTACAAAGTACTTTTGAAAAGAAAGAAAAAGAATGAGAAAATAATTAGGTCTCTTAATTTGCTTCTCTCTCTCGTGTAAGTCAAGTGTAGCTGTTCTTAAACGCTAGAAGTAGGGGGAAAATGGGATGTGCGTTGCATGTAGGTTTTCCGGGTTTACGTGAGTTTAGGAGTCGTTGACTAGCACACACACACGCTAGGGGGCAAGAGTTGATTTTTGATATGTCCTAGTTAATACATGAACAAAATGCTTCCATGATTATACTCATGTTTAAATTTCAATATGCATGGAGGTTTGAGTTAGAATATATGTAAACGCGTCCTTAGAGTCAATGTCTTTGTAGTGCTTGCTCGAGGACTAGCAATGTTTAAGTTGGGGGTGTTTGATAACTCCATTTTGGAGCTATTAAATGCTTCCTAATTATAGCTAAAGTCCGCTTTCAATTGATTAAATATATCTCTTTTGTAGGAGAAAAGCGGCAAAGAGCTCGTGCGTCCGTTGGGCATGTTCGAGTGCTTAAAGCAGAGTTTTAGCGCCCCGGGAATGCATCGGGAAGAGGGGAACTTGTTCCGTGAAGAAACGGGCCAAAACTGCCTTGGAGAGGCAAAGCTTCAGCCCCAAACCCGAGAGCCAGCGTCGAGCTATAGCGTCGAGACGCTGGCTCGACGCTGCCCTGGCGTCGAGACCCTGCTTGGCGTCGAGACGCTCCGGAGGAGGCGCGCGCAGGAATTTTATCGGGGCAGCGTCGCGACGCTGGCCTTGCGTCGCGACGCCATCGCGAGCGCGCGCGCGGAAAACTTAGGGCACAGCGTCGAGACGCTGGCCTAGCGTCTCGACGCTACGACGATGGCAGCAGCTAAAAGACGATTTTTCTGCACATTTTTGGAAATCTTCATCTTCTTCATCTCTCAACGGTTTTGGACGATTTTGGTCTTCTTCTTCCCCATTTTCTCTCTATTTTCCGTGGAGCTCCGCCATTGTTGGCATGCTTGTGAGCTCCACCACCATTGTAATAAGTAGATGAACTCTTCCATGGTCGTTGTTGGAGCGGGATTGACAAACCGCGCCATGAGCGGCTAAGGTAAGGGTGAACGGTTTGGGAATGTTTTAGGATGATTTTTGTTAGACGTTTTTGACTTTGATAATCTGATTTTGATGCATATTGGTTCTGTTTATTAGCATCTATTTACCTTGCTTAATCCAACGCGCATGTTAAAATACGACGATTGACACTCGGGTAGTTTAGCATGTTGTGTATGTTAAAGAGTAGCGATGTCGTGCCTCTCACTACTCGACTAAGTAACACAGGTAGATAGAACTAAATCGAAGTATCGGGTCGGGTAGGATAATTGTTGATTGCATACGGCGTTTGCGGGCAATCTACTAGCAATTAGAATTCACGCTCGAATGTTCGTCGCGGTTAGCTAGTGACTGTCTAAATTCATCTTAGGACTGATCATCTTAATGTGAGCTTAGATAACGTGTAATTAGAACTGTGTGGTCTAATTAAAATCCATGGAGTCGGCTACTTTGGGGCTTCTCTGGTAGTCGTCCGCGTGCTCAATAAACTGTATTCCATGTTATTAGCGTTAAATGATAAGTCGAATTTGTCTAACAAATGATCCCTAGACTCCCAAACCGTGCACACGTTCTCTTCTTATTATTTCTTTCTTCCGTTAGCTTACATCATTACTTCTCTTGCATGATTAAAACCCCCCGTTACCAATTAATCAATTAAATCCCAATTTCACTAGTAAATTCAATCTTCCTATTCCTTGGATCGACCCTGTTACCACTGGCTGCAAAGCCTTGGTCATAGGCCTTATAAATCGTATTTTGGCAAGCCTCGATAGCTTGAGATTAAGTGGATATTCAAAAATCCGCCCACCAGAATGGTAGAGGGAAGTGGTCCTTTTTGGTTTCCTTATTCAATTTCCTATAATCCATACACACTCTCCACCCTGTGATAGTCCTAGTTGGAATCAGTTCATTGCTCTCATTGACTACCACAGACATCCCCCCCTTCTTAGGTACACATTGTATAGGGCTCACCCACTGACTACTAGCTATAGGGAAGATCACACCAGCATCTAACCATTTTATTATTTCCTTTTTAACTACCTCTTTCATAGAGGGGTTCAACCTACGTTGGTGATCTACTCGGGGTGTATGTTCTTCCTCTAGTATTATCTTATGCATGCAATAGGAAGGGCTAATGCCTCTAATGTCAGCAATAGTCCATGCAATAGCCTTCCTATGTTGTTTAAGTAATAAAATCAGCTCAACCTCATGCTTCTCACTCAATTTAGATGAAATAATCACAGGCAGAGTCTCATTACTTCCTAAATATGCATACTTAAGATGTGTGGGCAGTGGTTTCAACTCTAAGACAGGTGGATGCTCAATGGATGGTTTTAATGGATTCTAGGATCTGTCAGTCAGGTCATTATTCATACAAACATGCTGTGTTTTATCTACAGGTATATCCATTATCTCAGATACATTCAAATCAGTTAAATCTAATTCTACATAATTATTAGCATGCTTAGTTAATAATTCATGCTCCAGCTGTTCTTCCATTAGTGAGTCTACAATGTCTATGCTAGCACAAGATTCAGAGTCAGAGGGATACCTTAAGGCTTTATAAACGCTAAATTTAACCTCCTCATCATGAACCCTCATAGTGAGCTCACCTTTCTGGACATCTATCAGGGCCCTACCTGTGGCTAGAAAAGGTCTGCCTAATAGGATGGGGACCTCCTTGTCTGCTTCATAATCCAGGATGATGAAATCTGCAAGGAAAATAAACTTGTCAACCTTTACAAGAATATCATCAATCTTACCCTCACGGTAGGCTATGGATCTGTCTACAAGTTGTAAAGTGACAGTGGTTGGACGTGCTTCTCCTATTCCCAGCTGGCGGAATAGTGATAGGGGCATGAGGTTTATGCTAGCTCCCAGGTCACAAAGAGCTCTGCCCACGTGCTTGCCTCCTAGCTCTACTGGTAAGGTGAAGGAACCAGGGTCCTTCTCCTTCTTGGGTAGCTTGTTCTGGAGTATGGCACTGCACTCCTCAGTGAGATTTACTGTTTCAAACTCACCAATTATTTTCTTGTTAGTGATAATATCCTTCAAAAACTTAACATAAGAAGGCATAGACTGTAAAACTTCTACAAAAGGAATATTCACATGCACTTGCTTAAGAATTTCTAAAAATTTGTTAAAGTGCACTTCCTGTTCTTGTTTTTTCTTAAGCCTTCGAGGAAATGGAGGTGGTGGCACATATGCAGGAACTTCAGGTCGCCTCAGGATAGGTGGAGGCCTTGGGATTTCTTCTATCTCGTCTATGATTGGTTCCAGCCTTGCTCCTGATGTGCTTGGTGATGGTTGACCTTGGTTTGGCAGAGACTCCAGTGGAGCACTAGACTCATTGTTCTCTACTCTCTTTGGTGTTTCTTTGGTGTTGCTCACCAACGGTCTCCCACTCCTAAGTTCAATTGCTTGAACTTGTTCTTTACCATCTCTTCTTGGCACTTCAGTGTCAGCTGGTAGTCTACCTTGGGGCCTGCTCTTGAGTTCATTGGCTAGTTGCCCTATTTGGTTCTCTAGGCTCCTAAGAGTAGCTTGCTGACTCTGTAGAGTGGCATCATTCTTGGCTATGTATTCCTTAAGTAAGTTTTCTACAGAAGACCCTACAGGTTGGTTGTACGGTTTTGGTACATGGATTGGTTATGTTGGGGAGTGAAACCAGGTGTTCCACTCGGTCTTGGTTGGTTAGGAGCTTGGTTAGCATTCTGTTGGCCACCCCATGAAAGGTTTGGGTGGTTCCTCCAACTAGGATTGTAAGTGTTGGAGTAGGGGTTGTTCCTAGCCTGCTGCTGGCTTCCAATATAGCAGACTGAGGTTGGATTCCCAGGGCAGTATTCATACAGGTGCCCTTCCCCACAGAATCCACAGATACGTGTCTCAACTTGACTTGGTTGGGTGCCCATTGACATGGTTGTGGCGGTGTTGACACTTGTTTGGAGATTGGCTTGAGCCATTTGCTTAACTAGGTTGGTCAGGGCGCTTATTTGGCTACTCATGGCATTGAGTGCGTCCTTGTCTTGAGCTCTAGTTGGCTCAACTGGATCCTCTGACCACCTACAGTGAGATGCTCAGATCTTCTCCAAGATCTCATAGGCTTCATTATAACTTTTGGACAACATAGAACCTCCAGCAGATGAATTTAGAACTTGTCTGGTGCTGGGGTTGCATCCTTTGAAAAAGACCTCTATTTGGATACACCATGGGATGCCATGATGTGGACATTTGAGAAGGAGGTCCTTGAACCTTGTCCAAGCTTCGTGAAGAGACTCATTCTCAGCTTGTTTGAACTTGATTATATCATCACGAAAGGTAGAATTCCTATCAGGTGGGAAATATTTAACTAGGAATTTCTCTGCCAAGTCTGTCCAATTGAGGACTGATCCAGAGGGTAGTGAGTTTAACCACGTCTTTGCTTTGTCCCTCAAAGAGTAAGGGAAGAGGTAGAGCCTCAAGGCTTCTTGGGAAACTCCAGGGATGATGAATGTATCACTGACTCCTAGGAAGTTTCTAAGATGGTTGTGGGGATCCTCATTTTCCACTCCAAAGAATTGTCCCACAGTGGACAACATTTGGAACATCATTGGCTTTAACTCGAATGAGTTGGCAGTAATTTCAGGGCGGATTATGCTGGGGTTCAGCTCCCCAGGCATAGGTACTAGGTATGAGAGAATGGCACTATCCTTGTCATTCGCTATTTCGATGGGATTGCGAGTGACAGGCACCGGATTTGGAACTAATCTATCCATTTCTTCTTGATTAAATTGCGGAGGAATTGCGGTTTCAGCAATTATTGGAGGTATAGAGGGTTGGTCAAAGAGACGTTTCTTGGCTCTATTTCTGGCTCTAAATAATCTCTCGGGCTCAGGATTGAACTCTAGATCACTACTTGAAGACTCATTCATAAACTAACCCAATGGTACCTGCAAAAGAAATGAAAATAGATCAGCTTCAATAGATAATAAACTTGGTGTTTCAAACTTAACAAACTTCGTTTTCACTAAACTAAATCCCCGGCAGCGGCGCCAAAAACTTGTTGCGTGCTCAATGTGTAAAATAAATAAGCAATAAGAGAGAGAGAGCACTCAGAACATGCAAGCATACATGATCTTATAGCAAGTAGTAAGTATTTTTTCATTCGTTTTCCCACAGAGATTTATTATTAGCTACTCGTGAAGTGTAATGTTAAGAAAGAATGGGTGGATTTGAAGGGGTAGACTTGGTTTTAAAATTCCTATTTATTGCTTAATATATAAAAGGTAGTAACATAAACAAGTGCAAGTCAATGGTGAACGCAAAATGTAAAGAGAAAGAATTAATAAACGAAGAGAAGAGTAGTCAAGCAGAATTTTTAATTTAGCAGAATTGCGAGAACAGCAATTCTACCGCAATGTTACTAACAGCGAAAGTGTGTGAAATGGAGAAACAAGGGCTACTAACGACTCCTCTATAGGCATTTTCATACGATTCTCAAGCATTGGATCAACTCACTATGCATCAAACTAACTCAAACTCATGTATCTTCCGATTTCATGCATTAGATTCTTTAGTTTACTCATGTCCAAGTAAGGTCTTAAGCATCTTGTTAAAGCAGAAAGTTATGGTTTGTACTAGGAAAACGCCTATTCCTAGGTCGTTTTCTGGCTACCTTGAGAGGCTAGCATGAGTGTATGACTCTGAACTCTTACTCCTTCCAGAGGTTAGGAGTTCTTTGGACAAAATGGATGGCCAATCGAAATTGCTCGTAGGATGAAGCTTACATACAATCAATGCTTCGAGAGCTATCCTACATGCTTGGTTCACGTTTTTTAGCCTATAGTATTGTCATTAGCATGCCCCTATGTGACTTAGTTACTCATGGATATAGAGAAAACATAAATATTAGATAAAGTAGGCATGCTCAGAAGAGAAATAAACTTAAAACAGCAAGGCAAAACAGGAAACAACAAAGACAAGAAACCGTGAATTAATGAATTGTGCTTTGATTAATCGATTGTTGGGATGAATGAAGGCAAACTTAAAGTGAATAACATAAAGACAGAAAGCAACGAAATGTAATGAACTAGCTAATAGAAAAGAAACACAACAAAACAGTGCTGGAAATGAGAAATAGAAGACAGAAAGCAGTAAGTTGAGCGTGCTCGCTTCGTCGCAAATGCCTCGGCTGAAAGGAGAAAAAGAGTAGCCTTGCTTGGATGAATCCAATCAGGAGAGAAGATGAATCTTCTCTCCTTCCTATCAGATTGTCGACTCCAACAGCTAAGCTTTCCAACCCAACAGACGGAAGAGAAAAACAGGAGAAAAGATGGAGCTGCGAAGAGATGTCTACGCTTTCGGATGATGATCAAACCCTCTATTTTGACCCCCTTTTATAGTAATCTGCAGGTGCGTTTGGGCCAAGGAGAACCATCCATCCTCAACGTCGTACTTCAAAATGGATGGAGGAGAAAGAACGAATCCCTGAAATAACGGAAAATAACAGAAAAAGATCAGTCAACTTACGGATTTCACTTGAAACATTGCGGTTTTAGCAATGTTTCCACAATGCTGCCGCAATGCTCATTTTTCCTTCTTTTAACTTCGTTTTTCATTCCTTTTCTTTCCTTTTGCACACAAGTCCTAATTTAGCTACCTTCTTCTAATTCTCATATATAAACATAGGTTTAAGCTAAATCCTACCAAAAACACCTAAGAGTGTACATCTTTCTATGGAAAACAAGTCCTAAAAAGGTCACTTTTGGAGACGTAACACTAATCGACACCGCCATTTGCGTCAGCTGCTTGTTCAAGTTTTGCAGCTCGGCTTTGTGTGAGTTTAGCTCTTCTCGAGCTTCTTTCTGAAACTGGCTTGTCGATGTGACGATGGTCCGAACCATCTCTTCCAACGAACTGGAGGAGCTCGAGGCTTGCGCTTGGGTGGAAGTATTAGGCCTATCGTGGGATTGGCCTTGGAAGCGTTGTTGTCCTTCCCTATTCCCATAGCTGAAATTGGGGTGATCGCGCCAACCGGGGTTGTATGTGTTCGAGTAAGGATCATACTTCCTCGGGTTGGAAGCATATCCCCCGATTGCGTTCACCTCTTCCGCCTCGCGGTTTCCTCCGACAAACTTTTTCAATAGATTTCCAATCTCGGCCACCTGGGCCTTCATCTCTGTCATCTCATGGCTCTGGGTCACACTGTGGACTTGCCCCTGCCCTCGAATACCAAACTGCTGCGTGTTGGCTGCCATGTTTGCAATTAACTGCTTGGCCTCCACCGGGGTCTTATCAATCAATGCCCCACCGCTCGCGGCGTCTATCATCTGCCGGTCATGAGGCGTCATACCCTCATAAAAATACTGGATCAAGAGCTGATCGGCAATCTGATGATGCGGGAAGCTTGCGCACAGGTGCCCAAAGCGTTCCCAGTACTCATGCAGAGACTCACCCACGTCGTGAGTGATCCCATAGATTCTCTTCCTCAGTGTTGTGGCCAGGGACGCAGGGAAGTATTTTTCAAGGAAAACCCTCTTCATGTCCTGCCACGTTGTTATCGAGCCGGAGGGCAGATAATAAAGTCAATCCTTGGCTTTGTCCTTGAGTGTAAAGGGGAATGCCCTCAAATTCAGCTGCTCCTCCTTCACTCCCGCGGGCTTCATCCCCGCACAGACGCAGTGAAACTCCATTAAGTGCTTGTTTGCATCCTCACCTGCATTACCATGGAAAGAAGGCAACTGGTGAATTAAACCGGATTTTAATTCAAAATTACCTACTACCACGGGGTAGTTGATGCACAGGGGTTGCAAATTTAAATCTGGCGCTGCCAGCTGTTTCAGCGTCCTTGGCGCTTCTCCTTGCGCCATCTCGTCAACCAAGAAGGGATCGCCTTCTTCTTCAAACAATCTCTGCCCCTCGCGGGCCTCTCTTCTCAACCGCCGCTCTTCTCTTTCGATTTCAGGTATAAACTGCAATCCACTAATCTTAGAAGAACGTGTCATACACAAACAAAATTTTAAACATACAAACTACAAACAGAAAAAAAAAAAAAATTCAGCACACAACCAATCAACCAAATTCAAATTCAAACATGATTTCAATCGATTTTTGCCCTTCCCCGGCAACGGCGCCAATTTTGGTAACAAGATTTTGGAATATTCTGCTTAAATTCGGGTTGTCGAGACCCGCCAAAATACAATTTATAAGCCTATTATCAATAGCTTTGCAGCCAGTGGTAACAGGGTCGATCCACGGAGAAGGAAATGATTGAAATTAAATTGAAATTGAATTAATTGATCAATTGGGTTCTTGTAACGGGGGGATGTTTAAGCATGCAAAATAGAGAATTAAACGCTAACGGAGAAATAAAAGAGAGAAAGAGAGACGAGTGCACGGTTTGGGGATTTTCGGGATTTATTTGTTAGACATTCTACAACTTATCATTTAATACAATCCTAAGGCTAGCAGATTGTAATACACGCGGTCGGTTACCCGGGAAACCCCAAAGTAACCGGCTCCATAGCAATTAATCAGACCACACAGTTCTAATCAAACATTATCTAAAGCCTCATTAGGGTGATCAGCCCCGAATCGACTCTAAACAGTCACTAGCATACCGCGACAGACATTCGATCACGTAATCTAGTTGCTAACTGGCTACCCGCCAACGCTGTATGTAACCAACAACCATCATGCATGACTCGATACTCCGATTTAATTTTATTATTATGTGTTACTAGTCGAATAGTGAGAGGCATGGCATCGCTACTCTTTAACGCTAACATATGCTAGAAAATACGATTGTCAGTCGGCGAAATCTAACATATGCATAGGATGAAGGAAGAACAATAAATGCATACAAATCAGCAACCAAGTTGGAAATTAAAGCATGGATTATCAAAGCATAGAAATCTAACAAATAATCCCTCAAATTATCCCAAACCGTTCACTATACCTTAGCCGTCCATGGGACGGATTGTCATCACCGCTCCGAGGAAGGCCATGGAAGTCATCTCTAAGCTATTACAAATTAAGAGCTCTAAAACATGCCACAAATGGCGGAGCTAAGCTAAAAAATGGAGAAAAGCCGAGAGGAAGAAGATGAAGTTCGGAAAAATGGTGAAAGAATTGCTGCAAAAATTGTCCTACAGCTTCTTTAAAATCGTCATAGCGTCGAGACGCTAGGGCAGCGTCGAGACGCTAGGGCAGCGTCGCGACGCTACGACCTAAGTAATCTGCGCGCGCCTCGCGATGGCGTCGAGACGCTAGGCGAGCGTCTCGACGCTGGCTCGATGATTTCTTGCGCGCGCCTCCTCCGGAGCGTCTCGACGCCGCAGCAGGGTCTCGACGCTTGCTCTCGGGTTTGGGCTGGAAAATTGCCTCTCCTAGGCAATTTTGGTCCGGTTCTTCTTGGATCACTTTGCCCTTTTCCCGATGCACTCCCGAGGCGTTAAAACACCGCTTTTAGCTCCAAAACAGGTCCAATGGACGCACGAGCTCTTTTCCGCAAATCTCCTATAAACGAGAATAATTAAACAATTAAATGCGGAATTTAGCTATAATTAGGAAGTGAATAATAGCTCCAAAATGGAGTTATCACCTGGCTGCTGCACAGTCACTTTCCATGGCATGCCTGATGGACCTGCAGCACAAGATGGCTCAATGGGCTGAATATGCGCAACTGAGGGACAAGGAGGTGGCTGAGCAACTGGGATGCATTTTCCCCACCTTCCCTGCTGGTCTACTGAAGCCATGAGCACCTCCAAAGGAGAAGAGAGACGAGGACAAGGATGATTGAATGTCAGCTTGATGGCATTCGAGGGAGTTTTCTGATCCCTCTTGAAAAGAAACCTGCTTTTCTGTGAACTATTACCCTTATTTTTAATCCAATCACTGATCTGTTTTAATTGTTAATTTGTGTGTTTAGAATAGTTTGATTTGGTTTGATGGTATCTGAGTAGTTAACTTAGTTAAGTTTTTGTTGTTTTGTGTAGTTGTTGATGTCTGAATATAGCATGCTAGGCGCCTTGATCACAGCCAAATTTGCTCTGTAGGATTAATTGCGGATTCCTTGCGGTGTCCGCAATGTTTTGTTAGTTTTCGCATACTGATTAAATGAGTTTTTGATGGGCTGTTTCTGTTTAAATTTCGATATTTTGCTGCTTTCCTGACTTTAGTATGTAATCTATCTGTTGAGCATGCTGGATGAGTGTCATAGTACACCTTTGTTCGTTTAAATTTAGCTTCATTTATTGCTAAGCATGCACCTCTATAAGCCCTTAACATGTTGTTTTTACAAACTTCTGCATCTGAGTTATCTGCTTTAAGAAGGTCGTTCTATGCTTAGGAGTTTTGAGTTCTGCTTGTTTTGCCTTAAGACTAGATGCTTCTAGGACAAGTTTGGGGGTGTGCCACCTCCGATTCTCATTGGGGACAATGAGGAGTTCAAGTTTGGGGGAGGCAGCCTCTAGGCCTAGGAACATTCCTCTCTCCCTCTTTTAAACATAAGCATTCTTCTTCTTTGAAAAAAAAGAAAAAAAAAAAAGAAAGAATAAAGAGTAGTGTCTCTCTTGAGGATGCTGAGTAATCAAGGCCATTTGTGTAACCCACAAGTGGCACTGCATCAAAAGGCAAACCATAAGGAGAGACTCTACCAGAAAAAGAAAAGAAAAAGGAAAAACCAAGGAAGAAGAATGTATGCCTACAAGTTATAGCCTAAGTGCTTAGGTGTCCTGTATGAATGAACTCTGATCCTTAGTTTGCTAAGCACAGGGTTGTAGCTTGAAGGTATGTTAGGGGAGATGAGTGTATATCCAATGTAGTGATGCCAGGGTTTAGGTTGTTCTATGAAATGTACTATTGTTTCTCGTGTGTACTAAGACTAGCATGACTCTAAGGAATCCTAGGTAGCTTAAAAGAAATACTTTAGAAGCATGTACTGAGTCTGGGGTAAAACTAGGGAGAATTTGAAAACTTAGGGATAGCTGCACAATGAACCTAATGACTTAAGCAGATAAACCAGTTGTTAGGAAATTTATAAAAGGCAATAGGTTTTAAAAGGCAAGAGAAACCAGAATAAGCAGCATGTGAAGTTAGTTTGAACTTAGAAGAGTGTCACAGGACAGCCATGCTTTGGATAGTAAGCCTAGGGAAGTCAGCGAGTAGTCAGATAGAGTAATAGCAGCCCAAGTAAGCCCTTATAATTGCTCGAGGACGAGCAATAACTTAAGTTTGGGGGTGTGTTACGTCTCCAAAAGTACATATTTTAGGGACTTATTTACTATAGAATTGTGTAAACTCTTAAGCGTTTTTGTTAGAATTTAGCTTAATACATGCTTAAATATGAGAATTCAAGGAATGAGGCTAAATTAGGACTTATTTGTAAAAGGAACGAAAAAGAATCAAAAACGAAGTTAAAAGAGTTGAAATTGTGCATTGCAAGAAAATTGCTGAAACATTGCTGTCTCCGCAATATTTAAGCTGCGAATGTTAAGTTGTTTCAACCGCCTGCCGTTTTGTTGTGATCTTTCAGCCGCCCAATTTCTCCCCTGCTGCCACGTGGAGGGACGTCGTTCAGAATGGATGATTCTCCTTGACTGAAGAGTACCTGCAAAGAGCTATAAAAGGAGGTCAAGGGGGAAGGAGAACAACAAGCTTGGAAGCGTAGAACTCTCCATCTCAACGCAATTTCTCTCCATTTTCTATCCCGTTTGTTGGAGTGAAGGAATCAGCTTTTGGCACCGATAATCTGAGAGGAAGAAGAGAAGATCCTTCTTCTCTTCTGATTGGATTCATCCCCAAAAACGCTAACCTTCCCCTTCATCTGAGGCGCTTGCGGCGAGGAGTTCACGTACACATTTACACTGCTTTCTACTGCTTTTTGTCTTCCATTTTCTCTACTGTTGCTGTTATTTACTTCTGTTTGCTGTCATTTGTTCTGTTCTTCTTCATTTGCTTAGTCTTTATTGTTTTACAGTCTTTGCACATTAAGCTTTGAATCTTATTTTAATAGAGGAATCATTTACAACTTCGCAAGTTTCTTATCACTTTCTGTCTTTCCTTTGCTTTCATTTACGTACTGTTAATCATGCTTAAACAATTTAGTATTTCCACTTCCACATCATCCATGAGTAGCTAATCACCCAAGGGTCTGCTAATGATGAATCTATAGGTAGAAATACGTGAATTCAGCATGTTGGATAGCTTCGAATGCATTGAATGTATGTGTACTTCATCCCACGGGCAATTTCGATTGGCCATCCATTTTGTCTAAAGAACTCCTAACCTCCGGAAGGAGTAAGAGTTCAGAGTCGTCCATTCATGATAGCCTTTCATGGTAGCCAGACAACGACCTAGGAATAGGCGTTTTCCTAGCACAATTCATTAACTTGCTTATATAAATAGATGCTTAAGTCTTACTTGGATATGAGTGAACTAAAGGATCTAATGCATGTAATCGAGAGATGCATGAGAATGAGTTAAATTGATGCATGATAAGTTGAGCTACTGCTGAATAATCGTATGAAAAAACCTATAGAGGAGTCGTTAGTTGACCTTGTTTCCCCATCTCACCCTTAAAACGTTGTTAATTTAATTGCTAGATAATTGCTGTCTGCGCAATTCTTTTGTTCTGTTTTTGCCTTAGCCATTTTTCTAGCATTTCACTTTTGCGATTTTATTGCTAGCAAAATGCTTTCTCCGCAATTCTTTTTCCTCTACATTCAAGTTCATCTTTTTACTTGCTTTCGTTTATGCTTGCATATCTCGTATATTCTTCATTAGTTAGGCACATTAATCTCCAATTCACCATATTTAAGCCACCCTTTCTAATTTAGCATCTCACTTCGTTAGTAACTAAGAATAAATCTCTGTGGGAAATCGAATGAAAAAATACATATTACTTGCTACAAGACCATGTATGCTTGCATGTTCTGAGTGCTCTCACCTCGCATTTTTATTTATACACTGAGCACGCAACAGGTACTTTGGGCAGTTTCTTTTCCAATGGCCATTCTCGTTGTAGTGGAAACATTTTCCTTTATCTGCAACTTGAGCCTTTCTTTTCGGTCATTAGAAGTTTTACTTTTCCCCTTCCCTTTCTTTTTCATCGAAATACTCTTATTTTTAGAAGAAGAAGGGCCAGACTTCGTCCCAAAGGACGATCCTCTATAGAACTTTTTAGTGGTAGCAATATTTCCCTCCACTTAATGTCCCTTAGTTTTCAGGAGAGACTGATAAGTCTGAAGCTCATTCGAAAGAGTAGTCAAGTTATATTCAATTTTATTCATCATCGCATTTGTGCGGAACTGTAGGAAGCTCTTCGGAAGAGACTCCAGAATAAAACTGACCTGACTCTTCTCATCTATGACAACTCATTTTACTTCTGCCACATTAAAATGGACCATCATGTCCAGGACATGTTCTCTAAGAGAGTTCCCTTCTCTGATAAGGCAGTTACAAACGTACTTGATGGCATCATGCCTAAGGGAGAAGGACAGTTGTCCAAACATCCCCTTCAGAGATTCCATAATCTCTTTGGCAGCACCCATACCATCGCGTTTCTTAACCAAATACATCAGATATGCTAGCCAGAATATAGACGCGGGCTTTATCATTTGCCCTTGTCCATATGTCATATGCATCCCGAACATTTCGGTTTGCATTTGTGTCGGGGTTTGAAGGACACTCCTCAGTTAAAACGAACGTTAGATCATCAATTACCAGTATTATGTTTAAATTTGATTTCCACGTTGCGTAATTATCCCCGTTAAGTTTCTCATAAGTTAGTAACTGTACTATTGAGTTGCTCATGCTGAAAAAAGTAAACATATCAATTTTAGTGAAATTTCTATTAACTCTTTTATATTATCCAATCAAGTTTAGCAAAAGTAAAAATGTACCCATCATTTATTCTTTATTGCAACGATACTACAAAGGTTTAGAGCAACATCCACCTAGGGGCAATCTATCACTTCTCCTTTGAATTGAGACAATCTCTGCTAATCACTATTACCAGAATAACTCATATTCCAATAGATCTTTTAGCTATCGTTTACTTTGGTCAAGAAGTTACTAACACTTACTAATTCATGTAAGTGTGACCCTCCATTTCCAGACCTCAGAGATCGAAATCAACAAACTCCTGAAGTTTGAAGGACAATGTTGAAAACGAACCTATGAGACCCTATCCATTTCCGGAGTTCGCGGTGTTCCCAATCCCGTGATACAACCCTCCTAAAGGGTGGTCGCTCCCAGGGCAGACTCGCGAAGTATCGTGGGAATCTCACGGTGCAACCTAATGGAGGAGACCGTAGGATGTGTTGACACACAACCTTCCCCACTTACTATGAACGACTTCCCTTATTCACATTGTTATTGACTCATGCAAATACTTTCCTACTGGAGGTCGCTCCCAGGGCGACTTGAAGCCGAGCATGAATCTCACGGTGTGAACTCTTAGGGACGTAGGAGCTGAAAACATTTTTCTTCCCACTAAAGTATTCTAGACGGTTGGGTATGATTTTACTTAGGCATATATTTTGGCTAACTAGGACATATCCTAAGTCTAGGTAATTTTTCCAAGTATAACGTTTATACTGAATTTTAACCTATGATGTCTAGGTGATAAACCATTTGAAACCTCACGTCACTCACGCATGCTCATAAAACCGGGTTAACTAAACTTAAACGCCAGTTTGATGCCCAGTTAGGAGGTGTTCCGTAAACCGTCAACTTAAATACCCCCAACCTTAGACAACATCTTACCGGGTGAGTTTTTCTTGTAACCAAAATTTTACAAGATATCGACCTATTTTAACTATTAAACAGGAGATTGCTTGGTGGTTAACCCTAAATGAGCATGCATTTATCTTTGTTATAGGTTTTTATGTCAAATTCATTTCATAACACTTAAAAACAAATTAGACAAACCTTATCACATACATCTAACATACTTTTATATAACAATTATATAAAACCATTCCATGCAAAATATAAAAACTTATATCATATCTCATGGAATCCTAAACATGCATACTTAAATTATAACACTTATAACATACCTTCAATGCATGCTTCATGCTTATCCTATGGTGAGATTTAAATCTACATGACATACAATATGAACACAAGATTATGTTTATTTAAACTATACATTCACAATGCATAAATAAATAAACCACACTAAAAATGGATTGGTTTTGACAAACTAAACAAGCAACAACCTAAAATTATTACAATAGCTGTTGACACCGTATTTCGTCCGGCCTTGTTTATCATCATTTTGGATTTTTCACATAATTTTATGTTTTTTCGCTTATTTTTCAGTATTTTTAGTTTTTCTTTAATTTCGTCATTTTTCTGTTATTTTCGGGATTTTCGAGAAAATCACCAGATTTGTCTTCCGTTAGTGGATCGTTCAGGCGTCCAGGTCATTTTAGAGTTCGGTGTCTCAGTCTCGGGACTCCAGTTTAGCGTTTTATTTTAAGTTTATTATTTTAGAGTTCCAATTTAGCATTTCATTTAGAGTTCCAATTTAGCGTTTCATTTAGAGCTCCAATTTTGCGTTTTATTTTTAAGTTTTGAGTTTAGGGTTTCAATTTGGGGTTTCGATTTGAGATTTCATTAATTTAGGGTTTAAGGTCATTTTGACCTAATTGTTGGCTATATATAGAAAGAGGGAATAATAGAGTAGGATAGAGAAAAAGTGAGAGGAGAAAAAGACAAAATGGTTGGTGATCCCAAAGCATTAAAAAAAATCATTTTCTCTCCATTCTCTCTCCTCACTATTCATCATCTTCTCCAAATATCTCCTCCATCCATCCTCTTCTTCTTCAACCTAACTCTGACGGGCTCACGGCGGAGAACCACCACGGCACGACGGCGCACGGCGGCGGCACGGCGGCAGACCTTCATTCTCTCCGGCGTAGCTTCAAACCGCAGACGACCTTGAAGCTCAAAAACGTAGGCGAAGGCGAACGGAGCACCCCCTCGAACCTCCACGAACGACGGCGATACCCAACAGCGACGAAGCTCATTTCCTCATCTCCAGACGACGGCGTTTTCATCTTCTCTCCGGCGGACCACGGCGGCGCTCGAAATCAGACGAACCGGACTCTTCTTCTTCCGCAACCTCAGATCTTCAACCTCAGACCCAGACGGCGAAGGATAAACCCGAGTAGACCAGATCAGCGGCGGAGCTCCATTCTTGAACCACTCCAGCTGCGGTTTCGATCTCTCCGGTGAGCTCGAACGAGGCGTCGAACGACGGTCATCTCCTCGAACCCAGACGTCGGCGGAGCTCCAAGCCCCATCTTCAACTCAAGCGGTGAAACTCGTCGGACGAACCAGACCCAGCGGACATCGATTCGGCGACGGCGTGCACGGCAGCAATGGCAACTTGAGCTTCTCAGATCGGACGGCGGCGCAAGCTCCCTTCACGGCGAACCTCACTTTGCAACAACTCCAGACGCACAAGAGGAACTCCCTCGAACCAGATCCAGACGTCGGCGACGATCCCTTCCATGACGATGGCAGCCACGAACTCAGATCGAAGGCGGCCTCATCGTCTTCATCCTTCAGACCAGCGGCGGCGCAACCTCAGGCCAACGGCCACGTTCTCGAACCTCCAAGGTGGCGCGCGCGGTGGTCGGAGCTCCGATGACAGGAACGACGTGGAAGAAGAAGACCAGCGGCTGAGCAATTCGTGAAGAAGAAGGTCCAATTTCCATTTTTAGTTATTTACAAAAATGCCCTTAATCTTGTGTTATTTACAATTTTGCCCCCTATTGTTGTGTGTTCATATATACCTATGATATATGCATATATACCCCCTATGATTTGGATATATGCCCCTATCTGAACACATATATACCCCTGCATGTTCGATATATACTTTGATATGCTTTTCTGTTTATATGCCTAGGTTATATCGCATAGGCCTGCTGGTTTATTTAGTTTCAGTTTTTTAATTCTTAAGTGTGTTTTCGGGTTTAGTTATATTAGCTTGCGCGTTTATTTAATTATCGCTTTATTTTCGTTATTTTCTTTCTCGTTAGTTTGTGCGCAGTATTTTAATATTAATTTGTTAACCCCGAGAGAGATGAAGGACCGTTCCTTTCATCTCGAGGGTACTTTAATTTTAATTTGCAACCCCGGGAGAGATGAAGGACTGTTCCTCTCATCTCGAGGGTATTTAGTTTTAATTTGCAACCCCGGGAGAGATGAAGGATTGTTCCTCTCATCTCGAGGGTATTTTAACTTTAATTGAAATCCCGGGATAAATAGGGTTTCCCTATCTTTGAGGATTTATTATCACATGCCATTATGCGCTAATTATAGGAATCACTCTCTTTTAAAAGTTTTCATTTGATTTTAAAATTGAATTTTAAAATTGAATTTCAAATTGTTTTCTATTTCAAATTAAAAGAGTTTTCAATTCCAAATTGAGTTTTAAATCGAATTTCAAGCAAAAAGAATTTGATTTTCAAACCAAGTTTTAAATTGAATTTCAAAATTTGTTTTGATTTGTAAATAAAAGAATGGTTGATTTCAAAATGAGTTTTTAAATTAAATCCCAAAATTGCTTTGATTTCGAAACAAAAAGAATTGTTGATTTAAAATTGGGGTTTTAAATTAATTTTAAAAATTATTTTGATTTCAAAACAAAAAGGATTTTTTTTTAATTGATTTCAAAATTCTTTTTTTTGTTGTACGATCCCGGTAAATGGGATTAAGGCAACTAATGGCAAAATTAACAATCTTGCTCACGAAATCAAATTCCTACTTTCTTTAAAGTCAGGATATGATTAATTGAGACATTGTTTTATTTTTTTATTGTTTATTTTATTCGTTAGGGACCATTTGAAATTAGCTAAATAATTTAGATAAAACGTTTTGGCTACCGTTTTTAAACGGGATGTTGTAGGGTGCTAGCACCTTCCCTACACTCAACCGACCCCCGAACCTCGTCTTTTTTACTTCGTAGACCGTATTTTTAAGGTGACCAATCACACCCAAAATGATTGGTGGCGACTCCATTTTTTTGTGAAAACCCCTGTTTAACAGAAGGTTGTCGGCCGCTCCGCGTCGCAAAAAACGTTGCGACAGCATGGCGACTCTGCTGGGGAGATTTTTTTAGTGGGTCTAGGTCATTCCATTTTATCTTGCATTTATCCGGTTTTCTTTTTGGTCCTTGTTTGTTTTATTTATTTATTGATTTATATTGTCTTAATTAGCTTGCTTTATCGTAATTAATTTTTGCATGATCATGCATTTCGCACACACAATCACGAGCCTCCTACCCGGGCTCTACCATTTAGGATTAGAATCGGAGATAGAGTAGTGTGACCTTCGTTGAACTTCGGTTCTCGTGCAGGCGCATGAAATTCTCCACTCGAGTTATCCGCGCTGTTTGATCAGTTGGAAAGCTCGGGGACCGTTTTCTTTTAGGATTGTTTAGAACCCAAATTACACTCATGTGCATCCTAGAGCCGATCGACGTTTAATATATTTATGTTTTGTGTCGGGTTATTTCTGTCATTCTCGCAATTTACTATTTTTTTTGCATGATCATGCATTTCGCACACACAATCACGAGCCTCCTACCCGGGCTCTACCTCTTAGGATTAGAATTGAGAATCGAGTAATGTCGACCTTCAAGGGGATATAATTGCCCCTGTATGGCGCACGAAAGATTCTCGCTCAGATTAATTCGTTAGCTAATCTTTAGCTTTCAAATTAATTTTGGGGCCTTTATGCTTATGTTTAGAACCCTTCCCTCACATCATGTTTATTATTTTCGTTGTTATGCATTGTTTTAATTTAAATTGTTTGCATTATCATGCATTTCACACACTCGTTCACGAGCCTCCTACCCGGGCTCTACCATTTAGGATTAGATTCGGAGATTGAGTAGTGTGACCTTCGTGGAACTTCGGTTCTCGTGCAAGTGCATGATGTTCTCCACTCGAGCTATCCACGCTGTTTAATCAGTTTGAAAGCTCGGGGACCATTTTTCTAGGATTGTTAGAACCTAAACCACACCCATATACATCTTAGGATTGACCGTTAATTGTCCAAACTCTGAATTTTAGAATACACCTACTTTGTCGCATGTTTGATTCTCGTGCTTGTACCATATTGCGTGTTTCATTCACATATTTAAGCTGCGTGTGTTGATTTCATTATATGTCTTTTGTTTTGATTTTTTTTACAAAAAAATTATCGAGTCGTCCCCCTGAGGTTTAGAACAGATAATCGAGTAATGTCGACCTTCAAATGGGACATAATCGCCCTTGTATGGCGCACGAAAGATTCACGTTCAAATTAATTCGTTTGCTAATTGTTAGCATTCAATTATAATAGGGGGACCTCTTCGTTTAAGTTTAGAATGGAGAGTCGAGTAATGTCGACCTGCGGGAGGACGTAAAATGCCCCCGTAAAGGCGCACGAAAAGTCTTCGTTCGTTTTTATTTTCTCATTTAGGTTTTGAATGGAGAGTCGAGTAATGTCGACCTACGGAAGGACGTAAAATGCCCCCGTAAAGGCGCACGAAAAGTCTTCGTTCATTTTTTCGTTGTCGGAAATTTTTCTTCTTGTGATATTCGTTCTATACGTCGGTTTTTCAAAAAAAAGAAAAAAAAGAAGAAAAAAAACATCAAAATCAAAAACAAAAAAAATTATTTGTATATCGACACGTTAGAATTTAAAAATCATGCATTTTTTCACAAGTCATTGCGTTCTCGTCCAAATAAAGTCTTTCGTTAAAAAAAAAAAAAAAATTGTTTCCTTCCTAAGAGCATTTAAGGTTAGATATGCATACAAAAATCAAAAAAGAAATCATTCCGTTAATTGCATCTCATATATGCATCGCAAAGGAAAAAGTCGAGTTTCATCTCATCATTCATGCATAAATAAAAATTTATGAATTGTTTCATTTTGCATAACATTTAAAAAAAAAAAAAAAAACAAATCAATTGCATGCATAAAAAAATGATCATTCCAAAAATTTCTTCACTTTTCATCCATCATTTCCATATCATCATTCATATAAAAAAAAAAAAAAAAAAAAAAAAGATGCATCACGGGCATTATCCCAATTGCATAGTGTCATCTCACTCATGCATAATAAAATGTGCATTCATACATGTTAAAAAAATCATTTTGCATGTCAAAAAAAAATGTTCATGCATAAAATCATAGAAAATCATTTCATATTACATGATGTCATTTCGCACGTTGATAGCTCACAAAATGGGCTATCTTTAGGACCTATTTTATGCTAGTTTATACACTTACACGGTTAATTTCACTTTTATATTTGATTATTTTATAGATATCGAGCATTTGGAGCAAATCTAGAGCTTTTAGAAGATATATGATGAAAAATAAGTTAATATGATGCAAATATGAGGTCCCAAGTGAAGAGAAATGATGAAAATAAGCCAAAAACCCGAGGGGACAGCGTCTAGACGCTGCAAAAACTTGTTGCGCACTTTTAATGCAGTGCAAAATCGCAAGTGTACGGGTCAAGTAATAAAGTGTATGTAAATACGAGTATCGTCCTCAGGATTGGTTTTCTAGTTCACTTAAGTACCGCGAATACAGTCACCCAATTTTATTTAGAGAAAGAAAGCGATAAAAGATAGGATTAAAACAAAATAAAAACATAAAATAAAAGATGGAGAACAACAAGGAGAGAGATATCTTAGGGAGTTGATTTCGCCAATTAGATTGACGCTTCAATCAATCAAATGCCTAGATTATTCATGCAAATTTCCATAAGTCTAGAAGGAAACAAATAACAATTGCCTCTTCCGAGCGCAATTGGTCTCATGCAATGTAATAAAACTAATTGTTCAATCTAGTTTTTAAAGACATGCATGCAAGGCATTAAGAACTCTTCTTTAAAACAACTTCTAAGATAGCCTAATCATTCCCATGTTAGAACTATTCTTAGTCATGCAATTAAGATCTAGTCTAAATCATTCTCTTCCAAGCATAATTTAAACCATGACGACATACAACCCTTGGCCAAAAGATTATAAGCATTAAGAAAGTAAAAGCATAAATGTCTAATAAACAATCAATCTAAGCATTCAATTAATTAAAACATCAAAACTAAAAGGCTACATCAATCCCCAAGATAAATGAGTTTAGGCAAACATATTCAATATTATAAAATCTAAACTCAAAATTAAACTCATAACGAAACTACAAATTAAAAGGGAAGAAGAAATAAAACTAGTGTTGATTCCACGTTCCCGCTGTAATCGTCACGATCCCGAGCATGTAATTGTCTTCTTTTTGCTCCCAAAAATCTCCTCTAACTCTTAAAATTATGTATTTTCGAAATTGGGAATAACTCTCCAAATTGGCCCCCCGAAAACTCTCCAAAAAGATGTATTTATAAGGTAAAATAGGGCAAAAATCGGGTATAAATCAAATTAGGCAAATCTGATGGGCTGAAATCCTGTGTGGTGCCCATGTATGGAATGTTGGTGCAGGTGCAAGCTCAAAATCACACCCAGTTATTGAATATATAGATTAAAGCATGTCAAAATTAATAATGTTGCAGTTTGGGTGAGGTGGTTGAGCGCTGGAAGAAAACTGATCTTCATCTGGGCGGTCTTGAGTTCGAGCTTGCGCGGTGAAACAAGTTTTTTTTTTCCTTTTTGATTTATAGGGTCTAGACGCTATTAACAGGGTCTAGACGCTGTCCCCTCGGGAATTTAGGCTTGATTCATCTCTCCTCTTCACTTGGGACCTCATATTTGCATCCAATTAGCTCATTTTTCATCATAAATCTTCTAAAAGCTCCGGTTTGCTCCAAATGCTCGATATCTATAAAATAATCAAATATAAACGTGAAATTACCCGTGAATCTTTAAACTAGCATAAAATAGGTCCTAAAGATAGCTCATTTTGTGAGCTATCACACGTGCATGTAATAAAAACATCAATTCATGCATTTTGCATGTAAAAAAATCACCTCATATTGCATGGTGTCATATCACACGTGCACATATAATAAAAACATCAATTCTTACATTTTGCATGTCAAAAAAAAAAAAAAAAAACAATCTCATATTGCATTGTATCGTTTCACTCGTGCACCTGTAATAAAAATCATTCAATTCATGCATTTTGCATGTCAAAATCATCATATTGCATGATGTTATTTCGCACGTGCATGTAATAAAAACATCAATTCATGCATTTTGCATGTAAAAAACCACCTCATATTGCATGGTGTCATATCACACGTGCACATATAATAAAAACATCAATTCTTACATTTTGCATGTCAAAAAAAAAAAAAAAAAAAAAAACAATCTCATATTGCATTGTGTCGTTTCACGCGTGCACCTGTAATAAAAATCATTCAGTTCATGGATTTTGCATGTCAAAATCATCATATTGCATCGTGTCATTTCACATGTGCACCTGTAATAAAAGCATAAATTCTTGCATTTTGCATGTAAAAAATCATCTCATATTCCATGGTGTCATGTCACACATGCACACATAATAAAAGCAATTCTTGCATTTTGCATGTCAAAAAAATCATTTCATGTTGCATGTGTCATTTCACACGTGCACGTGTAATAAAAACATAAATTCATGCATTTCGCATGTCAAAAAAATCATCTCATTTTGCATGTCGTTTGATCATTTGTTTATCATTCCATTGCATGTCATCATGCATATTAAAAAAAATGTCAATGCATCATAAATTCATTTTGCATGTCGAATCATTTAATTGCATATCATCATACGTAAAAAAAAAAATATGTGTCCATGCATCATTTCATTGTGCATGTCGTTTGATCATTTGTTCATTCAATTGCATATCATCATGCATATTTATTTAAAAAAAAATGTCAATGCATCATAAATTCATTTCGCATGTCGAATTAACATTCAGTTGCATATCATCATGCATTCACAAAGAATGCTCATACATTGTTAATTCGTCAAAGCATGCATCAAAGTTCATCATATCATCACGTCGTAAAAGAGGTTCATGCATTATCTCATTTGGACGAGAAGTCATAACATTTCATCATTCGTGGCATTGTATCATTTTGTACATGCACCAAAATTCATCACATCATAAAAAAATGTTTCGGCATTAGCTTATTTGCTTGAAAAAAAAAAAAAAAAAAAAAAAAAATCAGGCATCATAGAAAATGTCCATGCATTAATTATTTCACTTTGCATGGCATACATAGCCTCAAAGACATGCATAAAAAAAAAAATTCACACATAAAACAAAAAATATGCATTAGCTCATCTTGCATAACATGTCATAACATCTCAATTAAAAAAAAAAAAAGTCATTAATCATTTCCATAACGTTGCATTGTGCATTCGTCGGCTCATCTTGCATATCAAGTCATAACATCTCAAAAAAAGTAAAAAAATCATTTTGCATCATATCATGTATTTAATAGCTCATTTGCATGGTTATCTCTATCATTTCAAAAAAAAAAAAAAAACATTTTACATAACATTATGCATAAAATAAAAAAGGGTGTCCATGCATGTGTCGTTTCATTTTGCATGATAGAAAATCAAAATCATTGCATAAGACCACGTTATCACATCATGAAAATTGTTCATGCATTTTCACAAAAAAAAAAACAAAAAAACAAAAAAATCATTTGTTGTATCATAGTGTTTCATCTTGCATAATAAGCCAGAAAAATAAAAATCAGTTGCATTACATTATATCATGTCATTCATGCATGCATTATCGCATTTCGCATGTCGAGTCGTTCAAAGATTTCGTTTGTTCTTAATTGCATAAAATCGCATGTGGCAATGATTTCATGCATCGTCTCATTTTAGCATTTAAAAAAAAATGTGTTTTTCAATAATTGTACCTCGTGCATATTTTGAAATTAAAAAAAATCTCATCACTTGCATTCCAAAAAAACAAAAAAAACAAAAAAGAGCAAACCAAAAAGGTCTTTGGTGTGTTTACTTGATCATTCTTGTGATTGTTTTAATCGTTCTCATTGGTTGAAACCTTAGCTAGAATTAATAACAAGATCATGGTGTTTCATCTTTAAAAAAAAAAAAAAAAAAAAAAAAAAAAAAAAAAAATCGAAAAAGTAAGATGGTTGCTTTCACTGCTTTTCTATGAGAAATTTGTCAAGTCTCGACCATTTCATTACTTTTTCAAAACACTCCTCTTAAGATTTTAAGTTGAACTTCATTTTCTAGAGGAGCGTTATTTTGACCTTCATTCTCTCTCATGTGCCAAAATTCATACCATCATACCTCACTGAGCAGTGTTTTAATTATCACACTGGGGAAGACCCATCTTGTAGTGACTGTTCAAAATTACTCACTGTAAAACCTTATACCTTCATGCCACACATAATTTTGAGGCAATCTACTCAATTTGTAGATCCACCGTAAAATCTAGGGTTAACTTCATCATCTACATTTATACGGTGTATCTCTACTTTTTTTTATCCACCAAGCCTTTTGCAAAGCATGTCACACTCAATTATGTGGCGAACTTCTCAAAATTATCCACCCGAAGTTACCGAGAGACTTGTAATTTCTCGTACACTCTTCCATTTCAACTTCATCTCTATAAATTCATTCTCCTTTTTCCCATTCTTTGATCTATCTCTTTCCTCGAGTAGAAATTGATTTCAATACTAAGGATGTTGGTTTTGAGAGCTAGAGAGGTAGTAACTTTGGAAATTATCTCAAGGTCTTAAATAAGTTTTTGCTCGGGGTTAACATCATCACAAGGAGCGTGAATAAAGAAATGATAGGGAATGTGTGCTAGAGTGACATCAGAGTCTGGTTGCACCGTAAAAAAAAAAAAAAAAAAAAAAAAAAAAAAAAAAAAAACGAGGATGATGCAATAAAAGCTACATCTTGAAGATGCTGAAAGGTCTCCGCGGTAAATCAATAAGCTGGGGCAAAGCCTTCTCCTTTGCCACATTAGAAAAAGCCTATGTCTGAGGCACGCTAGATCTCGTCTTCGCAACACTGGGGCAAAGCCTATGCCTTTGCCACGCATTGAAGCATTATCATAGACTGGGGCAAAGCCTTCGTCTTTGCAGCACCGAGGCAAAGCCCAATGTCTGAGCCACGCGCTGGAGCAACATCATAAAATTGGGCAAAGCCCACGACTTTGCCACAATAGAGTGAAGTCGTCGTCAAAACTTGAGCATCTTATTGCACCTTTCATTCCAAAAAAAAAAAATTAAATAAAAATAATAATTGGTGCAATCAATTTTTCAAGAGGTTACGTCTCACAAAGCTTGTTGGGCATCAGCAAAACTGGGGCAAAGCCCTCGTCTTTGCAACACTCGGGCAAAGCCCACGCCTTTGCCACAAATAGAGCGAAGCCATCGTCTACAAGTTGGAACACGTTATTGCATCATGTCTCAAAAAGAGATTGGTGCAGTCAATTGATCAAAAAAGCTACATCTCACAAAGCTTGAAGTGTCTCATTTGGACGTCATCAATAATGGGGCAAAGCCCACGTCTTTGCCGCAATTAGAGCGAAATCATCATCAAGTTGGGGCATTTTATTGCATCATTCCAAAAAAAAAAAAAAAAAAAAAAAAAACTGGAGCAATCAGTAGATCAAGAGGTTACGTCTCGCCAAGCTAGGGGTATCTCAGTCACACATCATCAATACTGGGGCAAAGCCTACGTCTTTGCCACGCTAGATCAAATATCATCAAAGATCTCGAGCTTACTCAAAGGAAAGTGAGAATTTCTCAAGAAGCTCCTTTTAGCTCTCAAAACCCTTATCCGAGGAAATGGAGTCATATCACTCATATTTCCATCTAACCAATTTCCAATTCAAATGTGAAAAGACATTTTCAATCTCTTATTGTCCAAGAGATCTTTGGAAAACATGCGAGTACTACATCTTTTTTCGCATTTCTTCCTGCATTTGCGCCAAAAATTTCAATATTGACTGACTGTCATCTCGTATTTCAAATCTAAATTCACTGTCTTGTACTCCAACATTCTTGTTCATTACAAGGTTAATTTATGAAGCAGTTTAATCAGAAGATGTTCAACATTATCATTATTTTTGATAAGTTCTCTAACCTAGCACATGAGAATCTACCCAACAGCCCACAATGTCCAATATGGTTGAGTGATATAGGACTGACATTTCTCTCAGGTGAAAGAAAGCATTCAAAAAAAAAAAAAAAAAAAAAAAAAAAAAAAAAATCTGATGATGACACCATTATTTTCATTTGATTCTCCGCTAAGTATTGACTGATAAGATCAATGAACTTAAGCAAGAGTGATCATTTCAATAACACAAAAGTCATTTTTGATTAAACATTTGTTTTCACAAATCCTGCATTCCATCATGTAAGTTGATATCATTCATCATCATTTAAAAATAAAAAAAAAAAAAAAAAAAAAGCATTTTCACATATCATGGTTAGTTGGTAGATCATATGATTCGTGCATACACGTTGCATTCTACAGTTTTCTACCCTCAGCATGATACATTCAACAATTCATCACCTTTAACATATTATGCATGTGTTGCATTCAATCATTCTTCTACCCTCGACAAGCATGTGCACACATGTGTTGCATTCAATCATCATCAGTATCATGCATACATACTGCATTCATGACATCCGTCGTTCTACTCCTAGCATGCTCATGCATACGTGCTACAACTATGACATTTTGTTAATGCACATGCAAACATGTTGCATTCAACCATTCATTATCTTTAACATATTATGCACATGTTGCATTCAGTCATGCTTATACCCTCGACAAGCATGTGCACATATGTTGCATTCATTATCCTATCCTTAGGATGCATGTGCATCAATATCATGCATACATGTTGCATTCATGACATTCATTATCTTTAACATATTATGCACACATGTTGCATTCATAAACAATCATCTCCTACCATTAGCATGCATATGCATCATTGCGTCATGTTTCCAAAGTCAAATCCATTGGTCAAGCCAAGCAAATCAAGACATTTTCACAAAAATTGTCAAATGCATTGTCATTTCCCAAAATTAATGAGCATTGTTTCATCATTGATATTGCACATCAACACATGCACTCATGTTTTGTGCGACATTCAAGTCACATTTTGCAACTCGCATTTGCGTCATATTCTCATTTGAGGGTCAATTTCATAAAAAAAAAAAAAACAAAAAATTCATGCATTTAGAACTTCTTCATATTCATGAGAGTTTCTAATGTCTTCCTAAGAGTCTTTTTCAAGTTTTATTTTGGCAACTAAGTTTTGAAATAAAAATCGTTGTCTTTTGTTTTGCAGCTAAGTTTTGAAATAAAAACCGCTGTCTTTTGTTCGGCAACTAAGTTTTGAAATAAAAACCGTTGTCTTCTATTTTGCAGCTAAGTTTTGAAATAAAAACCGCTGTCTTTTGTTTGTCAACTAAGTTTTGAAATAACAACCGTTGTCCTTTGTTTTGCAGCTAAGTTTTGAAATAAAAACCGCTGTCTTTTGTTGGCAACTAAGTTTTGAAATAAAAACCGTTGTCTTTTGTTTTGCAGCTAAGTTTTGAAATAAAAACCGCTGTCTTTTGTTGGCAACTAAGTTTTGAAATAAAAATCGTCTCTTCTGTTTTGCAGCTAAGTTTTGAAATAAAAACCGCTGTCTTTTGTTCGACAACTAAGTTTTGAAATAAAAACCGTTGTCTTTTGTTTTGCAGCTAAGTTTTGAAATAAAAACCGCTGTCTTTTGTTCGGCAACTAAGTTTTGAAATAAAAACCGTTGTCTTCTGTTTTGCAGCTAAGTTTTGAAATAAAAACCGCTGTCTTTTGTTCGACAACTAAGTTTTGAAATAAAAACCGTTGTCTTTTGTTTTACAACTAAGTTTTGAAATAAAAACCGTTGTCTTTTGTTTTGCAGCTAAGTTTAGAAATAAAAACCGCTGTCTTTTGTTCGGCAACTAAGTTTTGAAATAAAAACCGTTGTCTTCTGTTTTGCAGCTAAGTTTTGAAATAAAAACCGCTGTCTTTTGTTCGACAACTAAGTTTTGAAATAAAAACCGTTGTCTTTTGTTTTACAACTAAGTTTTGAAATAAAAACCGTTGTCTTTTATTTTGCAGCTAAGTTTTGAAATAAAAACCGATGTCTTTTGTCTTTTGTTTTGCAGCTAAGTTTTGAAATAAAAACCGCTGTCTTTTGTTGGCAACTAAGTTTTGAAATAAAAACCGTTGTCTTTTGTTTTACAACTAAGTTTTGAAATAAAAACCGTTGTCTTTTATTTTGCAGCTAAGTTTTTAAATAAAAACCGCTGTCTTTTGTCTTTTGTTTTGCAGCTAAGTTTTGAAATAAAAACCGCTGTCTTTTGTTGGCAACTAAGTTTTGAAATAAAAACCGTTGTCTTTTGTTTTGCAGCTAAGTTTTGAAATAAAAACCGCTGTCTTTTGTTCGGCAACTAAGTTTTGAAATAAAAACCGTTGTCTTCTGTTTTGCAGCTAAGTTTTGAAATAAAAACCGCTGTCTTTTGTTCGACAACTAAGTTTTGAAATAAAAACCGTTGTCTTTTGTTTTGCAGCTAAGTTTTGAAATAAAAATCGTTGTCTTTTGTTCGGCAACTAAGTTTTGAAATAAAAACCGTTGTCTTCTGTTTTGCAGCTAAGTTTTGAAATAAAAACCGCTGTCTTTTGTCTTTTGTTTTGCAGCTAAGTTTTGAAATAAAAACCGCTGTCTTTTGTTGGCAACTAAGTTTTGAAATAAAAACCGTTGTCTTTTGTTTTGCAGCTAAGTTTTGAAATAAAAACCGCAGTCTTTTGTTCGGCAACTAAGTTTTGAAATAAAAACCGTTGTCTTCTGTTTTGCAGCTAAGTTTTGAAATAAAAACCGCTGTCTTTTGTTCGACAACTAAGTTTTGAAATAAAAACCGTTGTCTTTTGTTTTGCAGCTAAGTTTTGAAATAAAAATCGTTGTCTTTTGTTCGGCAACTAAGTTTTGAAATAAAAACCGTTGTCTTTTATTTTGCAGCTAAGTTTTGAAATAAAAACCGCTGTCTTTTGTTCGGCAACTAAGTTTTGAAATAAAAACCGCTGTCTTTTGTTCGGCAACTAAGTTTTGAAATAAAAACCGTTGTCTTCTGTTTTGCAGCTAAGTTTTGAAATAAAAACCGCTGTCTTTTGTTCGACAACTAAGTTTTGAAATAAAAACCGTTGTCTTTTGTTTTACAACTAAGTTTTGAAATAAAAACCGTTGTCTTTTATTTTGCAGCTAAGTTTTGAAATAAAAACCGATGTCTTTTGTCTTTTGTTTTGCAGCTAAGTTTTGAAATAAAAACCGCTGTCTTTTGTTGGCAACTAAGTTTTGAAATAAAAACCGTTGTCTTTTGTTTTGTAGCTAAGTTTTGAAATAAAAACCGCTGTTTTTTGTTCGGCAACTAAGTTTTGAAATAAAAACGTTGTCTTCTGTTTTGGAGCTAAGTTTTGAAATAAAAACCGCTGTCTTTTGTTCGACAACTAAGTTTTGAAATAAAAACCGCTGTCTTTTGTTCGGCAACTAAGTTTTGAAATAAAAACCGCTGTTTTTTGTTCGGCAACTAAGTTTTGAAATAAAAACTGTTGTCTTTTGTTTTGCAGCTAAGTTTTGAAATAAAAACCGCTGTCTTTTGTTTTACAACTAAGTTTTGAAATAAAAACCGTTGTATTTTATTTTGCAGCTAAGTTTTGAAATAAAAACCGCTGTCTTTTGTCTTTTGTTTTGCAGCTAAGTTTTGAAATAAATACCGCTGTCTTTTGTTGGCAACTAAGTTTTGAAATAAAAACCGTTGTCTTCTGTTTTGCAGCTAAGTTTTGAAATAAAAATCGTTGTCTTTTGTTTTGCAGCTAAGTTTTGAAATAAAAACCGCTGTCTTTTGTTCGGCAACTAAGTTTTGAAATAAAAACCGCTGTCTTTTGTTCGGCAACTAAGTTTTGAAATAAAAATCGTTGTCTTCTGTTTTGCAGCTAAGTTTTGAAATAAAAACCGCTGTCTTTTGTTCGACAACTAAGTTTTGAAATAAAAACCGTTGTCTTTTGTTTTACAACTAAGTTTTGAAATAAAAACCGTTGTCTTTTATTTTGCAGCTAAGTTTTGAAATAAAAACCGATGTCTTTTGTCTTTTGTTTTGCAGCTAAGTTTTGAAATAAAAACCGCTTTCTTTTGTTGGCAACTAAGTTTTGAAATAAAAACCGTTGTCTTTTGTTTTGCAGCTAAGTTTTGAAATAAAAACCGCTGTCTTTTGTTCGACAACTAAGTTTTGAAATAAAAACCGCTGTCTTTTGTTCGGCAACTAAGTTTTGAAATAAAAACCGCTGTTTTTTGTTCGGCAACTAAGTTTTGAAATAAAAACTGTTGTCTTTTGTTTTGCAGCTAAGTTTTGAAATAAAAACCGCTGTCTTTTGTTTTACAACTAAGTTTTGAAATAAAAACCGTTGTCTTTTATTTTGCAGCTAAGTTTTGAAATAAAAACCGCTGTCTTTTGTCTTTTGTTTTGCAGCTAAGTTTTGAAATAAATACCGCTGTCTTTTGTCTTTTGTTTTGCAGCTAAGTTTTGAAATAAAAACCGCTGTCTTTTGTTGGCAACTAAGTTTTGAAATAAAAACCGTTGTCTTTTGTTTTGCAGCTAAGTTTTGAAATAAAAACCGCTGTCTTTTGTTCGGCAACTAAGTTTTGAAATAAAAACCGTTGTCTTCTGTTTTGCAGCTAAGTTTTGAAATAAAAACCGCTGTCTTTTGTTCGACAACTAAGTTTTGAAATAAAAACCGTTGTCTTTTATTTTGCAGCTAAGTTTCGAAATAAAAACCGCAGTCTTTTGTCTTTTGTTTTGCAGCTTAGTTTTGAAATAAAAACCGTTGTCTTTTGTTTTCCAGCTAAGTTTTGAAATAAAAATCGCTGTCTTTTGTTCGGCTACTAAGTTTTGAAATAAAAACCGTTGTCTTCTGTTTTGCAGCTAAGTTTTGAAATAAAAACCGCTGTCTTTTGTTCGACAACTAAGTTTTGAAATAAAAACCGTTGTCTTTTGTTTTGCAGCTAAGTTTTGAAATAAAAATCGTTGTCTTTTGTTCGGCAACTAAGTTTTGAAATAAAAACCGTTGTCTTCTGTTTTGCAGCTAAGTTTTGAAATAAAAACCGCTGTCTTTTGTCTTTTCTTTTGCAGCTAAGTTTTGAAATAAAAACCGATGTCTTTTGTTGGCAATTAAGTTTTGAAATAAAAACCGTTTTCTTTTGTTTTGCAGCTAAGTTTTGAAATAAAAACCGCTGTCTTTTGTTCGGCAACTAAGTTTTGAAATAAAAACCGTTGTCTTTTGTTTTGCAGCTAAGTTTTGAAATAAAAACCGCTGTCTTTTGTTCGGCAACTAAGTTTTGAAATAAAAACCGTTGTCTTCTGTTTTGCAGCTAAGTTTTGAAATAAAAACCGCTGTCTTTTGTTCTACAACTAAGTTTTGAAATAAAAACCGTTGTGTTTTGTTTTACAACTAAGTTTTGAAATAAAAACCGTTGTCTTTTGTTTTGCAGCTAAGTTTTGAAATAAAAACCGCTGTCTTTTGTTCGGCAACTAAGTTTTGAAATAAAAACCGTTGTCTTTTGTTTTGCAGCTAAGTTTTGAAATAAAAACCGCTGTCTTTTGTTCGACAACTAAGTTTTGAAATAAAAACCGTTGTCTTTTGTTTTACACCTATGTTTTGAAATAAAAACCGTTGTCTTTTATTTTGCAGCTAAGTTTTGAAATAAAAACCGCTGTCTTTTGTTCGACAACTAAGTTTTGAAATAAAAATCGTTTTCTTTTGTTTTACAACTAAGTTTTGAAATAAAAACCGTTGTCTTTTGTTTTGCAGCTAAGTTTTGAAATAAAAACCGCTGTCTTTTGTTCGGCAACTAAGTTTTGAAATAAAAACCGTTGTCTTTTGTTTTGCAGCTAAGTTTTGAAATAAAAACCGCTGTCTTTTGTTCGACAACTAAGTTTTGAAATAAAAACCGTTGTCTTTTGTTTTACACCTATGTTTTGAAATAAAAACCGTTGTCTTTTATTTTGCAGCTAAGTTTTGAAATAAAAACCGCTGTCTTTTGTTCGACAACTAAGTTTTGAAATAAAAATCGTTTTCTTTTGTTTTACAACTAAGTTTTGAAATAAAAACCGTTGTCTTTTGTTTTGCAGCTAAGTTTTGAAATAAAAACCGCTGTCTTTTGTTCGGCAACTAAGTTTTGAAATAAAAACCGTTGTCTTCTGTTTTGCAGCTAAGTTTTGAAATAAAAACCGCTGTCTTTTGTTCGACAACTAAGTTTTGAAATAAAAACCGCTGTCTTTTGTTCGACAACTAAGTTTTGAAATAAAAACCGCTGTCTTTTGTTCGGCAACTAAATTTTGAAATAAAAACCGTTGTCTTCTGTTTTGCAGCTAAGTTTTGAAATAAAAACCGCTGTCTTTTGTTCGACAACTAAGTTTTGAAATAAAAACCGTTGTCTTTTGTTTTACAACTAAGTTTTGAAATAAAAACCGTTGTCTTTTATTTTGCAGCTAAGTTTTGAAATAAAAACCGCTGTCTTTTGTCTTTTGTTTTGCAGCTAAGTTTTGAAATAAAAACCGCTGTCTTTTGTTGGCAACTAAGTTTTGAAATAAAAACCGTTGTCTTTTGCTTTACAGCTAAGTTTTGAAATAAAAACCGCTGTCTTTTGTTCGGCAACTAAGTTTTGAAATAAAAACCGTTGTCTTCTGTTTTGCAGCTAAGTTTTGAAATAAAAACCGCTGTCTTTTGTTCGACAACTAAGTTTTGAAATAAAAACCGTTGTCTTTTGTTTTGCAGCTAAGTTTTGAAATAAAAATCGTTGTCTTTTGTTCGGCAACTAAGTTTTGAAATAAAAACCGTTGTCTTTTATTTTGCAGCTAAGTTTTGAAATAAAAACCGCTGTCTTTTGTTCGGCAACTAAGTTTTGAAATAAAAACCGCTGTCTTTTGTTCGACAACTAAGTTTTGAAATAAAAACCGTTGTCTTTTGTTTTGCAGCTAAGTTTTGAAATAAAAATCGTTGTCTTTTGTTCGGCAACTAAGTTTTGAAATAAAAACCGTTGTCTTTTATTTTGCAGCTAAGTTTTGAAATAAAAACCGCTGTCTTTTGTTCGGCAACTAAGTTTTGAAATAAAAACCGTTGTCTTCTGTTTTGCAGCTAAGTTTTGAAATAAAAACCGCTGTCTTTTGTTCGACAACTAAGTTTTGAAATAAAAACCGTTGTCTTTTGTTTTACAACTAAGTTTTGAAATAAAAACCGTTGTCTTTTATTTTGCAGCTAAGTTTTGAAATAAAAACCGATGTCTTTTGTCTTTTGTTTTGCAGCTAAGTTTTGAAATAAAAACCGCTGTCTTTTGTTGGCAACTAAGTTTTGAAATAAAAACCGTTGTCTTTTGTTTTGTAGCTAAGTTTTGAAATAAAAACCGCTGTTTTTTGTTCGGCAACTAAGTTTTGAAATAAAAACCGTTGTCTTCTGTTTTGCAGCTAAGTTTTGAAATAAAAACCGCTGTCTTTTGTTCGACAACTAAGTTTTGAAATAAAAACCGCTGTCTTTTGTTCGGCAACTAAGTTTTGAAATAAAAACCGTTGTCTTCTGTTTTGCAGCTAAGTTTTGAAATAAAAACCGCTGTCGTTTCTTCGACAACTAAGTTTTGAAATAAAAACCGTTGTCTTTTGTTTTACAACTAAGTTTTGAAATAAAAACCGTTGTCTTTTATTTTGCAGCTAAGTTTTGAAATAAAAATCGCTGTCTTTTGTTCGGCAACTAAGTTTTGAAATAAAAATAGTATCTTCTGTTTTGCAGCTAAGTTTTGAAATAAAAATCGCTGTCTTTTGTTCGACAACTAAGTTTTGAAATAAAAACCGCTGTCTTTTGTCTTTTGTTTTGCAGCTAAGTTTTGAAATAAAAACCGTTGTCTTTTGTTTTGCAGCTAAGTTTTGAAATAAAAACCGCTGTCTTTTGTTCGGCAACTTAGTTTTGAAATAAAAACAGTATCTTTTGTTTTGCAGCTAAGTTTTGAAATAAAAACCGCTGTCTTTTGTTCGACAACTAAGTTTTGAAATAAAAACCGTTGTCTTTTGTTTTGCAGCTAAGTTTTGAAATAAAAACCGCTGTCTTTTGTTCGGCAACTAAGTTTTGAAATAAAAACCGTTGTCTTCTGTTTTGCAGCTAAGTTTTGAAATAAAAACAGCTGTCTTTTGTTCGACAACTAAGTTTTGAAATAAAAACCGTTGTCTTTTGTTTTACAACTAAGTTTTGAAATAAAAACCGTTGTCTTTTGTTTTGCAGCTAAGTTTTGAAATAAAAACCGCTGTCTTTTGTTCGGCAACTAAGTTTTGAAATAAAAACCGTTGTCTTCTGTTTTGCAGCTAAGTTTTGAAATAAAAACCGCTGTCTTTTGTTCGACAACTAAGTTTTGAAATAAAAACCGTTGTCTTTTGTTTTACAACTAAGTTTTGAAATAAAAACCGTTGTCTTTTGTTTTGCAGCTAAGTTTAGAAATAAAAACCGCTGTCTTTTGTCTTTTGTTTTGCAGCTAAGTTTTGAAATAAAAACCGCTGTCTTTTGTTCGACAACTAAGTTTTGAAATAAAAACCGTTGTCTTTTATTTTGCAGCTAAGTTTTGAAATAAAAACCGCTGTCTTTTGTCTTTTGTTTTGCAGCTAAGTTTTGAAATAAAAACCGCTGTCTTTTGTCTTTTGTTTTGCAGCTAAGTTTTGAAATAAAAACTGCTGTCTTTTGTTCGACAACTAAGTTTTGAAATAAAAACCGTTGTCTTTTATTTTGCAGCTAAGTTTTGAAATAAAAACCGCTGTCTTTTGTCTTTTGTTTTGCAGCTAAGTTTTGAAATAAAAACCGCTGTCTTTTGTCTTTTGTTTTGCAGCTAAGTTTTGAAATAAAAACCGCTGTCTTTTGTTGGCAACTAAGTTTTGAAATAAAAACCGTTGTCTTTTGCTTTACAGCTAAGTTTTGAAATAAAAACCGCTGTCTTTTGTTCGGCAACTAAGTTTTGAAATAAAAACAGTATCTTCTGTTTTGCAGCTAAGTTTTGAAATAAAAACCGCTGTCTTTTGTCTTTTGTTTTGCAGCTAAGTTTTGAAATAAAAACCGCTGTCTTTTGTCTTTTGTTTTGCAGCTAAGTTTTGAAATAAAAACCGCTGTCTTTTGTTGGCAACTAAGTTTTGAAATAAAAACCGTTGTCTTTTGTTTTGCAGCTAAGTTTTGAAATAAAAACAGCTGTCTTTTGTTCGACAACTAAGTTTTGAAATAAAAACCGTTGTCTTTTGTTTTACAACTAAGTTTTGAAATAAAAACCGTTGTCTTTTGTTTTGCAGCTAAGTTTTGAAATAAAAACCGCTGTCTTTTGTTCGGCAACTAAGTTTTGAAATAAAAACCGTTGTCTTCTGTTTTGCAGCTAAGTTTTGAAATAAAAACCGCTGTCTTTTGTTCGACAACTAAGTTTTGAAATAAAAACCGTTGTCTTTTGTTTTACATCTAAGTTTTGAAATAAAAACCGTTGTCTTTTGTTTTGCAGCTAAGTTTAGAAATAAAAACCGCTGTCTTTTGTCTTTTGTTTTGCAGCTAAGTTTATAAATAAAAACCGCTGTCTTTTGTTCGGCAACTAAGTTTTGAAATAAAAACCGTTGTCTTCTGTTTTGCAGCTAAGTTTTGAAATAAAAACCGCTGTCTTTTGTTCGACAACTAAGTTTTGAAATAAAAACCGTTGTCTTTTGTTTTACAACTAAGTTTTGAAATAAAAACCGTTGTCTTTTATTTTGCAGCTAAGTTTTGAAATAAAAACCGCTGTCTTTTGTCTTTTGTTTTGCAGCTAAGTTTTGAAATAAAAACCGCTGTCTTTTGTTGGCAACTAAGTTTTGAAATAAAAACCGTTGTCTTTTGCTTTACAGCTAAGTTTTGAAATAAAAACCGTTGTCTTTTGTTCGGCAACTAAGTTTTGAAATAAAAACAGTATCTTCTGTTTTGCAGCTAAGTTTTGAAATAAAAACCGCTGTCTTTTGTTCGACAACTATGTTTTGAAATAAAAACCGTTGTCTTTTGTTTTGCAGCTAAGTTTTGAAATAAAAACCGCTGTCTTTTGTTGGCAACTAAGTTTTGAAATAAAAACCGTTGTCTTTTGTTTTGCAGCTAAGTTTTGAAATAAAAACCGCTGTCTTTTGTTCGGCAACTAAGTTTTGAAATAAAAACCGTTGTCTTCTGTTTTGCAGCTAAGTTTTGAAATAAAAACCGCTGTCTTTTGTTCGACAACTAAGTTTTGAAATAAAAACCGTTGTCTTTTGTTTTACAACTAAGTTTTGAAATAAAAACCGTTGTCTTTTGTTTTGCAGCTAAGTTTAGAAATAAAAACCGCTGTCTTTTGTCTTTTGTTTTGCAGCTAAGTTTTGAAATAAAAACCGCTGTCTTTTGTTCGACAACTAAGTTTTGAAATAAAAACCGTTGTCTTTTATTTTGCAGCTAAGTTTTGAAATAAAAACCGCTGTCTTTTGTCTTTTGTTTTGCAGCTAAGTTTTGAAATAAAAACCGCTGTCTTTTGTCTTTTGTTTTGCAGCTAAGTTTTGAAATAAAAACTGCTGTCTTTTGTTCGACAACTAAGTTTTGAAATAAAAACCGTTGTCTTTTATTTTGCAGCTAAGTTTTGAAATAAAAACCGCTGTCTTTTGTCTTTTGTTTTGCAGCTAAGTTTTGAAATAAAAACCGCTGTCTTTTGTCTTTTGTTTTGCAGCTAAGTTTTGAAATAAAAACCGCTGTCTTTTGTTGGCAACTAAGTTTTGAAATAAAAACCGTTGTCTTTTGCTTTACAGCTAAGTTTTGAAATAAAAACCGCTGTCTTTTGTTCGGCAACTAAGTTTTGAAATAAAAACAGTATCTTCTGTTTTGCAGCTAAGTTTTGAAATAAAAACCGCTGTCTTTTGTCTTTTGTTTTGCAGCTAAGTTTTGAAATAAAAACCGCTGTCTTTTGTCTTTTGTTTTGCAGCTAAGTTTTGAAATAAAAACCGCTGTCTTTTGTTGGCAACTAAGTTTTGAAATAAAAACCGTTGTCTTTTGTTTTGCAGCTAAGTTTTGAAATAAAAACAGCTGTCTTTTGTTCGACAACTAAGTTTTGAAATAAAAACCGTTGTCTTTTGTTTTACAACTAAGTTTTGAAATAAAAACCGTTGTCTTTTGTTTTGCAGCTAAGTTTTGAAATAAAAACCGCTGTCTTTTGTTCGGCAACTAAGTTTTGAAATAAAAACCGTTGTCTTCTGTTTTGCAGCTAAGTTTTGAAATAAAAACCGCTGTCTTTTGTTCGACAACTAAGTTTTGAAATAAAAACCGTTGTCTTTTGTTTTACATCTAAGTTTTGAAATAAAAACCGTTGTCTTTTGTTTTGCAGCTAAGTTTAGAAATAAAAACCGCTGTCTTTTGTCTTTTGTTTTGCAGCTAAGTTTATAAATAAAAACCGCTGTCTTTTGTTCGGCAACTAAGTTTTGAAATAAAAACCGTTGTCTTCTGTTTTGCAGCTAAGTTTTGAAATAAAAACCGCTGTCTTTTGTTCGACAACTAAGTTTTGAAATAAAAACCGTTGTCTTTTGTTTTACAACTAAGTTTTGAAATAAAAACCGTTGTCTTTTATTTTGCAGCTAAGTTTTGAAATAAAAACCGCTGTCTTTTGTCTTTTGTTTTGCAGCTAAGTTTTGAAATAAAAACCGCTGTCTTTTGTTGGCAACTAAGTTTTGAAATAAAAACCGTTGTCTTTTGCTTTACAGCTAAGTTTTGAAATAAAAACCGTTGTCTTTTGTTCGGCAACTAAGTTTTGAAATAAAAACAGTATCTTCTGTTTTGCAGCTAAGTTTTGAAATAAAAACCGCTGTCTTTTGTTCGACAACTATGTTTTGAAATAAAAACCGTTGTCTTTTGTTTTGCAGCTAAGTTTTGAAATAAAAACCGCTGTCTTTTGTTGGCAACTAAGTTTTGAAATAAAAACCGTTGTCTTTTGTTTTGCAGCTAAGTTTTGAAATAAAAACCGCTGTCTTTTGTTCGGCAACTAAGTTTTGAAATAAAAACCGTTGTCTTCTGTTTTGCAGCTAAGTTTTGAAATAAAAACCGCTGTCTTTTGTTCGACAACTAAGTTTTGAAATAAAAACCGTTGTCTTTTATTTTGCAGCTAAGTTTCGAAATAAAAACCGCTGTCTTTTGTCTTTTGTTTTGCAGCTAAGTTTTGAAATAAAAACCGCTGTCTTTTGTTGGCAACTAAGTTTTGAAATAAAAACCGTTGTCTTTTGTTTTGCAGCTAAGTTTTGAAATAAAAACCGCTGTCTTTTGTTCGGCAACTAAGTTGTGAAATAAAAACCGTTGTCTTCTGTTTTGCAGCTAAGTTTTGAAATAAAAACAGCTGTCTTTTGTTCGACAACTAAGTTTTGAAATAAAAACCGTTGTCTTTTGTTTTGCAGCTAAGTTTTGAAATAAAAATCGTTGTCTTTTGTTCGGCAACTAAGTTTTGAAATAAAAACCGTTGTCTTCTGTTTTGCAGCTAAGTTTTGAAATAAAAACCGCTGTCTTTTGTCTTTTGTTTTGCAGCTAAGTTTTGAAATAAAAACCGCTGTCTTTTGTTGGCAACTAAGTTTTGAAATAAAAACCGTTGTCTTTTGTTTTGCAGCTAAGTTTTGAAATAAAAACCGCTGTCTTTTGTTCGGCAACTAAGTTTTGAAATAAAAACCGTTGTCTTCTGTTTTGCAGCTAAGTTTTGAAATAAAAACCGCTGTCTTTTGTTCGGCAACTAAGTTTTGAAATAAAAACCGTTGTCTTCTGTTTTGCAGCTAAGTTTTGAAATAAAAACCACTGTCTTTTGTTCGACAACTAAGTTTTGAAATAAAAACCGTTGTCTTTTGTTTTACAACTAAGTTTTGAAATAAAAACCGTTGTCTTTTATTTTGCAGCTAAGTTTTGAAATAAAAACCGCTTTCTTTTGTCTTTTGTTTTGCAGCTAAGTTTTGAAATAAAAACCGCTGTCTTTTGTTGGCAACTAAGTTTTGAAATAAAAACCGTTGTCTTTTGTTTTGCAGCTAAAGTTTGAAATAAAAACCGCTGTCTTTTGTTCGGCAACTAAGTTTTGAAATAAAAACAGTATCTTCTGTTTTGCAGCTAAGTTTTGAAATAAAAACCGCTGTCTTTTGTTTGGCAACTAAGTTTTGAAATAACAACCGTTGTCCTTTGTTTTGCAGCTAAGTTTTGAAATAAAAACCGCTGTCTTTTGTTGGCAACTAAGTTTTGAAATAAAAACCGTTGTCTTTTGTTTTGCAGCTAAGTTTTGAAATAAAAACAGCTGTCTTTTGTTCGGCAACTTAGTTTTGAAATAAAAACAGTATCTTCTGTTTTGCAGCTAAGTTTTGAAATAAAAACCGCTGTCTTTTGTTCGACAACTAAGTTTTGAAATAAAAACCGTTGTCTTTTGTTTTGCAGCTAAGTTTTGAAATAAAAACCGCTGTCTTTTGTTCGGCAACTAAGTTTTGAAATAAAAACCGTTGTCTTTTGTTTTGCAGCTAAGTTTTGAAATAAAAACAGCTGTCTTTTGTTCGACAACTAAGTTTTGAAATAAAAACCGTTGTCTTTTGTTTTACAACTAAGTTTTGAAATAAAAACCGTTGTCTTTTGTTTTGCAGCTAAGTTTTGAAATAAAAACCGCTGTCTTTTGTTCGGCAACTAAGTTTTGAAATAAAAATCGTTGTCTTCTGTTTTGCAGCTAAGTTTTGAAATAAAAACCGTTGTCTTTTGTTCGACAACTAAGTTTTGAAATAAAAACCGTTGTCTTTTGTTTTACAACTAAGTTTTGAAATAAAAACCGTTGTCTTTTGTTTTGCAGCTAAGTTTAGAAATAAAAACCGCTGTCTTTTGTCTTTTGTTTTCAGCTAAGTTTTGAAATAAAAACCGCTGTCTTTTGTTCGGCAACTAAGTTTTGAAATAAAAACCGTTGTCTTCTGTTTTGCAGCTAAGTTTTGAAATAAAAACCGCTGTCGTTTGTTCGACAACTAAGTTTTGAAATAAAAACCGTTGTCTTTTGTTTTACAACTAAGTTTTGAAATAAAAACCGTTGTCTTTTATTTTGCAGCTAAGTTTTGAAATAAAAATCGCTGTCTTTTGTTCGGCAACTAAGTTTTGAAATAAAAATAGTATCTTCTGTTTTGCAGCTAAGTTTTGAAATAAAAATCGCTGTCTTTTGTTCGACAACTAAGTTTTGAAATAAAAACCGCTGTCTTTTGTCTTTTGTTTTGCAGCTAAGTTTTGAAATAAAAACCGTTGTCTTTTGTTTTGCAGCTAAGTTTTGAAATAAAAACCCCTGTCTTTTGTTCGGCAACTTAGTTTTGAAATAAAAACAGTATCTTTTGTTTTGCAGCTAAGTTTTGAAATAAAAACCGCTGTCTTTTGTTCGACAACTAAGTTTTGAAATAAAAACCGTTGTCTTTTGTTTTACAACTAAGTTTTGAAATAAAAACCGTTGTCTTTTGTTTTGCAGCTAAGTTTAGAAATAAAAACCGCTGTCTTTTGTCTTTTGTTTTCAGCTAAGTTTTGAAATAAAAACCGCTGTCTTTTGTTCGGCAACTAAGTTTTGAAATAAAAACCGTTGTCTTCTGTTTTGCAGCTAAGTTTTGAAATAAAAACCGCTGTCGTTTGTTCGACAACTAAGTTTTGAAATAAAAACCGTTGTCTTTTGTTTTACAACTAAGTTTTGAAATAAAAACCGTTGTCTTTTATTTTGCAGCTAAGTTTTGAAATAAAAATCGCTGTCTTTTGTTCGGCAACTAAGTTTTGAAATAAAAATAGTATCTTCTGTTTTGCAGCTAAGTTTTGAAATAAAAATCGCTGTCTTTTGTTCGACAACTAAGTTTTGAAATAAAAACCGCTGTCTTTTGTCTTTTGTTTTGCAGCTAAGTTTTGAAATAAAAACCGTTGTCTTTTGTTTTGCAGCTAAGTTTTGAAATAAAAACCCCTGTCTTTTGTTCGGCAACTTAGTTTTGAAATAAAAACAGTATCTTTTGTTTTGCAGCTAAGTTTTGAAATAAAAACCGCTGTCTTTTGTTCGACAACTAAGTTTTGAAATAAAAACCGTTGTCTTTTGTTTTGCAGCTAAGTTTTGAAATAAAAACCGCTGTCTTTTGTTCGGCAACTAAGTTTTGAAATAAAAACCGTTGTCTTCTGTTTTGCAGCTAAGTTTTGAAATAAAAACAGTTGTCTTTTGTTCGACAACTAAGTTTTGAAATAAAAACCGTTGTCTTTTGTTTTACAACTAAGTTTTGAAATAAAAACCGTTGTCTTTTGTTTTGCAGCTAAGTTTTGAAATAAAAACCGCTGTCTTTTGTTCGGCAACTAAGTTTTGAAATAAAAACCGTTGTCTTCTGTTTTGCAGCTAAGTTTTGAAATAAAAACCGCTGTCTTTTGTTCGACAACTAAGTTTTGAAATAAAAACCGTTGTCTTTTGTTTTACAACTAAGTTTTGAAATAAAAACCGTTGTCTTTTGTTTTGCAGCTAAGTTTAGAAATAAAAACCGCTGTCTTTTGTTTTACAACTAAGTTTTGAAATAAAAACCGTTGTCTTTTGTTTTGCAGCTAAGTTTTGAAATAAAAACCGCTGTCTTTTGTTCGGCAACTAAGTTTTGAAATAAAAACAGTATCTTCTGTTTTGCAGCTAAGTTTTGAAATAAAAACCGCTGTCTTTTGTCTTTTGTTTTGCAGCTAAGTTTTGAAATAAAAACCGCTATCTTTTGTTGGCAACTATGTTTTGAAATAAAAACCGTTGTCTTTTGTTTTGCAGCTAAGTTTTGAAATAAAAACCGCTGTCTTTTGTTCGACAACTAAGTTTTGAAATAAAATCCGTTGTCTTTTGTTTTGCAGCTAAGTTTTGAAATAAAAACCGCTGTCTTTTGTTCGACAACTAAGTTTTGAAATAAAATCCGTTGTCTTTTGTTTTGCAGCTAAGTTTTGAAATAAAAACCGCTGTCTTTTGTTCGGCAACTAAGTTTTGAAATAAAAACCGTTGTCTTCTATTTTGCAGCTAAGTTTTGAAATAAAAACCGCTGTCTTTTGTTTGGCAACTAAGTTTTGAAATAACAACCGTTGTCCTTTGTTTTGCAGCTAAGTTTTGAAATAAAAACCGCTGTCTTTTGTTGGCAACTAAGTTTTGAAATAAAAACCGTTGTCTTTTGCTTTGCAGCTAAGTTTTGAAATAAAAACCGCTGTCTTTTGTTCGGCAACTAAGTTTTGAAATAAAAACAGTATCTTCTGTTTTGCAGCTAAGTTTTGAAATAAAAACCGCTGTCTTTTGTTTTGCAACTAAGTTTTTAAATAACAACCGTTGTCCTTTGTTTTGCAGCTAAGTTTTGAAATAAAAACCGCTGTCTTTTGTTCGGCAATTAAGTTTTGAAATAAAAACCGTTGTCTTCTGTTTTGCACCTAAGTTTTGAAATAAAAACCGCTGTCTTTTGTCTTTTGTTTTGCAGCTAAGTTTTGAAATAAAAACCGCTATCTTTTGTTGGCAACTATGTTTTGAAATAAAAACCGTTGTCTTTTGTTTTGCAGCTAAGTTTTGAAATAAAAACCGCTGTCTTTTGTTCGGCAACTAAGTTTTGAAATAAAAACCGTTGTTTTCTGTTTTGCAGCTAAGTTTTGAAATAAAAACCGCTGTCTTTTGTTCGACAACTAAGTTTTGAAATAAAATCCGTTGTCTTTTGTTTTGCAGCTAAGTTTTGAAATAAAAACCGCTGTCTTTTGTTCGGCAACTAAGTTTTGAAATAAAAACCGTTGTTTTCTGTTTTGCAGCTAAGTTTTGAAATAAAAACCGCTGTCTTTTGTTCGACAACTAAGTTTTGAAATAAAATCCGTTGTCTTTTGTTTTGCAGCTAAGTTTTGAAATAAAAACCGCTGTCTTTTGTTCGGCAACTAAGTTTTGAAATAAAAACCGTTGTTTTCTGTTTTGCAGCTAAGTTTTGAAATAAAAACCGCTGTCTTTTGTTTGGCAACTAAGTTTTGAAATAACAACAATTGTCCTTTGTTTTGCAGCTAAGTTTTGAAATAAAAACCGCTGTCTTTTGTTGGCAACTAAGTTTTGAAATAAAAACCGTTGTCTTTTGTTTTGTAGCTAAGTTTTGAAATAAAAACCGCTGTCTTTTGTTCGTCAACTAAGTTTTGAAATAAAAACAGTATCTTCTGTTTTGCAGCTAAGTTTTGAAATAAAAACCGTTGTCTTTTGTTCGACAACTAAGTTTTGAAATAAAAACCGTTGTCTTTTATTTGGCAGCTAAGTTTTGACATAAAAACCGCTGTCTTTTGTTCGGCAACTAAGTTTTGAAATAAAAACCGTTGTCTTCTGTTTTGCAGCTAAGTTTTGAAATAAAAACCGCTGTCTTTTGTTCGACAATTAAGTTTTGAAATAAAAACCGTTGTCTTTTGTTTTACAACTAAGTTTTGAAATAAAAACCGTTGTCTTTTGTTTTGCAGCTAAGTTTTGAAATAAAAACCGCTGTCTTTTGTTCGGCAACTAAGTTTTGAAATAAAAACCGTTGTCTTCTGTTTTGCAGCTAAGTTTTGAAATAAAACCGCTGTCTTTTGTTCGACAACTAAGTTTTGAAATAAAAACCGTTGTCTTTTGTTTTGCAGCTAAGTTTTGAAATAAAAACCGTTGTCTTTTGTTTTGCAGCTAAGTTTTGAAATAAAAACCGCTGTCTTTTGTTTTACAACTAAGTTTTGAAATAAAAACCGTTGTCTTTTGTTTTGCAGCTAAGTTTTGAAATAAAAACCGCTGTCTTTTGTTCGGCAACTAAGTTTTGAAATAAAAACAGTATCTTCTGTTTTGCAGCTAAGTTTTGAAATAAAAACCGCTGTCTTTTGTTCGACAACTAAGTTTTGAAATAAAAACCGCTGTCTTTTGTCTTTTGTTTTGCAGCTAAGTTTTGAAATAAAAACCGTTGTCTTTTGTTTTGCAGCTAAGTTTTGAAATAAAAATCGCTGTCTTTTGTTCGGCAACTAAGTTTTGAAATAAAAACCGTTGTTTTCTGTTTTGCAGCTAAGTTTTGAAATAAAAACCGCTGTCTTTTGTTCGACAACTAAGTTTTGAAATAAAAACCGTTGTCTTTTATTTTGCAGCTAAGTTTCGAAATAAAAACCGCTGTCTTTTGTCTTTTGTTTTGCAGCTAAGTTTTGAAATAAAACCGTTGTCTTTTGTTGGCAACTAAGTTTTGAAATAAAAACCGTTGTCTTTTGTTTTGCAGCTAAGTTTTGAAATAAAAACCGCTGTCTTTTGTTCGGCAACTAAGTTTTGAAATAAAAACCGTTGTCTTCTGTTTTGCAGCTAAGTTTTGAAATAAAAACCGATGTCTTTTGTTCGACAACTAAGTTTTGAAATAAAAACCGTTGTCTTTTGTTTTGCAGCTAAGTTTTGAAATAAAAATCGTTGTCTTTTGTTCGGCAACTAAGTTTTGAAATAAAAACCGTTGTCTTCTGTTTTGCAGCTAAGTTTTGAAATAAAAACCGCTGTCTTTTGTCATTTGTTTTGCAGCTAAGTTTTGAAATAAAAACCGCTATCTTTTGTTGGCAACTATGTTTTGAAATAAAAACCGTTGTCTTTTGTTTTGCAGCTAAGTTTAGAAATAAAAACCGTTGTCTTTTGTTCGGCAACTAAGTTTTGAAATAAAAACCGTTGTCTTCTGTTTTGCAGCTAAGTTTTGAAATAAAAACCGTTGTCTTTTGTTCGACAACTAAGTTTTGAAATAAAATCCGTTGTCTTTTGTTTTGCAGCTAAGTTTTGAAATAAAAACCGCTGTCTTTTGTTCGGCAACTAAGTTTTGAAATAAAAATCGTTGTCTTCTATTTTGCAGCTAAGTTTTGAAATAAAAACCGCTGTCTTTTGTTTGGCAACTAAGTTTTGAAATAACAACCGTTGTCCTTTGTTTTGCAGCTAAGTTTTGAAATAAAAACCGCTGTCTTTTGTTGGCAACTAAGTTTTGAAATAAAAACCGTTGTCTTTTGTTTTGTAGCTAAGTTTTGAAATAAAAACCGCTGTCTTTTGTTCGTCAACTAAGTTTTGAAATAAAAACAGTATCTTCTGTTTTGCAGCAAAGTTTTGAAATAAAAACCGTTGTCTTTTGTTCGACAACTAAGTTTTGAAATAAAAACCGTTGTCTTTTGTTTGGCAGCTAAGTTTTGAAATAAAAATCGTTGTCTTTTATTTTGCAGCTAAGTTTTGAAATAAAACCGCTGTCTTTTGTCTTTTGTTTTGCAGCTAAGTTTTGAAATAAAAACCGCTGTCTTTTGTTCGGCAACTAAGTTTTGAAATAAAAACCGTTGTCTTCTGTTTTGCAGCTAAGTTTTGAAATAAAAACCGCTGTCTTTTGTTCGACAACTAAGTTTTGAAATAAAAATCGTTTTCTTTTGTTTTGCAGCTAAGTTTTGAAATAAAAATCGTTGTCTTTTGTTCGGCAACTAAGTTTTGAAATAAAAACCGTTGTCTTCTGTTTTGCAGCTAAGTTTTGAAATAAAAACCGCTGTCTTTTGTCTTTTGTTTTGCAGCTAAGTTTTGAAATAAAAACCGCTATCTTTTGTTGGCAACTATGTTTTGAAATAAAAACCGTTGTCTTTTGTTTTGCAGCTAAGTTTAGAAATAAAAACCGCTGTCTTTTGTTCGGCAACTAAGTTTTGAAATAAAAACCGTTGTCTTCTGTTTTGCAGCTAAGTTTTGAAATAAAAACCGCTGTCTTTTGTTCGACAACTAAGTTTTGAAATAAAATCCGTTGTCTTTTGTTTTGCAGCTAAGTTTTGAAATAAAAACCGCTGTCTTTTGTTCGACAACTAAGTTTTGAAATAAAATCCGTTGTCTTTTGTTTTCCAGCTAAGTTTTGAAATAAAAACCGCTGTCTTTTGTTCGGCAACTAAGTTTTGAAATAAAAACCGTTGTCTTCTATTTTGCAGCTAAGTTTTGAAATAAAAACCGCTGTCTTTTGTTTGGCAACTAAGTTTTGAAATAACAACCGTTGTCCTTTGTTTTGCAGCTAAGTTTTGAAATAAAAACCGCTGTCTTTTGTTGGCAACTAAGTTTTGAAATAAAAACCGTTGTCTTTTGTTTTGTAGCTAAGTTTTGAAATAAAAACCGCTGTCTTTTGTTCGTCAACTAAGTTTTGAAATAAAAACAGTATCTTCTGTTTTGCAGCTAAGTTTTGAGATAAAAACCGTTGTCTTTTGTTCGACAACTAAGTTTTGAAATAAAAACCGTTGTCTTTTATTTGGCAGCTAAGTTTTGACATAAAAACCGCTGTCTTTTGTTCGGCAACTAAGTTTTGAAATAAAAACCGTTGTCTTCTGTTTTGCACCTAAGTTTTGAAATAAAAACCGCTGTCTTTTGTTCGACAACTAAGTTTTGAAATAAAAACCGTTGTCTTTTGTTTTACAACTAAGTTTTGAAATAAAAACCGTTGTCTTTTGTTTTGCAGCTAAGTTTTGAAATAAAAACCGCTGTCTTTTGTTCGGCAACTAAGTTTTGAAATAAAAACCGTTGTCTTCTGTTTTGCAGCTAAGTTTTGAAATAAAAACAGCTGTCTTTTGTTCGACAACTAAGTTTTGAAATAAAAACCGTTGTCTTTTGTTTTACAACTAAGTTTTGAAATAAAAACCGTTGTCTTTTGTTTTGCAGCTAAGTTTTGAAATAAAAACCGCTGTCTTTTGTTCGGCAACTAAGTTTTGAAATAAAAACCGTTGTCTTCTGTTTTGCAGCTAAGTTTTGAAATAAAAACCGCTGTCTTTTGTTCGACAACTAAGTTTTGAAATAAAAATCGTTGTCTTTTGTTTTACAACTAAGTTTTGAAATAAAAACCGTTGTCTTTTGTTTTGCAGCTAAGTTTAGAAATAAAAACCGCAGTCTTTTGTCTTTTGTTTTGCAGCTAAGTTTTGAAATAAAAACTGCTGTCTTTTGTTCGGCAACTAAGTTTTGAAATAAAAACCGTTGTCTTCTGTTTTGCAGCTAAGTTTTGAAATAAAAACCGCTATCTTTTGTTCGACAACTAAGTTTTGAAATAAAAACCGTTGTCTTTTGTTTTACAACTAAGTTTTGAAATAAAAACCGTTGTCTTTTATTTTGCAGCTAAGTTTTGAAATAAAAATCGCTGTCTTTTGTTCGGCAACTAAGTTTTGAAATAAAAACAGTATCTTCTGTTTTGCAGCTAAGTTTTGAAATAAAAACCGCTGTCTTTTGTTCGACAACTAAGTTTTGAAATAAAAACCGTTGTCTTTTGTTTTGCAGCTAAGTTTTGAAATAAAAACCGCTGTCTTTTGTTCGGCAACTAAGTTTTGAAATAAAAACCGTTGTCTTCTGTTTTGCAGCTAAGTTTTGAAATAAAAACCGCTGTCTTTTGTTCGACAACTAAGTTTTGAAATAAAAACCGTTGTCTTTTGTTTTAGAACTAAGTTTTGAAATAAAAACCGTTGTCTTTTATTTTGCAGCTAAGTTTTGAAATAAAAACCGCTGTCTTTTGTCTTTTGTTTTGCAGCTAAGTTTTGAAATAAAAACCGCTGTCTTTTGTTGGCAACTAAGTTTTGAAATAAAAACCGTTGTCTTTTGCTTTACAGGTAAGTTTTGAAATAAAAACCGCTGTCTTTTGTTTGGCAACTAAGTTTTGAAATAACAACCATTGTCCTTTGTTTTGCAGCTAAGTTTTGAAATAAAAACCGCTGTCTTTTGTTGGCAACTAAGTTTTGAAATAAAAACCGTTGTCTTTTGTTTTGCAGCTAAGTTTTGAAATAAAAATCGCTGTCTTTTGTTCGGCAACTAAGTTTTGAAATAAAAACAGTATCTTCTGTTTTGCAGCTAAGTTTTGAAATAAAAACCGCTGTCTTTTGTTCGACAACTAAGTTTTGAAATAAAAACCGCTGTCTTTTGTCTTTTGTTTTGCAGCAAAGTTTTGAAATAAAAACCGTTGTCTTTTGTTTTGCAGCTAAGTTTTGAAATAAAAATCGCTGTCTTTTGTTCGGCAACTAAGTTTTGAAATAAAAACCGTTGTCTTTTATTTTGCAGCTAAGTTTCGAAATAAAAACAGCTGTCTTTTGTCTTTTGTTTTGCAGCTAAGTTTTGAAATAAAACCGCTGTCTTTTGTTGGCAACTAAGTTTTGAAATAAAAACCGTTGTCTTATGTTTTGCAGCTAAGTTTTGAAATAAAAACCGCTGTCTTTTGTTCGGCAACTAAGTTTTGAAATAAAAACCGTTGTCTTCTGTTTTGCAGCTAAGTTTCGAAATAAAAACAGCTGTCTTTTGTCTTTTGTTTTGCAGCTAAGTTTTGAAATAAAACCGCTGTCTTTTGTTGGCAACTAAGTTTTGAAATAAAAACCGTTGTCTTATGTTTTGCAGCTAAGTTTTGAAATAAAAACCGCTGTCTTTTGTTCGGCAACTAAGTTTTGAAATAAAAACCGTTGTCTTCTGTTTTGCAGCTAAGTTTTGAAATAAAAACCGCTGTCTTTTGTTCGACAACTAAGTTTTGAAATAAAAACAGTATCTTCTGTTTTGCAGCTAAGTTTTGAAATAAAAACCGATGTCTTTTGTTCGACAACTAAGTTTTGAAATAAAAACCGTTGTCTTTTGTTTTGCAGCTAAGTTTTGAAATAAAAACCGCTGTCTTTTGTTCGGCAACTAAGTTTTGAAATAAAAACCGTTGTCTTCTGTTTTGCAGCTAAGTTTTGATATAAAAACCGCTGTCTTTTGTTCGACAACTAAGTTTTGAAATAAAAACCGTTGTCTTTTGTTTTACAACTAAGTTTTGAAATAAAAACCGTTGTCTTTTGTTTTGCAGCTAAGTTTTGAAATAAAAACCGCTGTCTTTTGTTCGGCAACTAAGTTTTGAAATAAAAACCGTTGTCTTATGTTTTGCAGCTAAGTTTTGAAATAAAAACCGCTGTCTTTTGTTCGACAACTAAGTTTTGAAATAAAAACCGTTGTCTTTTGTTTTACAACTAAGTTTTGAAATAAAAACCGTTGTCTTTTATTTTGCAGCTAAGTTTTGAAATAAAAACTGCTGTCTTTTGTCTTTTGTTTTGCAGCTAAGTTTTGAAATAAAAACCGCTCTCTTTTGTTGGCAACTAAGTTTTGAAATAAAAACCGTTGTCTTTTGTTTTACAACTAAGTTTTGAAATAAAAACCGTTGTCTTTTATTTTGCAGCTAACTTTTGAAATAAAAACCGCTGTCTTTTGTCTTTTGTTTTGCAGCTAAGTTTTGAAATAAAAACCGCTGTCTTTTGTTCGGCAACTAAGTTTTGAAATAAAAATCGTTGTCTTTTTGTTTTGCAGCTAAGTTTTGAAATAAAAATCGCTGCCTTTTGTTCGGCAACTAAGTTTTGAAATAAAAACCGTTGTCTTTTGTTTTGCAGCTAAGTTTTGAAATAAAAACCGCTGTCTTTTGTTCGGCAACTAAGTTTTGAAATAAAAACCGTTGTCTTTTGTTTTGCAGCTAAGTTTTGAAATAAAAACCGCTGTCTTTTGTTTTGACAACTAAGTTTTGAAATAAAAACCGTTGTCTCTCTCTCTCTCTCTCTCTCACACACACACACAAAATCTCACTCTGCTTTTAAATTCCTGTTGGTTAAATCGAACCCTATGTCTGTGGTTCCGTCCCGATAGCTGGTCGAAGCCTGGCAAAACCAGGTCCGTTTAAATTTCTGTTGGTTAAATCGAACCCTATGTCTGCGGGTAAGTCCTGGTAGCGGTCGAAGCCTGCTCAAAACCAGGTCCACGTTGTTGTTGATGATAAACATTTGTGGCCGTCCAAATACTTTGTCATTATCATTGGTCTACCCTTTCAATTCTTCAAGGATATACAAAGGGGGGCAAGCTGTTGACACCGTATTTCGTCCGGCCTTGTTTATCATCATTTTGGATTTTTCACATAATTTTATGTTTTTTCGCTTATTTTTCAGTATTTTTAGTTTTTCTTTAATTTCGTCATTTTTCTGTTATTTTCGGGATTTTCGAGAAAATCACCAGATTTGTCTTCCGTTAGTGGATCGTTCAGGCGTCCAGGTCATTTTAGAGTTCGATGTCTCAGTCTCGGGACTCCAGTTTAGCGTTTTATTTTAAGTTTATTATTTTAGAGTTCCAATTTAGCATTTCATTTAGAGTTCCAATTTAGCGTTTCATTTAGAGCTCCAATTTAGCGTTTTATTTTAAGTTTTGAGTTTAGGGTTTCAATTTGGGGTTTCGGTTTGAGATTTCATTAATTTAGGGTTTAAGGTCATTTTGACCTAATTGTTGGCTATATATAGAAAGAGGGAATAATAGAGTAGGATAGAGAAAAAGTGAGAGGAGAAAAAGACAAAATGGTTGGTGATCCCAAAGCATTAAAAAAAATCATTTTCTCTCCATTCTCTCTCCTCACTATTCATCATCTTCTCCAAATATCTCCTCCATCCATCCTCTTCTTCTTCAACCTAACTCCGACGGGCTCACGGCGGAGAACCACCACGGCACGGCAGCGCACGGCGGCGACACGGCGGCAGACCTTCATTCTCTCCGGCGTAGCTTCAAACCGCAGACGACCTTGAAGCTAAAAAACGTAGGCGAAGGCGAACGGAGCACCCCCTCGAACCTCCACGAACGACGGCGATACCCAACAGCGACGAAGCTCATTTCCTCATCTCCAGACGACGGCGTTTTCATCTTCTCTCCGGCGGACCACGGCGGCTCTCGAACTCAGACGAACCGGACTCTTCTTCTTCCGCAACCTCAGATCTTCAACCTCAGACCCAGACGGCGAAGGATAAACATGAGTAGACCAGATCAGCGGCGGAGCTCCATTCTTGAACCACTCCAGCTGCGGTTTCGATCTCTCCGGTGAGCACGAACGAGGCGTCGAACGACGGTCATCTCCTCGAACCCAGACGCCGGCGGAGCTCCAAGCCCCATCTTCAACTCAAGCGGTGAAACTCGTCGGACGAACCAGACCTAGCGGACATCGATTCGGCGACGGCGTGCACGGCAGCAATGGCGACTTGAGCTTCTCAGATCGGACGGCGGCGCAAGCTCCCTTCACGGCGAACCTCACTTCGCAACAACTCCAGATGCACAAGAAGAACTCCCTTGAACCAGATCCAGACGCCGGCGACGATCCCCTCCATGACGATGGCAGCCACGAACTCAGATCGAAGGCGGCCGCATCGTCTTCATCCTTCAGACCAGCGGCGGCGCAACCTCGGGCCAACGGCAGCGTTCTCGAACCTCCAAGGTGGCGCGCGCGGTGGTCGGAGCTCCGATGACAGGAACGACGTGGAAGAAGAAGACCAGCGGCTGAGCAATTCGTGAAGAAGAAGGTCCAATTTCCATTTTTAGTTATTTACAAAAATGCCCTTAATCTTGTGTTATTTACAATTTTGCCCCCTATTGTTGTGTGTTCATATATACCTATGATATATGCATATATACCCCTTCTGATTTGGATATATGCCCCTATCTGAACACATATATACCCCTGCATGTTCGATATATACTTTGATATGCTTTTCTGTTTATATGCCTAGGTTATATCGCATAGGCCTGCTGGTTTATTTAGTTTCAGTTTTTTAATTCTTAAGTGTGTTTTCGGGTTTAGTTATATTAGCTTGCGCGTTTATTTAATTATCGCTTTATTTTCGTTATTTTCTTTCTCGTTAGTTTGTGCGCAGTATTTTAATATTAATTTGTTAACCCCGGGAGAGATGAAGGACCGTTCCTTTCATCTCGAGGGTACTTTAATTTTAATTTGCAACCCCGGGAGAGATGAAGGATTGTTCCTCTCATCTCGAGGGTATTTAGTTTTAATTTGCAACCCCGGGAGAGATGAAGGACTATTCCTCTCATCTCGAGGGTATTTTAACTTTAATTGAAATCCCGGGATAAATAGGGTTTCCCTATCTTTGAGGATTTATTATCACATGCCATTATGCGCTAATTACAGGAATCACTCTCTTTTAAAAGTTTTCATTTGATTTTAAAATTGAATTTCAAATTGTTTTCGATTTCAAATCAAAAGAGTTTTCAATTCCAAATTGAGTTTTAAATCGAATTTCAAGCAAAAAGAATTTGATTTTCAAACCAAGTTTTAAATTGAATTTCAAAATTTGTTTTGATTTGTAAATAAAAGAATGGTTGATTTCAAAATGAGTTTTTAAATTAAATCCCAAAATTGCTTTGATTTCGAAACAAAAAGAATTGTTGATTTAAAATTGAGGTTTTAAATTAATTTTAAAAATTATTTTGATTTCAAAACAAAAAGGATTTTTTTTTAATTGATTTCAAAATTCTTTTTTTTTTGTTGTACGATCCCGGTAAATGGGATTAAGGCAACTAATTGCAAAATTAACAATTTTGCTCACGAAATCAAATTCCTACTTTCTTTAAAGTCAGGATATGATTAATTGAGACATTGTTTTATTTTTTTATTGTTTATTTTATTCGTTAGGGACCATTTGAAATTAGCTAAATAATTTAGATAAAACGTTTTGGCTACCGTTTTTAAACAGGATGTTGTAGGGTGCTAGCACCTTCCCTACACTCAACCGACCCCCGAACCTCGTCTTTTTTACTTCGTAGGCCGTATTTTTAAGGTGACCAATCACACCCAAAATGATTGGTGGCGACTCCATTTTTTTGTGAAAACCTCTGTTTAACAGAAGGTTGTCAGCCGCTCCGCGTCGCAAAAAACGTTGCGACAATAATAAAAAAGGAAAAAGCCTCGAACCGCCCCCGAACACTTCGAATCGACTCGAACCGCTTGTAAGTTGCCGGATTGCACGAACCGTCACCGAACTGGACTGAACCGCCACTCGGCGTCTCTTCCAATTTTGATAAATTACATCCTAAAATGTACTCTAATGACTCTAGAAAAAATACAGACTCTTTGTAGCAAATTAAAGCCCATTACAAGGCGATAACAATAATTATTACAAATTGGAAGAGAAATGGATGCCAAAGACCAAAATATATGCATTTTAGCACACATTCATTCATCATATGAATTACTACCCACCAACTCTAAATTAACCAAAAAAGAGTACTTAAAGCATGCTCTTATACCATTTGAAAGAGATTCAACATGCATAGCGGAAGCAACGATGGATCTAAGTACTCTTATTTTATTAATTTCAAAGGAAAAAAAAACATGTAATTTAAAAATCAAAGACAATAATTTAGAAATTACCTTTGAAGTTCAAAATATTCTCGATTTCAAACCCGATCTTCGAACGTAACGGTCACGAACCACCACGAGAGTCTTCCCGACTATTCTCCGGCCTTAGAACGGGATTGTGGAATCCTTTGAGTGACTAATTGGAAAGAGAATTGAAGATGGATTTGGAGAGAATGGTAGAGAAATTGTTTTTACAATTCTCAAAATTAACCAAAATTCCAAGAAGAAGTTAATTTAATTAACCCGTTGTATATATAGAAGACTACATGCAAAACATGCAAAATTGAGTTAGCAATAGGATGACATGTAGAATCCACTCAATTTAATGTGATTAGTGGCTGGATGTGGGATCAACACTTAGCAAAAAGGTTTGAGTCATAAAAACACCAACAAATGGTTTTTCCCACTAACTCAAGAATTGGATTTTTCCACTAACTTAAGAATTGGATTTTTCCACTAACTTTAGTCATTATATTGACTCTTGACTTTCAAGGTTTAGTGGAGTCAACATTTGACTTTTGACTTTCAAAGTTTTAGTCAATTGTCAACATTTTGACTTTTGATTGACCAAATTAATTCAATTTAAAGATTAATTCAAATAATTAATTTTATATTAAATTAAAATAATATTAAATAATTAATAAACAATATAATTAATTCAAATTTAATATCCAATAAATCAAACACTAATCCCGATCATTCTCGATAAACTTGATTATGAATCCCTATTCATATTTTCAATATTTAAATCTTATTTAAATATCTCCATCTCTCTATTGTTCAATTCGCAATTGAACGTTATGCCGTTAAATATATCACATATATTTAATGCTTATTCCCTAATTCGAATTCACTCGTCACACTATTCTAAGGTTTAGTCCGATATGAGCTAGTAGGGGGACCTCATGGACCTACAGATCATGAGCTCCAACGATCCGAGATTAACTGATTAAACTCTATAACTTAGTTAATCAACATTCGTTAACTACAAGAACATTTCACTATAGCCTAGTAGTTGCACTATCTTCACTGTAGATATCTTTCTGTCCACTCGATATAACCATGATTAGTAAGTTGACCCTTCACAGGTTGTTCGTAATTTACGGTTGTGTCAAATATCTGTTTTACCCCCGTAATTACATCTTGCTCCTTAAGTCTCATTGATTCTCTAATGAACAATTGGTTTGTGATATAATCACTAAACCGATTGGTATGTGATCTAATCACTATACCGAGTCCCTCTCGGGCCATTGAGAAGGTGGGGCCCCTTGTTCAAGACCTGGAGTCACCACTTAAGGCAACAACCTATCTACTATCCCTAGAAACGGGTAGGAGTGAATTCCATATTGCACCCTATGTACCCAACTATATATTCGGTCTTACCCCTAAAATGGGAGGCTTATTGAGTTGGCGTTGTTGAGCCACTCTCACCGATGCAGATCTAAGGATAATCCCGAATAAACAAGAATTCATAGTCAGCTCAGGATTAAGGTCAAGTTACCTAGGTCATCGTTTTGAAATAGTCAGTCTTTAAAACAGTAAACAACGTTATAAAGCAAGAGTGACTTATTTCTCTGTCCGGTCTAATGCAAACTCTTTGCATACGACGCCCCCATTCACATGTCTCCACGTGAACGATTCAAGATCACATCGTTTGTACTAAATACAAAATGGGCCGCATCCAATAGTGTCCCCATGATAAGGTATCCAACCTTATCCGTATACTATCACTAGTAGAAATCGGGCCTATGATGACAAATAAAAACTGTCATCAGGACTTTAGATGACAATTTTTTTCAGTCGTTATAGCCCCTGCCTTCTTTACTCTATAGATGACAAAAACCGAAAACTGTCGTCAATGTTGGTTTGGTGACAGTTTTCTTCTGTCTTCATAATACGGTTAATGACAATTATTTTCAGTCAAGAGACCTTATTTTATGACACCTAAACATTGTCACTGAATGACCACTCATATCATATTTTGTCATTTAAACACAATTGACGACATGTAATGTTTGTCATCGAATCGGAATGGATGACAGTAAATTTTGTACGCTTTGATGACTTAATTTTTCTGTCACTAATAGCTTGAAGACCACAATTATTGTGAGTCAACAAAACGAATTCAATGACATGATTTTTTGGTCAAAAAATCAATGATAGATTTTTTTTGTATCAAATCTAAATATATTAATATTTATATTTTTAATTATTATTATTATTATTATTAATTAATAATAATGAAAATTACAAAGCAAAATAAATAAATCTAAGTTTGACACAATTCAATAACATTGAAATAAGATCTATATATCAATATATCATTAAAATACCAAAGTTCATCAAATTTTACATAAACTAATTCATATGTATACAATATTGAAACTAACTACGATGTCCCTAAATTGTTGCAACATTAATAGTAAAATGTTGCATAACATGATGAAATATTCATTTAACCCAACAAAAAAAGTTCATCATTTGTTGCAATATGACTTCTAGCTCGAAGAAAATATTTTCACTTCACTTTGTATTTCCTGCAATAAAAATTCAAGAAGACACAATAACTTTTTACTTTGAAAGTAGAACAATAAATCATTTCAACAAATATCCAGAATCCTCCCAAATAGTTATAAACTATATATACTTAGAAAACAATCCGTAGGTGAAAAACAATTGAGCAAGTGACTAAAATAGACCTAAAATTACAAGTAGTCAAAAAGTACCTAAAATTACAATGTAACAACTAAACTTAAGAAGTGTCTAAATTTACAAAGTACCGAAAACATGCAATAAAGTTTAGAAAAAAATAACAAAAGGAAAAGTGGCTACCATAACTGCAGGATAGCCATTAACAAGTGTCTAAATCTACAAAGTACCGAAGACATCTAATAAAATCTAGTGTCAAATCAAAAAATGTAACTCATATTTAAGTTACATGACATACCTCTTTAACACTGAAGATATTTGATTCAAAGCTCCTTCATAAGTGTGCATCAACAAACTCTATTTAGAACGCAGTCGTTGTTCAAAAATTTGCTCTTATAAGCTCCTCCTACAATAAATTTTGAATTGCCACATTAGTATACTATGTAAGTCACTAATATATTACCAACCAAATACATGCAATAAACTTTAGAAAGAGGATAACAAAAGCAAAAGTGGCTACCATAACTGCAGGATAGCCAGTAAGAAGTGTCTACATCTACAAAGTACCAAAGACATCCAATAAACTTTGCACAGAAAATAACAAAAGCAAAAGTGACTACCATAACTGCGGATAGCCATTAAGAAGTATCTAAATCTACAAAGTACTAAAAACATCCAATAAACTTTAGAAAGAGAATAACAAAAGCAAAAGTGGCTACCATAACTACGGGATAATCATTAAGAAGTGTCTAAATATACAAAGTAAAGACATCCAATAAACTCCAATGGTAAATCAAGAAATTTAATTCATATTCTAAGTTACATGACATACCCCTTAGAGACCGAAGATATTTGATTCAAAGCTCCTTCATAAGTGTGCATCAACAAACTCCATTTAGAACCCAATCTTTGTTCAAAAATTTGCTCTCAACGAGTACCTAAAACTAGCCCGCCCGCCTGAACCTTATTAGCAAACCTACTTAGCAAGTGCCTAAAAAAGTGTTTACTAAGGAGAAATTTTTTTCTTGAATATTCTTGTTAGTGGAAAACCCCACACCAATTAAGCAGTAGAAGTGCCAAACATGCATGTAACAACTATGTGCAATATAATCACTTGATTGGACTTGCTAAAAAATGAATGTTGTAAGCAACTTACTTGTAGAAGGTCATTTGGAAGGATCTTTTACCAAGCAACTAGCAAGCATCTGCTTAAAAGACGGAAGAGAAACAAAAGAACAAACATTATACATATCTCACCAGCTTAAAAAATATTGTAAATCTAAATAAAAAAATATACCTTTGAAAAAAAATTGTCTCTCTCATAATCAAGGCATGAAAGTGTAACTTCTCCAGAAATAAACCATAGACTCAAACCAAAAACCTATCTAAATTAACTCAAAACAAAGGGATAAAAATAACTTGGTACCAGACATCCTAGAATTAAAAAAAAAAAAAAAAACCCTACTAAACTAATAAAAAAATCAAACATTTTCATAACTGAAGTAATACATGTAAGTAACATTAACAACTCATCATTGCTAAATTCAAACTATTAAATGCTAAAATTTCAATTTCAGTTATAAGTTAGGAGACATACTCGAGTCCTCAGTCCAAACAACCACCACCGGTGGGAGTAGAAGATCTATGATAATGATAGAACAATGATACAAAATAAGCAAATGACATAGATTACTTTTGTGACCATAGAGAAATGAAGCCTGAGAATTATCATTACGAGGGAGTGTCTCGCATCCATTCCTCATCTAGAATGTCTATCAATATACCCAAACTATGTTCAGTCGTTGTGTTTTCTTGTTGGAAATTCTAAAACTCAATAATCTGAAATATCAGATAGATAAGACAAAAAAAAAAAAAAAAAAAAAAAAAAAAAAAAAAACCTCCAAACTCCAAAAGTATCGCACACAAAATCAATCTAAGATACACAAGGAAATAGAAAATAATAAAGATTAAGTTCTCCAAATCTTCAATAAAGAAGAAATTCTGGATAAGGAAATGCAATAGCTAAGGAATTACTCCAAACAAAGAAATAGACAAGCTATCATATATGCAAAATAAATCAATAAATGAACTCAAATGTAATCTTTGGGAGGAAAATGGCAAGTAAAAACACCATCTGGAATATGTATATGATAGCATTTCACATCAACAATATACACAGACTATGATTATTATAGTTAAAATTACTTTGTGAAAAAAACTTATATTTATAAGGATGCCTATAATAATCATCTGATTAAAATACGGACTCAAACTATATCATAACAGTAGGACTTTTCTTTTCTAATCAACATGGTTTCAACAAATTGAATCTATCAATAGACAAAAAATTGATTCTGAATCAACATTAAATGATATAACTCAGTTTTCTTTCCTTAAATCAAATTAGAACGGCCTAGAAAATTATTTCTCTAGCTTGGGAATCCAAATTGCTAACATGAACTCCAATTCATAGACTGAATATTGCACCAGACCCTTAATTAGTATGCTTTATAGAAGTGATAGTAGGGAAAAGTTTCATTTAGAAACACTGTACCCAAAAGAGATCCTAAACACATATATGCCTAAGAAAGGTATAAAAATGGCAACTTACAAGATGAACCAAATGCCTCCAACCATAGGTATCGAACCCCAAAGCAGCCCATATACAAGGGCAACTGATTATCTCATCCAATGCAAGACATCTCCTTGTTGATCCTGCATTAAGAACAGAACAAAATGTGTTGTAGAAAACATTCAAGCCAAAGACCAAAGCACAACTTTGATAATAAAAAAAAAAATCCATCCAATCCATTACGTACCAGGTATTAAGAACATTCCCATCTATGGCTTCTTTTTCCCCTTCCTTTATCAGGAGAATAGCATTCAATAATAAAAATTGGCAAAAAGGGGAAACTCAATCTTTTATAACAATATGCACTAGATAATTTTTTTTCTTTCGATTTCAACTATAGATTAGACGAATTCACACTACCCCAATTACTTAGAAATTAATGGTAGATAATTCATAGTTATAAACTAAAATTCAGAACAACAAAACAAGCCACAACTGCAACAACCAATAAAGACTTCAGTTCTTCCCATCCACAACGAAAAAAACCCACAAAACTAAGAATTATTACGATTACTATTTATAGAATACAAAATAAAGCTAAGTATATGAAAACTTTATCCCATGAAGCCTAAGGATTGAACAATTTGGCAAATTTGAAGGAGGGCAAATGACCGTTCTGATGCTAGAATTGAGAATTGGCCTTAATCGAGTTCCTTTCCTTCATGCCTACTGATCGAAAATCGAAAATTTGGGGGGAAAATCGAGATACCGAGTGGAATATGGGCGGAGACGACGGCGGACCTGCGCCGCTGCGACGACGGACCTGCGCGGATGCGACGGCGGACCTGCGCGGTTGCGACGACGACGGACCTGGGCTGCGATGACGACGGCGATCGGCTGCGACGACGACGGAGCTCGGCTGCGACGACGAGGGACCTACGGCTGCGACGAAGAAGGAGCTGGGCTGCGATGTCGGCGGATCTGGAGCAGATAAGATCGCCGGCGAAGGGACCTGGGCTGCGATGAAGACGGACGTCGGCGGAGCTCGGAGCTTGGCGGCGGACCTCGGCGGAGCTTGGCGGAGAAGAGAAAATCGCCAGACAAAAAAAAAAAAAAAAGGGAGAAGGGTTTCGGGAGATGAGTTTTCAAGAAATGAGAAAGTAGGAATTTGTATTATTTTTAATAAATTAATAATATATAATATAATATATATATATAATAAAATATATTTCACATTTTCACATTTCCCCATTTTCATTTTCATTTTCAATTTTTTTTTTTTTTTTTTTTTTTTTTTTTTAACAAATGAATTATAAATAAAACTAAACAATTTAAGACATTTTAAAATAGTCATTCATTAATGACATTTTAAAACTGTCATTAAATTTCGGAAATCTGAAAAACTCTGTTTTTTCCCGCCAAAAAAGCGCCCCAAACTGAAGATGACACTTTTTTTTTTCTTCCCATTGGTTTTCCTTGATTCACATGTCATCTATTCCCAAATTTGTAGTAGTGTATAGACCGTTTTGGCTATTTACTCGAACTTGATCCACTTTTATGTCTCCACATAAAGTTTCAGACTCATGTAATAGCCATGGATCTTAGTTTATTGGATTTAGGGTTTTCTAAAATGAAATAAGCAATTCACATATTCAATAATAACTTTATTGAATAAACCTCAATAACACTTTATTAGTAATAAAATATGTTTAATGTTTACAAACCACGAGTTTTAGGACATAAAACCCAACAACAGCACCATGAAGAAAAAACATTAGTAACAACAAATGGTCCTGATCATCTGAATTTCAGTTTCCAGGAAAAAGCCGAAGCCTAAAATTGAATAATAATACCTTTTGCCCTTTTTAAAACATCTTAGGTCTCAAATTCTTGTCATGCCAAATTTTTGCCTTTTCTTTATACAGTTTTTCATTTTCATAAGCAAGGTGCCTATGTTCTTCTAATTCGTTCAATTTCAAAGACCTTAATGTTCTAGCATCTTTGAGGCTAAAATTAAATGCTTTAAGAGCCCAAAAAGCCTTGTTCTCTAATTCAAGAGGTATATGAGAAGCCTTTCCATAAACCAGTTTATATGAAGACATTCCTAGGGGGGTCTTAAAAGAAGTTCTATAGGACCATAGAGCCTCAACTAGTTTGGTTGACCAATCTTTCCTAATTGGCTTCACTACTTTTTCCAGGATGCTTTTGATTTCTCGATTTGAAATCTCAACTTGTCCATTCGATTGAGGATGATAAGGTGTAGCAACCTTATGCTTCACATTATACTTAGCCAACATGCAAACCATCAATTGATTAATAAAATGTGAACCCTCACCACTATTTAATGCTCTCGATGTGCTAAAATGTGTATAAATATTCTTTTGCAAAAACTTAAGCACAATTTGGGCATTATTTTGTTGACAAGCTATGGCCTCTATGTTGGGTTTTATGTTCTAAAACTCGTGGCTTGTAAACTGAATGTATATTCTATTTTGCAATAAAGTTGTTATTGAGGTTTATTTAGTAAAGTTATCATTGAATAAAGTGAATTGTGTTCTTTTAAACCTAAATCCAATAAACTAAGAACCTTTGGCTATAGGTTGTATACTTGAACTTCATGTGTGACATGATTGTGGATCAAGTTCGAGTAAAAAGTCAAAACAGTCTATAGTATAGGGATAAGTCTGGGTACCTTCTCATGGGGACACTATGGACGCGACCCACTTTGTATAGTACAAACAATGTGATCCGAAATCGTTCATGTGGAGACATGCGAGTTGGGGCGTCCTGTGCAATGAGTTTCCATAAGACTGAACCGCGAAAACAAGTCGCTCTTTCCTTATAACTCTGTTTACTGTAAAAACTGACTTTTTCATATGATGACCTAAGTAACTCGATCTGAATCCTGAGCACACTATGAACTCTTGTTTATTCGAGATTATCCTTTTATTAATATGGGTGAGAGTAGCCCGAGTTCGCCGACTTAGTATGCCTACCACTTTGGGGATAATACCGAGTAGAGAGCTGGGAACATAGTCCTGCGAGATGAAATTCACTCCTACCCGCCTTTAGGGTTTAGTAGAGAGGTTGTTCCCTTAAGTGTTGACTCATATTCTTGAACAAGAGGCATCTTCTTCTCATTGGCCCAAGAGGGATCTGGTTTGATGTTTAGACCACAAACCAATTGTTCATTAGAGGTGTCAGTGAGACTTAAGAAACAAAATGTAACAACGGGGGTTAAACAACATATATGACCCAACTGTAATTACGAACGACCTGTGAAGGATCGACTTACTGATGATGGTTATATCAAGAGGAAAGAAATATATCTACGGTGAGGAGAGTGCAACCCTTGGGCTATAGTGGAGTCTCAAGGGTTAACGAATGTTGGTTAGCTTGACAAAAGATTTTGGTCGGTTAATCTCGTATCGTTGGAGCTCATGATCTGTAGGTCGTTTAGGTTTTCCTGGCTAGCTCCGATTAAACCGTGTAACAATGTGAAATAAAAGAATTTGAATTTATTCAAATTCGTTTTTGGAAGATAGTTGGACATATTTAAATTGGGATCGGTCTAAAACATGAATAGGGATTCATGTGCGAAAAGTCGATTTTCGGAAAACTAGGATTAGTCTTATTATTTAATTAATATTTTATATTGAATTAAATAATAATATTAATTAATTAAAAAGTTTAATTAATTAAAATATTCTTTTATTTATTTAAAATTAATTATGAATTAATTTTTTTATAATAAAATAATGGTTAAAGTGGATTTTGCCAATTTGATGCATGAAAGACATTTGGCAATGACTAATCTTTTCTTTGAAGCTTAACCCTTAAGCTTTGGAAGCTTATATAAAGGGGATGAGAAGCTCATTAGAAGGCGATGTTTTGCTCATGGTTGCTTAAGAAATTGAGACTTGAAGATTGAATGTCATTCTCTCTCAATTGCATCCATCACAGAGACCCTTCCTCCCATCTATCTCTCAAAGCTTCTCTTGTAAAGAGGTCTCACCACCTCATTGCTTGGCCTGAGAATAGCTAGAATTACCGGAGGTGGTCCTTGAAGAGTTCGCGAGGAGAATCGAACAACGGAATTGAAGAAATTCGAACTACAAGAGGTATGTGTTCTTATTTCTCTTTTTTCCAAGCTTTGTGCATGTTTTTTGTTTGGCTAAATTGATAAAATTAGAGTGCCATTTATCCAAATCGCTTCCGCATTTGTGATATGCGCTCCTTCAATTGGTATCAAAGTGTATTTTGAGCACTCAATTTGCATCGGTTTGAGCTCGGTGGGTATCATTTTGAAATTGAATTTTCTAGGTGTCTAAAGTGATTTTCCGGTTTTGGCAAAATAAATTAGCTCCTATTTCTACTTCGTTTTATAATTGCCCGAGCGTGTATGGGCTTTAATGTGTGCAGAAGATTCTGTAAAAAATTTGGAGTCATTATAGTCCATATAGGCTTTCGATTCGAAGAGAGAAGCTCGGGTGTCGGAAAAAACAGCGTGCTGTTTTTTTTCGTGCAAAATTCCAGCACAAAATCGGTTCGGCGCAAGGTGGAAGAAATGGTCTGGTTCGGTCCTCGGGCGGTCTGGTTCAATAAAAGTTAGACCGGTTCCGGGTTCTTCACCCTCTGTTGGTTCGTTTCAGCGCTCGTTTGGTCCGGTTCGGGTCGTTTTTAGTCCGGTTCCGGGCTGTTGAATGCGAGTTTGCTGTTTTGGACCGGTTCAGCTTTCTTGAAGCTTGGTTTTGCTGTTTTTTTATCCGGTTCAAGAAAATTCAAGCTGGTTCGGGGCAGTTCGAAAGCGTCTCAACCTAGTTTATGAATTATTCTTGTAATAATTTAGTTGTTTGCTTGCCCGTGATCCCAAAACCGGTGCACTTTAGTGTGTTTTATTAATTATGCATTGAGAATGTATGTTTTAATTAAATTCCATGATTGTATGTGCATAACGTATGCCATATAGATTTAAAATCCCACCATAGGAAGTATGCTCCATGCATTGAAAGTATGGTATAAGTGTTATAATATTTAGTATGCATGTTTAGAAATTCATGAGAATTAATATAAGAGTTATATTAATTTATGAATTGGATGTTGCATGTTTTAACTTATAATTCATATAAGTGTTATATTAATTATAAGATCAAACATACAACATATAGTTGCCTTAGTAGAATATAATGGTTATATTCATGTTTAGGAAGCATGTTAGAGGATGTCTTTATTTTATAAGCGTTGTAAAATGAGATAGACATTTAAAATCTATAACAAAGATAAATGCAGGCTTGATAGCTCCATTTTGGAGCTATATTTATGTCCCTAATTCATGCTAATTATGTGTTTAATCTTGTGTATTTGTGTTAATTATAGGTGTTCTCGGTAATTCGTTCTCGGGCACGTTTGACGTCGTTCGAGGCTTAATATCGCGTTTTAAGGCCCTAAGAACACCTCGGGGAAGGAACCATGCAAAAATATGAAGAATTGGCGTTTCGGGAAGTTCAAAGGAAAAATTCCATGCAAAAATCCGAGAGCAAGCGTTGAGCAGAGAGCGTCCCGATGCTGGCTCAACGCTGCCTAGCGTCGAGACGCTGGGCCAAGCGTCTCGACGCTCCGAAGTCTGAAGCGTCATTCAGAAATTCCACCCGAGAGCAAGCGTCGACTGCACAGCGTCGAGACGCCCGCTCAACGCTGCACAGCGTCTCGACGCCACCCCGACTCAGCGCGCTGGAACTTTAGGGTGCAGCGTCGAGACGCTGCGACGGAATATATAATATTTTGTCCGATTTTCAGCGCCGAACATCATCTCCTACCTCGGGCTCCGCACCATTTTTGACGTTTTGGAAGCCATTTCCACCATGGGGGAAGCCATGGAGCTTGGATGGGAGCTAATTCAAGTCACCTACATCATGAGTGAGTAGATTATAGCGTTTTGGCTCGGGATTGTAAGGGATTAATGTAATTAGCATTTTTGGTGAGATTTATGTTTTCAATTTTTGATTTAGCTAGAATATTTGGTTGAGTTAGTTTCTCCTTCTATGCATATTACATGAATGTGTTTGATTGATAGGATTAGACAACTTAGATTTCAAGCATGATTCGTTAGTTAAAGATTTTGATGTCGTGCCTCTCTAAATAGCCAAGTAACATGGATTAACGATGCCATAAAGCGTATAGGCTTCCTTGCGTTCTTGGTGTTCGTTCTTCTCGAAGTTGAAATTAAAATCGATACACTAATTTGGCTTCCACGTTAGATAATCGTCGTAGTTAGCCCGTTGCTATCGATTGGTCTTGGGAGAGCGTTGGCCCCCAATGTCCAATCGATATGCTTAATTAGCATAATTTATTGTGTCTAATTATTATCCATGGGGCGTGTTTGAATTGATTAATCGATTGAGACGAACTGCGCATTCATCCGTATGTTTAGTTAAAATTTTTCGTTAGCCTGTGATCCATTAATTTGCTAATTCTTAGTCTCGAACACCCCGAGTCGAACGCTCCGTTAGTTTAGTTTTTTCCCTCTTTGCGTAATTTTTTCGTTAGCAAATTTCAACCCAAAAATTCCCCCATTCCGTTTAATTTTCTAGTTTGCAAATTTAATCAGAAATAAGTTGGTTTAACATAATTCCCTGTGGACCGACCCCCTTATCGCGAGGCTACTAATCGCTCGGTGAATTCGGGTAATTACAAATTTATTTTGGGGGTCTCGACAACCCGATATTTGGCGATTGTTCAAAAATCTCGCTACCAAAATTGGCGCCCGCTGTCGGGGAACTAAGGTTAAATCGGCCTAATTTAGATTTAATTTGTGGACTTTTTGAATTTTTATTTTCGATTTGTTTATTTATTTTTTATTATTATTTGCAAAATTTGATTTGTTTGTTAAGTGTGCTAGAGTGCTAAATTTGAATTGAGAAAATGGAAGTCACTATGGATGTCAATGAGGCGGAAGTTCAGAAAACACTCAGACAGTGGGCGTCGGTTGATTTGGACTGCCAACCTTCATGTATTTTCTAACCGAAAATCACAGGTGAGTTTGAGCTTAAGTCCGGTTTAATTAATCAATTGCCTTCTTTTTTTGGTGAAACAGGCGACGACCCTATCAAGCATGTGAAAAATTTCCAAATGGTTAGTTCTGCTATGAAGCCGAGCGGAGTGACTGAAGACCAACTCAACTTGAGGGCTTTTCCTTTCACCTTGAAAGGGAAAGCTCGAGACTGGCTGCATTATTTGCCTTCGGAAACCATTTCCACTTGGGAAAAGTTGAAGAGCTTGTTTTTCGAGAAATATTTCCCAGCCTCGAGAGCCATATTTCTAAGGAAGTTGATCTTCGGGTTTGCTCAATCAGTTGAAGAGGCATTTTATGAGTGTTGGGAGCGTTACATTCAGCTATGCGAGAGCTGCCCAAACCACCAGATATCAGAGGCTGAGCTCATTCGTTTTTTCTATGACGGGTTGCAACCATATGATCGTCAGATGCTCGATGCTTCGAGCGGAGGAGCTCTTAGGGAAAAGACACCTGCAGAGGCTAGACAGTTGATCTCCAGCATGGCAGGGAACCTTCAGCAGTACGGAGGAGGAAATGCGGAAGCTCGATTGGCAACTGACGTGGAAGAGCTTAAGACTCAAGTGTCTCAGGTATGTAAATCCCTTGAAGGAATGTTCAAGTCCTTTATGGAAAGGGACGTGTATCGTCACGAAGAGTCTGAAGCGCGATTTGAGTTGTCAAGAAAGGAGAGTCGCGAGGAGTCCAAAGCACAGTTTGAGTTATTGAGGAGAGACATCGCGGAAATGAAGGATGGGATGAGAAAGGGAGAGACTCGGGAAGAAGAAGGCATTAACGCCATCGCCCTGCGAAGTGGCAAAGAAGTACCGTTCGGCCTGAGCTTGAGGATCCTGGTAGATGGATTTTTGAGTGTCCAACTAAATTTCAAGTTGTCGAGGCTTGCCAAAATACAATTTATAAACCCGAATGCACCGAGCAATTTGCAGCTAAGTGGTAACTGGGTCGATCCACAGGGAATTAAGAAATTTAATTCAACTAAGTCTAATTTGCTAATTCTAAAAAGTGTGTAAAAAGAATAATAAAATGTGATTGTAATTTGGTTTGGGGGAAGGGAGCTCCTAGCGTGCAAGCTAACGAAAAATTAAATGACAAGTGCAAAATTAAATGGTCGTGCTTAACTCCGAGTAATGGGATTGATCGTTATGGATGTTCGGTTCATCAATACAATTAATTAGCTAATCATGCTTATGCACACAATTCATTTGGCTAATTGGTAGCTCAAATGACCCAAGGATATAATTAGACAAGTGCAATTCTAATCGTTCTTGGCCAATAATCTATTCAAGGTCGCGACCCCTAAATCGACCATGAGCCAGTAACGGGAACATCGTGACGGTTTAATCCTAAGACTAACCCGGTTTCTCCCTCGCCTTAAGCCTAACATGAAAACGTTAACTAATTCGGATTCCCAACTGTCACTTCGGGTTGAATTACCTAGCCATGCTTAAGCCCTTGCTACCTAGCGGTTTAGGAAATTATACGTCCCAACCTTTAGCCCTCTAACATGCATGGGAATTAGGGAGTCAATCCTAACTAAGCTACACATGCTAGAATTTAATAAGAACAAGCAAGAGATGCATAAACAAACTAATTAGTTTCACATTTACAAAGGGGCAAATCTCCCCAAACATCCATAATTCACAAACCCAAACTCGAAATTAACCACTAACCTTAGTTTAGCCTTCCATGGAGGATGAATAAATCAAACCCCCCATGGAAGAGCTTAGTGCCATACAAAGAAGAGAAGAAGAAGCTCAAATGGTGCCAAAAATGGTGTAGACCCGAGAGGAAGAAGATGAAGAAAATTTAGAATTGAAAAGTTAGGCAAAAATGAGGCATTTTCACGCCTTTAATCGTCGGAGCGTCTCGACGCTAGGCAAGCGTCTCGACGCTGGTGCCTAAGTTGGCCGCGCGCGCGTCGAGACGCTGTCGCGCGTCATTCTGGAAAATCGTCGGGCTGGCGTCGAGACGCTCGGGCGGCGTCGAGACGCTCGGGCGGCGTCTCGACGCTTGGTGTGCGCTCATCCTCGGTAGGCAGTCGGGGCGGCGTCGAGACGCTCGGCCAGCGTCGAGACGCTGCTGCTCATGCATGCATGCTCTCGGGTTTGTTGGCCAAAACTTGTCTCGTCAAGGCAATTTTTGCCATTTCTTTGATTCTTCAAGCTCTTTCACTCCCGATGCATCTATGAAGCTCTAAAACACCACTTTAAGCCCCGAAACGTGTCTTTGGACTTCTCGAGCTATCTACCAAGAAATCACCTACAAGAAGGCATTTTAATCAATATTTGACATGGTTCTAGCCAATATTAGGGACATAATAATAGCTCTATTTTGGAGCTATCAAAATACCCCCGACCTAAATCTTGTTAGTCCTCGAGCAAGGTATACTCTAAATTATCTCCAAAGAATTAATTGCATGCTGAAAACTCAAACCTCAATGCTTGTGAAACAAGGTATTTAAATAAATTCAAAACCATCAAATGCATGCAAACATTGAAAACATTCCAAAATTTTAACTCCTATTCCCTTACGTGTGTGTGTAGCACCTCTCAACCTAGCTCATGCAAGCCCGAAATTACCTTATACAGCCCTATAACTCGTTTTCCCCCTACTTGAGGCGATAAGAACAGTCGAACGACTTTTAGTGATAGAAAGAGCAACAAAACAAAAGGCCTACATTTTATTCTTTTCTTTGAGTACTTTGTACCCATTTTTCTTTTTTAACCACTTTTTTTTTTTTTTTTTTTGTCCAAGAGAGCCTAACACGTCAAGCCAAATTTAGCTTCATGTTTTTAAGGACTATTGCTCACTCCACTAAAGTCCAAGGGTTGCACTCTCCTCACCGTAGATATATTTCTGTCCTCTTGATATAACCATCATCAGTAAGTTGATCCTTCACAGGTTTTTCGTAATTACAGATGGGTCAAAATAACCGTTTTACCCGTGTAATTACATCTTGTTCCTTAAGTTCCACTGATCCTCTAATGAACTATTGGTTTGTGGTCCAACCACCAAACCGATTGGTAAGTGATCTCATCACTATACCAAGTCCCTCTCGGGCCAATGAGAGGGTGGGATCCCTAGTTCAAGACCCGGAGTCAGCACTTAAGGGAACAACCTCTCTACTAATCCCTAAAGGCGGGTAGGAGTGAATTCCATCTCGCAGGACTATGTTCCCAGCTACCTACCCGGTCTTATCCCCAAGATGGTAGGCTTATTGAGTCGGCGATCTCGGGCCACTCTCACTCATACAAGTCAAAGGATAAGCCCGAATAAATAGGAGTTCATAGCGTGCTCAGGATTCAGATCGAGTTACCTAGGTCATCATATGAAAAAGTCGGTCTTTACAGTAAACGGAGTTGTAAAGAAATAGTGACTTTATTTCGCGGTTCAGTCTTATGCAAACTCATTGCATAGGACACCCCCACTCACATGTCTCCACATGAACGATTTCGGATCACATCGTTTGTACTATACAAAGTGGGCCGCGTCCAATAGTATCCCCAGGATAAGGTACAATAGTATCCCCAGGATAAGGTACCCAACCTTATCCCTATACTATAGACCGTTCTGGCTATTACTTGAACTTGATCCACAATCATGTCACACATGAAGTTCAAGTATACAACCTATAGCCATGGGTTCTTTGTTTATTGGAGTTAGGTTAAAATTAAAAACAATTCACTTTATTCAATAACAACTTTACTGAATAAAACTCAATAACAACTTTATTGCAAAATAGAATATACATTCAGTTTACAAACCACAAGTTTTAGGACATAAAACACAACAAACTCCCACTTGGACTAAAACGTCAGTGGAGTATTACATGCTGGATGAGAAAAACTGGAATATCAAATATATCCATGGTTTTTCTCCCACTATCCTACTATACAACTCGCAGTCCTAGACTCACTAGATGCCCCTCGAACACTTTAGCCGTGAGGGACTTTGTAAACAGATCAGCAATATTGTGCTCCGAGGCGATCTGCATAACGATCACGTCTCCTCGATGCACTATCTCCCTGATGAGATGATATTTCCGCTCAATGTGCTTTCCACGCTTATGACTTCTTGGTTCTTTGGAATTTGCCACAGCACCAGTATTATCACAATAAAGTGTGATAGGAAAAGTCATATTTGGAACAACTTCCAAATCCGTCAAGAACTTCCTAAGCCATACAGCCTCTTTCGCAGCTTCGCAAGCCGCGACATACTCAACTTCCATGGTGGAGTCAGCAATACAACCTTGCTTTATACTCCTCCATACTATTCCCTCTCCGTTAAGAGTGAACACTGATCCCGATGTGGATTTCCTCGAATCCTTATCGGTTTGAAAATCAGAGTCAGTGTATCCTGTAAGGATCAAATCCTTCACACCATACACTGTTGGGTTTTATGTCCTAACACTCGTGTTTTGTAAACATTGTAAATGTAATTTGTCTATTAACGCAATAAAGAGTTATTGAGGTTTATTCAGTAAAAGTGTTTATTGAATATAGTGAAACGTGTTTGCATTAACCTGTACCAATAACAACACCCTTGGCTGAATATGAGTACTTGAGCTTCATGTATGACATGATTGTGGGTCAAGCTCAAGTAGTCAGTCAAAACGGTTTATAGTATATGGATAAGGCCGGGTACCTTATTCTGGTAACACTATTGGATGCGGCTCGCTTTGTATTGTACAAAACGATGTGATCCGAATCGTTTCACATGGAGATGTGCGAGCGGGGGCGTCCTATGCAAAGAGTTTGCATTAGACAGAACCACGATAAAGTCGCTTTCTCTTTATAACACCGTTTACTGGTGAGACCGACTTTATCAATTTTTGATGACCTAAGGTAACTCGTTCTTAATCCTGAGCTTACTATGAACTCCTGCTTATTCGAGAGTATCCTTAGACTTGTATGGGTGAGAGTGGCAGGTCGCCCGCTCAATAAGCCTACCAACTTGGGGATAAACTCGAATAGGTAGCTGGGGACATAGTGTAGCAAGATGAAATTCACTCCTACCCTCTTTAGGGTTTAGTAGATAGATGTTCCCTTAATAGCTGACTTCGGGGCTTTAACATGAGGCCTCATCCTCTTCTGTGTGAAGAGGATTCTGATCTGATGATTGGATCACAGATCAAATGTTCATTAGAGGTGTCAGTGGTACTTAAGGAACAAGAGGTATCACAGAGGTTAAACGGTTTAAAAGACCTAGCTGTGATAACGAACACCTGTGAAGGATCGATTTACCAATGATGGTTATATCAAGAGGACATAATATATCTACAGTGAGGAGAGTGCCACCATCGGACTATAGTGGAGTCTCCGGGGGTTAACGAATGTTGGTTAGTTCGGTTGAAAGAGTTTTGACCGGATAATCTCGTATCGTTGGAGCTCATGATCTGTAGGTCCGTTAGGTTCTTCTGGCTAGCTCGGATAACGCCGTGCAATAGTGTATAAAAGAAAAGAAAAAGAAACAGAATTTGAAGTTGTTCAAATTCCGTTTATGGAAGGTTGATGGACATATTTAAATATGATTTAAATATGAGAATGGTCTAAAACATGAATAGGATTCATGTGCTGAAAGTCGGTTTTCGGAAAATCGGGTTTAGCCATATTATTTAATTAATATTTGATATTGAATTAAATAATTTTTTATTAATTAAAAAGTTTAATTAGTAAATATATATATATATATATATATATATTTTATTTATTAAAATGTTTAATAAATAAAAATTTTATTATTTAAATTTTTAAATAATAATAATTTTTATATATATAAAAGTGTCTTACATGCATTATGCATGTAAGACACTTGGTTTTATATATATAATATATATATATATATATATATTTTTGGCAAAACATATTAAAGAGATAATTCTCTTTGGGGTTGATATAGATTGCTTCAATTTGAAAAACGTGGGTTTTTGGTTTTTCATGAACTTCATTTTTGAAGTTCCAAAAGTGGCTTTCTGTGTTCTCCTCAGCTGAAGACCTTCTCTTCATCCCTTTCTTTCTTTCTTTTTTTTTTTTGCTTCGGAGTCCCACAACCCCGTTGCGCGGCGCCGAGGATAGCGGGACTACCTGGGGTGGTCTTCGGGGCGTTCGTGAGAAGAGGTCGGAAGAGTTCGTGACGTGGAACGGCCGACGGATCTTGAAGAAATTGGAACTACAAGGGTATGTATTCTAAATTTTTTATTTCCGTCTTTTGAGCATGTTTTCTATTTGTTAAATTGATGAAATTAGAGTATCATCGGTCCGAAATCGCGTTCCGCTGCGGTAAAACGCTCCATCAATTGGTATCAGAGCGATTTTGTGATTCACTCAATTTGCATCAATTTAAGTTGGTGGGTATTTTAATTTAGAAATTGTTTCTGAATTGGCGTCTAAAGTGAATATCGATTTTGGCATAGTTTCTTTTTGAATTTCCTTATTTGTAATTGCCCGAGAATGTATGTGCTTTAATGTGTGCTGAAGAGTCTGTATTTTTAGAGTCATTAGAGTCCATATAGGTTTCTTTGTGACAGAAGCTCGAGTTTTGAGCTCGCCGAAATGTTCGGTATAAGTTCAAACTCGTTCTAGGCAATTCGAAGAGAAGCTCAAATACAAATTGGCTGAAGCGTTCGGGGAGCAAGTTTGTCAAAGGTGGTGCGAAGAGTTCGAAGTCCGCTCAAGACTTAGCTTGTTGTTCAAGCTTGTAATAAATTAGTTATTGCTTGCTAAATGCCAAAATCGATCCACTTTAGTGTGTTTAATTAATTATGCATTGCGAATGTATGTTTTAATTAATTTTCCATGTTTGTATGTGCATAACGTATGCCATATAGATTTAAAATCCCACCGTAAGAAGCATGCTCCATGCATTGAAAATATGTTATAAGTGTTATAATATATAATATGCAATTTAAAGAATTCATGAGTAATTAATATAAGAGTTATATTAATTCATGAATTAGATGTTGTTTGCTTAATTGAATAATTAATATAATTTTTATATTAATTATGAAATTAAACTTCTAATTTTTTAGTTGCATATTGTATGTTATAAGTGTTATAATGTATAGGATGCATGCTTAATTCATGAGAATTGATATAAGTGTTATATTAATTTATGAATTAGGAGTTGTATGTTTAAGAACATAATTAGTATAAGTGTTATATTAATTATGAAGTTAAGCATTCAATTTGTCATGCCTTAGTGTTGCATGTTTGAGAAGCATGTAGAGAGTTGTGATAGTATGTCTAAGTTTTTGCAAGCGTTGTAAAATTGGATAGACTTTTAAAATCTATAACAAAGAAACGCATGTTCATTTAGGGTTAAATGAGACGTCTGGTTCATTAGATGAATAGGTCGTTATCTCGTAAATACTAAGGTTATGAGAAACTCACCCGGTGAAATCCTGTTCGAGGTTGGAGGTATTTAAGCTGACGGTTTACGGAACACCTCCTACCTGGGGACGATCCGGTACTTGAGTAAAGTTAACCCGGTTTTATGAGCGTGCGCGAGAGGTGTGAGGTTAATTAAACTTGTTAATAACCTAGACATCTCAGGTAAAAAGTTTACCTAGACTTAAGGTTTTAATTTCTTAGCCGGATAAAACCTGAGTAATTTACCCTAAAATCGTCCACGATACTTAGTAGATGTGTTGAGAAGGAATATATGATATATCCCTCTCCTGCTACGCAATCCCTAAAGTTCACAACGTGAGAATTTTGCTCGGCCTCGTGTTGTCAATAGGGCAACCCCATTCGGATGGTATTTGCAACTTTCAATAGCAAGGTGAATGGAGTAAGTATCTATAGTAAGTGGGAGAAGGAAGTACGTCAGTACATCCTATGGTCTCCTTCATTGGATTGAACCGTAAGATTTCCATGTTCCGCCTGCAGGTTGCTCTTAGTGGCACCATTGTTGCGTGCTCAATGTGTTAAAATAAATAAGCAATAAGAGAGAGAGAGCACTCAGAACATGCAAGCATACATGATATTATAGCAAGTAGTAAGTATTTTTTCATTCGTTTTCCCACAAAGATTTATTATGAGCTACTCGTGAAGTGTATTGTTAAGAAAGAATGGGTGGATTTGATGGGGTAGAGTTGGTTTTAAATTGTCTAATTTCTAATGACTGTGTAAAGGATAGCAACATAAACAAGTGTAAGTCAAAGATAAACTCAAATGAAAAGAGGAAGAATTAATAAACGAAGAGAAAAGTGGCTAAACAGAATTTTTAACTTAGCAGAATTGCGAGAACAGCAATTCTACCGCAATGTTACTAACAGCGAAAGTGTGTAAAATGGAGAAACAAGGGCTACTAATGACTCCCCTATAGGCATTTTTATACGATTCTCAAGCATTGGATCAACTCACTATGCATCAAACTAACTTAATCTCATGTATCTTCCGATTTCATGCATTAGATTCTTTAGTTTACTCATGTCCAAGTAAGGTCTTAAGCATCATGTTAAAGCAGAAAGATATGGTTTGTACTAGGAAAACGCCTATTCCTAGGTCGTTTTCTGGCTACATTGAAAGGCTAGCATGAGTGTATGACTCTGAACTCTTACTCCTTCCAGAGGTTAGGAGTTCTTTGGACAAAATGGATGGCCAATCGAAATTGCCCGTGGGATGAAGCTTACATACAATCAATGCTTCGAGAGTTATCCTACATGCTTGGTTCACGTTTTTTAGCCTATAGTATTGTCATTAGCATGCCCCTATGTGACTTAGTTACTCATGGATATAGGGAGAACAGAAATAAGAGATGAAGAAGACATGCTTAGAAGAGAAATAAGCTTAAAATGGCAAGGTAAAACAGTAGCAGTAAAGAGAAGAAACTGTGAAATGAAGAATTGTGCTTTGATTACTTAATTGTTTAAATGAACAAAGGGAAGCTTAAAGTAAATAACATAAAGACAGAAAGCAACGAAATGAAATGAACCAGTCACTAGAAAAGTATCAACAACTAAACAGAGCTGGAAATTAGAAATCAAGAACAAAAAGCAGTAAATTAGCTTGAACGCCTCGACGCAACCGCCTCGGCTGAAGGATGAGAAAGAGCAGCCCTGCTTGGATGAATCCAATAAAAAGAGAAGATGAATCTTCTCTCCTTCCTTGAAAGTTGGTAGTACCTGCGATGCAAGGAAGTTAGCAATGTCAGCAAACCAAGGTTCCTCATCGTTATCACGATGAGTCAATACAAAGACATGTTCATCAATAAAAACATCAGAAATTGCGGTTTCCGCAATTTTTTCGCAATTATGCTGCAATCTAGAAAGATGATCCGCAACCACATTTTCACATCCTTTCTTATCTCTAATGTCCAGATCAAACTCTTGCAGCAGCAAAACCCATATAATCAACCTAGGCTTGGCATCAGTCTTCCTCATAAGGTACTTTAAAGCAGAATGGTCAGTGTACACAATTGTCCTAGTGCCTACAATGTAATTCCTAAACTTCTCACAAGCAAACACTACAGCTAGCATCTCCTTCTCAGTAGTTGTGTAATTACATTGTGCCTCATTAAGTGTTTTACTAGCATAGTATACAGGATGTGTTAACTTGTCAATCTTTTGTCCTAACATCACCCCTACAGCATAGTCACTTGCATCACATAACATCTCAAATGGGAGATCCCAATTTGGCCCTACTATAATAGGTGCTGTGACTAGTGCTTCCTTAAGGGTTTTCCAGGCTAGGAAACATTCTTTAGAGAAAATGAATGGTTTGTTTAGCTCTAGAAGCTCACATAAAGGCTTGGAGATCTTAGAAAAGTTCTTAATGAACCTTCTATAGAAGCCTGCATGCCCTAAGAAACTTCTAATGGCTTTAACATTCTGAGGCTCTACCAGCTTTTCTATTATTTCAATTTTTGCCCTGTCGACCTCTACACCTGCCCTCGACACTCTATGACCTAAGACAATCCCTTCATCCACCATGAAGTGGCACTTCTCCCAATTCAGGACTAGGTTGGTCTCCTCACACCTAGCCATGACTTGTCCTAAGTTCTCTAGACAGTTTGTAAATGAATCCCCAAAGACTGAGAAATCATCCATGAATATCTCTATCATGGACTCATCCAAATCAGAGAAGATTGCCAACATGCACCTTTGGAATGTTGCCGGTGCATTGCATAAGCCAAAAGGCATTCTGCGAAAGGCAAAAGTTCCAAAAGGGCAAGTGAAGGTTGTCTTCTCTTGGTCCTTAGGGTCTATAGTGATCTGGTTATATCCTGAATAACCGTCTAAGAAGCAGTAGTAGGCTCTACCAGCTGTCCTATCTAACATCTGGTCAATGAATGGTAGAGGGAAGTGGTCTTTTTTGGTTTCCTTATTTAATTTCCTATAATCCATGCAAACCCTCCATCCTGTGATAGTCCTAGTTGGAATCAGTTCATTGTTCTCATTGACTACCACAGTCATCCCCCCCTTCTTAGGTACACATTGTATAGGGCTCACCCACTGACTACTATCTATAGGGAAGATCACACCAGCATCTAACCATTTTATTATTTCCTTTTTAACTACCTCTTTCATAGAGGGGTTCAACCTACGTTGGTGATCTACTCTGGGTGTATGCTCCTCCTCTAATATAATCTTATGCATGCAATAAGAAGGGCTAATGCCTCTAATATCAGCAATAGTCCATGCAATAGCCTTCCTATGTTGCTTAAGTAATAAAATCAGATCAACCTCATGCTTTTCACTTAATTTAGAAGAAATAATCACAGGCAAGGTATCATTACTTCCTAGATATGCATACTTGAGGTGAGTGGGTACAGGCTTCAATTCTAAGACAGGTGGATGCTCAATGGATGGTTTTAAATGATTCATGGATCTGTTAGTCAGGTCTTTATTTATACATACATGCTGTGTTTTATCTACAGGTATATCCATTATTTCAGAAACATTTAAATCAGTTAAATCTAATTGTACATATTCATTAGCATGCTTAGTTAATAATACATGCTCCAGCTGTTCTTCCATTAGTGAGTCTACAATGTCCATGCTAGCACAAGATTCAGAGTCAGAGGGGTACCTTAAGGCTTTATATACACTAAATTTCACCTCTTCATCATGAACCCTCATCGTGAGCTCACCTTTTTGGACATCTATCAGGGCCCTACCTGTGGCTAGAAAAGGTCTGCCTAATAGGATGGGGACCTCCTTGTCTGCTTCATAATCCAGGATAATGAAATCTGCAAGGAAAATAAACTTGTCAACCTTTACAAGAATATCCTCAATCTTACCCTCAGGGTAGGCTATGGATCTATCTGCTAGTTGTAAAGTGACCGTCGTTGGACGTGCTTCTCCTATTCCTAGCTGGCGGAATAGTGATAGGGGCATGAGGTTTATGCTGGCTCCCAGGTCACAAAGAGCTCTGCCCACGTGCTTGCCTTCTAGCTCTACAGGTAAGGTGAAGGAACCAAGATCCTTCTCCTTCTTGGGTAGCTTGTTCTGGAGTATGGCACTGCACTCCTCAGTGAGATTTACTGTTTCAAATTCACCAATTATTCTCTTGTTAGTGATAATATCCTTCAAAAACTTTACATAAGAGTGCATAGATTGTAAAACTTCTACAAAAGGAATATTAACATGCACTTGCTTAAGAATTTCTAAAAATTTGTTAAAGTGCACTTCCTGTTCTTGTTTTTTCTTTAGCCTTCGAGGAAATGGAGGTGGTGGCACATATGCAGGCACTTCAGGTCGCCTCAGGATAGGTGGAGGCCTTGGAATTTCTTCTATCTCTTCTATGATTGGCTCCAGCCTTGGTCCTGATGTGCTTGGTGATGGTTGACCTTGGTTTGGCAGAGACTCCAGTGGAGCACTAGACTCATTGTTCTCTACTCTCTTTGGTGTTTCTTTGGTGTTTCTCACCAATGGTCTACCACTTCTAAGTTCAATGGCTTGAACTTGCTCTTTACCATCTCTCCTTGGCACTTCAGTGTCAGCTGGTAGTCTACCTTGGGGCCTGCTCTTGAGTTCATTGGCTAGTTGCCCTATTTGGTTCTCTAGGCTCCTAAGAGTAGCTTGCTGACTCTGTAGAGTGGCATCATTCTTGGCTATGTATTCCTTGAGTAAGTTTTCTACAGAAAACCCTACAGGTTGGTTGTATGGTTTTTGGTACATGGATTGGTTATGTTGGGGAGTGAAACCAGGTGTTCCACTCGGTCTTGGTTGGTTAGGAGCTTGGTTAGCATTCTGTTGGCCACCCCATGACAGGTTTGGATGGTTCCTCCAACCAGGGTTGTAAGTGTTGGAATAGGGATTGTTCCTAGGCTGCTGTTGGCTTCCAATATAGCAGACTGAGGCTGGATTCCCAGGGCAGTATTCATACAGGTGCCCTTCCCCACAGAATCCACAGATAAGTGTCTCACCTTGACTTGGTTGGGTGCCCATTGACATGGCTGTGGCGGTGTTGACACTAGTTTGGAGATTGGCTTGAGCCATTTGCTTAACTAGGTTGTTCAGGGCGCTTATTTGGCTACTCATGGCATTGAGTGCGTCCTTGTCTTGAGCTCTAGTTGGCTCAACTGGATCATCTGACCACCTACAGTGAGATGCTGAGATCTTCTCCAAGATCTCATAGGCTTCATTATAACTTTTGGACAACATAGAACCTCTAGCAGATGAATTTAAGACTTGTCTAGTGCTGGGGTTGCATCCTTTGAAAAAGACCTCTATTTGAATACACCATGGGATGCCATGATGTGGACATTTAAGAAGAAGGTCTTTGAACCTTGTCCAAGCTTCGTGAAGAGACTCAGTTTCAGCTTGTTTGAACTTGATTATGTCATCACGAAAGGTAGAATTCCTATCAGGTGGGAAGTATTTGACTAGAAATTTCTCTGCCAAGTCTGTCCAATTGAGGACTGATCTAGAGGGTAATGAGTTTAACGACGTCTTTGCTTTGTCCCTCAAAGAGTAAGGGAAGAGGTAGAGCCTCAAGGCTTCTTGGGAAACTCCAGGGATGATGAATGTATCACTGACTCCTAGGAAGTTTCTAAGATGGTTGTGGGGATCCTCATTTTCCACTCCAAAGAATTGTCCCACAGTGGACAACATTTGGAACATCACTGGCTTTAACTCGAATGAGTTGGCAGTGATTTCAGGGCGGATTATGCTGGGGTTCAGCTCCCCAGGCATAGGTACTAGGTAGGAAAGAATGGCACTATCCTTATCATTCGCTATTTCGATGGGATTGCGAGTGGTAGGTACCGGATTTGGGACTGGTCTGTCCATTTCTTCTTGATAGAATTGCGGAGGAATTGCGGTTCCCGCAATTATTGGAGGTATAGAGGGTTGGTTAAAGAGACGTTTTTTGGCTCTATTTCTGGCTCTAAATAATCTCTCAGGCTCAGGGTTGAACTCTAGATCACTACTTGAAGGCTCATTCATAAACTAACCCAAACAGTACCTGCAAAAGAAATGAAAATAGATCAGCTTCAATAGACAATAAACTTGGTGTTTCAAACTTAACAAACTTCGTTTTCACTAAAATAAATCCCCGGCAGCGGCGCCAAAAACTTGTTGCGTGCTCAATGTGTTAAAATAAATAAGCAATAAGAGAGAGAGAGCACTCAGAACATGCAAGCATACATGATCTTATAGCAAGTAGTAAGTATTTTTTCATTCGTTTTCCCACAGAGATTTATTATGAGCTACTCGTGAAGTGTATTGTTAAGAAAGAATGGGTGGATTTGATGGGGTAGAGTTGGTTTTAAATTGTCTAATTTCTAATGAATGTGTAAAGGATAGCAACATAAACAAGTGTAAGTCAAAGATAAACTCAAATGAAAAGAGGAAGAATTAATAAACGAAGAGAAAAGTGGCTAAACAGAATTTTTAACTTAGCAGAATTGCGAGAACAGCAATTCTACCGCAATGTTACTAACAGCGAAAGTGTGTAAAATGGAGAAACAAGGGCTACTAATGACTCCCCTATAGGCATTTTTATACGATTCTCAAGCATTGGATCAACTCACTATGCATCAAACTAACTTAATCTCATGTATCTTCCGATTTCATGCATTAGATTCTTTAGTTTACTCATGTCCAAGTAAGGTCTTAAGCATCTTGTTAAAGCAGAAAGATATGGTTTGTACTAGGAAAACGCCTATTCCTAGGTCGTTTTCTGGCTACCTTGAAAGGCTAGCATGAGTGTATGACTCTGAACTCTTACTCCTTCCAGAGGTTAGGAGTTCTTTGGACAAAATGGATGGCCAATCGAAATTACCCGTGGGATGAAGCTTACATACAATCAATGCTTCGAGAGCTATCCTACATGCTTGGTTCACGTTTTTTAGCCTATAGTATTGTCATTAGCATGCCCCTATGTGACTTAGTTACTCATGGATATAGGGAGAACAAAAATAAGAGATGAAGAAGACATGCTTAGAAGAGAAATAAGCTTAAAATGGCAAGGTAAAACAGTAGCAGTAAAGAGAAGAAACTGTGAAATGAAGAATTGTGCTTTGATTACTTAATTGTTTAAATGAACAAAGGGAAGCTTAAAGTAAATAACATAAAGACAGAAAGCAACGAAATGAAATGATCCAGTCACTAGAAAAGTATCAACAACTAAACAGAGCTGGAAATTAGAAATCAAGAACAAAAAGCAGTAAATGAGCTTGAACGCCTCGACGCAACCGCCTCGGCTGAAGGATGAGAAAGAGCAGCCCTGCTTGGATGAATCCAATAAAAAGAGAAGATGAATCTTCTCTCCTTCCTATCAGATTGACGACTCCAACAGCTGAACTTTCCAACCCAACAGACGGAAGAGAAAAACAAGAGAAAAGATGGGACTGCGAAGAGACTTCTACTCTTTCGGATGATGATCAAACCCTCAACTTTGACCCCCTTTTATAGTAATCTGCAGGTGCGTTTGGGCCAAGGAGAACCACCCATCTTCAACGTCATACTTCAAAAATGGATGGAGGAGAAAGAACGAATCCCTGAATCAACGGAAATTAACAGAAACAGATCAGTCAACTTACGGTTTTCACTTGAAACATTGCGGTTTCAGCAATGTTTCCGCAATGCTACCGCAATGCTTATTTTTCATTCTTTTACTTCGTTTTTCAATCCTTTTCTCTCCTTTTGCACACAAGTCCTAATTTAGCTACCTTCTTCTAATTCTCATATATAAACATAGGTTTAAGCTAAGTCCTATCAAAAACACCTAAGAGTGTACATCTTTCTAAGCTAAATAAGTCCTAAAAAGGTCACTTTTGGAGACGTAACAACCATCCATTCGGAGGGCAGGGCATGGGAGATCGAACATCTCAGTCACCATTTATGGATAGTGAAACATAGGGCCATTCCCAACACAGACATCCCATTCGGTTGCTATGTTGGGGCCGTTCTGTGCGTTCTAAAAATGGAAGGTCACACTTACAGGATTTGCTAAGGAGTTAGTAAATCTTGACCAAAGAACGATAACTAAGATGCTATAGGAATAAGAGTTATTCTGGTAGTAGCATTTAGTCAAGAATGTCTTGGTTTAGTGAAAGAATGATTGACTACCATTCGGTAGCGACCATTCTGACTCACTAAAGTATCGTTGCATGTAAATAAAGAGTTTGGGTACTTTATTTACTGCAAAATTTACTTGATTGGTTTAAATAGGTTAAAATTGTTTCACTAATAGATTAACATTTCTTTTCAGCATGTCTAGCTCGTTTAAAAACGTATTAGCTTCGGTTAAGTTAACTGGCGAAAAATACGAGACCTGGAAAACGAACTCGAATATGATTCTTGTTCGTGATAATCTTAGGTCTGTCTTAACAGAGGAATGTCCTCTTCCCAGCTCAGTAATGAGTCGTGCCGAGAAGAAACAACAAAGTAAATATGATTTGCTTGTTGTAGAAACGTGTTTAGCGGAAAATGATAGTCATGCCTGGATCCTCGATTCAGGAGCCACTAATCACGTTTGTTCTTCGTTTCAGGAAACTAGTTCCTGGCAGCCACTAGCTATAGGTGAGATAACTCTCAGAGTTGGTACTGGAGAGGTTGTCTCAGCTAAAGCAGTGGGAACTATTAAGTTGTCTTATAGAGATAGTTACATTTTACTTGAAAATGTGCTATTGGTTCCTAGTTTTAAAAGGAACCTAGTCTTTGTAGCTTGTTTATTAGAACAAATGTATAAAGTATCTTTTGCTAATAATGAAGCTATCATTAGCAAAAGAGGTGTACAGATTTGTTCTGCTAAACTTGAGAACAACTTATATGTGTTAAGACCGACAGAGGTTCAAGCTATTTTGAACAGCGAAATGTTTAAAACAGCTCAAACTCAAACCAAGAGGCAGAAGGTTTCTCCTAGTACCTATCTTTGGCACTTGAGACTTGGTCACATTAATCTCAATAGGATTGGGAGGTTGGTTAAGAACGGTCTCCTAAATCGTTTAGAGGACAACTCTTTACCGCCTTGTGAGTCATGTCTTGAGGGCAAGATGACTAAACGACCTTTTACTGGAAAAGGTTATAGGTCTAAAGAACCTCTAGAAATCGTGCATTCGAATCTCTGCGGTCCTTTGAATGTCAAAGCACGAGGAGGGTATGAATATTTCGTCAGTTTCATTGACGATTATTCAAGGTACGGCTATCTTTACCTAATACAACGTAAGTCCGAAACTCTTGAAAAGTTCATTGAGTATAAGGCAGAGGTTGAGAACATATTAGGTAAATCGATAAAAACACTCCGATGTGATCGTGGTGGAGAGTATATGGATACTAGATTCCAGGACTATATGATAGAACATGGAATCGTATCTCAACTCTCAGCGCCCGAAACACCGCAGCAGAACGGTGTATCCGAAAGGAGAAATAGAACCCTGTTGGACATGGTTCGCTCTATGATGAGCTATGCTCGTCTGCCTAGTTCGTTTTGGGGATATGCAGTAGAGACTGCAGTTTATATTTTAAACAATGTTCCCTCTAAGAGTGTTTCTGAAACACCATATGAGCTCTGGAGTGGGCGTAAAAGTAATTTACGTCACTTCAGAATTTGGGGATGTCCAGCACACGTGCTGGTATCCGGTCCAAAGAAACTGGAACATCGTTCAAAATTATGCCTATTTGTAGGCTATCCCAAAGAAACTTTGGGTGGTCTTTTTTACGATCCTCGAGAGGACAAGGTGTTAGTGTCGACTAATGCCACGTTCTTAGAGGAAGACCACATGAGAGATTATCAACCTTCGAGCAAAATAGTTTTGTCCGAATTATCCAGGGAAGCTACAGAAGGATCAACAAGAGTTGTTGATCAGGCTGGTCCTTCTCAAGAGTTGAGAGTGCCTCGACGTAGTGGGAGGGATGTGAGACAACCCGACCGCTATATCGGCTTGTCTGAGACTCAATTCGTCATACCTGATGATGGAATTGAGGATCCATTGACCTTTAAACAGGCAATGACAGATGAAGACAAGGATCAGTGGCTCAAAGCCATGGACCTCGAAATGGAGTCTATGTACTTCAATTCGGTCTGGAGTCTTGTAGATCAACCAGATGGTGAAAGACCCATTGCTTGCAAGTGGATCTACAAGAGGAAACGAGACCAGGCCGGTAAGGTGCAAACCTTTAAGGCCCGACTTGTGGCAAAGGGTTTTACCCAGCGAGAAGGGGTGGACTATGAAGAAACCTTTTCTCCTGTTGCCATGTTAAAGTTGATTAGAATACTCTTGTCCATTGCCGCATTTTATGATTATGAAATCTGGCAAATGGATGTCAAGACTGCCTTTCTGAATGACAATCTTGAAGAGAGTATCTATATGGTCCAACCAGAGGGGTTCGTAATACAGGGTCAAGAGCAAAAGGTTTGCAAGCTGAATCGATCCATTTATGGGTTGAAATAGGCATCTAGATCCTGGAATATAAGGTTTAATACTGCGATCAAATCTTATGGCTTTGAACAGAATATTGACGAGCCTTGTGTTTACAAGAAGATTGTCAATAAGGCTGTAGCTTTCTTAGTCTTGTATGTAGACGACATACTACTCATTGGGAATGATGTAGGGGTTCTTACTGACGTAAAACTGTGGCTAGCAACCCAATTCCAAATGAAAGATTTGGGAGAGGCTCAGTTTGTTCTTGGGATTCAGATCGTAAGGAATCGCAAGAACAAAACGCTAGCACTTTCTCAGGCATCATATATAAATAAGGTGTTATCTAGATATTCGATGCAGAATTCTAAGAAAGGTTCACTGCCGTTTAGGCATGGAATTTATTTGTCTAAGGAACAGTCTCCTAAGACACCTCAAGAGGTTGAGGACATGAGACGGATTCTGTATGCATCTGCAGTTGGCAGTCTGATGTATGCTATGTTATGCACTAGACCTGACATCTGTTTTGCAGTCGGAATTGTCAGTAGGTACCAGTCTAATCCAGGATATGATCACTGGACCGCCGTTAAACATATCCTCAAGTATCTTAGGAGAACGAGGAACTATGTGCTCGTGTATGGGCCTAAGGATATGATCCTGGCAGGATACTGTTAAGTCTCTGAAAGTGACTTATTTAGGACCCATTTAGCTTAAGAAGATGTACACATTTAGGTGTTTTTGTTAGCATTTAGCCTAAACCTATGCTTTAATATGAGAATTAGAAGAAGGTAGCTAATTTAGGACTTATGCACAATAGGTAGAAAAAGGGTTGAAAACCGAAGAAAAAGAATGAAAAAAATAAACATTGCGAATGAATTGCGAAATCATTGCGGTGACCGCAATTATTCAAGTTAAAACCGTAAGTTGGCTGACCTTTTTCTGTTTAGATCCGACTTTTCAGGGATTCGTTCTTTCTCCTCCATCCATTCTGATATATGACGTTGAAGACTGATGGTTCTTCTTGGCCCAAACGCACCTGCAAACTACTATAAAAGGGGGTCAAAGTCGGAGGTTCAGTCATCACTCGAAGCGCAGAAGTCTTCTCGCAGTCCACCATTTCCATCTGTTTTCCTTTGCCGTTTGTTGGAGTGAGAGTCTCAGCTTTTGGAGTCGATAATCTGATAGGAAGGAGAGGAGATTCTTCTTCTCTCTCGATTGGATTCATCCAAGCAAGGCTGACTTTTCATCACCTTCATTCGAGGCGACTGCCACGAAGTTTTCCAGCAATCTTTTACTGCTTTTCTGTTCTGTTCTTCTTATTTCCATTTCTGATCACTGTTGTTCTTAGTTTAGAGTTTTAATTACTGCATTTCGTTGTTGTCTGTCTTGGTTTCATTTCTTTCAGAGCTTTCCTTTGTCATTCAAACACTCAAAGTAATCAAAGTACAATTCTGCATTTTACAGTTTCTATCTTGTTCTGCTACGGTTTTGCCTTGCTGTTTTAAGCACATTTCTCTTCTAAGCATGTCTGTTTTATCTACCCTTTCTGTTCTCCATGTATCCATGAGTAGCTAAATCACTTGGGGGCATGCTAATGACAGAACTATAGGCTAAAAAACGTGCATCAAGTATGTAGGATAGCTCTCGAATCATTGATTGTATGTAAGCTTCATCCCACGGGCAATTTCGATTGGCCATCCATTTTGTCCAAAGAACTCCTAACCTCTGGAAGGAGTAAGAGTTCAGAGTCATATAATCATGCTAGCCTTTCATGGTAATCAGGAAACGGCCTAGGAATAGGCGTTTCCCTAGTACAAACTAAACACTCCTGCTTAAATAAGATGCTTAAGACCTTACTTTGAAGTCGAGTAAACTTAAGACTCTAATGCATGGAATCGGACGATACTTGAGATAGAGTGAGTTTGATGTATAGAGAATTGATCCAAAGCTTGGTAATCGTAATAAACTGCCTATAGGATAGTCATTAGTAGCCCTTAATTCACCCATCTACACACTTTCGTTGCTATTTAATTGCGGAAACATTGCGGTCCTCGCAATTCCTGCTAAGTTGTTATTCTGTTAGCTGCTTTCTCCTTTGTTTATCAGTTCCATCTCTTGTCTTTTGAGTTTAATTTCAACTTCCATTTGTTTATGTTATATTCCTTTATACATTCAGCAAAACTTAGGTAATTAAAAACCAATTTTACCCCCTCAAATCCACCCCATCTTTCTTAACAAAAACACTTCGAGAATAGCTAAAAACAAGTCTCTGTGGGAAAACGAATGAAATATACTTACTACTTGCTATAAGACCATGTATGCTTGCATGTTCTGAGTGCTCTCTCCCTCTTATTTATCACTTTTATTAACACATTGAGCACGCAACAAGTTTTTGGCGCCGCTGCCGGAGACTTATTTTAAGTGAAAACGAAGTTTGTTAAGTCTGAAACATCAAATTATTTTCCATTGAATTTGATCCATCTTCATTTCTTTTTCAGGTACCATTTAGGGTAGTTTATGAATGAGACTCCAAGTAGTGATCTAGAGTTCAACCCTGAGCCCGAGAGATTACTTAGAGCTAGGAATAGAGCCAAGAAACGTCTCTTTAAACAAACCCTTTTACCTCCAATCATTGCAGAGACTACAATTCCTCCGCAATTACCTCAATAAGAAATGGCTGGAGTAAATCAAAACCTGGTGCCTGTCACTCGCAATCCCATTGAAATAGCGAATGACAAGGATAGCGCCATCCTTTCATATTTAGTACCTATGCCTGGGGAGCTGAACCCCAGCATAATCCGTCCTGAAATCACTGCCAACTCATTTGAGTTAAAGCCATTGATGTTCCAAATGTTGTCCACTGTGGGACAATTCTTTGGAATAGAAAATGAGGACCCCCATAATCACCTTAGGAACTTCCTAGGAGTTAGTGACACCTTCCTAATCCCTGGAGTTTCCCAAGAAGCCCTGAGGCTATATCTTTTCCCTTACTCTTTGAGGGACAAAGCAAAAACATGGTTAAATTCTTTACCCTCAGGATCTGTCCGCAATTGGACAGATTTAGCAGAAAAATTCCTAGTCAAATACTTCCCACCTGATAGGAATTCGACCTTTCGTGATGATATCATAAAGTTCAAACAAGCTCCAAGTGAGTCTCTTCACGAAGCTTGGACAAGATTCAAAGATCTTCTTCTTAAATGTCCACATCATGGCATCCCATGGTGTATCCAAATAGAAGTCTTCTTTAAAGGATGCAACCCCAGCACCAGACAAGTCTTAAATTCATCTGCTGGAGGTTCCATGTTGTCCAAGAGTTACAACGAAGCTTATGAGATCTTGGAGAAGATCTCAACATCTCATTGTAGGTGGTCAGACGATCCAGTAGAGCCAACTAGGGCTCAAGACAAGGATGCTCTAAGCGCCATGAGCACCCAAATAAATGCCCTGACCAACTTAGTCAAGCAAATGGCTCAGGCCAATCTCCAAACCAGTGCCAATACCGCCACAGCCATGTCAATGGGCACCCAACCAAGTCAAGGCGAGGCACCAATCTGTGGATTCTGTGGGGAAGGGCACCCTTATGAATATTGCCCTGGGAATCCATCCTCGGTCTGCTATGTAGGAAGCCAGCAGCAGCCAAGGAACAACCCCTACTCACAAACTTACAATCCTGGTTGGAGAAACCACCCTAACCTGTCATGGGGTGGCCAACAAAACACTAACCAAAATCCTAACCAACCAAGGCCGAGTGGAACACCTGGTTTCACTCCCCAACATAACCAATCAATGTACCAAAAACCTTACAATCAACCTGTAGGATCTTCTGTAGAAAACCTACTCAAGGAATATATAGCTAAGAATGATGCTACTCTTCAGAGCCAGCAAGCTACTCTTAGGAGCCTGGAAAACCAAATAGGCCAATTAGCCAATGAACTTAAAAGTAGGCCCCAAGGTAGACTCCCTGCTGACACCGAGGTACCAAGGAGAGATGGCAAAGAACAAGTTCAAGCAATTGAACTTAGAAGTGGTAGACCCTTGGTGAACAACACAAAGGACACACCAAAGAGAGTAGAGAACACTGAGTCTAGTGCTCCACTGGAGTCTCTGCCAACCCAAGGTCCACCACCGACTAGCACATCAGGAGCCAGGCTAGAACCAATTATTGAGGAGGTAGAAGAAATTCCAAGGCCTCCACCTATCCTAAAGCGCCCTGACATACCTGCTTATGTGCCACCACCTCCTTACCCTCGAAGGCTTAAGAAGAAGCAGGAACAGGAAGTTCATTTTAATAAATTTTTAGAAATACTTAAGCAAGTGCATGTTAACATTCCTTTTGTAGAAGTTTTACAGTCTATGCCTTCTTATGTAAAGTTTTTGAAGGACATTATTACTAATAAAAAAATAATTGGTGAGTTTGAAACAGTGAACCTCACCGAGGAGTGCAGTGCCATCCTCCAGAACAAGCTGCCCAAGAAGGAGAAGGATCCTGGTTCCTTCACCTTACTTGTAGAACTTGGAGGCAAGCACGTGGGCAGAGCGCTTTGTGACCTGGGCGCCAGCATAAATCTCATGCCCCTGTCCCTATTCCGCCAGTTGGGAATGGGAGAAGCACGTCCAACTACTGTCACTTTACAGCTAGCAGACAGATCCATCGCATATCCAGAAGGTAAGATTGAGGATATTCTAGTTAAAGTTGACAAATTCATTTTCCTTGCAGATTTCATTGTCCTGGACTATGAGGCAGACAAGGAGGTCCCCATCCTGCTAGGTAGACCATTTCTAGCCACAGGTAGGGCATTAATAGATGTTCAAAAAGGTGAGTTAACTATGAGGGTTCATGATGAAGAGGTAAAATTTAGTGTTTACAAAGCTTTAAGGTATCCCTCTGATTCTGAGTCTTGTGCTAGCATGGATGTTGTTGACTCACTAATGGAAGAACAATTAGAGCATGTACTGTTAACCAAGCATGCTAGTGAATATGTACAAGTAGATGTAGATGACTTCAATGTATCTGACATAATGAATATGCCTGTAAATAACCCTCAACATGTATGTATGAATATAGATTTAACTGATAGAACTATTAATCCTCTGAAACCCTCCATTGAGCATCCACCTATTTTAGAACTGAAACCACTACCTACTCACCTCAAATATGCATATTTAGGAGATAATGACACGCTGCCTGTAATTATTTCTTCTAAGCTAAGTGAACAGCATGAGGTTGATTTAATTTTACTGCTTAAGCAACATAGGAAGGCTATAGCATGGACTATTGCTGATATTCGAGGCATTAGCCCTTCTTATTGCATGCACAAAATTATATTAGAGGAAGAGCACACACCTAAGGTAGATCACCAGCGTAGGTTAAACCCCTCTATGAAAGAGGTAGTGAAGAAAGAAATAATAAAGTGGTTAGATGCAGGAGTGATTTTCCCCATAGCTAGTAGCCAGTGGGTGAGCCCCATCCAATGTGTACCTAAAAAGGGGGGAATAACGGTGGTAGTCAATGAGAACAACGAACTGATTCCAACAAGGACTGTCACAGGGTGGAGGGTATGTATGGATTACAGAAAGTTAAATAAAGAAACTAAAAAAGACCATTTCCCTATACCGTTTATTGACCAGATGCTAGACAGAATAGCTGGTAGAGCCTACTATTGTTTTTTAGATGGGTACTCTGGCTATAATCAAATTACTATAGACCCTAAGGATCAAGAGAAGACCACCTTCACTTGCCCTTTTGGAACGTTTGCCTTCCGCAGAATGCCTTTTGGCCTATGCAATGCACCGGCAACTTTCCAAAGGTGCATGATGGCAATCTTCTCTGAGTTGGATGAGTCCATGATAGAAATATTCATGGATGACTTCTCAGTCTTTGGGGACTCATTTAAAACCTGTCTAGAAAACTTAGGACAAGTCCTGACTAGGTGTGAGGAGACCAACCTAGTCCTGAATTGGGAAAAGTGCCATTTTATGGTAGATGAAGGGATTGTCTTAGGACATAGAGTGTCAAGGGCAGGTGTAGAAGTGGATAGGGCAAAAATAGAGGTCATAGAGAAGTTGGTAGAGCCCCAGAACGTCAAAGCCATTAGAAGCTTCTTAGGGCATGCTGGTTTCTACAGAAGGTTCATTAAGGACTCTTCTAAGATAGCCAAGCCTCTGTGCGAGCTTCTAGAGCTAAATAGACCATTTATCTTCTCTAAGGAGTGTGTAGTAGCTTGGAAAACCCTTAAGGAAGCACTGGTCACAGCACCAATCATAGTAGGACCAAATTGGGATCTTCCATTTGAGATGCTATGTGATGCCAGTGACTATGCTGTAGGAGTCATGTTAGGACAGAAGATTGACAAGCTAACACACCCTGTCTATTATGCTAGTAAGACCCTGAATGAGGCTCAATGTAATTATACAACTACAGAGAAAGAGATGCTTGCTGTAGTATTTGCTTGTGAAAAATTTAGAAATTACATTGTAGGCACTAGGACCATTGTATATACTGACCATTCTGCTTTAAAATATCTTATGAGAAAGGCTGATGCTAAGCCTAGACTGATTAGATGGGTGTTATTGCTGCAGGAATTTGATTTGGACATTCGGGACAAGAAAGGTTGTGAAAATGTGGTTGCAGATCACCTGTCTCGATTGCAGCATAATTGCGAAAAAATTGCGGAGACCGCAATTTCTGATGCTTTCATAGATGAACATGTATTTGCTTTGGCTCATCGTGATAACGATGAGGAACCGTGGTTTGCTGATATTGCTAACTTCCGTGCATCACAGGTATTACCAGCGTTCAAGGGAGGACAAGAAAAGAAGCGGTTCCTTCATGAAGCAAGGAAATTCATCTGGGATGACCCCACACTTTACAGAACCTGTGCTGATGGCTTACTAAGGAAGTGTGTTTCAGCTGCTGAAGCGAAGTCTGTGCTACAGCACTGTCACTCATCTCCTTATGGTGGACACTTTGGTGGCCAAAGGACAGCTGCGAAGGTATTTCAGAGTGGCTACTACTGGCCAACAATCTTCAAGGACGCACACGACTATGCCCACAGCTGTGATGAGTGCCAAAGGACAGGTAATCTCAGTCGCAAGGATGAGATGCCCCTCACCTACATCTTAGAATTGGAGCTCTTTGATGTATGGGGCATTGATTTCATGGGACCATTCCCTCCATCATCAGGTAACCTGTACATTTTAGTAGCAGTGGACTACGTGTCCAAGTGGGTAGAAGCCAAAGCATGTCCTAATAATGATGCTAAAACAGTCACTAACTTCTTGCATAGGCACATTTTCACTAGATTTGGGACTCCTCGTGCTATCATTAGTGATGAGGGGTCGCATTTCATTAATAAGGCTATGGAGAAGATATTGGCTAAATATAACATTAGACATAGGGTAGCTACTCCCTATCACCCCCACTCAAATGGTCAAGCTGAGATTTCCAATAGGGAGATAAAGAACATCCTAGAAAAGGTAGTTAAACCTAATAGGAAAGACTGGTCATTTAAGCTTGAGGATGCACTTTGGGCTTATAGAACAGCATATAAGACACCCCTAGGCATGTCTCCCTATAGGTTGGTGTATGGCAAGGCTTGCCACTTGCCACTCGAGTTAGAAAACAAAGCATTTTGGGCCATGAAAGAATTAAATTTCTGTGTAAAGGATGCGGGGACATTGAGATCTTTGCAGCTACATGAACTTGATGAGCTTAGGCATATGGCCTATGAAAATGCCAAAATGTATAAGGAAAAGACCAAAATATGGCACGACAGTAGACTTAGGATCAAAGACTTTAGGAAAGGCCAACTTGTCCTATTATTTAACTCACGTTTAAAGATATTTCCAGGCAAACTAAAGTCTAGATGGTCGGGTCCATTTGTTGTTACTAATGTCTTTGTTCATGGTGCAATAGAGATAAAGAACTTGCAGCAAGGTCAGCCATTTATGGTCAATGGTGCTAGGTTGAAGCACTACTATGAGGAAGGGGATGTGAAGACTCTCTCGGCCTTCCTCTTGACTGAAGCATGACAAAAAGAACGAGAGAGAACGAGTGGTTACTGTGCTCGTTTAGTCAAGGCCAATGCCTTAGTTTATTTTTTCTGTTTTTCCGATTATCGTTTGTATGATTTGTGGTGTGTTTTTAATTGCGTATTTAATGTTTGTTTGATTTGTTTTTGTAGGGAATCGAAAGAGGGGATAAAGGAGAGTAAATCCCACTTTAAAAATCAAGAAACGGTTGAGCCAAATAAAAGATACGGACGGGCAAAGTTGGAGATTTCAATGAAATAATATCCCTGGGATTGCGCTAAAATTGCTGGATCCGCAAAAAGAGCCGTTGGGATTTTATCCGTTGCCTTTATATCCGTTGGAAGCCGCTCGATCGTTACGATTATCTCTCTCTTTGCTCTCCAAGAATTCAGCGATTCTCTCCATCTTTGATTCCTCTCCCAAGATCTTCAAGAATCAGCAATGGTGGCCACACGTGCTGAACGATCCGCAGCCAAGAAGAAGGCCGATGACGCAGCTGAAGCGGCTGCGAGGGAAGCGCTTCTCGCCCTTGCAGACGATGGTGCCGTTCGCACCGGTCCTCTCCCCAAGCTCCCTATTCGTAGGAAGAAGTGGAGGGTGGTCACTGAGATCCCCGCTGGGCCATCTGAGCCAATGGGCACGCCCAAGAAACGCCGGTGGAGTGTCAAGACGGCCGCCAAATCAAGCACAGCAAAGACTCCCTCTGTGGAGAGTCAAGAACCTGATCGTGCATCCCACGAGTCAGCCAAAGAAGGTTCGTCGCCGTCTGCGTCACCTGTGCGCAGCCCTCTCCCATCTGAACCAGTGCCAAGCGCAGAGTCGTCACCACCTGCACAGAGCCCTGAGCTGTCTCCAGCACCTCAGAGTTCTGATCCGACACCTGCAGCAGCGCAAAGCCCTGAGCTGCAGTCTTCGCCACTGAGTTCTGCGCCGATACCTGTTAAGTCTCTGAAAGTGACTTATTTAGGACCCATTTAGCTTAGGAAGATGTACACTTTTAGGTGTTTTTGATAGCATTTAGCCTAAACCTATGCTTTAATATGAGAATTAGAAGAAGGTAGCTAATTTAGGACTTATGCACAATAGGTAGAAAAAGGGTTGAAAACCGAAGGAAAAGAATGAAAAAATAAACATTGCGAATGAATTGCGAAATCATTGCGGTGACCGCAATTATTCAAGTTAAAACCGTAAGTTGGCTGACCTTTTTCTGTTTAGATCCGACTTTTCAGGGATTCGTTCTTTCTCCTCCATCCATTCTGATATATGACGTTGAAGACTGATGGTTCTCCTTGGCCCAAACGCACCTGCAAACTACTATAAAAGGGGGCCAAAGTCGGAGGTTCAGTCATCACTCGAAGCGCAGAAGTCTTCTCGCAGTCCACCATTTCCATCTGTTTTCCTTTGCCGTTTGTTGGAGTGAGAGTCTCAGCTTTTGGAGTCGATAATCTGATAGGAAGGAGAGGAGATTCTTCTTCTCTCTCGATTGGATTCATCCAAGCAAGGCTGACTTTTCATCACCTTCATTCGAGGCGACTGCCACGAAGTTTTCCCAACATTCCTTTACTGTTTTTCTGTTCTGTCTTCTTATTTCCATTTCTGATCACTGTTGTTCTTAGTTTAGAGTTTTAATTACTGCATTTCGTTGTTGTCTGTCTTGGTTTCATTTCTTTCAAAGCTTTCCTTTGTCATTCAAACACTCAAAGTAATCAAAGTACAATTCTGCATTTTACAGTTTCTATCTTGTTCTGCTACGGTTTTGCCTTGCTGTTTTAAGCACATTTCTCTTCTAAGCATGTCTGTGTTATCTACCCTTTCTGTTCTCCATGTATCCATGAGTAGCTAAATCACTTAGGGGCATGCTAATGACAGAACTATAGGCTAAAAAACGTGCATCAAGTATGTAGGATAGCTCTCGAATCATTGATTGTATGTAAGCTTCATCCCACGGGCAATTTCGATTGGCCATCCATTTTGTCCAAAGAACTCCTAACCTCTGGAAGGAGTAAGAGTTCAGAGTCATATAATCATGCTAGCCTTTCATGGTAATCAGGAAACGGCCTAGGAATAGGCGTTTCCCTAGTACAAACTAAACACTCCTGCTTAAATAAGATGCTTAAGACCTTACTTTGAAGTCGAGTAAACTTAAGACTCTAATGCATGGAATCGGACGATACTTGAGATAGAGTGAGTTTGATGTATAGAGAATTGATCCAAAGCTTGGTAATCGTAATAAACTGCCTATAGGATAGTCATTAGTAGCCCTTAATTCACCCATCTACACACTTTCGTTGCTATTTAATTGCGGAAACATTGCGGTCCTCGCAATTCCTGCTAAGTTGTTATTCTGTTAGCTGCTTTCTCCTTTGTTTATCAGTTCCATCTCTTGTCTTTTGAGTTTAATTTCAACTTCCAGTTGTTTATGTTATATTCCTTTATACATTCAGCAAAACTTAGGTAATTAAAAACCAATTTTACCCCCTCAAATCCACCCCATCTTTCTTAACAAAAACACTTCGAGAATAGCTAAAAACAAGTCTCTGTGGGAAAACGAATGAAATATACTTACTACTTGCTATAAGACCATGTATGCTTGCATGTTCTGAGTGCTCTCTCCCTCTTATTTATCACTTTTATTAACACATTGAGCACGCAACAAGTTTTTGGCGCCGCTGCCGGGGACTTATTTTAAGTGAAAACGAAGTTTGTTAAGTCTGAAACATCAAATTATTTTCCTTTGAATTTGATCCATCTTCATTTCTTTTTCAGGTACCATTTAGGGTAGTTTATGAATGAGACTCCAAGTAGTGATCTAGAGTTCAACCCTGAGCCCGAGAGATTACTTAGAGCTAGGAATAGAGCCAAGAAACGTCTCTTTAAACAAACCCTTTTACCTCCAATCATTGCAGAGACTACAATTCCTCCGCAATTACCTCAAGAAGAAATGGCTGGAGTAAATCAAAACCTGGTGCCTGTCACTCGCAATCCCATTGAAATAGCGAATGACAAGGATAGCGCCATCCTTTCATATTTAGTACCTATGCCTGGGGAGCTGAACCCCAGCATAATCCGTCCTGAAATCACTGCCAACTCATTTGAGTTAAAGCCAGTGATGTTCCAAATGTTGTCCACTGTGGGACAATTCTTTGGAATAGAAAATGAGGACCCCCATAATCACCTTAGGAACTTCCTAGGAGTTAGTGACACCTTCCTAATCCCTGGAGTTTCCCAAGAAGCCCTGAGGCTATATCTTTTCCCTTACTCTTTGAGGGACAAAGCAAAAACATGGTTAAATTCTTTACCCTCAGGATCTGTCCGCAATTGGACAGATTTAGCAGAAAAATTCCTAGTCAAATACTTCCCACCTGATAGGAATTCGACCTTTCGTGATGATATCATAAAGTTCAAACAAGCTCCAAGTGAGTCTCTTCACGAAGCTTGGACAAGAATCAAAGATCTTCTTCTAAAATGTCCACATCATGACATCCCATGGTGTATCCAAATAGAAGTCTTCTTTAAAGGATGCAACCCCAGCACCAGACAAGTCTTAAATTCATCTGCTGGAGGTTCCATGTTGTCCAAGAGTTACAACGAAGCTTATGAGATCTTGGAGAAGATCTCAACATCTCATTGTAGGTGGTCAGACGATCCAGTAGAGCCAACTAGAGCTCAAGACAAGGATGCTCTAAGCGCCATGAGCACCCAAATAAATGCCCTGACCAACTTAGTCAAGCAAATGGCTCAGGCCAATCTCCAAACCAGTGCCAATACCGCCACAGCCATGTCAATGGGCACCCAACCAAGTCAAGGCGAGGCACCAATCTGTGGATTCTGTGGGGAAGGGCACCCTTATGAATATTGCCCTGGGAATCCATCCTCGGTCTGCTATGTAGGAAGCCAGCAGCAGCCAAGGAACAACCCCTACTCACAAACTTACAATCCTGGTTGGAGAAACCACCCTAACCTGTCATGGGGTGGCCAACAAAACACTAACCAAAATCCTAACCAACCAAGGCCGAGTGGAACACCTGGTTTCACTCCCCAACATAACCAATCAATGTACCAAAAACCTTACAATCAACCTGTAGGATCTTCTGTAGAGAACCTACTCAAGGAATATATAGCTAAGAATGATGCTACTCTTCAGAGCCAGCAAGCTACTCTTAGGAGCCTGGAAAACCAAATAGGCCAATTAGCCAATGAACTTAAAAGTAGGCCCCAAGGTAGACTCCCTGCTGACACCGAGGTACCAAGGAGAGATGGCAAGGAACAAGTTCAAGCAATTGAACTCAGGAGTGGAAGACCATTGGTGAGCAACACGAAGGACACACCAAAGAGAGTAGAGAACACTGAGTCTAGTGCTCCACTGGAGTCTCTGCCAAGCCAAGGTCCACCACCAACCAGCACATCAGGAGCCAGGCTAGAGCCAATTGTTGAGGACGTAGAAGAAATTCCAAGGCCTCCACCTATCTTAAGGCGTCCTGACGTGCCTGCATATGTGCCACCACCTCCATACCCTCGAAGGCTTAAGAAGAAGCAGGAACAGGAAGTTCATTTTAATAAATTTTTAGAAATACTTAAGCAAGTGCATGTTAACATTCCTTTTGTAGAAGTTTTACAGTCTATGCCTTCTTATGTAAAGTTTTTGAAGGACATTATTACTAATAAAAAAATAATTGGTGAGTTTGAAACAGTGAACCTCACCGAGGAGTGCAGTGCCATCCTCCAGAACAAGCTGCCCAAGAAGGAGAAGGATCCTGGTTCCTTCACCTTACCTGTAGAACTTGGAGGCAAGCACGTGGGCAGAGCGCTTTGTGACCTGGGCGCCAGCATAAATCTCATGCCCCTGTCCCTATTCCGCCAGTTGGGAATGGGAGAAGCACGTCCAACTACTGTCACTTTACAGCTAGCAGACAGATCCATCGCATATCCAGAAGGTAAGATTGAGGATATTCTAGTTAAAGTTGACAAATTCATTTTCCTTGCAGATTTCATTGTCCTGGACTATGAGGCAGACAAGGAGGTCCCCATCCTGCTAGGTAGACCATTTCTAGCCACAGGTAGGGCATTAATAGATGTTCAAAAAGGTGAGTTAACTATGAGGGTTCATGATGAAGAGGTAAAATTTAGTGTTTACAAAGCTTTAAGGTATCCCTCTGATTCTGAGTCTTGTGCTAGCATGGATGTTGTTGACTCACTAATGGAAGAACAATTAGAGCATGTACTGTTAACCAAGCATGCTAGTGAATATGTACAAGTAGATGTAGCTGACTTAAATGTATCTGACATAATGAATATGCCTGTAAATAACCCTCAACATGTATGTATGAATATAGATTTAACTGATAGAACTATTAATCCTCTGAAACCCTCCATTGAGCATCCACCTATTTTAGAACTGAAACCACTACCTACTCACCTCAAATATGCATATTTAGGAGATAATGACACGCTGCCTGTAATTATTTCTTCTAAGCTAAGTGAACAGCATGAGGTTGATTTAATTTTACTGCTTAAGCAACATAGGAAGGCTATAGCATGGACTATTGCTGATATTCGAGGCATTAGCCCTTCTTATTGCATGCACAAAATTATATTAGAGGAAGAACACACACCTAAGGTAGATCACCAGCGTAGGTTAAACCCCTCTATGAAAGAGGTAGTGAAGAAAGAAATAATAAAGTGGTTAGATGCAGGAGTAATTTTCCCCATAGCTAGTAGCCAGTGGGTTAGCCCCATTCAATGTGTACCTAAAAAGGGGGGAATAACTGTGGTAGTCAATGAGAACAACGAACTGATTCCAACAAGGACTGTCACAGGGTGGAGGGTATGTATGGATTACAGAAAATTAAATAAAGAAACTAAAAAAGACCATTTCCCTATACCGTTTATTGACCAGATGCTAGACAGAATAGCTGGTAGAGCCTACTATTGTTTTTTAGATGGGTACTCTGGCTATAATCAAATTACTATAGACCCTAAGGATCAAGAGAAGACCACTTTCACTTGCCCTTTTGGAACGTTTGCCTTCCGCAGAATGCCTTTTGGCTTATGCAATGCACCGACAACTTTCCAAAGGTGCATGATGGCAATCTTCTCTGAGTTGGATGAGTCCATGATAGAAATATTCATGGATGACTTCTCAGTCTTTGGGGACTCATTTAAAACCTGTCTAGAAAACTTAGGACAAGTCCTGACTAGGTGTGAGGAGACCAACCTAGTCCTGAATTGGGAAAAGTGCCATTTTATGGTAGATGAAGGGATTGTCTTAGGACATAGAGTGTCAAGGGCAGGTGTAGAAGTGGATAGGGCAAAAATAGAGGTCATAGAGAAGTTGGTAGAGCCCCAGAACGTCAAAGCCATTAGAAGCTTCTTAGGGCATGCTGGTTTCTACAGAAGGTTCATTAAGGACTTTTCTAAGATAGCCAAGCCTCTGTGCGAGCTTCTAGAGCTAAATAGACCATTTATCTTCTCTAAGGAGTGTGTAGTAGCTTGGAAAACCCTTAAGGAAGCACTAGTCACAGCACCAATCATAGTCGGACCAAATTGGGATCTCCCATTTGAGATGCTATGTGATGCCAGTGACTATGCTGTAGGAGTCATGTTAGGACAGAAGATTGACAAGCTCACACACCCTGTCTATTATGCTAGTAAGACCTTGAATGAGGCTCAATGTAATTATACAACTACAGAGAAAGAGATGCTTGCTGTAGTCTTTGCTTGTGAAAAATTTAGAAACTATATTGTAGGAACTAGGACCATTGTATATACTGACCATTCTGCTTTAAAATATCTTATGAGAAAGGCTGATGCTAAGCCTAGATTGATTAGATGGGTGTTATTGCTGCAGGAATTTGATTTGGACATTCGGGACAAGAAAGGTTGTGAAAATGTGGTTGCAGATCACCTGTCTCGATTGCAGCATAATTGCGAAAAAATTGCGGAGACCGCAATTTCTGATGCTTTTATAGATGAACATATTTTTGCGTTGGCTCATCGTGATAACGATGAGGAACCTTGGTTTGCTGACATTGCTAACTTCCGTGCATCACAGGTATTGCCAGTGTTCAAGGGAGGACAAGAGAAGAAGAGGTTCCTTCATGAAGCAAGGAAATTCATCTGGGATGACCCCACACTTTACAGAACCTGTGCTGATGGGTTATTGAGGAAGTGTGTTTCAGCTGCTGAAGCGAAGTCTGTGCTACAGCACTGTCACTCATCTCCTTATGGTGGACACTTTGGTGGCCAAAGGACAGCTGCGAAGGTATTTCAGAGTGGCTACTACTGGCCAACAATCTTCAAGGACGCACACGACTATGCCCACAACTGTGACGAGTGCCAAAGGACAGGTAATCTCAGTCGCAAGGATGAGATGCCCCTCACCTACATCTTAGAGTTGGAGCTCTTTGATGTATGGGGCATTGATTTCATGGGACCATTCCCTCCATCATCAGGTAACCTGTACATTTTAGTAGCAGTGGACTACGTGTCCAAGTGGGTAGAAGCCAAAGCATGTCCTAATAATGATGCTAAAACAGTCACTAACTTCTTGCATAGGCACATTTTCACTAGATTTGGGACTCCTCGTGCTATCATTAGTGATGAGGGGTCACATTTCATTAATAAGGCTATGGAGAAGATATTGGCTAAATATAACATTAGACATAGGGTAGCTACTCCCTATCACCCACACTCAAATGGTCAAGCTGAAATTTCCAATAGGGAGATAAAGAACATCTTAGAGAAGGTAGTCAAACCTAATAGGAAAGACTGGTCATTTAAGCTTGAGGATGCACTTTGGGCTTATAGAACAGCATATAAGACACCTCTAGGTATGTCTCCCTATAGGTTGGTGTATGGCAAGGCCTGCCACTTGCCACTTGAGTTGGAAAACAAGGCATTTTGGGCCATGAAAGAATTGAATTTTTGTGTAAAGGATGCGGGGACACTAAGGTCTTTGCAGCTACATGAACTTGATGAGCTTCGGCATATGGCCTATGAGAATGCCAAAATGTATAAAGAAAAGACCAAAATATGGCACGACAGTAGACTTAGGATCAAAGACTTTAGGAAAGGCCAACTTGTACTCTTATTTAACTCACGATTAAAGTTATTTCCAGGCAAACTAAAGTCTAGATGGTCGGGTCCATTTGTTGTTACTAATGTCTTTGTTCATGGTGCAATAGAGATAAAGAACTTGCAGCAAGGACAGCCATTTATGGTCAATGGTGCTAGATTGAAGCACTACTATGAGGAAGGAGATGTGAAGACTCTCTCGGCCTTCCTCTTGACTGAAGCATGACGAAAAGAAAGAGAGAGAACGAGTGGTTACTGTGCTCGTTTAGTCAAGGCCAATGCCTTAGTTTATTTTTTCTGTTTTTCCGATTATCGTTTGTATGTTTTGTGGTGTGTTTTTAATTGCGTATTTAATGTTTGTTTGATTTGTTTTTGTAGGGAATCGAAAGAGGGGATCAAGGAGAGTAAATCCCACTTTAAAAATCAAGAAACGGTTGAGCCAAATAAAAGATACGGACGGGCAAAGTTGGAGATTTCAATGAAATAATATCCCTGGAATTGCGTTAAAATTGCTGGATCCGCAAAAAGAGCCGTTGGGATTTTATCCGTTGCCTTTATATCCGTTGGAAGCCGCTTGATCGTTACGATTATCTCTCTCTTTGCGCTCCAAGAATTCAGCGATTCTCTCCATCTTTGATTCCTCTCCCAAGATCTTCAAGAATCAGCAATGGTGGCCACACGTGCTGAACGATCCGCAGCCAAGAAGAAGGCCGATGACGCAGCTGAAGCGGCTGCGAGGGAAGCGCTTCTCGCCCTTGCAGACGATGGTGCCGTTCGCACCGGTCCTCTCCCCAAGCTTCCTATTCGTAGGAAGAAGTGGAGGGTGGTCACTGAGATCCCCGCTGGGCCATCTGAGCCAATGGGCACGCCCAAGAAACGCCGGTGGAGCGTCAAGACGGTCGCCGACCCAAGCACAACCAAGACTCCCTCTGTGGAGAGTCAAGAACCTGATCGTGCATCCCACGAGTCAGCCAGAGAAGGTTCGTCGCCGTCTGCGTCACCTGTGCGCAGCCCTCTCCCATCTGAACCAGTGCCAAGCGCAGAGTCGTCACCACCTGCACAGAGCCCTGAGCTGTCTCCAGCACCTCAGAGTTCTGATCCGACACCTGCAGCAGCGCAGAGCCCTGAGCTGCAGTCTTCGCCACTGAGTTCTGCGCAGACACCATCAGCAGAGCACAATTTTCCACAGCCTGATCCTGAATTTCCTTATGGAGATTATCAGGAGTCTACGCAAGGCAGTGGAGATGCTGGGGAAGAAGAAGTCTTCTCTCCTATGAGGGAAGACAGCCCTGCCAAGCCTGCACAGCAGGACGACTCTATGGAAGAAACGTTGGGGGCATGCTTCCCACAACTCAACACCAAGGCCAGGCTCAAGAAGCAGAAGAAGGCCACGATTGGCAAGGCCAAGAAGTTGAAGAAAAAGAAGGCCAAGAAGGTGCCCTCGGCGGACAAAGAGAGTGCTGAGCCTTCGCTCAAACGCCTCAAGGTGGAGGCTGCTGCATCATCCAAATCAGCAGACAAGGGGAAGGCTAAACTCTACCCTGAAGACGAACCTCCGTCAGTGAGGTATGTCTCATCTGATGCGGAATCCAGGGGTGTTGAGCTCAGGAAGAGGGACCTGTTGCACGAGAAGGGATTCCTTGATCGACTTGCTGACCTGCCGCAGTTCTTGCGCGCAGGGGTGATCAACCATGGCTGGGAAGAATTCTGCAGACCGCCTAATCCAGCATACACGAGCATGGTGTATGATTTCTACGCTAATGTGCTCAGCCCTGAGGATGGCCTGTCTGTGGTCAGAGGAGTGGAAGTTGATTTCTCAGCCAAGGCCATCAATGAAGCCTTTGGTCTCAAGGGCCAAGCGCACATAGATTATGCACGGATAGTTGATGAGCCGACTGAGGCCGTGCTGGAAGAGGCCATTCGCACAATTGGCCAGCCTGAAGCAGCGTGGACTGTCTCACGCAATGGTCGGCACACCTTGATGAGTGCCAATCTGACAGCAAAGGCGGCTGTGTGGTTTGCCTTTGTGAGGAGAAAGCTGTCCCCGGTGACTCACGAGACGACAATCAACCAGAGTAGATCACTGCTGGTTTATGCTATCATGCGCGGTCTCACGGTCAATGTAGGGGAGATCATGTCAGCTGCCATTGCTGAATGCGCCAGAAAAGGTAAGGGGCCATTATTTTTCCCCAACACTATAACAAAATTGTGTTTGCTTGCAGGAGTTCCCACCGAGCGCTTGGAGCAGCAGCTGCCTTACACAGGCCATTTGGAGCTGCCTGCGAACCTGAGGCTGAGAAGAAAGGGGAATATGGAGTTTGAGTTGGATAGGCTGGCTGCTGCACAGTCCCTATCCATGGCCTGCTTAATGGACATGCAGAGGAGAATGGCTCAATGGGCCAATTATGCGCAGGCGAGGGACAAAGAAGTTGCAGACCAGCTGGGGTGCATCTTCCCGGACTTCCCCACCAACCTCCTAACTCCATGGGTGCCCCCACGACCAAGGCAACCAGATGAGGATGATGAGAATTGAGTGCTGGTTTGAAGTGCACTACAGGGAGTATTGCTGTTCCCTTAAGATACAAAAGACAATTTTTCTGCTTTCTGATAGGATATTGTGAATTATGCTGTTTTGTGTTCAACTTTTGATCTGTTTTTAATGTTTAGTTTTATGTTTTTTCTTTTGCTTAGGCTAGTCTGATGGTAGCTGAATAGGTAGGATAGTTTAGTTTCATTTTTAGGATGCATGAGTTACAGGAAAAAGCATGCTAGGGGCCTGACTCAATGTTATATCTGCCCGGATTAAATTGCGAAATAATTGCGGTTCCCGCAATTTTTGTGACTGATTGCATGCTTTGGACTGTCTGTTTAGTTAGGCTGTGATCTGTTAAATTCTATCTTTTGCTGCTAGTATGACTACCTTATATAGCTGTTCTTGAAGCATGCTGGATGAGTGTCATGGGACACCCTTTGATAGTTTAAATTTGCCTCTGAATAGTGCTCAGCATGCATAAACCATAAGTCCTTAAGACTTTCTGTTATGTTCAAATTTTCTGCTGCTGGGATAGTTGCTTTTAGAATGTTTTGCCTATGCCTAGGATTTTTAGATTCTCTTTGTTTTACTGTAGACTAGATGCTTCTAGGACAAGTTTGGGGGTGTGCCACCTCAAACACTCATTGGGGACAATGAGTAGTTGATGTTTGGGGGAGGCCACCCTAGGCCTAGGAACATTCCTCTCTTCCTTAGGACAGAAGCATTCTTCTTCTCCTAAAAAAAAAAAAAAAAAAAAAAAAAAAAAGTGAAAAATAGAATAAAGAGGGGAGTCTTTCTCAAGTTGCTGAGTAATCAGTGCCAAGTGTGTAAACCACAAGTGGCATTGCATCAAAAGGCAAACCAAGGGGAGACTCCACCTAAGTAAAAAAGGAAAAAGGGAGAAATAGGGAAGAAGAATGTATGCTTGGGAGTTATAATCTTGTGGCTTAGATGTCCTATGTAAAAAGAACTCTGATCCTTAATGAGCTAAGCACAAGGTTGTAGCTTTTAGGTTTGTCTAGGGAGATGAATGTATATCCAATGTAGTGATGTCAGGGCTTAGGTTGTTCTCTAAAAGTACCACTGTCACTGTTAATACTAAGACTGGCATGACTCTAAGGAATCCTAGACACATTAAAAATAAGCTAGAAGCATGTACTGAGTCTGGAGTAAAGCTTGGTAGAATTTGAAACCCGAGGGATAGTGGCATGACATCATAAAAGTAGCTAGATCAGTAGTAGGGGGTTAACAAAACCAGCAGGTATAGTAGGCAGGTGAAGTCAGAAGAAGCTTGATAAGAGGTTAATTCTAAACTTAGAAGTGTGTCACAGGACAGCACTGCTAGAGATAGGGATATAGGGGAGTCGGTAAGTAGTTAAAGAAGATAAAACAGCAGCCTAAGTAAGTCCTTAGTATGCTTGAGGACAAGCAAAGCCTTAAGTTTGGGGGTGTGTTAAGTCTCTGAAAGTGACTTATTTAGGACCCATTTAGCTTAGGAAGATGTACACTTTTAGGTGTTTTTGATAGCATTTAGCCTAAACCTATGCTTTAATATGAGAATTAGAAGAAGGTAGCTAATTTAGGACTTATGCACAATAGGTAGAAAAAGGGTTGAAAACCGAAGGAAAAGAATGAAAAAATAAACATTGCGAATGAATTGCGAAATCATTGCGGTGACCGCAATTATTCAAGTTAAAACCGTAAGTTGGCTGACCTTTTTCTGTTTAGATCCGACTTTTCAGGGATTCGTTCTTTCTCCTCCATCCATTCTGATATATGACGTTGAAGACTGATGGTTCTCCTTGGCCCAAACGCACCTGCAAACTACTATAAAAGGGGGCCAAAGTCGGAGGTTCAGTCATCACTCGAAGCGCAGAAGTCTTCTCGCAGTCCACCATTTCCATCTGTTTTCCTTTGCCGTTTGTTGGAGTGAGAGTCTCAGCTTTTGGAGTCGATAATCTGATAGGAAGGAGAGGAGATTCTTCTTCTCTCTCGATTGGATTCATCCAAGCAAGGCTGACTTTTCATCACCTTCATTCGAGGCGACTGCCACGAAGTTTTCCCAGCATTCCTTTACTGTTTTTCTGTTCTGTCTTCTTATTTCCATTTCTGATCACTGTTGTTCTTAGTTTAGAGTTTTAATTACTGCATTTCGTTGTTGTCTGTCTTGGTTTCATTTCTTTCAAAGCTTTCCTTTGTCATTCAAACACTCAAAGTAATCAAAGTACAATTCTGCATTTTACAGTTTCTATCTTGTTCTGCTACGGTTTTGCCTTGCTGTTTTAAGCACATTTCTCTTCTAAGCATGTCTGTGTTATCTACCCTTTCTGTTCTCCATGTATCCATGAGTAGCTAAATCACTTAGGGGCATGCTAATGACAGAACTATAGGCTAAAAAACGTGCATCAAGTATGTAGGATAGCTCTCGAATCATTGATTGTATGTAAGCTTCATCCCACGGGCAATTTCGATTGGCCATCCATTTTGTCCAAAGAACTCCTAACCTCTGGAAGGAGTAAGAGTTCAGAGTCATATAATCATGCTAGCCTTTCATGGTAATCAGGAAACGGCCTAGGAATAGGCGTTTCCCTAGTACAAACTAAACACTCCTGCTTAAATAAGATGCTTAAGACCTTACTTTGAAGTCGAGTAAACTTAAGACTCTAATGCATGGAATCGGACGATACTTGAGATAGAGTGAGTTTGATGTATAGAGAATTGATCCAAAGCTTGGTAATCGTAATAAACTGCCTATAGGATAGTCATTAGTAGCCCTTAATTCACCCATCTACACACTTTCGTTGCTATTTAATTGCGGAAACATTGCGGTCCTCGCAATTCCTGCTAAGTTGTTATTCTGTTAGCTGCTTTCTCCTTTGTTTATCAGTTCCATCTCTTGTCTTTTGAGTTTAATTTCAACTTCCAGTTGTTTATGTTATATTCCTTTATACATTCAGCAAAACTTAGGTAATTAAAAACCAATTTTACCCCCTCAAATCCACCCCATCTTTCTTAACAAAAACACTTCGAGAATAGCTAAAAACAAGTCTCTGTGGGAAAACGAATGAAATATACTTACTACTTGCTATAAGACCATGTATGCTTGCATGTTCTGAGTGCTCTCTCCCTCTTATTTATCACTTTTATTAACACATTGAGCACGCAACAATACCATCAGCAGCGCACAATTCTCCACGGCCTGATCCTGAATTCCCTTATGGGGATTATCAGGAGTCTACGCAAGGCAGTGGAGATGCTGGGGAAGAAGAAGTCTTCTCTCCTATGAGGGAAGACAGCCCTGCCAAGCCTGCACAGCAGGACGACTCTATGGAAGAAACGTTGGGGGCATGCTTCCCACAACTCAACACCAAGGCCAGGCTCAAGAAGCAGAAGAAGGCCACGATTGGCAAGGCCAAGAAGTTGAAGAAAAAGAAGGCCAAGAAGGTGCCCTCGGCGGACAAAGAGAGTGCTGAGCCTTCGCTCAAACGCCTCAAGGTGGAGGCTGCTGCATCATCCAAATCAGCAGACAAGGGGAAGGCTAAACTCTACCCTGAAGACGAACCTCCGTCAGTGAGGTATGTCTCATCTGATGCGGAATCCAGGGGTGTTGAGCTCAGGAAGAGGGACCTGTTGCACGAGAAGGGATTCCTTGATCGACTTGCTGACCTGCCGCAGTTCTTGCGGGCAGGAGTGCTCAACCATGGCTGGGAGGAATTCTGCAGACCGCCTAATCCAGCCTACACGAGCATGGTGTACGATTTCTACGCCAATGTGCTCAGCCCTGAGGATGGCCTATCTGTGGTCAGAGGGGTGGAAGTGGATTTCTCAGCCAAGGCCATCAATGAAGCCTTTGGTCTCAAGGGCCAAGCGCAGACAGATTATGCACGGATAGTTGATGAGCCGACTGAGGCCGTGCTGGAAGAGGCCATTCGCACAATTGGCCAGCCTGAAGCAGCGTGGACTGTCTCACGCAATGGTCGGCACACCTTGATGAGTGCCAATCTGACAGCAAAGGCGGCTGTGTGGTTTGCCTTTGTGAGGAGAAAGCTGTCCCCTGTGACCCACGAGACAACAATCAACCAGAGTAGATCACTGCTGGTTTATGCCATCATGCGCGGTCTCACGGTCAATGTAGGGGAGATCATGTCAGCTGCCATTGCTGAATGCGCCAGAAAAGGTAAGGGGCCATTATTTTTCCCCAACACTATAACCAAATTGTGTTTGCTTGCAGGAGTTCCCACCGAGCGCTTGGAGCAGCAGCTGCCTTACACAGGCCATTTGGAGCTGCCTGCGAACCTGAGGCTGAGAAGAAAGGGGAATATGGAGTTTGAGTTGGATAGGCTGGCTGCTGCACAGTCCCTATCCATGGCCTGCTTAATGGACATGCAGAGGAGAATGGCTCAATGGGCCAATTATGCGCAGGCGAGGGACAAAGAAGTTGCAGACCAGCTGGGGTGCATCTTCCCGGACTTCCCCACCAACCTCCTAACTCCATGGGTGCCCCCACGACCAAGGCAACCAGATGAGGATGACGAGAATTGAGTGCTGGTTTGAAGAGCACTAAAGGGAGTATTGCTGTTCCCTTAAGATACAAAAGACAATTTTTCTGCTTTCTGATAGGATCATGTATATTATGCTGTTTTGGGATCAACTTTTGATCTGTTTTTAATGTTTAGTTTTATGCTTTTTCTTTTGTTTAGTCTAGTCTGATGTTAGCTGAATAGGTAGGATAGTTTAGTTTTATTTTTAGGATGCATGAGTAACAGGAAAAAGCATGCTAGGGGCCTGAATCAATGTTAAATCTGCCCGGATTGAATTGCGAAATAATTGCGGTTCCCGCAATTTTTGTGACTGATTGCATGTTTTGGACTGTCTGTTTAGTTAGGCTGTGATCTGTTAAATGCTATCTTTTGCTGCTAGCATGACTACCTTATATAGCTGATCTTGAAGCATGCTGGATGAGTGTCATGGGACACCCTTTGATAGTTTAAATTTGCCTCTGAATAGTGCTCAGCATGCATAAACCATAAGTCCTTAAGACTTTCTGTTATGTTCAAATTTTCTGCTGCTGGGATAGTTGCTTTTAGAATGTTTTGCCTATGCCTAGGATTTTTAGATTCTCTTTGTTTTACTGTAGACTAGATGCTTCTAGGACAAGTTTGGGGGTGTACAACCTCAAACACTCATTGGGGACAATGAGTAGTTGAAGTTTGGGGGAGGCCACCCTAGGCCTAGGAACATTCCTCTCTTCCTTAGGACATAAGCATTCTTCTTCTCCTAAAAAAAAAAAAGTGAAAAATAGAATAAAGAGGGGAGTCTTTCTCAAGTTGCTGAGTAATCAGTGCCAAGTGTGTAAACCACAAGTGGCATTGCATCAAAAGGCAAACCAAGGGGAGACTCCACCTAAGTAAAAAAGGAAAAAGGGAGAAATAGGGAAGAAGAATGTATGCTTGGGAGTTATAATCTTGTGGCTTAGATGTCCTATGTAAAAAGAACTCTGATCCTTAATGAGCTAAGCACAAGGTTGTAGCTTTTAGGTTTGTCTAGGGAGATGAATGTATATCCAATGTAGTGATGCCAGGGCTTAGGTTGTTCTCTAAAAGTACCACTGTCACTGTTAATACTAAGACTGGCATGACTCTAAGGAATCCTAGACACATTAAAAATAAGCTAGAAGCATGTACTGAGTCTGGAGTAAAGCTTGGTAGAATTTGAAACCCGAGGGATAGTGGCATGACATCATAAAAGTAGCTAGATCAGTAGTAGGGGGTTAACAAAACCAGCAGGTATAGTAGGCAGGTGAAGTCAGAAGAAGCTTGATAAGAGGTTAATTCTAAACTTAGAAGTGTGTCACAGGACAGCACTGCTAGAGATAAGGATATAGGGGAGTCGGTAAGTAGTTAAAGAAGATAAAATAACAGCCTAGGTAAGTCCTTAGTATGCTTGAGGACAAGCAAAGCCTTAAGTTTGGGGGTGTGTTAAGTCTCTGAAAGTGACTTATTTAGGACCCATTTAGCTTAAGAAGATGTACACATTTAGGTGTTTTTGTTAGCATTTAGCCTAAACCTATGCTTTAATATGAGAATTAGAAGAAGGTAGCTAATTTAGGACTTATGCACAATAGGTAGAAAAAGGGTTGAAAACCGAAGAAAAAGAATGAAAAAAATAAACATTGCGAATGAATTGCGAAATCATTGCGGTGACCGCAATTATTCAAGTTAAAACCGTAAGTTGGCTGACCTTTTTCTGTTTAGATCCGACTTTTCAGGGATTCGTTCTTTCTCCTCCATCCATTCTGATATATGACGTTGAAGACTGATGGTTCTCCTTGGCCCAAACGCACCTGCAAACTACTATAAAAGGGGGTCAAAGTCGGAGGTTCAGTCATCACTCGAAGCGCAGAAGTCTTCTCGCAGTCCACCATTTCCATCTGTTTTCCTTTGCCGTTTGTTGGAGTGAGAGTCTCAGCTTTTGGAGTCGATAATCTGATAGGAAGGAGAGGAGATTCTTCTTCTCTCTCGATTGGATTCATCCAAGCAAGGCTGACTTTTCATCACCTTCATTCGAGGCGACTGCCACGAAGTTTTCCAGCAATCTTTTACTGCTTTTCTGTTCTGTTCTTCTTATTTCCATTTCTGATCACTGTTGTTCTTAGTTTAGAGTTTTAATTACTGCATTTCGTTGTTGTCTGTCTTGGTTTCATTTCTTTCAGAGCTTTCCTTTGTCATTCAAACACTCAAAGTAATCAAAGTACAATTCTGCATTTTACAGTTTCTATCTTGTTCTGCTACGGTTTTGCCTTGCTGTTTTAAGCACATTTCTCTTCTAAGCATGTCTGTTTTATCTACCCTTTCTGTTCTCCATGTATCCATGAGTAGCTAAATCACTTAGGGGCATGCTAATGACAGAACTATAGGCTAAAAAACGTGCATCAAGTATGTAGGATAGCTCTCGAATCATTGATTGTATGTAAGCTTCATCCCACGGGCAATTTCGATTGGCCATCCATTTTGTCCAAAGAACTCCTAACCTCTGGAAGGAGTAAGAGTTCAGAGTCATATAATCATGCTAGCCTTTCATGGTAATCAGGAAACGGCCTAGGAATAGGCGTTTCCCTAGTACAAACTAAACACTCCTGCTTAAATAAGATGCTTAAGACCTTACTTTGAAGTCGAGTAAACTTAAGACTCTAATGCATGAAATCGGACGATACTTGAGATAGAGTGAGTTTGATGTATAGAGAATTGATCCAAAGCTTGGTAATCGTAATAAACTGCCTATAGGATAGTCATTAGTAGCCCTTAATTCACCCATCTACACACTTTCGTTGCTATTTAATTGCGGAAACATTGCGGTCCTCGCAATTCCTGCTAAGTTGTTATTCTGTTAGCTGCTTTCTCCTTTGTTTATCAGTTCCATCTCTTGTCTTTTGAGTTTAATTTCAACTTCCATTTGTTTATGTTATATTCCTTTATACATTCAGCAAAACTTAGGTAATTAAAAACCAATTTTACCCCCTCAAATCCACCCCATCTTTCTTAACAAAAACACTTCGAGAATAGCTAAAAACAAGTCTCTGTGGGAAAACGAATGAAATATACTTACTACTTGCTATAAGACCATGTATGCTTGCATGTTCTGAGTGCTCTCTCCCTCTTATTTATCACTTTTATTAACACATTGAGCACGCAACAGATACACTGACTCTGATTTTCAGACTGATATAGATTCTCGGAAATCTACATCAGGATCAGTGTTCAGTCTTAACGGAGGAGCTATAGTGTGGAGAAGTATCAAGCAAGGTTGTATTGCTGACTCCACCATGGAAGCTGAATACGTCGCAGCTTGTGAAGCAGCGAAGGAAGCAGTATGGCTCAGGAAGTTCTTGACAGATTTGGAAGTTGTTCCAAATATGAATTTGCCCATCACACTTTATTGTGATAACAGTGGTGCTGTGGCAAATTCTAAAGAACCTCGGAGTCATAAGCGTGGGAAGCACATCGAGCGGAAATATCACCTTATCAGGGAGATAGTGCAACGAGGAGATGTGATCATCACACAGATTGCCTCGGAGCACAATGTTGCTGATCCGTTTACAAAGTCTCTCACGGCTAAAGTGTTTGAGAGACACCTAGAGAGTCTGGGGTTGCGAGCTGCTAAATAGGACAGTGGGAGATACTTTGTATTCCTGACCAGCATTCGTCCCACAGACATGTTAGTCCAAGTGGGAGTTTGTTGGGTTTTATGTCCAAACACTCGTGTTTTGTAAACATTGTAAATGTAATTTGTCTATTAACGCAATAAAGAGTTATTGAGGTTTATTCAGTAAAAGTGTTTATTGAATATAGTGAAACGTGTTTGCATTAACCTGTACCAATAATAACACCCTTGGCTGAATATGAGTACTTGAGCTTCATGTATGACACGATTGTGGGTCAAGCTCAAGTAGTCAGTCAAAACGGTCTATAGTATATGGATAAGGCCGGGTACCTTATTCTGGTAACACTATTGGATGCGGCTCGCTTTGTATTGTACAAAACGATGTGATCCGAATCGTTTCACATGGAGATGTGCGAGCGGGGGCGTCCTATGCAAAGAGTTTGCATTAGACAGAACCACGATAAAGTCGCTTTCTCTTTATAACACCGTTTACTGGTGAGACCGACTTTATCAATTTTTGATGACCTAAGGTAACTCGTTCTTAATCCTGAGCTTACTATGAACTCCTGCTTATTCGAGAGTATCCTTAGACTTGTATGGGTGAGAGTGGCAGGTCGCCCGCTCAATAAGCCTACCAACTTGGGGATAAACTCGAATAGGTAGCTGGGGACATAGTGTAGCAAGATGGAATTCACTCCTACCCTCTTTAGGGTTTAGTAGATAGGTGTTCCCTTAATAGCTGACTTCGGGGCTTGAACATGAGGCCTCATCCTCTTCCGTGTGAAGAGGATTCTGATCTGATGATTGGATCACAGATCAAATGTTCATTAGAGGTGTCAGTGGTACTTAAGGAACAAGAGGTATCACAGAGGTTAAACGGTTTAAAAGACCTAGCTGTGATAACGAACACCTGTGAAGGATCGACTTACCAATGATGGTTATATCAAGAGGACATAATATATCTACAGTGAGGAGAGTGCAACCCTCGGACTATAGTGGAGTCTCCGGGGGTTAACGAATGTTGGTTAGTTCGGTTGAAAGAGTTTTGACCGGATAATCTCGTATCGTTGGAGCTCATGATCTGTAGGTCCTTTAGGTTCTTCTGGCTACCTCGGATAACGCCGTGCAACAGTGTATAAAAGAAAAGAAAAAGAAACAGAATTTGAAGTTGTTCAAATTCCGTTTATGGAAGGTTGATGGACATATTTAAATATGATTTAAATATGAGAATGGTCTAAAACATGAATAGGATTCATGTGCTGAAAGTCAGTTCTCGGAAAATCGGGTTTAGCCATATTATTTAATTAATATTTGATATTGAATTAAATAATGTTTATTAATTAAAAAGTTTAATTAGTAAATATATATATATATATATTTTATTTATTAAAATGTTTAATAAATAAAATTTTTATTATTTAAATGCATGTAAGACACTTGGTTTTATATATATAATTTATATATATATTTTTGGCAAAACATATTAAAGAGATAATTCTCTTTGGGGTTGATATAGATTGCTTCAATTTGAAAAACGTGGGTTTTTGGTTTTTCATGAACTTCATTTTTTAAGTTCCAAAAGTGGCTTTCTGTGTTCTCCTCAGCTGAAGACCTTCTCTTCATCCCTTTCTTTCTTTCTTTTTTTTTTTGCTTCGGAGTCCCACAACCCCGTTGCGCGGCGCCGAGGATAGCGGGACTACCTGGGGTGGTCCTCGGGGCGTTCGTGAGAAGAGGTCGGAAGAGTTCGTGACGTGGAACGGCCGACGGATCTTGAAGAAATTGGAACTACAAGGGTATGTATTCTAAATTTCTTATTTCCGTCTTTTGAGCATGTTTTCTATTTGTTAAATTGATGAAATTAGAGTATCATCGGTCCGAAATCGCGTTCCGCTGCGGTAAAACGCTCCATCATACACGAGCACATAGTTCCTCGTTCTCCGAAGATACTTGAGGATGTGTTTAACGGCACTCCAATGATCATATCCTGGATTGGACTGATACCTACTGACAATTCCCACTGCATAGGGAATTCGTCTCATATCCTCAACTTCTTGAGGTGTCTTAGGACACTCTTCCTTTGACAATTGAATTCCATGTCTGAAAGGTAAAGAACCCTTCTTGAAATTCTGCATCGAATATCGTATCAACACCTTGTCGATATAAGATGCTTGAGACAGCGCTAGCGTTTTGTTCTTACGATTCCTTATGATTTGAATCCCTAGAACAAACTGAGCCTCTCCCAAATCTTTCATTTGGAATTGGGTCGCTAGCCATTGCTTAACGTCAGTCAGGAATCCTACATCATTCCCAATGAGTAGGATATCATCTACGTATAAGACTAAGAAAGCTACAACAGAATTGACTATTTTCTTGTAGACACAAGGTTCGTCAACATTCTGTTCAAAGCCATAAGATTTGATCGCAGTATCAAACCTTATATTCCAGGATCTAGACGCTTGCTTCAACCCATAAATGGATCGATTAAGCTTGCAAACTTTTTGCTCTTCACCCTGAACTATGAACCCTTCTGGTTGAGCCATATAGATATTCTCTTCAAGATTGCCATTAAGAAAGGTTGTCTTGACATCCATTTGCCAAATTTCATAATCATAAAACGTGGCAATGGATAAGAGTATTCTAATCGACTTTAACATGGCAACAGGGGAGAAGGTTTCTTCATAGTCCACCCCTTCCCTCTGGGAATAACCCTTTGCCACTAGTCGAGCCTTAAAGGTTTGCACCTTACCGACTTGGTCTCGTTTCCTCTTGTAGATCCACTTGCAACCGATAGGTTTTTCACCATCAAGTTGCTCTACAAGATCCCAGACCGAATTGAAGTACATCGACTCCATTTCGAGGTCCACGGCTTTAAGCCACTGGTCCTTGTCTATGTCATTCATTGCCTGTTTAAAGGTCAATGGATCCTCAACGCCGTCATCAGATATGACGACCTGGGTTTCCGTTAAACCCATGTAGCGGTCGGGTTGTCTCACATCCCTCCCACTACGTCGAGGTATTCTCAACTCTTGAGAAGGACCAGTGTTACGTCTCCAAAAGTGACCTTTTTAGGACTTATTTAGCTTAGAAAGATGTACACTCTTAGGTGTTTTTGATAGGATTTAGCTTAAACCTATGTTTATATATGAGAATTAGAAGAAGGTAGCTAAATTAGGACTTGTGTGCAAAAGGAAAGAAAAGGATTGAAAACCGAAGTTAAAAGAAGGAAAATTGTGCATTGCGGCAGCATTGCGGAAACATTGCTAAAACAGCAATGTTTCAAGTGAAAACCGTAAGTTGACTGATCTTTTTCTGTTATTTTCCGTTATTTCAGGGATTCGGTCTTTCTCCTCCATCCATTTTGAAGTACGACGTTGAGGATGGATGGTTCTCCTTGGCCCAAACGCACCTGCAGATTACTATAAAAGGGGGTCAAAGTTGAGGGTTTGATCATCATCCGAAAGCGTAGAAGTCTTCTCGCAGCTCCATCTTTTCTCCTGTTTTTCTTTTCCGTCTGTTGGTTTGCGAAGTTTAGCTGTTGGAGTCGACAATCTGATAGGAAGGAGAGAAGATTCATCTTCTCTCCCGATTGGATTCATCCAAGCAAAGCTGATCTTTCTCATCCTTCAGCCGAGGCAGTTGCGACGAGGCGTTCAAGCTTAATTACCTGCTTTCTGTCTTTCATTTCTAATTTCCAGTTCTGCTTTGTTGTTGTTTCCCTTCTAGTAGCTAGTTTATTGCATTTCGTTGCTTTCTGTCTTTATGTTATTTACGTTAAACTTCCCTTTGTTCATTCAAACATTCAAGTAATCAAAGCACGATTCTTCATTTCACAGTTTCTTCTCTTTGCTACTACTATTTTTCCCTTGCTGTTTGTCTTTAAATTTCTTCTAAGCATGTCTACTTTATCTCTTATTTCTGTTCTCCCTATATCCATGAGTAGCTAAGTGACATAGGGGCATGCTAATGACAATACTATAGGCTAAAAAACGTAAACCAAGCATGTAGGATAGCTCTCGAAGCATTGATTGTATGTAAGCTTCATCCCACGGGCAATTTCGATTGGCCATCCATTTTGTCCAAAGAACTCCTAACCTCTGGAAGGAGTAAGAGTTCAGAGTCATACACTCATGCTAGCCTTTCAAGGTAGCCAGAAAACGACCTAGGAATAGGCGTTTTCCTAGTACAAACCAAAACTTTCTGCTTTGACAAGATGCTTAAGACCTTACTTGGACATGAGTAAACTAAAGAATCTAATGCCTGAAATCGGAAGATACATGAGATTGAGTTAGTTTGATGCATAGTGAGTTGATCCAATGCTTGAGAATCGTATAAAAATGCCTATAGGAGAGTCGTTAGTAGCCCTTGTTTCTCCATTTTACACACTTTCGCTGTTAGTAACATTGCGGTAGAATTGCTGTTCTCGCAATTCTGCTAAGTTAAAAATTTTGTTTAGCCACTTTTCTCTTCGTTTATTAATTCTTCCTCTTTTCATTTGAGTTTATCTTTGACTTACACTCGTTTATGTTGCTATCCTTTACACATTCATTAGAAATTAGACAATTTAAAACCAACTCTACCCCATCAAATCCACCCATTCTTTCTTAACAATACACTTCACGAATAGCTCATAATAAATCTCTGTGGGAAAACGAATGAAAAAATACTTACTACTTGCTATAAGATCATGTATGCTTGCATGTTCTGAGTGCTCTCTCTCTCTTATTGCTTATTTATTTTAACACATTGAGCACGCAACAACCAGCCTGATCAACAACTCTTGTTGACCCATCTGTAGCTTTCCTGGAAAGTTCGGTCAAAACAATTTTGCTCGAAGGATGATGATCTCTCATGTGGTCTTCCTCTAAGAACGTGGTGTTTGTCAATACAAGCACCTTATCTTGTTGAGGATCGTAAAATAGACCACCTTTCGTTTCCTTGGGGTAGCCTACGAATAGGCATAATTTTGAACGATGTTCCAACTTTTTTGGATTGGGCACCAACACATGTGTCAGACACCCCCAAATTTTGAAGTGACGTAAACTACCTTTACGCCCTCTCCATAACTCATAATGTGTTTCTGAAACACTCTTAGAGGGAACCATGTTCAAAATATATACAGCAGCCTCTACTGCATATCCCCAAAACGAACTAGGCAGTTGAGCATAGCTCATCATAGATCGAACCATGTCTAACAGGGTTCTATTTCTCCTTTCGGACACACCGTTCTGCTGCGGTGTTCCGGGTGCTGAGAGTTGGGATACTATTCCATGTTCTATCATATAACCCTGGAATCTTAAATCCATATACTCTCCACCTCGATCTGATCGGAGTGTTTTAATCGTTTTACCTAATGTGTTCTCAACCTCTGCCTTATACTCCTTGAACTTTTCAAGAGCTTCGGACTTATGATGCATTAGGTAAAGATAGTCGTACCTAGAATAATCATCAATGAAGCTGATGAAATATTCATACCCTCCCTGTGCTTTAACATTCATCGGACCACAAAGGTCTGAATGTACAAGCTCTAGAGTTTCTTTGGACCTATGACCTTTTTCAGAAAAAGATCGTTTGGTCATTTTGCCCTCAAGACAAGACTCACATGGTGGTAAAGAGTTGTCCTCTAACTGAGTTAGGAGACCACTCTTAACCAATCTCCCAATCCTATTGAGATTAATGTGGCCTAGTCTCAAGTGCCAAAGATAGGTACTTGGAGAAAGTTTCTGCCTTTTTGTTTGAGTCTTAGCTGTTTTAAACATCTCGGTGTTCAAAAGAGCTTTTGCCTCTGTTGGTCTTAACACATACAAGTTGTTTTCAAGTTTCGCAGAACATATATGTACACCTCTTTTGCTAATGAACGCTTCATTAAAATCAAAAGATATTTTATACAAATGTTCAAGTAAACAAGAGATAGATACAAGGTTCCTTTTAAAGCTAGGAACCAACAGTACATTTTCAAGTAAAATGAAACTATCTCTATATAACAACTTGACAGCTCCCACTGCCTTGGCTGAGACAACCTCTCCTGTTCCAACCCTGAGAGTTATCTCACCTTTAGCAAGCAGCTGCCAAGAACTAGTTTCCTGGAAAGAAGAACAAACATGGTTAGTGGCTCCTGAATCCAGTATCCAGGCTGAACTATCATGTTCCACTAAACATGTTTCAACAACGAGTAAATCATATTTACTTTGTTGTTTGTTCTCAACTTTTCTCGCCATGAGGGTATCATGATAGACCGATGAGGACAGTTGTCCAAACATCGTCTATAATGAATCCATGATCTCCTTAGCGGCGACCATTACCTCATGCTTCTTAGCTAACACATCGGATGTGCTGGCCAAGATGTAGACTCGGGCTTTATCATTAGCCTTAGTCCACCTGTCAAATGCATCTCGAACAGTTCGAGTTGCAGATGAGCCAGGAGAGGGAGGACATTCCTCTGTTAAGACAAACCGAAGATCATCGATAACAAGAATCGTATTCAAGTTCGATTTCCAGGTCGTGTAGTTATCGCCGTTTAGTTTATCATAAGCTAGTAATTGGATAAACGAACTAGACATGCTGAAAAAGAATAAATTCTATTAGTGAATTGATTTTAACCCATTTCATACATCCAAACAAGATTTTAGCAAAAGTAATAATGTACCCAAAAAATCATTATTAATTTGCAACGATACTTCAGTGAGTCAGAGCAACCGCTACCGAGGGGCAGTCAATCACTCCTTCACTGAACCAAGACATTCTTGACTAAATTCTAATACCAGAATAACTCATATTCCTATAGCACCTTAGTTATCGCTACTTCGGTCAAGAATCTACTAACAACTTAGTAATCGTTTGTAAGTGTGACCCGCCATTTTCAGAACTCAGAGGTCGGCCCCAATAGTGCAACCGAATGGAAATGTCAGAGTTGGGAATGGACCTAAGAGACCCTATCCATTTCTGGAGATTGAGTTGTTCCGACTCCCATGAAACGGCCCTCCGAATGGACGGTGCTACTATGGGCAACCAGCAGGCGTAACATGGGAATCTCACGGTTCAACCTAATGAAGGAGACCGCAGGATGTATTGACATACTTCCTTCTCCCACTTACTATAAATACTTTCTCCATTCACCTTGCTCTTGATTTATGCAAACACCATCCGAATGAGGATGCCCTATTGACATCACGAGGCCGAGCATAAATCTCACGGTGTGAACTTCGCGGAGAACGTAGGAGGAGATTGATATATCATATATACCTTCTCAACACCACTACTAAGTATTTTAGAATGGTTTGGGTATACTTTTACTTAGGCATTATCCGGCTAAGACAATAAAACCTAAGTCTAGGTAGAACATACTTTTACCTAAGATGTCTAGGTGATAAACGCTTTATAACCTTACACCTCTCACGTGCATGCTCATAAAGCCGGGTTAACTTAACTCAAGTACCGGATCGATCCCCAAGTAGGAGGTGTTCCGTAAACCGTCATCTTAAATACCTCCAACCTTAGTGCAGGATCTCACCGGGTGAGTTCTCTCGTAACCTTAGCTTTACAAGATATCGACCTATTTTAACTATTAAAACGAATCGATACTAAATTCCTAATCGCATTGGAATTCTTTAACCCTTAGTGAGAATGCATTTATCTCTGTTATAGATTTTAAATGTCTATCTCATTTTACAACGCTTTATATAACAAAGACATTCTATAACATGCTTCCTAAGCTAGAATATAACAATTACATTCAATTTATAACATGCTTCCCAAGCAAGAATATAACAATTATATTCAACTAAGGCAACTATGTTGTATGTTTAATTTCACAATTAATATAACACTTATATCAATTACACTTTTAAACAAGCAACATCCAATTCATAAATTAATATAACACTTATATTAATTCTCATGAATTAAGCATGCATACTATACAACATAACACTTATATTATACTTTCAATGCATGCAACATGCTTCCTATGGTGGGATTTGAAATCTATATGGCATACTTTATCCACAAACAAGAGACTTTAATTAAAACATACATTCACAATGCATAATTAATTAAACACACTAAAGTGGACCGGTTTTGGCATCACGGACAAGCAAAAAACTAAATTATTACAATAATAATTCATCAACTAGGTTGAGACGCTTCCGAACCCTTCGAACCGCCCCGAACCGGCTTAAATTTGCTTGAACCGGCCAAAAAAACAGCAACTACAAGCTTAAAAAAAAAACTGAACCGGTCCATAACAGCTGTCCCGACTTCAACAGCCCGTAACTGGACCAATAACGACCCGAACCGGACCAAACGAATGTTGAACGGGACCTCCAGAGGGTGAAGAACAAGGAACTGGTCTGACTTTCAGTGAACCGGACCGTTCGAGGACCGAACCGGACCGTTTCTTCCACCTTGCGGTGAACCGGTTTTGTGCTGGAATTTTGCAGAAAAAACAGCAAAAAACAGCAATGCTATTTTTTCCGACACCCGAGCTTCTGTCTTCGAATTGAAAGCCTATATGGACTGTAATGACTCCAAATTTTTTATAGACTCTTTTGCACACATTAAAGCCCATACACGTCTGGGCAATTACAAAACGAAGTACAAATAAAAGCTAAAAAAAATATGCCAAAACCGGGAAACACTTTAGACGCCCAAAAAAATAAATTTCTAAAACAAATACCCACCGAGCTCAAATTGATGCAAATTGAGTGACCAAAAAACGCTCTGATACCAATTGATGGAGCACATGTAGCGCAGCGGAAGTGAGTCGGATCATTGGCACTCTAATTTCATCAATTTAGCTAAATAAGAAACATGCACAAAGCTTTGAAATAAAAGGAATTAGAACACATACCTCTTGTAGTTCTAAGGACTTCTATTCCGATGCTCGAATCTCTTCACGAACCCTTCAAAACTTCTCTCGAACTCTCCGAGAACCACCTCCGGTAGTCCCGCTATCCTCGGGCCGAGCAACCAAGTGGTGGGACTTCTTTATGAAAGAAAAAATTTGGAAGAAGAAGATGAGAAGATGAAAGTGATGAGGATTTTGTGATAAATATCTAACACTTACCTTTCTAATTTCTCAAGTAACATGAACTCTTCATGCTCATCCAAATATTCAAACTCTTTGAAAATTCATCAACTTCAAACCATTTGAACTTCATCCAATTTATAGGCAATTCACATGCAACAAACTCTTTGCTTAGCATGACACCTCAAATTGGATGGATTAGTCTTCAACCAAGTGTTCCAAAATTGATGAGTTTATATGCATGTTGTTGGTGATTCACAATCCACTTCACAACTTGGATAAATCCACTCAACTTGGATAAGTCAACTTTGACTTGGATAATCCCACTTGTAATATTTTGTCATTTTAAAATTAATTCATAATTAATTTTAATAAACAAAATAAATTATAATTAATTAAACTTTTTAATTAATTAATATTATTATTTAATTCAATATCAAATATTAATTAAATAATAAGACTAATCCCGGTTTCTTAAACCGAATCATCACACATGAATCCCTATTCATGTTTTAGACCGATCCCATATTTAAATCATATTTAAATATGTCCATCATTCTTCCAAAACCGAATTTGAATAAATTCAAATTCTTTTTCTCTCATATTGTTACACGGCTTAATCCGAGCTAGCCAGGAGAACCTAAAGAACCTACAAATCATGAGCTCCAACGATACGAGATTAACCGGCCAACCTCTTTAACCAAGCTAACCAACATTCGTTAACCCTCGGAGACTCCACTAAAGTCCAAGGGTTGCACTCTCCTCACCGTAGATATATTTCTGTCCTCTTGATATAACCATCATCAGTAAGTCGATCCTTCACAGGTTTTTCATAATTACAGATGGGTCAAAATAACCGTTTTACCCCTGTAATTACATCTTGTTCCTTAAGTCCCACTGATCCTCTAATGAACTATTGGTTTGTGGTCCAACCACCAAACCGATTGGTGAGTGATCTCATCACTATACCAAGTCCCTCTCGGGCCAATGAGAGGGTGGGATCCCTAGTTCAAGACCCGGAGTCAGCACTTAAGGGAACAACCTCTCTACTAATCCCTAAAGGCGGGTAGGAGTGAATTCCATCTCGCAGGACTATGTTCCCAGCTACCTACCCGGTCTTATCCCCAAGATGGTAGGCTTATTGGGTCGGCGATCTCGGGCCACTCTCATCCATACAAGTCAAAGGATAAGCCCGAATAAACAGGAGTTCATAGCGTGCTCAGGATTCAGATCGAGTTACCTAGGCCATCATATGAAAAAGTCGGTCTTTACAGTAAACAGAGTTGTAAAGAAAGAGTGACTTTATTTCGCGGTTCAGTCTTATGCAAACTCATTGCATAGGACGCCCCCACTCACATGTCTCCACATGAACGATTTCAGATCACCTCGTTTGTACTATACAAAGTGGGCCGCGTCCAATAGTGTCCCCAGGATAAGGTACCCAACCTTATCCCTATACTATAGACCGTTCTGGTTATTACTTGAACTTGATCCACAATCATGTCACACATGAAGTTCAAGTATACAACATATAGCCATGGGTTCTTTGTTTATCGGAGTTAGGTTAAAAGTAAAAATAATTCACTTTATTCAATAACAACATTACTGAATAAAACTCAATAACAACTTTATTGCAAAATAAAATATACATTCAGTTTACAAACCACGAGTTTTAGGACATAAAACCCAACAAAGAGATAGTTTCCCCCTTCAGGGATGTCAATCTTGACAGCCTTGTGGAGAGGGAAAGCAAGGATTCAATGGAGGAAACGCTGGATGAATGCCTCCAACAGATAGCTGCCAAGACGAGGCTCAAGAACAGAGCCCCTGTGATTGTGAAAGGCAAGCGGCCAAAAGCCTCTAAGAAGACTAAAAAGAAGAGGGTTGAAGCTAGACCCTCTATCAAGAAAATAAAATATGAGGTTGTTGAAGCAGCCAAGGCAAAGGACAAGGGGAAGAGAAAGATGTACCAAGAGGATGAGCCTCGAGCTGCGAGGTATGTGTCTAAGGATGCGGAGGCTAGAGGCCTGAAATTGATGAAGAAAGAACTCCTCCACGAGAGAGGATTTCTTGATTCTCTTGCGGACCTGCCGCAATTCCTGCGCGCAGGAATTATGAACCACGGCTGGGAAGAGCTGTGTAGGCCTCCAATTCAGGCCTACTCTGATATGGTGTACGACTTCTACGCCAACCTCACTCGCCCCGAAGGTTGTTCTTCAATGGTGAGGGGAGTATAAATTGACTTCTCAGCCGAAGCAATCAACAAGGTGTATGCTCTCAAGGGGCATAAGGATTCTGAATACGCAAGGATCATGGCTTCACCCTCAGAGGGAGTCCTGGAGAAAGCACTGAATATAATAGGGAAGCCTGAGGCAGCATGGGCAGTCTCAAAGCATGGGAAGCACACTCTAATGAGTGCAGCCCTCAGGGACAAAGCGGTTGTTTGGTTCTCTCTGATTCGAAGACGAATCTCCCTTGTCACACATGAGACAACCATCAATCAGGGGAGATCGCTGCTGATTTATGCGATAATGAAAGGACTCACCATTGATGTGGGTGAAGTCATAGCAGCATCAATCGTCGAATGCTCCAAGAAAGGTAAGGGCCAACTCTTTTTCCCCAATACCATTACTAAATTATGCTTACGCGCAGGTGTGCCTGTGACGATGGAGGAGAAACAATTGGCCTATGCTGGCCACCTTGAGCTGCCCAGTGACCAGAGGATGAGGAGAAGAGGAAACATGGAGTTCGAGATGGATGGACTTGCTGCTGCACAGTCATTGTCCATGGCTTGCTTGATGGACTTACAACGAAAGTTAGCCCAATGGGCTGAGTATTCGCAGGCAAGGGACCAAGAGTTGGCTGAGCACCTGCGGTGCACGTTCCCTACCTTCCCTGCTGGATTGTTGAGTCCTTGGGTACCTCCGAGTGAGAGGAATGATGAAGAAGATAAGGATGAATGAATGCCAGACTGATGGCATTCGAGGGAGTATTTCTGATCCCTTTAAAAAAAAAAACAATCTGCTTTTCTGTGACCAGTTACCCCCCAATAATCAACTGTTTGTTCTGTTTTAATTTCTTAATTAGCCTGCTTAGTTTAAGTTTAATTTCGTATGCTTAGTTAGCTTAGATAGTTTTTCTATTGCCTGTAGTTGTTTACGAATAGAACATCGCATGTTAGGAGCCTTGATCACGGTTACATCTGCTCTGTTGAAATCATTGCGAATTCTTTGCAGACCCCACAATCTTTTGTTTGCTTAAACATATTGTTGTATGACTTTCTGATGGGCTGTCTGTCTTTCAATCTCATTATTTGGCTGCATTACTGATGTCCATAGGTAGTTTGTTTATTGAGCATGGTGGATGAGTGTCAAATACACTCTTGTTAGTTTTAATTAGCTTCATAAATTGCTGAGCATGTACCTCTGTTAGACATTACCATGTTGGTTTTAGTAATTTTCTGCCAATGAGTTATCTGAACTATGAGGGTCATTCCATCCCTAGGAGTTTTTAATTCTGTCTGGTTTTTATTTAGACTAGATGCTTCTAAGATAAGTTTGGGGGTGTGCCACCTCAGACTCTCATTGGGGACAATGAGGAGTTTAAGTTTGGGGGAGGCAACCTCTAGGCCTAGGAACACTCCTCTCTCCTTTGAAAAAAAAAGACATTCTTCTTCTTTAAAAAAAAAAATAAGAAAGCAAAAGAAAAGTAGAGGGTATTGTCTCTCTCTAAGGATGCTGAGTAATCAGGGCCATTTGTGTAACCCACAAGTGGCACTGCATCAAAAGGCAGTTCAAAGAGGAGACTTTGCCAAAAGAAAAGAAGGAAAAATAAAATCAAAGAAGAAGAATGTGGGCCACAAAGCTGCAGCCTAAGTGCTTAGATGTCCTGTGAAATTGAACTCCGATCCTAAGTTTGCTAGGCACAGGGTTGTAACTTGAAGGGTTATCAAAGGAGATGAGTGTCTATCCAACATAGTGATGCCAGGGTTTAGTTTGTTCTATGGAATGTACTCTGTTACTCGTGTGTGCTAAGCCTGACATGACTCTAAGGATTCCTAGGTATCTCAAAAATAAAAACATTAGAAGCATGTACTGAGTCTGAGTTAAAACTAGGGAGAATTTGAAAGCTTAGGGATGACTGCACAATGAACCCAATGATATAGGCAGATAAACCATCGGTTAGGGAGTTAGTAAAAACAGAAGGTTTTAAAGGCAAGGGAAATCAGAATAGGCAGAATATGAAGTTAGTTTGAACCTAGGAGAGTGTCACAGGACAGCAATGCCTTTGATAGTAAACCTATGGAAGTCAGCAAATCAGTTAGGTAGAGTTTAAAAGATAAGAGATAGCAGCCGATTAGAGGGAAAATAAGCCTTTATATTGCTCGAGGACTAGCAATAACTCAAGTTTGGGGGTGTGTTACCTCTCCAAAAGTGCATTATTTAGGGCTATATTTACCTTTAAATCATGTACATTCTTGAGTGTTTTTGTTAGAAGTTAGCTAAATGTGTGCCTAAATGTGAGAATTTGAGAAATGATGCTAAAATAGGACTTATTTGGAAAAGGAACGAAAAAGGATGTAAAATGATGTAAAAAGAGTTAAAATGTACATTGCAGGAAACATTGCGAAAACATTGCTGAAACCGCAACAGAGCATTGCGGCCCTCGCAAGGAAATCGCAATGCCAGTCATCTTCTGCTGAACTTTTCCAGCCGTCAGTCGTCATTGTTGCGATCTTCCAGCCGCCTAAGCTTTCCACTGCTGCCACGTGGAAGATTGTTGCTCAGAATGGATGGATATCCGCGGCTGAAGGTACCTGCAGAAGCTATAAAAAGAGACGGATGATGAAGGGAAACACACACTCAGAAACGAGGAGATCCCAGTTGCGAAGCAATCTGCAGACGACATTCCTTCCTCCCTTTGTTGGATCGAAAAAATCAGCCCTTGGCGTCGATAATTCGAGAGGAAGAAGAGAAGATCATTCTTCTCTTCTGATTGAATTCATCCCCAAGATCAGCTAAATCTTCCCCTTCATCCGAGGCGTTTAGCAACGTGGAGGATTCGAGCACTTTACAGCTTTCTTTACTGTTTTCTCTCTACTGATTCCATTTGCGACATTGTTCTGATTCATTCTGTAATACACTTGATCTTTACTGCTTTCATATCATTGCACGTCGTTCTTATGAAGTGTCCTGAACCTTATTTTTATAGAGTAATCAATTAAGTTTTGTTGAGTTCTTCATTTTGCTATTTTTTATTAAATTGCTTTTACTGAATTCTTTAAATCATGATCAATCAATCCATCTCTTTTAGTTCTTCGAAAACCATGAGTAACTAATCTAAGAAATGTTTGCTAAAGATGAATCTATAGGCTATAAATATGAGAATTCAGCATGTAGGATAGCATGATTGCATTGGATGTATGTGATCTTCATCCCATGGGCAATTTCGACCGGCCATCCATTTTGTCTAAAGAATTCCTAACCTCCGGAAAGAGTAAGAATTCAGAGTCATCCATCCATGCTAGCCTTTTATGGTAACCAGAAAATGACCTAGGAATAGGCGTTCTCCTAGCACGTTTGTTAGCTTGCTTGTATAAATAGGTTTTTATGTCTTACTTAGATATGAGTGAACTAAAGATCTAATGCATGTAATCGAGAGATGCATGAGATTTAGCTAAAACAATGCATGATATGTTAGTCTACTGCTGAGTGATCGTAGTTAAGTGCCTATAGAGGAGTCTTAAGTTGACCTTGCTGCCTTACTTTACATTTAAAATCGTTGCTAATTTATTGCTAGATTATTGCGAGAACCGCAATAAAACATTTTTTCTTTTTTGCCTTAGTCTTTTCATTAGTTTCTAATCCTTGCGATTTTATTGCGAAAACATTGCGAGACCCGCAATTCTTCTTCTCTGCATTATAGCTTTATCTCTTCTCTTGCTTTACATTACCAATTGCATCCTTCTTGCTTCTTTATTAGTTCAGTACATAAACCCCAAATCTACCCAATTTAAGTTACCTTATCTAATTTAGCACCTCAACTCGTTAGTAACTAAACTCAATCTCTGTGGGAAAATGAATTAAAAAATACTTATCACTTGCTGCAGACCATGTATGCTTGCATGATCTGAGTGCTCTTCGCATTTACATTTTACTTACACACTGAGCACGCAACACCTACTCACCAACTCGCAGCCCAAACTCTTTAGGTATCTCTCAAACACTTTAGCCATGGGAGACTTAGTAAACTAATGAGCATGAAGTACTGCGAGGCTTTCTATGTGACAATCACATCTCCTAAAAACTTTTGCTGCTTCATAAGTTGCAACATACTTAGCTTCCACAGAAGAATCAGTAATACAACTTTTGTATTCTACTCCTCCATACTAGGATAAAACCCAAACGACAGTCCAATGAACAAATCCATTTGGACTTTTGTCTACTGACAACTCCCACTGCATAACACATATCGGGTTGTGTATATAAAAAGGCATACACCAGACTACCGATATGTAAATGCACAAGGAATGCGTCTCATAGCCTCAACTTTTGAGGTGTCATGGGAAACGATTTCCTTTGACAACTGAATTCCTATCCTGAAAAGTACCTTACCTTTCATGTGGAATTCTACATCGAATATTGACAACACCTTGTAAATATTAACAACACATTGCCAATATAAACAACACTTTGTCAATATAAGATGTACGAGACAGTACTAGCATTTTTTTCTTACGATTCAGAATCCATAGAACAAACTGAGCCTCTCTCAAATCTACTATTTGGAATTGGGTCGCTAGTACAAACATAATGTCTGTCAAGTATCCTACATCATTCCCAATAATTAGGATACAAACTACGCAAACAGACAAAGAGAGCTACAATATCGACTAAATCCTTGTTGAAACAAGATTTATGAATACTCTGTTCAAAACCATAAGATTTGACACCATATCAAACCTTATAATTTTGGATATAGATGCTAGTTTCAATTCATAAATTGATTGAATAAACTAGCAGACTTTTTGCTCTTTACCCTGAATAATGAATCCCTCTGGTTGAGCCTTATAGATACTCTACTCATGATAGCGATTCAGAAGATAATCATTCTGAAAAACTGTCTTGACATCCATTAGCCTAATTTTATCAAAATAAACTGTGGTAATGGATAAGAGTAGTCTATTTAACTTTCATGTGGCAACAAGGGAAATAGTTAATACACAATCATCTTCTTCCCTTTGGGAATAACCCTTTGCCAGAAAGTCGGGCCTTAAAGGTTTGCACCTTATTGGCTAGGTCTCATCTAATCTTGTAGATACAAAAGCAACCGATAGGTCTTTCACTATCAAGTTGGTCTACAAAATCCCAGACCGAAATGAAGTAACAATACTACATTTCAAGATCCATGGCTTTGTACTATTGGTTCTTGTCTATAACATATTGCCTGTTTAAAGGTCAATAGATCCTCAAACGTCATCATCAGGTATGACGACTGGTAGAAAGGACTGTTGAATGTCCTACTAAATTCAAGCTGTCGAGGCTTGCCAAAATAAAATTTATAAACCCGAATGCACCGAGCAATTTGCAGCTTAGTGGTAACGGGGTCGATCCACAGGGAATTAAGAAATTTAATTCAACTAAGTCTAATTTGCTAATTCTAAAAAGTGTGTAAAAAGAATGTAAAAATGTGATTGTGATTTGGTTTGGGGGGAAGGGACCTCCTCGTGTGCAAGCTAACGGAAAATTAAATGACAAGTGCAAAATTAAATGGTCGTGCTTAACTTCGAGTAATGGGATTGATCGCTATGGACGTTCAGTTCATCGATACAATTAATTAGCTAATCATGCTTATGCACACAATTCATTTGGATAATTTCTAACTCAAATGACCCAAAGATATAATTAGATATGTGCAATTCTAATTGTTCTTGGCCAATGATCTATTCAAGGTCGCGACCCCTAAATTGAACATAAGCCAGTAACGGGAACATTGTGACGGTTTAATCCTAAGACTAACCTGATTTCTCTCTCGCCCTAAGCCTAACATGAAAACGTTAACTAATTAAATTCCCCAACTGTCACCTTGGGTTAAATTACTTAGCCATGCTTAAGCCCTTGTGTTGCGCGCTCAGTGTGTATGTAAAATGTAAATGCGAAGAGCGCTAAGATCATGCAAGCATACATGGTCTGCAGCAAGTGATAAGTATAATTTAATTCGTTTTCCCACAGAGATTAAGTTTAGTGACTAACGATTTGGTGTGTTAGATTAGATAAGGTAACTTAAATTGGATAGATTTTGGGTTGAGGTACAGGAATATAAAAGATGCAAGAAGAATGTAAACATAAATGCAAAGCTAGCAAAGAGGTAAAGTCATAATGTGGAAAAGTAGAATTGCGGTTCTTGCAATAATCTAGCAATAAATTAGCAACGATTTTAATGTAAAGTAAGGCAGCAAGGTCGACTTAAGAATCCTCTATAGGCATTTAACTATGATCATTCAACAGTAGATTAACATCTCATGCATCGTCTTAGCTAGTTCTCATGCATCTTCCGATTACATGCATTAGTTTCTTAGATTACTTCTGTCCAAGTAAAGCTAACAACCTAATCATAAACACATGCTAATAAACGTGCTAGGAGAACGCCTATTCCTAGGTCATTTTCTATTTACCATAAAAGGCTAACATGAATGAACGACTCAGAATTCTTACTCCTTCCAGAGGTTAGGAATTCTTTAGACAAAATGGATGGCCGGTCGAAATTGTCCATGGGATGAAGATCACATACATTCAATGCATTCATGCTACTTTACATGCTGAATTCACATACTTTTATCCTATAGATTCATCTTTAGCAAACCTCTATTGAATTAGTTACTCATGGTGTTCGAAGAACTAAAGGAAATGAGTTGATTACACATGAAACAGAGAACTTACAAACCTAATTGATTGAAATATAATTAAATGAAGAACTCAACAAAACAACAAATTGATTAAGAGATGACAGAATGAAGAACTCAATAAAACCAATTGATTACTCTTTTAAGAAAACAATTCATATAATAATCCGTAAACAAACATATGTCAATCCGAAAGCAACAATGAAAGGGAAAAGCAGTAAATGATTCAGAACAACATTTAAAGGAAAGCAGAAATTAAATTCGAAAGCGGTAAAGGAGAGCAGTAAAGGAAAGTAGTAAAGTAAAGCTGTAAATAGCGTGGGGATTTTCCAAGTCGTGAATCGCCTCGGATGAAGGGGAAGATTAGCTGATCTTGGGGATAAATTCAATCAGAAGAGAAGATGGATCTTCTCTTCTTCCTCTCGAATTATCACGCCAAGGGCTTGTTTCTTCGATCCAACAAACGGGGGAAGAGGTTTCGTCTTCGGGATTCTGCACGATCGGGATCTCCTCACTTCTCAGATTGTGTGGAATGAATTGAAGTGGATTCAATTTTGATTGCTTTGATCCTTCATTTAACTCTCTTTATATAGCCTCCAGGTGGTTGCAAAAGGTTGCTCAATAATTGTGGATCACCATTCAATTTTGTGAGGTAGTCAAGCTTGACATGTGGCAGCACCAGGGAGAGTTGACTACTGGAAAAACTCAGTCAACAAAGACGGTTGACTTGGAAAAAAATGCAGCAGCAAAGATTGAATTTTTCAGCAATGTACCTGCAATATACATTTTAGCTTGTTTTTCATCATTTTTCATTCTTTTTCGTTCATTTTCCAAATAAGTCATATTTTAGCATCATTTCTCAAATTCTCGCATTTAAGCACACATTAAGCTAACTCTTAACAAAAACACTCAAGAATGTACAAGGTTTTAAGGTAAATATAGCCCTAAATAATGTACTTTTGGCGAGGTAACACACCCCCAAACTTGAGTTATTGCTCGTCCTCGAGCAATATAAAGGCTTACTTTGGCTGCTAAATCTTGTCTTTTAAACTCTACCTAACTGATTTGCTAACTTCCCTAGGTTTACTGTCAAAGGCATTGTTGTCCTGTGACACTCTCTTAGGCTAAAACTAACTTCATACTTTGTCTATTATGATTACCCTTGCCTTTAAAACCTTCTGTTTTTACTAACTTCCTGTCTTTTGGTTTATCTGCCTATATCATTGAGCTCATTGTGCAGTTATCCCTAAGCTTTCAAATTCTCCCTAGTTTTAACTTAGACTCAGTACATGCTTCTAATGTCTTTATTTTTTAATTACCTAGGATTCCTTAAAGTCATGCCAGGCTTAGCACACACGAGTATCAGAGTTCAGTATCCATAGAACAAACTAAGCCCTGGCATCACTGTGTTGGATAGACACTCATCTCCCTTGACATACCTTCAAGCTACAACCCTGTGTTTAGCAAACTAAGGATCAGAGTTCAATTTCACAGGACATCTAAACACTTAGGCCGTAGCTCTTTGGCACACATTCTTCTTCCTTGATTTTACTTTTCCTTTTTTCTCTTTTGGCAAAGTCTTCTCTTTGAATTGCCTTTTGATGCAGTGCCACTTGTGGGTTACACAAATGGCCCTGATTACTCAGCATCCTTAGAGAGATACAGTACCCTTTACTTTTCTTTTGCTTTCTTATTCATTTTTTTCTTTTAGAAGAAGAATGTCTATTTTTCAAAGGAGAGAGGAGTGTTCCTAGGCCTAGAGGTTGCCTCCCCCAAACTTAAACTTCTCATTGTCCCCAATGAGAGTCTGAGATGGCACACCCCCAAACTTATCTTAGAAGCATCTAGTCTAAATAAAAACCAGACAGACTTAAAACTCCTAGGGATGGAATGACCCTCATAGTGCAGATAACTCAACAGCAGAAATTTACTAAAACCAACATGGTAAGGTCTAACAGAGGTACATGCTCAGCAATTCATGAAGCTAATTAGAACTAACAAAGGTGTACTTGACACTCATCCAGCATGCTCAATAGACAGACTACCTATGGACATCAGTAATGCAGCCAAATCATGAGATTTAAAGACAGACAACCCATCAGAAAGTCATACACCAGCATGCTTAAACTAACAAAATATTGCGGTGTCCGCAAAGAATTCGCAATGATTCCAACAGAGCAGTTTTAACTGTGATCAAGGCTCCTAGCATGCGATATTCGTTCATAAACAACTACAGAAAATAGAAAAATTATCTAAGCTACCTAATCATACGACATTAAACTAGACTAAGCTATTCTACTTAGGCAAATTAAGAATTTAAAACAGAACAAACAGTTGATATTGGTGGGGTAATAGGTCACAGAAAAGCAGATTTTTTTCTTGTTTTTGAGAGGGATCAGAAATACTCCCTCGAATGCCGTTTAAAAATCTCCAATTGCCACGCTCCTAAATCACAAAAAACAAACTTAATTAAAGCTAGCAATAACAATACAGTAATCAATCTAAAAGAAAAACAATAACGAAAGACTATCTATTCCATATTCCTCTGATGATTGAGCATAATGATCATTCCATTGAACGTCCTTGCTCATCCTTTCTTGACTTGCTTTTTAGGCTTCGGATAAGAGGAATGCTGAGAGCGTTTTCACGTCTCCTTCCTCATAGTAGTGCTTCAATCTAGCACCATTCACCATGAACGGTTGACCTTGTTCCAGATTTCGAATTTCAATTGCACCATGAACAAACACATTAGTAATCACAAAAGGACCTGACCAACGAGACTTTAATTTGCCAGGAAACAATTTCAATCGTGAGTTAAACAATAGAACATGCTGGCCCTTTTTGAAGTCCTTAATCCTAAGTCTACTATCATGCCAAATTTTAGTCTTTTCCTTATACATTTTAGCATTTTCATATGACATGTGTCTTAGTTCATCCAACTCATGCAATTGCAGAGACCGCAATGTTCTCGCATCGGTCACGCAAAAATTCAACTCTTTTAAAGCCCAAAAAGCTTTGTTTTCTATTTCGAGGGGGAGATGGCATGTTTTTCCATAAACTAGCCTATAGGGGGACATTCCTAAAGGTGTTTTATATGCAGTTCTATATGCCCACTGTGCATCATCAATTCATGCTAAACGACTATGATTGTTGGCACATAATAAATATTTCATTCCCAAAATAAACTACTCCTAACATACGAAATCTAAGCAAAGCATGATAAAATCCTAATTTAAGAGTTTAGGGATCAGAAATCTCCCTTGTCAATCTGCCTCATATGGATATTCTTCAATGTTTCGAGGCACCACTTCTGCTCCTTTAAGATACTTAAGTCTTGATTTACGGGATCGGACATTCTGCCACACCTTGAAATTGTTGATTCTTTCAAAGAGACTGCATGTTATAACATCCCAAGGTTTGTACTTTATGTGCGTTGGTACAACATAGGTTTGGTGTGATGAGACTTCTTTTTCTGGCATATCTCTTTCTAACTCCTTCAACTGGAGCATTTGTGGTGGTGGTGGTTCAACTCTTTCATTGGTGGAGAAGCTTGCTGCAACCTCAAACATTTCAAATTCTTGTTCCTCAAGCAGCGCATTAGTCTCTTTGGCCTCATCCAGCACAATTTCATTTTTCTCAACTTTCACCAACTCCCCCAATTCATATGAAGATTTCGTTGGATCACTCTTCTTAGATTCGAAGGTAACAAAGGAGTCATCATCATAAAAATCAAACATTTGAGGGTATGGTGGTGGTGACTGTTACCTCGCCAAAAGTACATTATTTAGGGCTATATTTACCTTAAAACCTTGTACATTCTTGAGTGTTTTTGTTAAGAGTTAGCTTAATGTGTGCTTAAATGCGAGAATTTGAGAAATGATGCTAAAATATGACTTATTTGGAAAATGAACGAAAAAGAATGAAAAATGATGAAAAACAAGCTAAAATGTACATTGCAGGTACATTGCTAAAAAATTCAATCTTTGCTGCTGCATTTTTTTTACCAGTCAACAGTCTTTGTTGACTGAGTTTTTCCAGTAGTCAACTCTCTCTGCTGCTGCCACATGTCAAGCTTGACTACCTCACAAAATTGAATGGTGATCCACAATTATTGAGCAACCTTTTGCAACCACCTGGAGGCTATATAAAGAGAGTTAAATGAAGGATCTAAGCAATCAAATTGAATCCACTTCAATTCATTCCACACAATCTGAGAAGTGAGGAGATCCCGATCGTGCAGAATCCTGAAGACGAAACCTCTTCCCCCGTTTGTTGGATCGAAGAAACAAGCCCTTGGCGTGATAATTCGAGAGGAAGAAGAGAAGATCCATCTTCTCTTCTGATTGAATTTATCCCCAAGATCAGCTAATCTTCCCCTTCATCCGAGGCGATTCACGACTTGGAAAATCCTCACGCTATTTACAGCTTTACTTTACTACTTTCCTTTACTGCTCTCCTTTACCGCTTTCAAATTTAATTTCTGCTTTCCTTTAAATGTTGTTCTGAATCATTTACTGCTTTTCCCTTTCATTGTTGCTTTCGGATTGACATATGTTTGTTTACGGATTATTATATGAATTGTTTTCTTAAAAGAGTAATCAATTGGTTTTATTGAGTTCTTCATTCTGTCATCTCTTAATCAATTTGTTGTTTTGTTGAGTTCTTCATTTAATTATATTTCAATCAATTAGGTTTGTAAGTTCTCTGTTTCATGTGTAATCAACAAATTTCCTTTAGTTCTTCGAACACCATGAGTAACTAATTCAATAGAGGTTTGCTAAAGATGAATCTATAGGATAAAAGTATGTGAATTCAGCATGTAAAGTAGCATGAATGCATTGAATGTATGTGATCTTCATCCCATGGACAATTTCGACCGACCATCCATTTTGTCTAAAGAATTCCTAACCTCTAGAAGGAGTAAGAATTCTGAGTTGTTCATTCATGTTAGCCTTTTATGGTAAATAGAAAATGACCTAGGAATAGGCGTTCTCCTAGCACGTTTATTAGCATGTGTTTATGATTAGGTTGTTAGCTTTACTTGGACAGAAGTAATCTAAGAAACTAATGCATGTAATCGGAAGATGCATGAGAACTAGCTAAGACGATGCATGAGATGTTAATCTACTGTTGAATGATCATAGTTAAATGCCTATAGAGGATTCTTAAGTTGACCTTGCTGCCTTACTTTACATTAAAATCGTTGCTAATTTATTGCTAGATTATTGCAAGAACCGCAATTCTACTTTTCCACATTATGACTTTACCTCTTTGCTAGCTTTGCATTTATGTTTACATTCTTCTTGCATCTTTTATATTCCTGTACCTCAACCCAAAATCTATCCAATTTAAGTTACCTTATCTAATCTAACACACCAAATCGTTAGTCACTAAACTTAATCTCTGTGGGAAAACGAATTAAATTATACTTATCATTTGCTGCAGACCATGTATGCTTGCATGATCTTAGCGCTCTTCGCATTTAAATTTTACATACACACTGAGCGCGCAACAAGTTTTTGGCGCCGCTGCCAGGGATTTTGTTTAGTAAACACGATTTGTGTTATTTTAGAAGAGCTTAATTTATTGGAGCTAATCTTTTGCATTTACAGGTACCAACAAAGCTGGTTTATGAATGAGTTTCCAAATCACAATCTAGAATTTGATCCTGAGCCTGAAAGAACTCTAAGGACCAGAAATAAAGTTAAGAAACGCCTTTTTAAACAGCAAAAGCAACCTGTACTTCAGCACATTGTTGACCACGCAGAGTCAGTACAATTTGAACGACAACAAGCTGAAATGGAAAGAGCAGAAGAAGCACCAAATCAAGCACCTATCATTCGCAACCCTATTGAAATTGCGAATGATAAAGATAGTGCTATTCTATCATACCTTGTACCAATACCTGAGGAGCTTAATCCGAGCATCATGCGCCCCGAAATTACAGCTCACTCATTCGAGTTAAAACCTGTCATGTTTCAAATGTTGTCCACAGTTGGACAATTCTTTGGAGTGGAAAATGAAGACCCCCACAACCACTTGAGAAACTTCCTGGGAGTAAGTGACACCTTTGTCATCCCAGGAGTGTCTCAAGAGGCCTTGAGACTTTACCTTTTTCCATATTCATTAAGAGACAAGGCCAAGACGTGGCTGAACTCTTTCCCCTCTAGATCAATTGTCAATTGGACAGACCTTGCTGAAAAGTTCCTAGTAAAATACTTCCCTCCAGATAGGAACTCTGACTTTCGTGTTGACATCATCAAGTTCAAGCAAGCCGAAAATGAATCACTGCATGAAGCTTGGATCAGATTCAAAGATCTTCTACTCAAATGTCCACGCCATGGCATTCCATGGTGTATCCAGATTGAAGTATTCTTCAAAGGATGCAACCCCAGCACGAGGCAAGTCTTGAATTCCTCAGCTGGAGGTTCGATGCTATCAAAGAGCTATAACGAAGCCTATGAGATTTTGGAGAAAATCTCAACATCACATTGTCAATGGTCAGAGGATCCTGTGGAGCCAAACAGAAGGAAGGCTCAAGACATGGATGCACTCAGCGCAATGAGCAGCCAGATTAATGCTCTAACCAACCTGGTGAAGCAAATGACTCAACTCAATATTCAACAAAGTGTCAACACAGTGGCAGCTGTTTCAACAAGCACAACAATAACCAACCAAGGTGAGGCACTAGTTTGTGGATTCTGTGGGGAAGGGCATATGTATGACTATTGCCCTGCTAATCTATCTTCGGTGTGCTATGTTGGAAGTCAACAACAACCAAGGAACAACCCCTATTCAAATACATATAACCCTGGTTGGAGAAACCACCCAAATCTCTCTTGGGGTGGACAACAAAGCACAAGCCAAACGCAAAATCAATCAAGACCGAGTGGACCACCTGGTTTCACTCAACACCAACAAACTAGTCAACCCCCATATCAGGAACAATATGTCAACAACCAACCGATGGGAACATCAGTGGAGAACTTGCTGAAGGAATACATAGCAAAGAATGATGCAACTTTGCAGAGCCAGCAAGCAACCTTGAGAAGCTTAGAGAATCAGATTGGGCAGTTGGCAAACGAGCTGAAGAATAGGCCCCAAGGCAGACTGCCTGCAGACACAGAAACTCCAAGAAGGGATGGTAAGGAACAAGTTCAAGCTATTGAACTATGGAGTGGAAGGCCATTGGTGATGAGTAGCAGAGAAGCACCAAAGAGAGTAGAGAATGAAGAGTCTAGTGCTCCACTGGATTCTCTGCCTAACTGTGATCAAATACAACCAAGCACAACAAGGGTGAGGCCGGAACCTATCATTGAGGAACCAGAAGAAATTACTAGGCCTCCCCCTAGGCAACCTGATTTGCCTACCTATGTGTCACCACCACCATACCCTCAAATGTTTGATTTTTATGATGATGACTCCTTTGTTACCTTCGAATCTAAGAAGAGTGATCCAATGGAATCTTCATATGAATTGGGGGAGTTGGTGAAAGTTGAGAAAAATGAAATTGTGCTGGATGAGGCCAAAGAGACTAATGCGCTGCTTGAGGAACAAGAATTTGAAATGTTTGAGGTTGCAGCAAGCTTCTCCACCAATGAAAGAGTTGAACCACCACCACCACAAATGCTTCAGTTGAAGGAGTTAGAAAGAGATATGCCAGAAAAAGAAGTCCCATCACACCAAACCTATGTTGTACCAACGCACATAAAGTACAAACCTTGGGATGTTATAACATGCAGTCTCTTTGAAAGAATCAACAATTTCAAGGTGTGGCAGAATGTTCGATCCCGTAAATCAAGACTTAAGTATCTTAAAGGAGCAGAAGTGGTGCCTTGAAACATTGAAGAATATCCATATGAGGCAGATTGACAAGGGAGATTTCTGATCCCTAAACTCTTAAATTAGGATTTTATCATGCTTTGCTTAGATTTCGTATGTTAGGAGTAGTTTATTTTGGGAATGAAATATTTATTATGTGCCAACAATCATAGTCGTTTAGCATGAATTGATGATGCACAGTGGGCATATAGAACTGCATATAAAACACCTTTAGGAATGTCCCCCTATAGGCTAGTTTATGGAAAAGCATGCCATCTCCCCCTCGAAATAGAAAACAAAGCTTTTTGGGCTTTAAAAGAGTTGAATTTTTGCGTGACCGATGCGAGAACATTGCGGTCTCTGCAATTGCATGAGTTGGATGAACTAAGACACATGTCATATGAAAATGCTAAAATGTATAAGGAAAATACTAAAATTTGGCATGATAGTAGACTTAGGATTAAGGACTTCAAAAAGGGACAGCATGTTCTATTGTTTAACTCACGATTGAAATTGTTTCCTGGCAAATTAAAGTCTCGTTGGTCAGGTCCTTTTGTGATTACTAATGTGTTTGTTCATGGTGCAATTGAAATTCGAAATATGGAACAAGGTCAACCGTTCATGGTGAATGATGCTAGATTGAAGCACTACTATGAGGAAGGAGACGTGAAAACGCTCTCAGCATTCCTCTTATCCGAAGCCTAAAAAGCAAGTCAAGAAAGGATGAGCAAGGGCGTTCAATGGAATGATCATTATGCTCAATCATCAGAGGAATATGGAATAGATAGTCTTTCGTTATTGTTTTTCTTTTAGATTGATTACTGTATTGTTATTGCTAGCTTTAATTAAGTTTATTTTTTGTGATTTAGGAGCGTGGCAATTGGAGATTTTTAAACGGCATTCGAGGGAGTATTTCTGATCCCTCTCAAAAACAAGAAAAAAATCTGCTTTTCTGTGACCTGTTACCCCACCAATATCAACTGTTTGTTCTGTTTTAAATTCTAAATTTGCCTAAGTAGAGTAGCTTAGTCTAGTTTAATGTCGTCTGATTAGATAGCTTAGATAATTTTGCTATTTTCTGTAGTTGTTTATGAACGAATATCGCATGCTAGGAGCCTTGATCACAGTTAAAACTGCTCTGTTGGAATCATTGCGAATTCTTTGCGGACACCGCAATATTTTGTTAGTTTAAGCATGTTGGTGTATGACTTTCTGATGGGTTGTCTGTCTTTAAATCTCATGATTTGGCTGCATTACTAATGTCCATAGGTAGTCTGTCTATTGAGCATGCTGGATGAGTGTCAAGTACACCTTTGTTAGTTCTAACTAGCTTCATGAATTGTTGAGCATGTACCTCTGTTAGACCTTACCATGTTGGTTTTAGTAAATTTCTGCTGTTGAGTTATCTGCACTATGAGGGTCATTCCATCCCTAGGAGTTTTAAGTCTGTCTGGTTTTTATTTAGACTAGATGCTTCTAAGATAAGTTTGGGGGTGTGCCACCTCAGACTCTCATTGGGGACAATGAGAAGTTTAAGTTTGGGGGAGGCAACCTCTAGGCCTAGGAACACTCCTCTCTCCTTTGAAAAATAGACATTCTTCTTCTAAAAAAAAATGAATAAGAAAGCAAAAGAAAAGTAAAGGGTACTGTCTCTCTCTAAGGATGCTGAGTAATCAGGGCCAGTTGTGTAACCCACAAGTGACACTGTATCAAAAGGCAATTCAAAGAGAAGACTTTGCCAAAAGAGAAAAAAAGGAAAAGTAAAACCAAGGAAGAAGAATGTGTGCCAAAGAGCTACGACCTAAGTGTTTAGATGTCCTGTGAAATTGAACTCTGATCCTTAGTTTGCTAAACACATGGCTGTAGCTTGAAGGTATGTCAAGGGAGATGAGTGTCTATCCAACACAGTGATGCCAGGGCTTAGTTTGTTCTATGGATACTGAACTCTGATACTCGTGTGTGCTAAGCCTGGCATGACTTTAAGGAATCCTAGGTAATTAAAAAATAAAGACATTAGAAGCATGTACTGAGTCTAAGTTAAAACTAGGGAGAATTTGAAAGCTTAGGGATAACTGCACAATGAGCTCAATGATATAGGCAGATAAACCAAAAGACAGGAAGTTAGTAAAAACAGAAGGTTTTAAAGGCAAGGGTAATCATAATAGACAAAGTATGAAGTTAGTTTTAGCCTAAGAGAGTGTCACAGGACAGCAATGTCTTTGACAGTAAACCTAGGGAAGTCAGCAAATCAGTTAGGTAGAGTTTAAAAGACAAGATTTAGCAGCCAAAGTAAGCCTTTATATTGCTCGAGGACGAGCAATAACTCAAGTTTGGGGGTGTGTTACCTCGCCAAAAGTACATTATTTAGGGCTATATTTACCTTAAAACCTTGTACATTCTTGAGTGTTTTTGTTAAGAGTTAGCTTAATGTGTGCTTAAATGCGAGAATTTGAGAAATGATGCTAAAATATGACTTATTTGGAAAATGAACGAAAAAGAATGAAAAATGATGAAAAACAAGCTAAAATGTACATTGCAGGTACATTGCTAAAAAATTCAATCTTTGCTGCTGCATTTTTTTTACCAGTCAACAGTCTTTGTTGACTGAGTTTTTCCAGTAGTCAACTCTCTCTGCTGCTGCCACATGTCAAGCTTGACTACCTCACAAAATTGAATGGTGATCCACAATTATTGAGCAACCTTTTGCAACCACCTGGAGGCTATATAAAGAGAGTTAAATGAAGGATCTAAGCAATCAAATTGAATCCACTTCAATTCATTCCACACAATCTGAGAAGTGAGGAGATCCCGATCGTGCAGAATCCCGAAGACGAAACCTCTTCCCCCGTTTGTTGGATCGAAGAAACAAGCCCTTGGCGTGATAATTCGAGAGGAAGAAGAGAAGATCCATCTTCTCTTCTGATTGAATTTATCCCCAAGATCAGCTAATCTTCCCCTTCATCCGAGGCGATTCACGACTTGGAAAATCCTCACGCTATTTACAGCTTTACTTTACTACTTTCCTTTACTGCTCTCCTTTACCGCTTTCAAATTTAATTTCTGCTTTCCTTTAAATGTTGTTCTGAATCATTTACTGCTTTTCCCTTTCATTGTTGCTTTCGGATTGACATATGTTTGTTTACGGATTATTATATGAATTGTTTTCTTAAAAGAGTAATCAATTGGTTTTATTGAGTTCTTCATTCTGTCATCTCTTAATCAATTTGTTGTTTTGTTGAGTTCTTCATTTAATTATATTTCAATCAATTAGGTTTGTAAGTTCTCTGTTTCATGTGTAATCAACAAATTTCCTTTAGTTCTTCGAACACCATGAGTAACTAATTCAATAGAGGTTTGCTAAAGATGAATCTATAGGATAAAAGTATGTGAATTCAGCATGTAAAGTAGCATGAATGCATTGAATGTATGTGATCTTCATCCCATGGACAATTTCGACCGACCATCCATTTTGTCTAAAGAATTCCTAACCTCTAGAAGGAGTAAGAATTCTGAGTTGTTCATTCATGTTAGCCTTTTATGGTAAATAGAAAATGACCTAGGAATAGGCGTTCTCCTAGCACGTTTATTAGCATGTGTTTATGATTAGGTTGTTAGCTTTACTTGGACAGAAGTAATCTAAGAAACTAATGCATGTAATCGGAAGATGCATGAGAACTAGCTAAGACGATGCATGAGATGTTAATCTACTGTTGAATGATCATAGTTAAATGCCTATAGAGGATTCTTAAGTTGACCTTGCTGCCTTACTTTACATTAAAATCGTTGCTAATTTATTGCTAGATTATTGCAAGAACCGCAATTCTACTTTTCCACATTATGACTTTACCTCTTTGCTAGCTTTGCATTTATGTTTACATTCTTCTTGCATCTTTTATATTCCTGTACCTCAACCCAAAATCTATCCAATTTAAGTTACCTTATCTAATCTAACACACCAAATCGTTAGTCACTAAACTTAATCTCTGTGGGAAAACGAATTAAATTATACTTATCACTTGCTGCAGACCATGTATGCTTGCATGATCTTAGCGCTCTTCGCATTTAAATTTTACATACACACTGAGCGCGCAACAGTGACACATAGGTAGGCAAATTAGGTTGCCTAGGGGGAGGCCTAGTAATTTCTTCTGGTTCCTCAATGATAGGTTCCGGCCTCACCCTTGTTGTGCTTGGTTGTATTTGATCACAGTTAGGCAGAGAATCCAGTGGAGCACTAGACTCTTCATTCTCTACTCTCTTTGGTGCTTCTCTGCTACTCATCACCAATGGCCTTCCACTCCATAGTTCAATAGCTTGAACTTGTTCCTTACCATCCCTTCTTGGAGTTTCTGTGTCTGCAGGCAGTCTGCCTTGGGGCCTATTCTTCAGCTCGTTTGCCAACTGCCCAATCTGATTCTCTAAGCTTCTCAAGGTTGCTTGCTGGCTCTGCAAAGTTGCATCATTCTTTGCTATGTATTCCTTCAGCAAGTTCTCCACTGATGTTCCCATCGGTTGGTTGTTGACATATTGTTCCTGATATGGGGGTTGACTAGTTTGTTGGTGTTGAGTGAAACCAGGTGGTCCACTCGGTCTTGATTGATTTTGCATTTGGCTTGTGCTTTGTTGTCCACCCCAAGAGAGATTTTGGTGGTTTCTCCAACCAGGGTTATATGTATTTGAATAGGGGTTGTTCCTTGGTTGTTGTTGACTTCCAACATAGCACACCGAAGATGGATTAGCAGGGCAATAGTCATACATATGCCCTTCCCCACAGAATCCACAAACTAGTGCCTCACCTTGGTTGGTTATTGCTGTGCTTGTTGAAACAGCTGCCACTGTGTTGACACTTTGTTGAATATTGAGTTGAGTCATTTGCTTCACCAGGTTGGTCAGAGCATTAATCTGGCTGCTCATTGCGCTGAGTGCATCCATGTCTTGAGCCTTCCTTCTGTTTGGCTCCACAGGATCGTCTGACCATTGACAATGTGATGTTGAGATTTTCTCCAAAATCTCATAGGCTTCGTTATAGCTCTTTGATAGCATTGAACCTCCAGCTGAGGAATTCAAGACTTGCCTCGTGCTGGGGTTGCATCCTTTGAAGAATACTTCAATCTGGATACACCATGGAATTCCATGGCGTGGACATTTGAGTAGAAGATCTTTGAATCTGGTCCAAGCTTCATGCAGTGATTCATTTTCGGCTTGCTTGAACTTGATGATGTCAACACGAAAGTCAGAGTTCCTATCTGGAGGGAAGTATTTTACTAGGAACTTTTCAGCAAGGTCTGTCCAATTGACAATTGATCCAGAGGGGAAAGAGTTCAGCCACGTCTTGGCCTTGTCTCTTAATGAATATGGAAAAAGGTAAAGTCTCAAGGCCTCTTGAGACACTCCTGGGATGACAAAGGTGTCACTTACTCCCAGGAAGTTTTTCAAGTGGTTGTGGGGGTCTTCATTTTCCACTCCAAAGAATTGTCCAACTGTGGACAGCATTTGAAACATGACAGGTTTTAACTCGAATGAGTGAGCTGTAATTTCGGGGCGTATGATGCTCGGATTAAGCTCCTCAGGTATTGGTACAAGGTATGATAGAATAGCACCATCTTTATCATTCGCAATTTCAATAGGGTTGCGAATGATAGGTGCTTGATTTGGTGCTTCTTCTGCTCTTTCCATTTCAGCTTGTTGTGGTTCAAATTGTACTGACTCTGCGTGGTCAACAATGTGCTGAAGTACAGGTTGCTTTTGCTGTTTAAAAAGGCGTTTCTTAATTTTGTTTTTGGCCCTTAAAGTCCTTTCGGGTTCAGGATCAAATTCTAGATTGTGATTTGGAAACTCATTCATAAACCAGCTTTGTTGGTACCTGTAAATGCAAAAGATTAGCTCCAATATATTAAGTTCTTCTAAAATAACACAAATCGTGTTTACTAAACAAAATCCCCGGCAGCGGCGCCAAAAACTTGTTGCGCGCTCAGTGTGTATGTAAAATGTAAATGCGAAGAGCGCTAAGATCATGCAAGCATACATGGTCTGCAGCAAGTGATAAGTATAATTTAATTCGTTTTCCCACAGAGATTAAGTTTAGTGACTAACGATTTGGTGTGTTAGATTAGATAAGGTAACTTAAATTGGATAGATTTTGGGTTGAGGTACAGGAATATAAAAGATGCAAGAAGAATGTAAACATAAATGCAAAGCTAGCAAAGAGGTAAAGTCATAATGTGGAAAAGTAGAATTGCGGTTCTTGCAATAATCTAGCAATAAATTAGCAACGATTTTAATGTAAAGTAAGGCAGCAAGGTCGACTTAAGAATCCTCTATAGGCATTTAACTATGATCATTCAACAGTAGATTAACATCTCATGCATCGTCTTAGCTAGTTCTCATGCATCTTCCGATTACATGCATTAGTTTCTTAGATTACTTCTGTCCAAGTAAAGCTAACAACCTAATCATAAACACATGCTAATAAACGTGCTAGGAGAACGCCTATTCCTAGGTCATTTTCTATTTACCATAAAAGGCTAACATGAATGAACGACTCAGAATTCTTACTCCTTCCAGAGGTTAGGAATTCTTTAGACAAAATGGATGGCCGGTCGAAATTGTCCATGGGATGAAGATCACATACATTCAATGCATTCATGCTACTTTACATGCTGAATTCACATACTTTTATCCTATAGATTCATCTTTAGCAAACCTCTATTGAATTAGTTACTCATGGTGTTCGAAGAACTAAAGGAAATGAGTTGATTACACATGAAACAGAGAACTTACAAACCTAATTGATTGAAATATAATTAAATGAAGAACTCAACAAAACAACAAATTGATTAAGAGATGACAGAATGAAGAACTCAATAAAACCAATTGATTACTCTTTTAAGAAAACAATTCATATAATAATCCGTAAACAAACATATGTCAATCCGAAAGCAACAATGAAAGGGAAAAGCAGTAAATGATTCAGAACAACATTTAAAGGAAAGCAGAAATTAAATTCGAAAGCGGTAAAGGAGAGCAGTAAAGGAAAGTAGTAAAGTAAAGCTGTAAATAGCGTGGGGATTTTCCAAGTCGTGAATCGCCTCGGATGAAGGGGAAGATTAGCTGATCTTGGGGATAAATTCAATCAGAAGAGAAGATGGATCTTCTCTTCTTCCTCTCGAATTATCACGCCAAGGGCTTGTTTCTTCGATCCAACAAACGGGGGAAGAGGTTTCGTCTTCGGGATTCTGCACGATCGGGATCTCCTCACTTCTCAGATTGTGTGGAATGAATTGAAGTGGATTCAATTTTGATTGCTTTGATCCTTCATTTAACTCTCTTTATATAGCCTCCAGGTGGTTGCAAAAGGTTGCTCAATAATTGTGGATCACCATTCAATTTTGTGAGGTAGTCAAGCTTGACATGTGGCAGCACCAGGGAGAGTTGACTACTGGAAAAACTCAGTCAACAAAGACGGTTGACTTGGAAAAAAATGCAGCAGCAAAGATTGAATTTTTCAGCAATGTACCTGCAATATACATTTTAGCTTGTTTTTCATCATTTTTCATTCTTTTTTGTTCATTTTCCAAATAAGTCATATTTTAGCATCATTTCTCAAATTCTCGCATTTAAGCACACATTAAGCTAACTCTTAACAAAAACACTCAAGAATGTACAAGGTTTTAAGGTAAATATAGCCCTAAATAATGTACTTTTGGCGAGGTAACACCTTGCTACCTAGCGATTTGGGCAATTATACGTCCCAACCTTTAGCCCTCTATCATGCATAGGAATTAGGGAGTCAACCTAACTAAGCTACACATGCTAGATTTGATGAAGAACAAGCAAGAGATGCAAGAAATACACTAATTAGCTCAACATTTACAAAGGGGCAAATCTCCCCAAACATCCATATTCACAATCCCAAACTCAAAATTAAACACTAACCTTAGTTTAGCCTTCCATGGAGGATGAATAAATCAAACCCCCCATGGAAGAGCCTAGTACCATACAAAAGAGGAGAAGAAGAAGCTCAAAATCGTGCAACAATGGTGTAGACCCGAGAGGAAGAAGATGGAGAAAAGTTAGAATGAATGTTGGGCAAAAATTAGGCATTTTCACGATTTCTGTCGTCGGAGCGTCGAGACGCTCGGACAGCGTCTCGACGCTGTCGTACGTCAATCTGGAAAATCGTCGGGCTGGCGTCGAGACGCTCGAACAGCGTCTCGACGCTGGGGCGCGCTCATCCTCGGTAGGCAGCCGGGGCGGTGTCGAGACGCTTGGCCAGCGTCCCGACGCTGCTGCTCATGCATGCATGCTCTCGGGTTTGTTGGCCAAAACTTGTCTTTCCAAGGCAATTTTTGCCATTTCTTTGATTCTTCAAGCCCTTTCACTCCCAATGCATCTATGAAGCTCTAAAACGTCGCTTTAAGCCCCGAAACGTGTCTTTGGACTTCTCGAGCTCTCGACCATGAAATCATCTACAAGAAGGCATTTTAATCAATACTTAGCATGGTTCTAGCCAATATTAGGGACATAATAATAGCTCTATTTTGGAGCTATCAAAATACCCCCGACCTAAATCTTGCTAGTCCTCGAGCAAGGTATACTCTAAATTATCTCCAAAGAATTAATTGCATGCTGAAAACTCTAACCTCAATGCTTGTGAAACAAAGTATTTAAATAAATTCAAAACCATCAAATGCATGCAAACGTTGAAAACATTCCAAAATTTTAACTCCTATTCCCTTACGTGTGTGTGTGTAGCACCTCTCAACCTAGCTCATGCAAGCCCGAAATAACCTTATACAACCCTATAACTCGTTTTCCCCCTACTTTTGGCGATAAGAACAGTCTAATGGCTTTTAGCGATAGAAAAAGTAACAAAACATAAGGCCTATATTTTCTTTCTTTTCTTTGAGTACTTTGTACCCATTATTCCTTTTGAACCACTTTTTTTTTATATATTTCTCCAAGAGAGCCTAACACGTCAAGCCAAATTTAGCTTCACGTTTTTAAGGACTATTGGCTCACTTCTATTAGTTCCCCTTTCATGCAGTGACAACCGTGGGTTACACGATCGTCCCTGGTTACACGGGCAACACAAGAAGGAGGAGCAACTCTAGAGTTTTTATTTTCCATGCTTACCTTTTTTTTTGGCAATAGCTACGCTATACAACAAATGAATTATTACTACTTCTAACACATCAAGCCTCCCTAATGGTACCTTTCGGGGTGACAACAAGGTTTCAAACCAAATAAAATCATTCTAAACCCACAGAACTGAGAATAAGAGGGCTATGTGCTCAGTGAATGTAGGGAAATAACAGAATTTTTTTTAAAATAGGCTCAAAATGTGCATACATTGTCAAATTTTTCGAATTATACAAATACGTAGTGTTCACAAGCAAATCACAGACCGTCCTCATCGGACGACATGCATTCAGATTCTAATCTAACAATCAGAGTATACAAATGCCCGACAACTACTAAGAAGTCTTATCTCTATTCTTTCAACAAACTCCACCCCCCACCTTAAGATATGCATTGTTCCCAATGCATTAAACAATCAAAACAATAAAATTCTAAGGGAACAGAAAACCTCCCCTGAATTTTATGGAGCCGACGGGTAGAGATGTGCCTCATTGTCTTCCAAACTAAACTCGAATTGTCGGCCATTTCACCTTTTATCCTAAGAAAACAAGCAAACAAACAACAAATTCAAAAGCTAATATAAACAAAAACAAAGCAGTAAATAACAGAATTACAGTCCAAGCTCGGGTGCCTCCGAGAAGCGCAAATTTTTAGAGTCGATTGCTCGACTGTATTCTCGCGTCCACTCATCCATAATCGAACTTGGAAGATGCGCATCCATCTTCCGGATTTCATCCTTCCTGCAAAAGTCCACGAACAATTCTTTCTCTCGTGCCTTCTGCACACATACAACATCAATTTTAATTTTTGCATTGTTCATAAAAGGTTGTTCCCATAAAATTGATGCAAAAACATGAGAGAGATTATCATTCATTCCAAGAGTATAAGGATCAGCAGGAAAGTACAAGTCAGTTACTCTGCCCAAAACGTCCTTCACCTTTTTCAAGGGGTGCACATAGGATTTATCAGCCAATTGCACAATAGAACCGGTTTCATGCAAGTCATTCAGTTTAAGTCCTTTATCATCAACATGTGACTTAACATTAATCGATGGTCCTAAATCTAGCATGGCTTGATTAATCATTTCATCTCCCATAGTGCAAGTGTTACCTCTCCAAAAGTACATAATTTAGGGACTTATTTACCATGGAATCGTGTAAACTCTTAAGCATTTTTGTTAGAATTTAGTTTAATACGTGCTTAAATATGAGAATTCAAGGAATGAAGCTAAATTAGGACTTATTTGTAAAAGGAACAAAAAAGAATAAAAAACGATGCTAAAAGAGTCAAAATGTACATTGCAGGAGAATTGCTGAAACATTGCTGTCTCCGCAATGGTTATTGCGGTCTCAACGAGGAATCCGCAATGTTTAAGTTGTTGTTGCTAAGTTTGTCCAACCGTCCGCCGTCACAGTTGCGATCTTTCAGCCGCCTAAACTCTCCCCTGCTGCCACGTGGAGGATCGTCGTTTAGAATGGATGGTTCTCCATGACTGAAGGTACCTGCAAAACGCTATAAAAGAAGGTGAAGGGTGAAGGAGAAAAACAGCTCGGAAGCGTGGATTTCCCCGTCTCAACGCATTCTACAGACCCATTTCCTAATCCCGTTTGTTGGAACGAAGAAATCAGCCATTGGCGTCGATAACTCGAGAAGAAGAAGAGAAGATCCTTCTTCTCTTCTGATCGAATTCATCCCCAAGATCAGCTAATCTTCACCTTCATCCGAGGCGCTTACGACGAGGAGATCCGTGCACACTTTTACTGCTTTCTGTCTTCTATTTCTTATTGCTTTCTGCCCTATTTTTACATTTGTTTGCTTTGTTTCAATTCGTCTTCATTTGTTCAGTTCTTTACGGTTTTACATATTGTCACACATTGATCTTTGAATCTTACTTTATATAGTATTCGGTTAAGTCTTCGCAAGTCTTTATCTCCCCTTCTGTTTTTTCTCTTGCTTTCATTTAAGTGCTTTAAATTATGCTTAATCAATCTAATCTTTCCAACCCCCCATCAACCATGAGTAACTAAACACACAAGGGTCTGCTAACGATGAATCTATAGGTTAGAAATACGAAAGTTCAGCATGTAGGATAGCTTCGAATGCATTGAATGTATGTGTACTTCATCCCACATGCAATTTCGATCGGCCATCCATTTTGTCTAAAGAACTCCTAACCTCCGGAAGGAGTAAGAGTTCAGAGTCGTCCATTCATGCTAGCCTTTCATGGTAGCCAGAAAACGACCTAGGAATAGGCGTTTTCCTAGCACAATTCATTAGCTTGCTTGTATAAATAGATGCTTAAGTCTTGCTTGGATATGAGTGAACTAAAGGATTTAATGCATGTAATCGAGAGATGCCTGAGAATGAGCTAAATTGATGCATGATAAGTTAAGTTACTGCTGAATAATCCTATGTAAAAGCCTATAGAGGAGTCTTTAGTTGACCTTGTTTCCTCATCTCACCCTTAAATCGTTGTTAATTTAATTGCTAGATAATTGTTGAATCCGCAATTCTATAATTCTGTTTTTGCCTTAGCCATTTTCTCAGTCTTTTACTTTTACGATTTTATTGCTAGAACATTGCTAAGTCCGCAATTCTTCTTGCTCTACTTAATAGTTTAATCACGTTATTTGCTTTCGTTTATGCTTGCATACGTCGTACTTTCTTTGTTAGTTTGGCACATCAACCTCAAATCTAACCCCTTTAAGTAACCCTCTCTAAATTAACACCTCACTTCGTTAGTAACTAAGAATAAATCTGTGTGGGAAAACGAATGAAAAAATACTTATCCCTTGCTGCAAGACCATGTATGCTTGCATGTTCTCAGTGCTCTCGCATCGCATTTTTATTTACACACTGAGCACGCAACAGCAAGGTAAAGTGGAAGGGAGTAGCTTAGCAGGATTCTCAACAATTGTCAAGGCAGAAACAGATGAATCACAAAATTCAGTCAAGGGTGGTTCATGCAACTCATGTTCATCAAAAAGATCAGTTAAAAATAATGGGTCATCCCCATCCTCAACAGTCATGCATTCATTCTGCACTAAAGATTCAAATGTATCTATTTGACATAGAGAGAATACATCCTCATCATGCTCTTCTACAATGGGCAAATGCATCTCAACAACCTCTCCGCCATACTCAATAGATAAAATGCTCTTATCAACGTTTATCTTTGTTTTAGCAGTTTTCATAAAGGGCCTACCTAATAAGATCGAAGCAGGCTGTTGCGTGCTCAATGTGTAAAATAAATAAGCAATAAGAGAGAGAGAGAGCACTCAGAACATGCAAGCATACATGATCTTATAGCAAGTAGTAAGTATTTTTTCATTCGTTTTCCCACAGAGATTTATTATTGGCTACTCGTGAAGTGTATTGTTAAGAAAGAATGGGTGGATTTGATGGGGTAGAATTGATTTTAAGTTGTCTAATTTCTAAGGAATATGTAAAGGGTAGCAACATAAACAAGTGCAAGTCAAAGATAAACTCAAATGAAAAGAGAAGAGATTAATAAACGAAGAGAAAAATAGCTAAACAAAATTTTTAACTTAGCAGAATTGCGAGAACAGCAATTCTACCGCAATGTTACTAACAGCGAAAGTTTGTAAAATGGAGAAACAAGGGCTACTAACGACTCCTCTATAGGCATTTTCTCACGATTCTCAAGCATTGGATCAACTCATTATGCATCAAACTAACTCAATCTCATGTATCTTCCGATTTCATGCATTAGATTCTTTAGTTTACTCATGTCCAAGTAAGGTCTTAAGCATCTTGTTAAAGCAGAACGTTATGGTTTGTACTAGGAAAACGCCTATTCCTAGGTCGTTTTCTGGCTACCTTGAAAGGCTAGTATGAGTGTATGACTCTGAACTCTTACTCCTTCCAGAGGTTAGGAGTTCTTTGGACAAAATGGATGGCCAATCGAAATTGCCCGTGGGATGAAGCTTACATACAATCAATGCTTCGAGAGCTATCCTACATGCTTGGTTCACGTTTTTTAGCCTATAGTATTGTCATTAGCATGCCCCTATGTGACTTAGTTACTCATGGATATAGAGAGAACAGAAATATTAGATAAAGTAGGCATGCTCAGAAGAGAAATAAACTTAAAATAGCAAGGCAAAACAGGAAACAACAAAGACAAGAAACCGTGAATTAACGAATTGTGCTTTGATTAACCGATTGTTGGGATGAACAAAGGGAAACTTAAAGTGAATAACATAAAGACAGAAAGCAACGAAATGAAATGAACTAACTAATGGAAAACAAAAGACAACAAATGGTAATGGAAATGAAAACTAAAGACAGAAAGCAGGTAAGGTGAGCTTGAACGCCTCGTCGCAAACGCCTCGGCTGAAGGAAGAGAAATGGTAGCTTTGCTTGGATGAATCCAATCAGGAGAGAAGATGTCAGATTGTCGACTCCAACAGCTGAACCTCTCAAACCAACAGACGGAGAAGAAAAACAGGAGAAAAGATGGAGCTGCGAAGAGACTTCTACGCTTTCGGATGATGATGAAACCCTCTACTTTGACCCCCTTTTATAGTAATCTGCAGGTGCGTTTGGGCCAAGGAGAACCATCCATCCTCAACGTCGTACTTCAAAATGGATGGAGGAGAAAGAACGAATCCCTGAAATAACGGAAAATAACAGAAAAAGATCAGTCAACTTACGGATTTCACTTGAAACATTGCGGTTTTAGCAATGTTTCCGCAATGCTGCCGCAATGCGCATTTTTCCTTCTTTTAACTTCGGTTTTCATTCCTTTTCTTTCCTTTTGCACACAAGTCCTAATTTAGCTACCTTCTTCTAATTCACATATATAAGTATAGGTTTAAGCTAAATCCTATCAAAAACACCTAAGAGTGTACATCTTTCTAAGATAAATAAGTCCTAAAAAGGTCACTTTTGGAGACGTAACACAGGCGAAGAGGAAGAATTTCCATCCATTTTCAGAACATAAAAATCAACAGGAAAAATTAATTCATTAACCTGCACTAACACATCTTCAACTATTCCTAAAGGATGCACAGAAGATCTATCAGCAAGTTGAATAACTATTCCTGTTTTCTTCATTTCTTTCAATTTCAGTTTCTGATAAATTGAATAAGGCATAACACTAATGGAGGCTCCTAAATCCAGCATTGCTCTTCTAATATGCATGCCTCCTATCTTACAAGGGAGAGAGAACATACCTGGATCGTCGCATTTAACCGGTAAGTTCTTTGTGATCAAAGCTGAGACGTTCTTACTTACCACGACGCGTTCACTCTCCTTTGTCTTCCTCTGGTTGGTGCATAGTCTTTTTAGGAACTTGGCGTACCTTGGAATTTCCTTCAGGGCATCCAACAGAGGGATATTGATCTCTACCTTCCTGAATGTGTCTAGGAACTCCTCCTCGTAGTTCTCCTTAGGCGGTCTTGCTAACCTGCTAGGAAAAGGGGCCTTAGGCACATAAACTCTAGTACATGTAGGATCGAAATTTACACCTTTCCACCGTGGTTCGGGATTTTCTATCTGTGGCTCGCTGTGGCCATAATCGACTTCCACCGACGGGGTACTCGTGGGAAGATGCTTCCCACTTGTCAAGGTGAAGGCACTCGCGGTTTCAGCTTTTTGCTTTTCCATCCTATTTACCTTCTCGGTCATAAGGGACATTTCTTTACCCAAATTTTGCATCTGAGTTCCAACGTTATCGAGCTTGTCCGAGGTTATTGTAAAGAGAGCTTGAAACATGTCCTCAACAGATCGACCTGAAAAAGACGATTGGACTTTCAGAAAATCATCCTTTAAGGCAAGAACAACATTACTTACCTCAAAAAGCTGAGCCTTAAGCTCATCCACATCCTTCTTCAGGCGAGCCTTCTCCTTGTCTCCATCTCCACTCCGCTCCAAGCTTCTAGCTATGTTAGAAATCAAGGCTCTAGCTTCGGCGGGTGTCTTATCCATGAGCGAGCCTCCACTGGCGGCGTCTATCATCTGCTGCCCTTGGGGAAGCAAACCGTAGTAAAAACTCTGAATGAGGGACTGTTGAGCTATTTGGTGATTGGGACAATCCTCGCATAATCGACCAAACCTCTCCCAGCACTCGAGAACGGTCTCTTCCTTTCCTTGCTCAATTTTGTGTATCCCCCTTCTGAGGGCGGCGACATTGGGAGGCGGAAAATACTTCGCATAAAATGCTCCCTGTAGCTCTTCCCAAGAAGTGATGGACCCAGTCGGTAGGTAATACATCCAATCTCTCGCCTCCTCCTTTAGGGTGAAAGGAAAGACCCTGAGATGGAGTTGATCTGCAGTGATGCCGTCAGTTCTAAATGACGAACACACCATCCGAAATGCCTTGAGGTGTCTGGCGGGATCCTCATCTGTATTACCACAAAAAGAAGGTAATAAGTTAATCAGACCAGCTTTAAGTTCAAAATTACCTGCAGCTACCGGATACATAATACTCGATGAGTTTTGGCCCAGCTGAGATGCTGCAAGCTCTCTCAAGATTCTTTGTTGCTCAAAATTACCCCCGACCTCCATTTCAGCGCTTCTCTTGGATTTTCAAAGAATGACTGCGCTCAGAAACTCAAACAAAAACGGGTAAAATAATACAAAAGAATTAAACTGTACAAACAAAGTAAATTTTTTTTTTTTTTTTTAAAACAAACAAATTAAACTCAATCAAATCAAATTAAACTAATTCCCCGGCAACGGCGCCAATTTTGGTGGGAAGGACTTTTGAATGTCCTACTAAATTCAAGCTGTCGAGGCTTGCCAAAATAAAATTTATAAACCCGAATGCACCGAGCAATTTGCAGCTTAGTGGTAACGGGGTCGATCCACAGGGAATTAAGAAATTTAATTCAACTAAGTCTAATTTGCTAATTCTAAAAGGTGTGTAAAAAGAATGTAAAAATGTGATTGTGATTTGGTTTGGGGGGAAGGGAGCTCCTAGCGTGCAAGGTAACGGAAAATTAAATGACAAGTGCGAAATTAAATGGTCGTGCTTAACTTCGAGTAATGGGATTGATCGCTATGGACGTTCAATTCATCGATACAATTAATTAGCTAATCATGCTCATGCACACAATTCATTTGGCTAATTTCTAACTCAAATGACCCAAAGATATAATTAGATATGTGCAATTCTAATTGTTCTTGGCCAATGATCTATTCAAGGTCGCGACCCCTAAATTAAACATAAGCCAGTAACGGGAACATGGTGACGGTTTAATCCTAAGACTAACCCGATTTCTCTCTCGCCCTAAGCCTAACATGAAAACGTTAACTAATTAAATTCCCCAACTGTCACCTTGGGTTGAATTACTTAGCCATGCTTAAGCCCTTGCTACCTAGCGATTTGGGAAATTATACGTCCCAACCTTTAGCCCTCTATCATGCATAGGAATTAGGGAGTCAACCTAACTAAGCTACACATCCTAGATTTGATGAAGAACAAGCAAGAGATGCAAGAAATACACTAATTAGCTCAACATTTACAAAGGGGCAAATCTCCCCAAACATCCATATTCACAATCCCAAACTCAAAATTAAACACTAACCTTAGTTTAGTCTTCCATAGAGGATGAATAAATCAAACCCCCCATGGAAGAGCCTAGTACCATACAAAAGAGGAGAAGAAGAAGCTCAAAATCGTGCAACAATGGTGTAGACCCGAGAGGAAGAAGATGGAGAAAAGTTAGAATGAATGTTGGGCAAAAATTAGGCCTTTTCACGCTTTCTGTCGTCGGAGCGTCGAGACGCTAGGCAAGCGTCTCGATGCTAAGCAAGTGTCTCGACGCTGTGCCCTAAGTTGGCCGCGCGCGCGCGCGGGCGTCGAGACGCTCGGACAGCGTCTCGACGCTGTCGCGCGTCAATCTGGAAAATCGTCGGGCTGGCGTCGAGACGCTCGGACATTGTCTCGACGCTGGGGCGCGCTCATCCTCGGTAGGCAGTCGGGGGGGCGTCGAGACGCTTGGCCAGCGTCCCGACGCTGCAGCGTCGAGCTAGCGTCCCGACGCTGCTGCTCATGCATGCATGCTCTCGGGTTTGTTGGCCAAAACTTGTCTTTCCAAGGCAATTTTTGCCATTTCTTTGATTCTTCAAGCCCTTTCACTCCCAATGCATCTATGAAGCTCTAAAACGTCGCTTTAAGCCCCGAAACGTGTCTTTGGACTTCTCGAGCTCTCGACCATGAAATCACCTACAAAAAGGCATTTTAATCAATACTTAGCATGGTTCTAGCCAATATTAGGGACATAATAATAGCTCTATTTTGGAGCTATCAACGACTTTGAGTTTCAGACAAACCAATGTAGCAGACGGGTTGTCTTACAACCCTCCCAGTGCATTAAGTCTTTCTCAACTTTTGAGAAGAACCAGCCTGATAAACAACTTTTGTTGATCTGATTGTAACTTTCTTGGAATTTGTTAGTCTTAACACAAACAAGTTGTTTTCTAGATTTGCAGATCAAATTTATACACCTCTTTTGCTAATGACAACATCATTAAAAACAAAAGATACTATATACAAGTTTTCAAGTAAACATAAAATAGAGATAATGTTCCTATTACAATTAGGATCCATCTGTACATTTTCAAGTAAAATGTTACAATCTCTATACAACAACTTATTAACACTCCTACTGCAACAATTGAGCCAACCTCTTCAAAAGTATGTTATCTCCTGTCGAGAAATGGTTGTCAGGAACTAGCTTCCTGAAAAGAAGAATAAGCATGGTTAGTGGGTCCTTAATCAAGTATCCAGGTATGACAATCATATTCAACGAAACTTGTTTCGACAATCAATAAATCATATTTACCTTGTCTTTCTTTCTCTGCCTATTTCTCTGCGAGGTACTTCGGGCAGTTGCGCTTCCAATGCCCATCTACACCACTATGAAAATATTTTCCTTTGTCTGTAGATTTTACCTTGGTCACAGTAGGGGCTTTACCCTTCCTTTTACCTCTCTTCTTCTTTTGAATACTTTTATTAAGAGAAAAAGTAGGTTCAGACTTATTCCCTAAAGCAGACCCCCTTTGGAATTTCTTTGAAGTGACAACATTTGCCTCCTTCTCTTTTCCTTTGGAGGTGTGCAGAGACTGATAAGTATGTAGCTCGTTGAGAAGAGAGGTCAAGTTATATTCTATCTTGTTCTTACCATATTGCTTCTGAACTGTAGGAAACTCTTCGGAAGAGATTCCATAGATAAATGTAACTTGACTTTTCTCATCAATTGAAGCTTCGTTTACTTCCGCCACATTTAAGTGGACCATCATGTTAAGGACATGTTCCCTCCTCCATGCGAGAGTTGTAAATGAACTTGAGGGCTTCATGACGAAGTGATGAGGACGACTGTCCAAACATCGCTTGTAATGAAGACATGATTTCCTTAGAGGAAACCATAACCTCATGCTTCTTAGACAAGACATCTGATATGCTTGCTAAGATATAGACTCGGGCTTTATCATTAGCCCTTGTCCATCTATCATATGCTTCTCGAACTATTCAAGTTGCATTCGAGCCAGGAAGGAGAGGACAATCTTCCGTTATGACAAACCTTAGGTCATCAAGAACGAGAATCGTATTCAAGTTTGATTTTCAGGTTGCATAATTCTCGCCGGTTAACTTGTCGGGAGCTAAAAGATAAACGAAAGAGCTCGACATGCTGAAAATGAATGTAAATCTATTAGTGAAACGGTTTTAACCTATTTAAACCAATCAAGAGATTTAGCAGCAAATAAAGTACCCTAACTCTTTATTGACTCACAACGATACTTTAGTGAGTCAGAATGGTCGCTACCGTAGGGCAGTCGAGCACTCTTTCACTAAATCAAGACATTCTTGACTAAATGCTAATACCAGAATAACTCATATTCCTATAGCATCTTAGTTATCATTTTCGGTCAAGATTTACTAACTCCTTAGCAAATCTCGTAAGTGTGACCCTCCATTTTTAGAATTCATAGGACGGCCCCAACAGTGCAACCGTGGGGAATGTCAGTGTTGGGAATAGCCCTATGTTTCTTTATCCATAAATGGTGATCGAGATGTTCCGACTCCCATGAAACGGCACTCCGAAGGGCGGTGCCACTAAGAGCAAGCAGCAGGCGGAACATGAGAATCTCACGGTTCAACCCAATGGAGGAGACCGCAATATGTACTGACGTACTTCCTTCTCCCACTTACTATAAATACTTTCTCCATTCACCTTGCTTTTGAAAGATGCAAATACTATCCGAAGGGGGATGCCCTATTGACATCACGAGGCCGAGCATAATTCTCACTTTGTGAACTTCACGGAGAGCGTAGGAGGAAAGGGATATAGCATATATTCCTTCTCAACACCTCTACTAAGTATTTTAGACGGAAGGGTAAAACTCAAGTTTTATCCGGCTAAGAAAATAAAACCTTAAATCTAGGCAAACTTTTTACCTAAGTTGTCTAGGTTATAAACAAATTATTAACCTAACATGTTGCATGCTCAGTGTGTATGTAATTTAAAGGTGTAAGGAGCACTCAGATCATGCAAGTATACATGGTCTGCAGCAAGTGATAAGTATAATTTAATTCGTTTTCCCACAGAGATTAAGTTTAGTGACTAGCGATTTGGTGTGTTAGATTAGATAAGGTAACTTAAATTGGATAGATTTTGGGTTGAGGGACGAAAGTATAAAAGATGCAAGAAGAATGTAAACATAAATGCAAAGCAAGAAAAGAGGTAAAGTTATAATGTGGAAAAGTAGGATTGCGGATCTCGCAATCTTTTCGCAATGGATTAAAAGCTACTGAAAAAGACTAAGGCAAAGGCAGAAATGGTTATTGCGGCTCTCGCAATAATCTCGCAATAAATTCGCAACGATTTAAAAACTAAAGTGAGATAGCAAGGTCGACTTAAGAGTCCTCTATAGACATTTAACTATGATCATTCAACAGCAAATTAACATTTCATGCATCGTTTTAACTAGGTCTCATGCATCTTTCGATTACATGCATTAGATCTTGAGTTTACTCATATCCAAGTAAGACTTAAGAACCTATTTATACACACATACTAACAAACGTGCTAGGAGAATGCCTATTCCTAGGCCATTCTCTGGTTACCATAAAAGGCTAACATGAATGGATGACTCTGAATTCTTACTCCTTCCAGAGGTTAGGAATTCTTTAGACAAAACGGATGGCCAGTCGAAATTGCCCATGGGATGAAGATCACATACATTCAATGCATTCATGCTACTTTACATGCTGAATTCACATACTTCTAGCCTACAGATTCATCCGTGGCAGACCTCTATTGAGTTAGTTACTCATGGTTTTCGAAGAACTAAAGGAAATGAATTGATTAAACATAGAATGGAGAACTCAGTAAAACTAATTGATTAAGAAATGATAAGATGAAGAACTTAACAAAACTAATTGATTACTCTTAAAAAGGCAAAGTACATAACAATTCGTAAAGCAAGCGTGCAAAGGTCCGAAAGCAATGAACAACGTAGACAGTAGTAAATGATTCAGAACAGTATGTCAAATAGACAGCAAGTAGTTTAGAAAGCAGTAAAGAAAGTAGTAAGATGTGTAAGGCTCCTCCAAGTCGCAAGACGCCTCGGATGAAGGGGAAGATTAGCTTATCTTGGGGATAATTTCAATCAGAAGAGAAGAGGGATGTTCTCTTCTTCCTCTCGAATTATCGACGCCAAGGGCTTGTTTCTTCGATCCAACAAACGGGGGAAAAGTTTTGTCTCCAGGTTTCTTCACGATCGGGCACTCCTCACTTCCAGATTGATTGTGTTTTCCATCGTCATTCGGCTCCTTTTATAGCCTCTACAGGTACCTTCAGTTGCGGATCTCCATCCATTCTGGAGTAACAACCTCCCACGCGGCAGCAGTAGAGAAGTTAGGCGGCTGGAAAATCGCAACAACGAAGACTAACGGCTGAAAAAATGCAGCAGAAAAGACTGGCGTTGCAGTTTTATTGCGAGGGTCGCAATATTTCCGCAATGCACCTGCAATGTACAATTTAGCTCGTTTTTCACCATTTTGCATCCTCTTTCGTTCCTTTTCCAAATAAGCCTTCAATTAGCATCATTTCTCAAATTCTCACTTTTAAGCACACATTAAGCTAACTTCTAACAAGAACTTCCATGATTTTTAAGTAATTAAGGCCCTAAATAATGCACTGTCGGAGAGGTAACACACCCTCAAACTTGAGTTATTGCTAGTCCTCGAGCAATATAAAGGCTTAGTTTCTCTCTAATTAGCTGTTAACTCTTGTCTTTTAAACTCTACCTAACTGATTTGCTGACTTCCCTAGGTTTACTGTCAAAGGCATTGTTGTGCTGTGACACTCTCCTAGGCTAAAACTAACTTCATATTTTGTCTATAATGATTTATCTTGCCTTTAAAACCTTCTGTTTTTACTAACTTCCTGTCTTTTGGTTTATCTGCCTATATCATTGAGCACATTGTGCAGACATCCCTAAGCCTTCAAACTCTCCCTAGTTTTAACTCAGACTCAGTACATGCTTCTAAGGTTTTTATTTTTGAACTACCTAGGAATCCTTAGAGTCATACCAGTCTTAGAACAACACAAGTATCAGAGTACAGTCCATAGAACAGACTAAGCCCTGGCATCACTATTTGGATAGACACTCATCTCCCTCGACACGCCTTCTAGTTACAGCCCTGTGCTTAGCTAACTAAGGATCAGAGTTCATTACATAGGACATCTAAGCACCCAAGGCTGCAACTTTCTTGGCATACATTATCCTTCTTTGTTTTCCATTTTTTTTCTTTCTTTGCACCTCTTTCTTTCCCTTAGGTATGCATTTTGATGCAGTGCCCCTTGTGGGTTACACAAGTGGCCCTGATTACTCAGCACTTTTAAAGAAAAGACAATGCTTCTTTTTCATTTTTTTTTTTATTCTCTTTTTTTCAAAGAAGGATGATATATATCTTACTAAGGGAGAGAGGAGTGTTCCTAGGACTAGAGGCTGCCTCCCCCAAATTTGAACTTCTCATTGTCCCCAATGAGAGTCTGAGGTGGCACACCCCCAAACTTATCTTAGAAGCATCTAGTCTAAGTAAAAACCAGACAGAATTTAAAACTCCTAGGGATAGAATGGCCCTCACAGTTCAGATAACTCATCAGCAGAAATTTACTAAAATCAAAATGGTAAGGTCTAACAGAAACACATGCTCAACATTTTATGAAGCTAACTAAACCTAACAAGAGTGTACTCGACACTCATCCAGCATGCTCAATAGACAGGCTACCTATGGACATCAGTAATGCAGTCAAATAGTGAGAATTAAAGACAGACAGGCCAGCAGAAAGTCGTATAACAGCATGCTTTAATGAACAAAACATTGCGGTGTCCGCAAAGAAATCGCAATGATACTAACAGGGCAGATTGTACCAAGAGTCTGATTGTGCATGTGTGTCTTCGGCTATCCATGATCACATTAGTTTGTATGACAAGCTTTAGGATAAAAGATAAATCGGACAATCCGTTTAGACTATCCAAATTGTTTGTCTGTCTCATCATTTACCGCATTGTTACTGTCTAGTTAATATGGAACGGTCTTGCCTGGTTAATTATACATTATGTTTAATTGTGGTTTTCAGTCATAATTAATATCTTATCTTAGGTTGCTTGTTATGGGTTCGGGCAAGCAAGTTGTATGCTTAGGGTAACTAGCTAAGTTCTTTAGAATTCCAATGATCTGAACTGCATCAAGATCAATCACATTCCTTTAAATTAGAAGCACCATTTATTTGTTAATTTTTTTTAGGTTTATTTTCCTCCCTTTATTTTTGGTTAGTTTAATTTCCTTTAGTTTGCATGTTATTAAGTAGTTTTACACCAACTAATCCTCCTTTGTTCTCTTTTGCTTTTATTATTGCAATTAGAATTAAAATAGGAGAACCTATTATCGGTTTCCTAAGATCGACTTGGTTACCAATGTTCTACAAGTTAGAACAGATATCAGTTTATAAATATTAATTTGGCAGGCCTCGAGAACCTGTTCACCAAGTACCGACCCCTCAGCTCGACGAGCGCCTCATTGGACAGGCCAGAGGGATCCACAACAAGCGAGTGCGACGACCCGACAGTCTCGCCTCGACTAGTGTTGGGAGGGCAGCACTCTCGAGCCTTCGAAAAAAAATGAAAGAAAAAAATGAAGAGGTAAGACAGGTAACCCTTGAGGTCTTTTGTGGCGTTTTACACTAACTATTGTATTTGTTATTTCTTGTAATGATATCATGTATTTCATGTACACTTTATCTCATGGGATGTTATGTTGGGTGAAGTCGTGCACCATTGATTGATCCAATTATCTTTTGATGGGGTTCGATCTCTCAGCATGAGCCCACATATGCACCACCACGAGTTGGTACAGTTTTCTTATGTGAGTTAATTGTCCACACGAACATAAAGGAAAATGTGTTAGATTTATTGGACAAATATATATATAAAATGTGTTTGGGCTATTTTTATTTGGAACTCAATAAAAATAAGGTGATCATTAAGCATTTATTATTTTTATTGAGTAAGTTACATAATTAATATAATTAATGGTATGGAAGTTATGTGTAGAAACCGTCAAATTTATTTATTATTTATGATGGTTAAATAATAAATAAATAACAAATATATAAAGGGTTGTGGTTCCCCGATTCATAAGTGATAAGTTTCCATTCTCATTAACCTCCATCGTTAGAGAGAATAAGGGAGAAAACAGCTTGTAGAATTGGAAGAGCAAACCCAATTCAAAGATCTTCTTCATCATGAATCCAGGTACGCTTCCGCTTATTTAATCAACTCATGAACATAGAGATTCATGTATTAGGTTTGTGATTCATGCATGTTAGATATTATCAATCTATAGGATTATAGATTAAGGCCTAAAAGAAATCTAACAAGTTAGAATCATGAATTAGGAATAAAGAAACCCTACAATTGGTATCAGAGCCGATCTCTATGTTAATTTGTTGATATTAAGATTAAGATTTTCATGATATAAGATTATGATTAAGATTAAGATTTTTATAATCGTATAAGATTTTCTTGATATTAAGATTAAGATTTTCATGATATAAGATTATGATTAAGATTAAGATTTTTATAATCGTATAAGATTTTCATGATATTGAGATTAAGATATACAGAAAAATATTAAAAGTTTTAGGGTTTGCTTGAGTTTTTCTAGATAATTATCGTAAATAAAATAATTAAGAACTTAAGGAATTAAGAATTTAATTAATAAATTCAATAAAGTTTTTTTTTTGAGATTTAAGGAGTTTATTATTTTAAACCAATCAATTGAAACAACATATTAATTACCAAAGTAATTTATCTTGTGAATGTTGATTCGGTATGGATTTTAAATGATAAGTACGTCTGTAATTCATGCGGATATTATATCGGTCCAAAGAAAGATTAATATTGTCGGGCCGAATTACAGAAGTACCTGTGATGATAAATATGTGACAATTATTCGGTTCCATGTGAACAATAATTCAATCCAAAGATAGAATTATTGTTTGACAGGATTTATTGTCAGTATTTGATCATTGCACAAAAATATCACTTACAAGTTAATATTTCTGTCCAAAGACTAAATATTAATGTTGTGCTAGATATTTTTTTTTTTTATGATGGAAAAATCTCAATGTGAATTTATTAATCAAGATGTAAAAATGTGTTCATAGTATTCTTTTGTTTTAATTCCAGTTAATGCTTCCGCATCTACAATATCTGCCAATATCAATTCTATTCCTATACTGAATGGAAATAACTTTAAAGATTGGAAAGAAAATGTTTTGATTATCCTCGGGTGTATGGATCTAGACCTTGCGCTTCAGATTGATTGACCCACTATTACGGATCAAGGTACCCTTGTTGAAAAACAGGACCTTGAAAAATGGGAAAGATCAAATCGCATGTGTCTAATGATCATTAAGCGAGGAATTCCAGAAACATTTAGGGGTGATATCTCTGAAGTCACTAATGCTAAGGAATTCATTGAGGAAATTGAGAAACATTTTGCAAAAAACGATAAGGCTGAAACAAGCACGCTTCTTGCGAGCTTGACCTCAATGAAGTATAAGGGAAAAGGAAACATAAGGGAGTACATAATGGAAATGTCTCACCTTGCTTCAAAACTAAAAGCACTAAAGTTAGAGCTTTCTGATGAACTGCTCGTGCATTTGGTTTTGATCTCTCTTCCTGCACAATTTAATCAGTTTAAGGTCAGCTATAACTGTCAGAAGGAGAAATAGACTCTTAATGAGCTCATTTCATACTGTGTGCAAGAAGAAGAGAGATTGAAGCAAGATCGGACTGAAAGTGCTCATTTGGCTTCAGGAAGTAATTTCAGAGATAAAAGGAATAAAAGGAAAAACCCTAAAGAAGCTGCAGGTGGTCCCGTGCAAAAGAAACAACAAACTAAAGAAAATGAGGAATTTAGTTGTTTCTTTTGTCGGCAATCCACACACTTGAAGAGGGATTGTACCAAATATCACGCATGGCGTGCAAAGAAAGGTGAATCTCTTACTTTAGTTTGCTCTGAGGTTAATTTAACTTCAGTACCGAGTCACACTTGGTGGGTAGATTCTGGTGCTACTACTCACATTAGTGTTTCTATGCAGGGTTGCCTGAGCTGCCGAAAGCCAAGTGATGATGAAAGATTCATTTTTGTGGGCGATGGCAAATCAGTTGAAGTCGAGGCTATTGGGAATTTTAGATTATTATTAAGAACTGGTTTTTATTTGGATTTGAAAGACACTTTTGTTGTACCGTCTTTTAGACGGAATTTGGTTTCTATTTCTGTTTTGGACAAATTTGGTTATTGTTGTTCATTTGGAAATTGTCAGTTTAGTCTTTCTTTAAATTCAAGTATTATTGCAACTGATTCTTTGTCGGTTTATGATAATCTATATTTCCTTGATACAATTGCCTCATATAATGAAACCTTGCATACAAGTACTCGCGGTACTAAAAGAAAATTAACAAATGAAAATTCTGCATCAATTTGGCACAAGCGTTTAGGTCATATATCTAAACACAGAATTGAAAGGCTTGTAAGTGATGGAATTCTTGATTCTCTTGATTTTTCCAATTTTGAGGTTTGTATTGGATGTATTAAGGGAAATCAAACAAATGTAAAGAAATTGGGTGTCAACAGAACTACAGACGTCTTAGAACTCATTCATACTGATATTTGTGGGCCATTCCCTACGGCTTCTTGGAATGGTCAACGATATTTTATTTTGTTCATAGACGATTATTCAAGATATGGCTACCTTTATCTCATTAGTGAGAAGTCCCAAGCACTGGACGTGTTTAAGGCATACAAAGCTGAAGTAGAAAATCAGCTTGGTAAAAGAATTAAAGCTGTCAGATCTGACCGTGGTGGTGAATACTATGGTCGATATGATGGATCAGGAGAACAACGTCCAGGACCATTTGCTAAATTCCTAGAGGAATGTGGAATTGTACCTCAATACACTATGCCAGGTTCTCCTCGCATGAATGGTGTATCTGAGAGACGAAACAGAACTCTTAAAGATATGGTAAGAAGCATGATTTCTCATTCTACTTTACCGGAATCTCTCTGGGGAGAAGCAATAAAGACTGCAGCATATATTCTTAATAGAGTTCCAACTAAAGCAACAACTAAAACTCCTTATGAGCTTTGGACCGGTAAAAAGCCAGTCCTAAAGCATTTTCATATTTGGGGATGTCCAGCAGAGGCAAGACCTTATAAGCCTAATGAAAAGAAATTGGACTCCAAAACAGTTAGTTGTTACTTTATTGGATATTCTGAGAAATCAAGGGGTTATAAGTTTTTTGTTCCCACGAACAGAACTATTTTTGAGACGGGAAATGCGGTGTTCTTTGAGGATATTGAGTTTGAGGGGAGAAATACTAAGGAAATTGTATTTGAAGAGGTTCAAATTCCTACAATTGCTACTGATGATAATCATGAATTTATTTATGATATTAATCAAGAAGCAATTCCAGAACTTCAAGACAATAATACAAATCTTCCCATTGAAAATGAGGTAAACATTCCTGAAGAACAAACTCAACAACCTCAAGAACAAATGCCATTACGGAGATCCACGAGAGAAAGGAGAAATGCTATTTCGGATGACTATATTGTATTTCTCCAAGAACATGAGGATAGCGTTGAAATGATGGAAGATGATCGTATCAACTTACATCAAGCAATGCATAGTTCTAATTCTCATAAATGGATTATTGCCATGAATGAAGAAATTAAGTCTATGGAAGACAGTGACGTTTGGGATCTAGTCTCATTACCTGAAGGTGCGAAACCTATTGGTTGTAAATGGATATTTAAAACCAAAAGGGATTCAAAGGGTGATGTAGAAAGATATAAGGCACGTCTTGTTGCAAAGGGTTTCACTCAGAGGGAAGGTATTGATTTTACAGAAACCTTTTCCCCTGTTTCGACAAATGACTCTTTTAGGACGATCATGGCATTAGTGGCGCATTTTGATCTTGAGCTACACCAAATGGATGTTAAGACTGCGTTTCTAAATGGCAACATTGATGAAACAATTTTTATGAATCAACCAGAAAATTTTGTGGTGGGAGATCCAAACAAAATGGTTTGTAAACTAAAGAAATCCATATATGGTCTCAAGCAAGCTTCTCGTCAATGGTATCACAAATTTCATGAAATTATTATCTCATTATTTGGTTTTGAGAGTAATTTAATTGATGATTGTGTATACCACAAATTCAGTGGGAGCAGACATATTTTTCTGATTTTATATGTTGATGATATATTGCTCGCTAGCAATGATACAGGCTTACTGCATGAAACTAAAAGATTTCTTTCAACTAAGTTTGAAATGAAAGATCTTGGTGAGGCCTCTTTTGTATTAGGAATTCAGATACATCGAGATCGTTCTCGAGGTATACTTGGATTATCACAAAAGAGTTACATTGAAAATGTACTAAAAAGATATGGCATGCAGGATTGTAAATCAGGAAATACCCCCGTTGTTAAAGGAGACAAATTTTGTCTTCAACAATGTCCTAAGAATGATCTTGAAGTTAAAGAAATGCAGAAAATTCCTTATGCATCTGCAGTAGGAAGTTTGATGTATGCACAAGTATGTACTCGACCAGATTTGGCATACATTGTCGGAATGTTGGGCAGATATCTGAGTAACCCTGGTATGGATCATTGGGTAGCTGTCAAGCGGGTTATGCCTTATTTGAAAACAACTAAAGACTACATGCTCACATATAAGAAATCGGACCAACTAGAGATCGTTGGATATTCGGATTCAGATTTTGCTGGATGCCAAGACAGTCGGAGATCCACTTCAGGTTATATCTTTATGCTTGCTGGAGGAGCAATCTCATGGAAAAGTGTTAAACAAACACTCATTGCTTCTTCCACTATGGCCGCTGAATTTATAGCATGTCATGAGGCATCCAATCATGGAATGTGGCTGCGGAATTTTGTCACTGGGCTAAAGATTGTGAAAGGAATTGAAAGACCACTAAAGTTATTCTGTGACAATAAATCAGCAGTCATGTATTCGAACAACAATAGGAGTTCAACTAAATCAAAGCACATTGACATCAAGTTCCTAGTTGTTAAAGAAAGAGTTCAGAGTGGTCATTTATATATAGAACATATTGGTACAAACTCTATGATTGCGGATCCGTTAACTAAGGGACTACCACCCAAGGTTTTTTTTGGAGCATACTGCTCAAATGGGTGTTATGTTATTTGAAGATATTCAGATTTAGTGGGAGTTTGTTTCTATATATATGTATGTTATACAGACTTATTGATTACTGCAGTTTATGGATAATAAAGAATTTTGTTACACTCTGTTTATGGAAAATTTTGATCTCATTAGAGACCAGTTAGAAGTTGACATGATGGATCACATTGGATGTCATTTCTATGCTACACATCCGTACTATGATCTATGTCATTTAATTATATTGATATTCGTGATCATTGATGGGTTGAATTACGAACTAATGTAATTAAACCGCTTTGGTTCAATGTTGATATGATTAATGGACGAGATTGATTTGGAGTAACTTTAAATTATGATAGCCACATTATTTGCGCATAAAGATGAACACATGTAATTATATATATTGTCCAAGTGGGAGATTGTTAGATTTATTGGACAAATATATATATAAAATGTGTTTGGGCTATTTTTTATTTGGAACTCAATAAAAATAAGGTGATCATTAAGCATTTATTATTTTTATTGAGTAAGTTACATAATTAATATAATTAATGGTATGGAAGTTATGTGTAGAAACCGTCAAATTTATTTATTATTTATGATGGTTAAATAATAAATAAATAACAAATATATAAAGGGGTGTGGTTCCCCGATTCATAAGTGATAAATTTTCATTCTCATTAACCTCCATCGTTAGAGAGAATAAGGGAGAAAACCGCTTGTAGAATTGGAAGAGCAAACCCAATTCAAAGATCTTCTTCATCATGAATCCAGGTACGCTTCCGCTTATTTAATCAACTCATGAACATAGAGATTCATGTATTAGGTTTGTGATTCATGCATGTTAGATATTATCAATCTATAGGATTATAGATTAAGGCCTAAAAGAAATCTAACAAGTTAGAATCATGAACTAGGAATAAAGAAACCCTACAAAATGTTCTTGACAGATAACAGTTATAGGTCCCACATTTTTAAGTATCAGGATTCATGATATGTGTGTTTGCATGACTCACCCCAATAACAGGGTTACTTGTTGGGTATTTTCAATACTCAACCTTTTTTTAGTTACAGGCAAAATCATACAAAGTGAGTGAAGAGATTTTTTATTGGTTTTGTTATGGGGTCAATGTTAGCATGGGTTCTGCATCAATGAAATCTTATGTTTTAAATTTCATTTGGTTTAACACTTGATTATATTTTACATTTTATAATGTTTTCATGGGATCTCAATTTCTTTTTGAAAAAAGGTTTTAATTATTTTACAAGAATTTATCTCTTTCCCGCTTTTCTCAAGAATATACAAAAGTAGTCATTAGCATGCATGTAGTAACGTTCGTCTAAGTCTAAAAAAGTTTTGTCCTTACATTATTAATGTTGATATAAGATATAAATTTTAATAATTAGAAGATTTCTTTTATTTTAAAAGGCTGACACATAATTAGAAGATTTCTTTTATTCATTAATTTAAATTTTATTTTTTTTTTATCAATTTTTTATGATTTTTGTATATAGTTTATCCTCAGATATTCATTGACATCGACATTTTATTAATAATTTTATCAACATTTTCGTAAAATTGAGATCTTAATATTTTGGTTCACAAAAACATTTAAAACTTTGGTAATATCTTATAAATACGAGGAGGAGGAGGAAAAAACCTACATATTGCGCAGCTACCTAGTTTTTTTTTTTTTTTTTTAAATTGTAATGAATTTTTGAGATGATTATTGATAACTTATTTATAGAGTGTTGTACATAGATTGTCTTCTAATAAATGGATTAATTAAATTAAATACGAAAAAAAATGGTTAGAGAAAGAAACACAAATGAAAGAGTGTTCTATTCCAAAGATTTAGAGAGGCTTCTTTGCTTATTTCTCTTAGGTGTATAGAAATTTTCTAAATGAATGATTAACTCTCTATTTATAAAGTTTCGGTACATAGTAGACTTAGGACCAATGTCCAATCATCTAGATTTGGGCTTTATAAGTTTTCGAGCCTAATCATTTGGACTTTGGGTCAAATTGTTATTTAAAGGAAATTTAAGAGGAATGTCTACAAATAATTAGGCATAATGAAAAATGTCTAAATACGTGGATGGTTTGCTTTACATGTGTAGAGTTTTTTTAGGAAGAAGATTGTTTTAGTTGGTTCCCATTATACCCCTTATAGGATTTCTTATTTTAAAAATTAATTAGTTTTGAAATTAATTTATTGGATTTTAAAATTTAATTAGTTTTGAAATTAATTAATTTTTGTTTGGTGAGGTGGATGATTTTCCGTTTAAAAAAACTTTGTTATTTTTTCCGTTAAGTAATTTATGTCGTTGTGTATCTCCATGTGTTCCCTCTGATATTATCAATCTCTCCTAGTTCGTAGGGTGAGCGGTGTTTTTTTGGTTGTTCCCTATTCTTAGGATAAGCTTTAAGATTACAAGGTGTTAGTAATTAAGGTGTGTCCAAACGTATACACTGACCGAATGTGTGTGCGGCGATGTCGTTGTATATCTTCACGGGTGTGTCAAAAACCAACGAAACGTGTATCAAATTTAAAATTTATTGTATCGTGTAGCGTAAGTTTCAATTAGTAAATAACATTAAAATATAAATATAAATAGCAAAATTTAATATAAATAGCAAAATTTATCTTAGATAATTATATATTCAAACATTAAATAACTTCAAAATGAAAAGATTACATAATTTAAAGGTTTAAAATAGTTTAGAAAATACGATATCAACTCTAACAAATGGAAGATATTAAAATTTAAATACATTTAATTAATTAAATAGGGTATAATTAGAAGAGTAGATATTTTAAAATCTAAATAATTAAATAATATAAATTTTAATAAAATCACTATATAAAAGGATATTCATTGATTCATATTTTTTTTTACAAAATATTTAATTAATTAAATAGTAGAATTAGAAAAGTAAATATTTTAAAATTTAAATAACTAAATAAAATAATAATATTATTAATATTTAGTGGAATGAAATCCCTATATAATAACCGATTTGAGTTGATTTAGATTTTTTTCGTTAGTTTAGTTAGGGTTCATCTTCAACCTCACGTATCTCTATCATCTGCAGATCGTTTTCTTTTATTTTCTGTTGTCGTTTCGTCACGCAATAGATTCTCCAATTTTTCGTCACGCAATAGCTCAATCGAAGCTTTCTCCGACTACTAACACGGTATTTTTGTTTTTTTTTTTTGGATTTATTGAGTTTTTTAATCATACGTTTTCTTTTTGATTTGTTACGATTTGTCCGATTCAAAAGTTGTGGGGTTAATATTGCATTGTATACGGTTCAATGGAGGAATGAAGCAACTCATCGGGGAAGGGTATACAGTGGTTGTCAATCTGCCATTCGGAGCGACTCATGCATACCATCCATCTGTTGTAAGTGGTTGGTCAATCATATGGTTTCCTTTTATTACTATGTGTACAACCATGTATACACCTGACGTGACGTGGTGAATTTTTTTGCAGCTTCATCAATTCCTTAGGTATACAGAGCTGAAATTCATCCCTTCCTTAGGTATACACAACCGAAATTCATCACTTCCTCAGATATACAGAGCCGAAATTCATCACTCAGGTATACAGAACCGAAATTCATCACTTTCTCAAGTATACAGAGCGTATACAGAGCCGAAATTCATCACTTTCTGAAGTATACAGAGCGTATACAGAGCCGAAATTCCTCAGTATACAGAGCCAAAATTCTTCAGATATACAGAGCCGAAATTCATCAGGTATACAAAGCCCAAATTCATCACGTATACAGAGCAAGCCCAAATTCATCACGTATACAGAGTGTATACAAAGCCGAAATTCCTCAACTATACAAAGCCGAAATTCCTCAAGTATACAGAGCCAAAATTCCTCAGGTATACAGAGCCGAAATTCATCACTTCCTCAGGTATACAAAGCCTTCTGTTAAAATTTTGGGTCCTGGGAGTATAACCATGTAACTCTCATGGGATAAATGTCAATTATTTCCCTTTTTAACGTCGTTTTAACTCCCCATCCATAACTTCCCCTCCCTCCTCCCAACAATTTACATTTTTGCAGCCTATTTTTATTTTCAAAATTATTGAAAATGGTAGAAGGGTAGGCTTGTTCAATTGTGTTTAGGTTGCCCTACTAAATATAGGTTTAGACATTATTCAAAAGAAAAAAGCTCTTAGACATTTTTCATGTTGGCTTTCTAGTTTGTAGAAATTCTTCTGGTTACCTCTTATTTAAATAGTTTTTGGACTCATTTGATCTCTTGAACTTGCAATACTACCCAATTTGATCGGTTAGGTTTATCAGATCAAACGATCATGATGAAGACACGTGTGATTAGTGGAGAATTGCTAATTATCCTGATGAAGACACGTGTGATTAGTGGAGAATTGCTAATTTTGTCTTTAAATTTAATTTGGGACATATGTCAATTTAAGATTCGTTCCAAAGGTAAGTTTGTCATCAATTTGTGAATAATGACGTGCCACCTACTAGTTGGCCAAAATTTCTCCATCAACCATGAGAAGAAAAAAAAAACCTATATATAGGATAGCACCTACGTCTTAACACGAGGTCTTTTTTTTTTTTTTTAATTAGTTCAACATTTGCAATGGTGGGATGGAATCATCAATCTTTGAGCTTTGAAAAAAAATAATGAATTTTTTAGATGATAATTGATTTCCTATTTATTGATTGTCTATGGATTGCACTTCCTAATAAATTTATTAATTAAATAAAATATGAAAAAAAAATAGAGAAAGAAACACAATAATACAATAATGTAGGAGAGGGAATAAGAACACGTGATCCAACAGTGAAATGATAAGCAAAAATGAAAAATGGAGGAATAATATTGATAAAAGAAGGCAAAAAAAAAAAAAAATGTAGAGAAAAAGGGTTAGTAAATTTAAAGCATATTATTATGACGTGAAGATGGCGTAAGCGTGTCTGAAGGCAACGTACTTGTCACAACTTGTCTCTACTTTTACACTTAAATCCAAAAGAAAACTTCACAGAAAGAAAGGCCCACACGTGACCTGTGACCCCATACCACGTGTCCTCTTACCTTATCAATATCAAAACTCACATGCATCACAAAAACATCCCTGCCACATATTCACATGTTCATTTTTTTTTCTTTTTTTTTTTTATAATTTTTTTTTATAATCTTTAAACCCTAGAATTCCATGCATATAGAGGTCAAATTATACTGTCAAATATATACTAGAATTGGGATGGTGGGGATAACCTAACAAACAATGAAATTTATTGCATCAATGAACCATTATTGGAGAATGTTTGTTAAATAATAATATTTTAAAGGTAAGTTTGTTGTTGTGTTTTGTTTAATAAGCTATTTAACTTAATGGGTTTTTTTTAAATTTAAATACCCTTGATTGGACAAAATATCAAAAGTCTATGAAGGTATTAGAAAATTCTAAAAGTTCAAGAATTTTTTTTTATTATTATTAAGTTAAAATATTGAAAGTTTATAAACGTACGTATTAAAAAAATTTAAAAGTTAAAGAATTTATTGAATACAATTTTAAATATATTTTTAAGGACGAAATTTATAAATGAATCTAAAGGCATCTTTTGAAAAAGTATTTTATGTATTATAAGTACTTTATTCCAAATAAAATAAAATAAGTTAACGAGTTGTTTTAATGTTTAGTTCTACACTCTTAAAGAGGAGAAATAATGATTTTAGTGAAAATAATTTGTTGAGTGATATATAAAAGAGACACTTGATTTTACACTTTTAAATGTGATTTTCATGCAATTGAAATTGATTTAGAAGGATTATGTTTGATATCATAAGGTTTTCTCTTAAAATCAATGACAAAGAGAGGAGTATAACTCATGTATGTTATAGTGTGAGGGAGATCCCTTCATTTTTTTAATGTGGGATCTTCAACAGATTAAAAGGTATGTATGAGAGTGATTTTAACTATTTCAAAATCACTCCAAACACATATACTTTCTTTTTCTTAAAGTATTTCATATTCCTTCTTGCTTCCGAGCATGAAAAGTTTCTAAATGATAGTTGAAGAGTGCTTTTACTCATGGTAAAAGAAAATACTTTGTCATAGTAAAAGTATTTTTAGGCAGGGTTTTTAGGGTTTCCAAAAAAAAATAGTCATGTATCACTCTTTCCAAAACAGTCCATGTTACTTTTAAAACATTGGAATTTAAGTGTAAAATACTCTTGATTAGGAGAGGAAAAAAGTAGTTTTTTGGCTTGGCAAAAACAACTCCCAAAACACAGCTAGCAACAATAAAATTGATTTCTCCCTAAATGTTGGATGTCTTTTGCTTTGTTTAAAACAATAGAATGTCCTAGTTTGAATCTAAGAACAAATAAAAGAAAGCCCTTTGGAACATCTGTGTTTTTTACCATCATAGAGCCAAAGGGAAAAAAGTGGGAGGAAAATCAACACTCCCAAAAAAAATAGACATATATATAAAAAAAAAAAAAAAAAAAAAAAGGTGAAAAGACAGAGACATGTCTTAGGAGGAGGCAAAGGTACATAGAAGGAAATTAGGTTTTGTCTTTTACGTTGTCCATATCAAAGTGAGAAAAAGGATTCCATAAAGCAAATTTAAAAGTGAAGAATTGAAGAATTGAAGAAGATGAAAGAAGAAGAAGCATATAAAGTTGGTGAAGAAGAAGATTTTGTTGTGAGGTTGAATCGATCTCTTGTCACTCAACCTCATGACATTGAGAATCATTCCAAATAGCAAAAGGTTAATTGGCTAACTTTACAAATAAAAACATGACCCACTTAAATAATTTCTTTATATTCTTTTCTTTTCTTTTCTCCCCCTAGATTTCTATATATAATATATGCTTTTACTTTCATATATCGTTGATTAACAACTTTGTTTTCCTTATAAAACCAATTTCGAATATTGGGTGGGGTACCTATGGTTTCTATCCTTTCATGTATCTCTTTCTCTAAAAGTTTCGTGAGTGTTTGAGCAAACTTACGCGTCCCTAATCTCACGAGATAGACCGTCTGATCTTACAACATTTGACTGACAAAAAAAACTATAGAAAATTAATTCTTAGGGAAGTGGCCACCAAAAATTGAACTCATTACCTAAAAAGGTATTACAAACGGAAGAAATATAATATTCTGCACACTTTATTCATTGAGTGAAGCACGTATTTATACAGGTATAAGTGTGGAAAAATAACTGTATATAATAGAAATATTACATTGATTTAAGCATCATGGTGTTTACATTGATTTAATGATTAGTAAGTTGTTAAATAAACACCGGTAAACATATAAGAACCGGTATCTGTGAGTACAAGAGGTATCGGTAAAATACCGGTTGATAAATGACGCACCGGTAAATCCTTGTTACACTGGTAAATGATACATCGGTAAACCCTTGTTATACCGGTAAATGATTTAATGACCAGGTAATTCAGTTATATACCGATATCGGTAAGATGTATGTCACCGGATTATGACACCGGTATAACCAAATATATCGATATCGATAAACTACTAAAACACCGTATGTTGATTTACCCGTGGATATCGTATTAAAGGGCATTAATAATCCTAACGCAAATTGTACAAGATCGACAATCAAACAAATTTTGCAAAACTCACAAACCTTATAATCAAGGGACAACCTTATGTCAATTGAGTTATGCTCGGTTTGACTTTAAAATATTATTTATATTTTTTTTTTTTTGTAAAAGTATTTAATTAATGCGAGAATTGAACCCATGGTCTCTTGATCAAGACCATAATTTTATGTCAGTTGAGTTATACTTCCACAAAAGGTTGAAAGTTGTTAATGAATGAGAATGAGTAAACATGGAATGTTTGGCATACTGAAATTTTAATTAAAAAAATCATATTGAATTGTGACTCATTTAAAATGCAGGAAGTTTTCATTTTTGTTTAGAACTAAAACTGATCAAAATAAAATTTTCATTAATGTTTTAAAAAAACTAGATATATGACAAGCAACTAAATTAAAAACACTCAAAATCAAACTACAAACATGCCTATAAACACCAGCATACAAAGTCAGTAAGAAATTGTTATGGGTAAAAATGGACTCAAAACAAAAAGAAAAAATAAAGAATCGAGAGATAAAGGAGATCGGGAGCTGTAATCAGACTCAATAGTCGGACCAGAGGAGGATTAGGCGAAAAAAGAAGAAGAGGGGTCAAGTCCATTAAAGAATGACGGGGGCCTCGATGTTAGAAGCCCACAATTCGAGAGAGCTTGACCAATCCAACTTTTTTCTTGAAGCAATTTCAAAGAGAAGATAAAAGTCTAGGGTCACTCTCCACATAAATGCGTAATCGTGACCTCAATCGAGGTAACTCCAACTTTATACTTAAAATACTAGCTAAACACTCTAAAACTCTGATCTAATTTAAGCATCACGTGGATGAATCGATGTTTATCTCTTTTGTGTCATGTCATCTCCTTAAAAGTATGTGAATTAAATTTGAATATTTGAAAAGATATGGATTAAAATTGAATGAAAAGTATTTTAACTATTTTAACTGGCTATAAACATGAAAAAAAAAGTTCTTAACATTTAAAATTAAATTATATTTCTCAAATATTTATTTAGAAATATCAATTATACTTTATCTTTATCAAAATATATAAATTAATACTAATATATATTAATACGTTGACAGTTACCTTTATACAAATTTTTATGTCCTCATATTAAATTTGTTGGGAGTACGACCAAAGTCACATATCGATTAGAAGAGGGAAAGATCATGTGTATATAAGGAGAGACAACATTTTTCATTGGTATGAAGCCTTTTGGGATGACCAAAAGCAAAGTCACGAGGGTTTAAGCTCAAAGTGGACAATATCATATCTATGTAAAGGTCTGTTGTCCTTATCATCAGAAACGAGTGGTGCTCTGGTGAAGGAGTCTGATAGAACGGTGGTACTTCGTTCGACGTTTTGGGGTTGAGGATTTAGATCGAAAGTAGACAATATATTCGTATTCCAAAATTTGAAAATATAGTTGGTGTAGCATTGGAAGAGTGGAGAGGGATGAGCACAGGGAAATTGAAAGGGAAAATGTTGAATAATAGAGAGACAAAGGTTCGTGCAGGGCAAATGGGCAGGGCCTTCAAAAGTTGCACCACAATCTACGCTATTTTTACAAACCATCAAATCATGTTTCTCTCACCAATATCTCTCTCAATCAAATTCATATTTCAATAAATTAAAAAAGGAAAAAAATAATAAAGAAAGGAAAGATAGATTATTTGTAAGGAGGTAATCAACTCTTTAGAAGGCCATCTTTGTTTTATAATATATATATTATTACATAAATAACAATTAAGCCTAAAATTATGACAAGTATAACAAAATATAAAATATTTTGCAAATACAGAAAAACAATCAGTGATAAGGGTTGGTTGCACAAACAACAATCAACCTAAAAATAATTAGAAATTTAGCAAAATTTAAAACATTTTGTAAATATGACAAAAAAAAAACAGTGGTTATCACTGATAGACTCTATCGTTGATATACATATGATTATCCCTGATAGACTTCTATCACTGATAGACTATTATCACTGACAAAATTCTATAAAAAAACTGAGGTGATAGACTAGTATCAACGATAGACTTCTATCAGCGATAAACTTCTATCAACGATAGACCATACTATTAGTGATAGAAATTGTCATATTTACAAATATTTTAAAAAAATGCTATATTTTTAATTATTTTACTCTAAATTGACATCTGTTACAATTTCTCTAGTGATAATCATCGATAAACTGTTATCACTGATATGATAGTCATTCACAAAATTTTATTAAAAAAAAAGTAGAAGTATATCATTAGTTATTATTGATAGTCATTGATATGATATTAGTGACTATTACTGATAGAAGGTTATCAAGGATAAAAATTGTCATCTTTGTAAATCTTTAAGAAAATGTTATATTTTAAATTATTTTTTAAATTATTTTACTCTAAATTGACAGTAATTCTGTAATTTTCTTATAGTATTTTATTTTTTATATATTTTTTTTTGTTTGTTATGAAGTATTTCATGGGTGTGAATTTAACTAAAATAAATTAGTACATTAAGTAAATTTTTGGGAAAAAAAAACATTGATTCAAGAACATGAAATAATACATTTTTATGGAATGTGTTGTTTTCAAATCTTTGAGCACATTTTAAAGAAAGAAAAAATAGATTATTTGTAAAGAGGGTAAGATGCTTGGGCATTGCATATATAACACAATAGAATGGAAAGGGCCTCCCTTTGTAAATTAAATTATGGAGTTGAATTATTAATGGGGTCACACACATACAATATTGCTGGATCTGGTTGCTGTTTCTACAGCCAAAATTGACCCACTCGATATAATTAAACATAAATAAAGAAAAAAGAATCCCATGCTATGTCCTTTCCCTTTGTTCCATACATTTTACAATTCCTTGTGAGTTGACTTGACTTCACCAAATTTTCTATATCCATTTGATGATGTATTATTATTATAGATCTCACGTTCATTTTCATCTAGTTTAAATCTTGTTTTAGGTGTGTGCTTATATTTTTGGTCATTTTGATCTTTATTGATGACATTTTCCTATTTTTAGGTCTATAATATTTGGTTGAATTAGGATATGTTTACTTCCCTATGTTTACTTCCCTCCAAACGTAATGAATGGATGATAATTCTGATAGTGGGACCCACATCTATAAAATCTGTAATGAAACTATGGGTCCCACCTCCAATTTTGTAATCCCACCCTTTCTCTATTACCTTGAGAGTGGAGATTACCATTGCATTGCAGATTACGAGGAGATCACTCATTTTTTAGTATCTCCTTCCACAAATGTCTCCTCTCTCTCTCCCTCCATTCTCCCATTTCTTCAACTGAGACACTCCATTTTTTTTTCTTTCTTCCTCTCTTCTTCAATAATCTCTAATTTATTTTTCATTCCACCAAACTCATTTACGATTTTCTGGGTGTATAGGGAGACGATATGCGAGGAGATCTTCATATTTTCCAGATATTCATCTTTCGCATACGTAGCAGATAGGTCGTCTTCAACCTCGTAATCGGATCAATGCACAGAATATGAAAAAAAATACATATTTACACAATTGTGTGTAAACTATCATGATTTATATTACGAGCAACAAAATGATTAACAACTCCATAAAAACACGATTGCAAACATGACTACAAACATGAGTAGTATCATGCACTTTTTCAAACCGAACAAGTTTTTTTTTCATCCAAACTTTCCACATCTGCTTCTTAAAAAAAACAGGAAAACAAAAGAAACAAGCGACCATACATAAAAAATATGAATGAAGAAGAAGAGAAGTCCAACAACCTTTTGCATGAAGAAGAAGAGAAGTCAACCTTTTGCGTGGAGACGAAACAGGAAGAAGAGGAGAAGACTGACCATCTTTTTTTTCCATTTCATTTTTTAATTATAACCGAGGGTATTGTGGTAAATTCACGAATGATTACGTTTGATTTGACCTTAAGTAAACACTATCAATGAAATTAAGATTATGTTTGAATTAACCTTAAGTAAACACTATCAAAGGTAACCCGATTAAGATTGAAGTCTTAATCCATTACAATTGATTTATTAGGATTGTTGGAGAAATTACGTTACGGAGAGGTAAACATACCCTAAAAAAACCATTCTTAAAGAATGACTATTCTAATCCCTACTACCATTAATTTCATGTCAATGGATTAGCAAAATGAAGACGCGACTCTCTTATTGAGATGAGTTGGCACTAACTTAGCTTATATGCTATAAAATGGTCGCTAAAAAAAAGACCACTTACAAAATAAAATAACCAAAAATTGGAAGCAAAAGATTAAAATAGGGGCAATTGCATATATTAGAATCTAACCTCGTAAATATGACATAGTTATGATTTGGGATAGAAGTCTATTGCTGCTAGATTATTATAAAAATGGTCATAGTCACATTGTTAATCGATAAAAAAAAAAAGTGATTTAGAGTGAATTTTTTGTTCGATTAAAAAAAATTGTCATATTTGCAATTCTTGATCTTCTATAATTAAACTTTCTTTTAAAAATGTTTTTAAAATCCTAACAAAAATTAGAGATTTTTAGACCTTTCAAAACAATTTTAACTCATTTTCTTTTTTCATGGCTTAAAAGTGTTTCTAGAAAAGATTTAAATATTGATGTCTGCAAAAATATCGACAATTTTATGAAAATATTCATAGAAATATGGATAAAATGTCGATGTCGATAAATATACCTGAAAGTTTTTTAAAATTAATTTAAAAAATATATATTTAAATTAATAAATTAACATTTTATACTTTTACATGAGTTAAAATATACTTATTATAATATTATATATTTTTTTAATATTTCATCGATTTTCTTTAGTTGCATTTAATTTACTTCTTAAAAACCCTATTGAAATCATGACAAAATTTAGAATATCAAAAACTTTTTTGATGTCAATTTCGGGTAAAATAATTAAAAATATACCATTTTTTTAAAACAATTGCGGATATGACAATTTCTATCACTGATAGTATGGTCTATCGCTGATAGTAGTTTATCACCTCAGTTTTTTATAGAATTTTGTCATTAATAGTAGTCTATCAGTGATAGAAGCCTATCAATGATAGTCATATATCAACGATAGAGTCTATCAGTGATAGCCACTGAATTTTTGCCATATTTGCAAAATGTTTTAAATTTTGCTAAATTTGTAATTATTTTGGGCGTGATTGTTGTTTGTGCAGCCAACCTTTTTTTTTCTTGACTCATTCGATAATTTTTTTTTTTATTTTTAAAAATTATGCTTATTTACTAATCCGTCTATACTTTTAAAAAATAGTATTTAAATCATAGTAAAATTGTGAAAACTAAGAAAATTAATTTTCAAATTTTTTATTTGACAGTTTAATAAAATTGAAAAGTGTTCTTAAAATATAAATAATTAAAAAACCATAAATGCATATAATTGTTATAAAACTTATTTTTTTAAAACAAAAACATTATCAAACCCAAAGTTTAATGATTGTAATTTTACTAAAACCTTAGAAACACCTTTAGAATTGGATTACAAAACAAAGTGTCCTAATTCTCTGTTTTTTAAATTCTAACTAAGATTTCAAAAGAAAAAAACAAAGAACAAATAGCTAATAAATGAAACGAAATAAATTCTTAAAAACAAAAATGCAGTCAAACCGTAATTGTCTGTTTCTGTGGAGTAATTAAAAAAAAAAAAAAAAAAAAAAAAAAAAAAAAAAAAAAAAAATCAATTTTCAATTGTATGTCCAAAAAGTAAAAGGGAGAGAAAAAAAAGTCATTCATTTATGGACAAAGGTGTTATTTGGAAGTGAGAACAAAGGCAATAACATACCCCAATGGAGGGAACAATAACTATGCTAGAAAGTGTTTGTTTCAACCATTCTTACTTTTTTTTTTTTTTTTTTTTTCGTTTACTTTTCATTATCTTTTACTTTTTGTCTCACCCAAAAACACTATTTTCTATGGAGAAAACGTAATTCTATATTAATATGATATTATCTACTTTGAGCCTAAACCCTCATAATTTATTTTTTTTTTGTCCAAAAGATCTCATACAATGGAGAATGTTGTTCCTACATATATACTTATGATTTTCCCAATGTGAGACTTTGGTCGCACTCCCAACAATCTTCCCCTCGAACGAAGTATCACCAAGTCTCTCCTCAAATAGTCATCTATCCATCTAACTCTTATTCAAACTAACTCTTTTACCGGAGCACACCGCCAACCAAATAGAGCTTAATCACGGATCTCCACTAATGACTACGCATTTGAGACACACACTAGGCTCAACATATCTTTGTTCGGCACCCGAGAATTCTACCGACACGACTAATTTAGGGGCATGACTCTGATACCACTTGTTAGGGACAACATAACTCTACATATCTCTACATTGGTACAATATTATCCACTTTGAGCCTAAACTCTCATGACTTTGCTTTTGATTCCACTCAAAAAGTCTCATACCAATGAAAAATGTTGTCTCTCCTTATATATGCATGATATTTCCCTATTCCCCTATCCTCTAACTAAAGTAGGATTTTAATCACTCCCAACACTAATCTTGCTTTTCTTGTAACAAAATGACATTAGATTATACCGCGTGTTCTTCATTTTTGTTCATTTCGTTTTAATTTTGTCCTTAAATTTTTTAAATTTTTAGTTTTACTTAAATACATTAAGTTTTTTTTTTTTTTTTTTTTTTTTTTTTTTTTTTTTTTTTTTTTGACAACAAATACATTAAGTTGTTATAAAAGGAACTGTCAATATTAAATCACTGATGAACTTTAAAAAAAATTAATTTAAAAAAAAAAAAAAAAAAAAAAAAAAAAATTATTTAACAAATTAAAAGATTAGGGATATAACTACTATGTCTAAAATTAGACATCTTTATCTTAAAATAAATTTGATAGATGTTGGGCTTTTGGTACTCCCTTGGGGTGCCATAAATATCCTATTTTGATTCTTCTTTGTCCCCTTTCTTTTCTTCTCATATGCTACAAACTCATCTCTATTGGACTACCTTTTTTCTCTCTAAAAATATAAAGTTAAATAGAAAAAAGGACCACAAACTTTAGCTATTATTATTATTATTATTATTATTATTATTATTATTATTATTATTATTATTATATAGTGTATTTTTTTTTTTGAGATCACTCTCACCCATTAAACAGCACAAAAGTTATCAACCAGAAATTTAAAAGAAAGAACGCATAATATTTAGAATGTGGTTGATCACTTTTCAAAAAAAAAAAAAAAAAAAAGAATGTGGCTGATAACAAAATATGTAGTTTTAATTTTATTTTAAGAAAAACAATATGTTTATTTTATTATTATTTTTTTTTTTTGTAATCTTGTCCAATCCAGCCTAGCTCAAAGACAGATGTGCCCTCAACCCATAGTTCTGATGATGTTTGAATACTTCACCACAAATTATGTCAAAAAAAAAAAAAAAAAAAAAAAAAAAAAACCTTTTTTGTAATCTTACTGCCATTTAAACATATGGTTTTCTAACAATTTCTCTGTTTTATTTTCTAATTTTTCAGATTCTGACCATGAATCAAATTTTCAATTAATTTTTTTTTTAAATATATATTTTCTTTTTTTTTCGAGTGAAGGATCGAACCTAGAACCTCATAGTCACTAATTCATAATACACCAGTCAGTTGAACTATGCTCTTGTCGGCCAAAACATTTTTAATTATTTTAGAGAAGAGCATCACAAAATACATAAATTATTCATCATTAAGTTTATTTTTTAAAAACTAAAAGAAATATATGATTAAGGTTATTTTTTTTTCTAAGGTTTTTAATTAATGGAGGAACGCTGGATGAAACTTCTGGTCTCTTAGTCATTAATTATATTTTATGGTAGTTGACCTATGTTTAGGTTGACCATATGTAATTGAGGTTAAACTTTACTTTTTCATACAAAATTGTTTCACTTGAAGATATTAATTTCCAACATAACATAAATTTTGGACGATAGCTCCTTTTTGAGGTTTGAAGTTGAAATCTCCACTCCTATTTTTGTTGTACTAATAAAACACTACTTATTCACATTACTTAAACCCTAAATACATCTTTGGGCTTGTCAAATCTCAGAGTAGAATTGGATGTTCAAGTTTTGGTTCGAGCGTTGCTTTCTAATGGTCTTCTTAACGGCTCCTCAAGGAGTTTCGTTGGGTGAAATAAAACTCCTGATGGCTCAAATCGGTGTTACAGGCCCGATTTTCAGCCCGAGAACGACTAACAAAGTTGTCCATAATCTGGCGGGTCATGCTTTGTCCATGAGATGCTCTCTTTTGGAGTCAAGTCCTCCAATTTTGTTGTCTAATGTTTTTATTTCATATATTTTTTTTGGTAGCCCTCTGGGCATTTTAGCTTATTAATGAATTTTTTTCCGGTTGCATTAAAAACAAAACCCTAAATACATCATTAACGGGTCTCCATCGGATGACATATATTATATTATATTACGGATGCCATATATTATATTATATTATAATAGAATGAAATCACACATATTTCTTATAATTTTTTAAAATACATTTTGAGCTCAAAACCTCTATATTTAGTTAATTGATTTTTAAAATATATGTTATAGCTAGTCTCTAAACATTAAAAGAAAAACTAATTTTGTCATTGTCATTTTTTTTTATTTGTTAGTTCAGTAATTATGGGATGAGAGATGGAAACATAAACTTTTGGGATGATAAATTTGTACCTTATCCATTAAGTTATGCTAGTAGGTACATCAAATATCGGGATGAAGATTGATTGAACCTCTAACCTAATGGGAAGTAGTACATGTCAATTACCGTTAAACTATGTTCACTTTCGCGCAGGTAAAAACTAATTAATAATAATAGAAGAGTTTCGATTTTTAATAATAATGACGTTATACTCGAAACTTAATATTTATCCCACCCAATATCTGCCTAAAACAACTCATGTGACTTCAATACATTCATATGAACACTTAGGACGCGTATACTTGCACATAATGAAAAAACTCCAACAATCATAATGAATTCAATCGTAATGAAAATCTTGTAATCGTAATCGGATTTCGTTTGATAGTGTTTACTCCCTTCCTCGTTCAATCGCAATCAGATATTCATTGATTGTGTTTACTTATCTATAATCAGTTATAACCAACACGGGTTGTTTACGATAATGCTTTTTTTTTAATATTAAACAAATCTACAAAATTGAGAAACCGCGCCCAAATTAATTTCTCGACAACCCTCTCTCTTCATCCCATTTTCAAACAGACAAACCCCTTCGTCTTCCTCCTTAGTCTTCGCCAGACTGTCTCGTCCGGTTCACAAGCTAAATCGTATGTCCAATATTCGATTATGTTCATCAACTACAACACATATTAAGGTATTCCACTAATCTTTGCACATCTTGAAACGAATCTAGTAGGTGTTTGCATATCAGATTTCAAAATTGTAGTGTAAATGCATGTCACTTGAATGGATAGGTGATCTTCAAATATTACACTACAATTTTGATGTACCCCACCTATCCATTCAAGTGACATTTACACTACAATTTTGGTATCAGGAAGTGTTCAAAATGTATCTAGTAACATAATTGGTATCGGGAAGTGTTCAAAATGTCAATCCGTCGAATTTGGGACAGTCCGAACATATCAGCTCCGTAATGAGATGTGACTATGAAGATGGAAACGAATGATCACCAATCTCCAGTATTTAAACGAAGGATCACTTCCCAAATCCTTGATACTCATAAACTTCAGCCGTCGTCTTAATCTTCCAAAGGTTGTTGATATATGGCAACAAATGATATGTACTCAATAACAACTAGGTGTGTACTCGTCTGACATCTTGCGTGAATCCAAATCATTAGTCTAGTAATAGAGAATGTGGATCTAATAACAGATTTGAGAATAAATCGTATTATTAATCCGGGGTGAAAAAAGGTAAGTGAAAGAGAGATAAATGGTAGAATCTGGAAAGTATGGTGTAAAAATGCATTGATAAATGAGATTTCAAACTGGACCATGCACAATAATTAGGAGAAAAATGACGGGTCTCACGTAATAATCAATCGCAATGTGATTGATCACCTATTTTGAGATCAATCAGAACTCGTAATCCAATTATTTGATTACGGGTGGGACCCACAGCTGATTACGCTTGCAGAATTTAGTAAACGACTTCAAATAAATCTTTTTATGTCATGTTAGGAGCATTACGTGCTGCGAATTGCGATTGCTTGTAAGTAAATACGCCCTTAATATATATCATTAATTGAAATCTCGATATCCATATATTGAGGATGTGATAACATTAAATAATAAAATAGTTATTTTTATAACTTTATAGGCTAAAATTAGGTATTTTTAAAGTTCAAAATTAAAAAAAAAATGAAAAAATTAATTTAAATTTAGAACCAAAATCTTATTAAAGCATCTCATTATTCTACATATGTAAAAAAATTAATGGCTGTCATGATGTGTATGTCTTGTAATAACCATTACAAAAGAGAATTTCTAGTACATCCGTGGTATGAAAAAACTCCATACCACTACCTTTCAAAAAATGACACGTGTCGAAATGGTTGTTTAATTGGGACCCACACTATTAAATATATTATTTTTTTAAATCATTTCTCCACGTGTCCTTTTTGAAAAGAAAGTGGTATGGAGTTTTTCCATACGACCGATGTACTAGAAATTCTCCCATATCTTAATGTTCGTTCAGTCTTACGCGTTTCCCAATGTTTGTTCAGCCTTCGTATCAATGTATCCCTAATAATTGTTCAATACAATTCAATTTTTATTTATTTTTTTATTTATTTTTTAAATTTCTCTCTAATATATATATGAGTGTAAAATTATTATTCACATTGTTCCGTCTCTCCTCCAATAATTTTTTTTTTCCACGACGGTTTGACATCATTTATTTGCAGCTCTTCAGCTTCATTGTTGTTTTTCACACACACCAACTCCCTTGTGTTCTTTTGTTCTGGTAGAATGTTAATATTATATATGTTTAGTTCAACATCCATTAAATAATTATGTCCCAAATCAGATCAGAATTTTCTTTCCTTTGTTACAGCACATGTTATCAAATGTTTCATATATTGGCCAACAACTTGAAATCATTTAGTCAAATGTATGATTGCATCTCTCGTCATATATGTTCCTTCCTTTTGTCAGTTTCAAAATCTTTGTCTCTGTTTGTTTCTTACTGTTAGGTGCTGTCAGAATTTAAAAAAAAGAAAGATTCAATGAATCTTAGCTCTAATATGTAAAGCAAGAGAGTGAATAATTTCTGAGATGTTGATGTTTGAGAAATATAATTTCAACCACTTTGATTAAATTTTGACTTTGGTCTTACTATTAGAGAAGGCGCCGTATATATCGAGATCTATCCGTCTACCCGTAAATCTCGCTGTATATGCTGGTTGTATATACTATGACTATATTTTCAAGTTAGCACTTTATTTTCTATATTTAGCTTTCGGTTTCCTAGATTAAAGCTTGGTTAGTCTTCCCTACAAGATAGTAACTGTATGACTGTATATATACTCATGGCTTTGGCCATTCTCAATAACACAAAATAACAGAATATATGTTCTGCAAAATTCTTTATGGTATCAGAGCTCGTGGTTCAGAGCAAAGATCCTAACAAAAAAAAAACTACTAGACCCTAGGGTGGCGGCGACACTAAAAGAGGAGACGATGACCAATTGTTTTTATCGCTCCTCAGCGATTGAAATCTTTGATTTTTTCACTACGAAATTTGACTACGACTACTTCGATTTTCTCGTTATGACTAACGACATAACAACGAAATTTGATTATCGTCATCCCGTTATGAATGACGACGAAACACCGACATCCGACTATCGTTATCCTATTATGGTTGACGACCAACCTATGTAGTCCGATTATCATCATCTTATTATGGTGGACGACCGAACAACCAAACATCCCGACGGATAGAATTATGGATAAGGGAGGAGGAAGGAACGCTGCGGCTGGTAACAAAATTTTTGAATATTCCGTATGTATCGGGCTGTCGAGACCCGCCAAATTGAAATTTATAACACTGCCTAAGGCTTCTTCAAAACTTGTAGAAAGCAGTAGTCAGGATCGAACCACAGGGAAATTGATCAGTTTAGTCCAAATTTTAGTTCTAATTGTCGATTTGTAAAAGATGGTAACGGGGGGTTTTGAAAAGCTAAAAACAGAACGCATGCAACTTGAAGAAAGATTTGAGCAAAGGTTTGGAAAAACGGTAGAATAAGAAGATGAAACGAGTACACTCAATCTAAAGGTTCCAGATTAATTATTGCGATGCCATTTTAGGTCATCGACACAAGAGGGGTTCAACTGGTTTTTGACGCTCACGCAAATTGCAACTCCTAATTAAAACAAGGGGTCCCATGCTTTAAACAGAAGTTAGCAATCCCGGGTAATTAGAGTAGAGATGACGACTCTAAACTAAGCTTCGCTAGTAACTCTAATTCAGGGGCGATCACTCTCCCAAATTAGAATTAGTCGCGAGCGACGAGTAAACAAGCGACGAGCCCATTGCTGAAATCTCTAACAATGGGACTCGATTTTATTCATTCTCAATAATTTATCAGCAACCCAGAGCAAATAAGGCCCTATTTGATTCAGAATGCTAGATTTCAATTACTTAAAACATGAGGTGCGATCGCTACTTCATGGATTTTTAACCGAACCAACACACAACAAGCTAAACAGGTGTCAACCATACAGAAAATCATGCTGGACATTAAAGAACGAGGGTAGAGAAGAATTGAATGCTAAAACAAGCTAACAATGCATTAATCAGAACAAGTCTCCCCTTAATCATATCATCAAAGTCTTAATCCATCCCCTAAAGATCGAATGCTTACCTTTAGCTAGACATGGATGAGGTTGGAAGGAAGAAATCCAAGGAAAGCTTCCCCAGCTCCATTAATGGAGGTTACAAAACTCAGAGAGAAGTAAAAAGTCGGAAGAAATCGAGAGGGGCTGGAGAGGAATGACCTAAATTTGGAAAAACGCACATTTATACCCAAATGTGCGTCAGACTAGCGCCTAGGCGCCATAAGTCAGCGCATAGGCACTGCACACTATTCATTCAAAGAGCGCGCGCAGATCGCGACAGCGCAGAGGCGTTGACCTCTCGGGTCTGGAGCAATGACGGGCGCAGGGGCGCTGCTCGGCCAGCGTTGGGGCGCTGGCCTCTCGGGTCTGGGAGGTTGTCTGGCGCAGGGGCGCTGGGCCTTCTGCCCTGATGCATCTGGTGGGCGCCTGGTGTTAACTCTTCAAATGAGAGTTATTTAGGCCTTAAAATGATAACATCTGTGAAGTCTTTTGTGCATTAGATTCAATGTTGAGCTTAATTGTGTGATAATTAGTGGCTTTTATGAGAAGAGCTTTGCATTAGAGCTTGTGTGAAAAAAAAACTGTAAATAGTTGTGCTCTTTTGTATTTAAATAACTGAGCAATGATCTTTTCAGGGTGTCGCTAAAGCTTCGTGAGGATCGCATCATGTAAAGAAGAAGACTAGATGTGAACAAAACTTTGCGGTCGCAACGCAACAACAAAGTTGCCATTTTTATCAGACCTTTGCGGCCGCAACGCATCCGCAAAATATGTACCTGTGTCTGCAGCAAATTCAGTTCTTGTCCCCTACCGTACTTCCCAGCTGCTTTTACCACTTTTGTGTCCTTCAATGAGGATTGAGGACCCATATTAGGGTATGAAATATTTGAAGAAGATGGAGGCATGTATATAGAATGAGAAGGAAAGAGAAAAGGGGGATCGAATTATTGGAGTTTTCAAGGAATCGAAAAGGGAGAAAGCCATTGACGGATCCGAGGAGCTTCCTTGGTATTCACGGATTTCTGGGAAGAAGAGAAGACCTCTCTTTTCTTCTGATCACGTGTTCCCCTTCCAAGCAGAGCACTTCTCCCTAACAACCATCTGAAGGAGCAAGACGTTGATGAGAAGAGTGCAGCAAGCAAAGAAGAGCCGATCACCCTCTTGAGTTTTAGAGTTTTCTTAGTGTTTATTTCTACTGTTGTAGCTACTGTTTTATCCATTTTAAGATGTTTATTGTATTCAAGAACTTCTCTGTTTTATTTACTTCCATTTATAACATGAGTAGCTAAGTTTTAAAGAGGTTGGCTAGGATGAATCAACAGTAAACAACTTGAAACTTCAGCATGTTAAGTAAGCATAAATGTTCTGAGTGTGTGTGAACTTCATCCCAAATGTGTTTTCGATCGGCCATCCATTACACATTATAGACTTCTGAACCTCCGGAAGGAGTAGGAACTCAGAGTCATACACTCATGCTAGCCTTTCATGGTAGCCAGAGAGGAGTCTAGGAATAGTCACTCTCCTAGCACGTTTTAATGGCTTGTTGACATAAATAGGTTGTTAGTCTTGTTTGGATATGAGCAAACTAAGAACCTAATGCATAAAATCGGAAGATGTATGAGATCTGCTTGAACGGTGCATGATTCTGCTTATTCGCTACTGAATGGTCATTTTGTGAAGCTGTTGTATGATTCCTAACCTACCTTGCATGTTTTCTCTTAGAACATATTTGTTTGTTAGATCGTTGCGAAAGTTCTGCTAGATCCGCAATATTCCTTACATTTGAAAGTTAACTTAGCATCTTACTCTCTAGTCAGCAAAGTTTACTCTCTGCGTTGCTTTAGTTTTGCGTTTCTTTTGCATATGTTACAATTCAGTTTCTCATCACCCAAAAATCAATTCATCCCTGGTTACATTTCTCAAATTAGCACGCTAGAATCGTTGTTATTTCATCAAAGTCTCTGTGGGAATCGATATAAATACATACTTATTACTTGCTACGGATCATGTATGCTTGCATGATTGTGTGCTCCATTTAACAAATTTACACCCCCACTGAGCACGTATCACCTAGGCGCCACGGGCTAGCGCCTAGGCGCTGACCTCTCGGGTCAAGCCTTTATTTTCCATCTTTTGCACCTCCAAACTCTTCTTGGCTTCTCTCCTTGACCCGAACACTTCCCGAAACTCCTAAAATGCCTGATTTAGCCCCGAAAATCATGAATGGACTTCCCGAGCTCTTCACCAAGAAACACCTGTAATAAGGCAATTTAACTGATATTAAGCATGTTGGGTTTTATGTCCTAAAACTCGTGGTTTGTAAACTTAATGTATATTCTATTTTGCAATAAAGTTGTTATTGAGTTTTATTCAGTAAAGTTGTTATTGAATAAAGTGAATTGTGTTTACTTTTAACCTAACTCCAATAAACAAAGAACCCATGGCTATAGGTTGTATACTTGAACTTCATGTTTGACATGATTATGGATCAAGTTCAAGTAATAGCCAAAACGATCTATAGTATAGGGATAAGGCTGGGTACCTTATCCTGGGGACACTATTGGACGCGACCCAATTTGTATAGTACAAACGATGTGATCCGAAATCGTTCATGTGGAGACATGTGAGTGGGGGCGTCCTATGCAATGAGTTTGCATAAGACTGAACCGCGAAATAAAGTCACTCTTTCTTTACAACTTCGTTTACTGTAAAGATCGACTTTTTCATATGATGACCTAGGTAACTCGATCTAAATCCTGAACACACTATGAACTCCTGTTTATTCGGGCTTATCCTTTGACTTGTATGGGTGAGAGTGACCCGAGATCGCCGACTCAATAAGCCTACCATCTTGGGGATAAGACCGGGTAGGTAGCTGGGAACATAGTACTGCGAGATGAAATTCACTCCTACCCGCCTTTAGGGATTAGTAGAGAGGTTGTTTCCTTAAGTGCTTACTCCGGGTCATGAAGTAGGGATCCTACCCTTTCATTGGCCCGAGAGGGACTTGGTATAGTGATGAGATCACTTACCAATCGGTTTGGTGGTTGGACCACAAACCTATAGTTCATTAGAGGATCAGTGGAACTTAAGGAACAAGATGTAATTACAGGGGTAAAACGGTTATTTTGACCCAACTGTAATTACGAACGACCTGTGAAGGATCGACTTACTGATGATGGTTATATCAAGAGAACATAAATATATCTACTGTGAGGAGAGTGCAACCCTTGGATTTTAGTGGAGTCTCCGGGGGTTAACGAATGTTGGTTAGCATGACTAAAGAGTTTGGCCGGTTAATCTCGTATCGTTGGAGCTCATGATCTGTAGGTCCTTTAGGTTCTCCTGGCTAGCTCGGATTAAGCCGTGTAACAATATGAGAGAAAAATAATTTGAATTTATTCAAATTAATTTTTGGAAGAATGATGAACATATTTAAATATTATTTAAATATGGGATCGGTCTAAAACATGAATAGGGATTCATGTGTGATGATTCAGTTTAAGAAACCGAGATTAGTCTTATTATTTAATTAATATTTGATATTAAATTAAATAATAATATTAATTAATTAAAAAGTTTAATTAATTAAAATTTATTTTGGTTATTAAAATTAATTATGAATTAATTTTAAAATGACAAAATATTACAAGTGAGATTATCCAAGTTGAGTGAATTTATCCAAGTTGAGTAGGTTTATCCAAGTTGTGAAGTGGATTGTGAATCACCAACAACATGCATAAACTCATCAATTGTTGAACACTTGTGTGAAGACTAATTCATCCAATTTGAGGTGTCATGCTAAGCAAAGAGTTTGTTGCATGTGAATTGCCTATAAATTGGATGAAGTTTAAATGGTTTGAGGTTGATAAATTTTCAAAGTGTTTGAACATTTGGATGAGGGTTGATGAAGAGTTCATGTTACTTGAGAAATTAGAAATCTAAGTGTTAGATATTTCTCACAAAACCCTTATCCCTTTCATCTTCCCATCTTCTTCTTCCAAACTTTTTCTTTCATAAAGGAGTCCCTTCACTCCGTTGCCTGGCCTGAGGATAGCGGGACTACCGGAGGTGGTTCTCGAGGAGTTCGAGGGAAGCTTCGAAGGGTTCGTGAGGAGATTCGAGCATTGGAATAGAAGTTTTTAGAACTACAAGAGGTAAGTGTTCTAATTTCTTTTATTTCTAGTTTTAAGCATGTTTCTAGTCTAGCTAAATTGATGAAATTAGAGTGCCAATGATCCGACTCGCTTCTGCTGCGCTACATGCGCTCCATCAATTGGTATCAGAGCATTTTTTGGTCACTCAATTTGCATCAATTTGAGCTCGGTGGGTATTTGTTTTAGAAATTATTTTTCTGGGCGTCTAAAGTGTTTTTCTGGTTTTGGCATATTTGTTTTGAGCTTTTATTTGTACTTCGTTTTGTAAATGCCTGAGCGTGTTTGGGCTTTAATGTGTGCAGAAGAGTCTGTAAAAAATCCGGAGTCATTAGAGTCCATATAGGCTTTCAATTCGAAGACAAAAGCTCGGGTGTCGAAAAAAACAACATGCTATTTTTTTTTCCTGCAAAATTCCAGCACAAAACCGGTTCAGCGCAAGGTGGAAGAAACGGTCCGGTTCGGTCCTCGAGCGATCCGGTTCACTGAAAGTCAGACCGGTTCCGGGTTCTTCACCCTCTGACGGTTCAGTTCAGCGCTCGTTTGGTCCAGTTCGAGTTGGTTTTGGTCCGGTTTCGAGCTGTTGAAGACGGGTTTGCTGTTTTGAATCGGTTCAATATTTGTTGAAGTTTTTGGTGCTGTTTTTTTGGTTGGTTCCAACAGTTTTAAGCCAGTTCGGGGCGGTTCGAAGGGTTCGGAAGCGTCTCAACCTAGTTGATGAATTATTATTGTAATAATTTAGTTGCTTGCTTGCCCGTGATGCCAAAACCGGTCCACTTTAGTGTGTTTAATTAATTATGCATTGTGAATGTATGTTTTAATTAAAGTCTCTTGTATGTGCATAAAGTATGCCATATAGATTTCAAATCCCACCATAGGAAGCATGTTGCATGCATTGAAAGTATAATATAAGTGTTATGTTGTATAGTATGCATGCTTAATTCATGAGAATTAATATAAGTGTTATATTAATTTATGAATTTGATGTTGCTTGTTTAAAAGTGTAATTGATATAAGTGTTATATTAATTGTGAAATTAAACATACAACATAGTTGACTTAGTTGAATATAATTGTTATATTCTTGCTTGGGAAGCATGTTATAAAATGATTGTAATGGTTATATTCTAGCTTAGGAAGCATGTTATAGAATGTCTTTGTTTTATAAAGCGTTATAAATGAGATACACATTTAAAATCTATAACAAAGATAAATCCATGCTCACTAAGGGTTAAAGAATTCCAATGCGATTAGGAATTTAGTATCGATTCGTTTTAATAGTTAAAATAGGTCGATATCTTGTAAAGTTAAGGTTACAAGAGAACTCACCCGGTGAGATCCTGTACTAAGGTTGAAGGTATTTAAGATGACAGTTTACCGAACACCTCCTACCTGGGGATCGATCCGGTACTTGAGTTAAGTTAACCCAACTTTATGAGCATGCACGTGAGAGGTGTAAGGTTATAAAGCGTTTATCACGTAGACATCTTAGGTAAAAGTATGTTCTACCTAGACTTAGGTTTTATTGTCTTAGCCGGATAATGCCTAAGTAAAAGTATACCCAAACCATTATAAAATACTTAGTAGTGGTGTTGAGAAGGTATATATGATATATCAATCTCCTCCTACGCTCTCTATGAAGTTCACACCGTGAGATTTATGCTCGGCCTCGTGATGTCAATAGGGCATCCCCATTCAGATGGTGTTTGCATAAATCAAGAGCAAGGTGAATGGAGAAAGTATTTATAGTAAATGGGAGAAGGAAGTATGTCAATACATGCTGCGGTCTCCTCCATTAGGTTGAACCGTGAGATTCCCATGTTCCGCTTGCTGGTTGCCCATAGTAGCTGTTACCTCTCCAAAAGTGCATTATTTAGGGCTTTAATTACCTAAAAATCATGTAAATTTTTGAGTGTTTTTGTTAGAAGTTAGCTTAATATGTGCTTAAAAGTGAGAATTTGAGAAATGATGTGAATTCAAGGCTTATTTGGAAAAGGAACGAAAAAGGATGCAAAATGGTGAAAATAGAGCTAAATTGTACATTGCAGGTGCATTGCGGAAACATTGCGGACTCGCAATGGAATCAGCCAAAACAGAGCATTGCGGCCCTCGCAAGGAAACCGCAACGCCAGTCTTCTTTTGCTGCATTTTTCCAGGCGTCAGTCGTCGTTGTTGCGATTGTCCAGCCGCCTAACCTTTCTACTGCTGCCACGTGGGAGGCTGTTACTCCAGAATGGATGGAGATCCGCGGCTGAAGGTACCTGTAGAGGCTATAAAAGGAGTTGAATGGCGATGGAAAAAGCAATCAATCGGAGTGCAAGGAGAGCCCGATCGTGAAGAAACCTGCAGACAAAACTTCTCCCCCGTTTGTTGGATCAAAGAAACAAGCTCTTGACGTTGATAAATCGAGAGGAAGAAGAGAAGATCTTTCTTCTCTTTTGATCGAAACTATCCCCAAAATCAGCTAATCTTCCCCTTCATCCGAGGCGATTCACGACTTGGAGGAACCCACGCACCTTACTGCTTTCCTTTATTGTTTTCCTTTACTGCTTTCCAATTTAATTTCTGCTACCCTTGAATGTTGTTCTGAATCATTTACTGCTTCTTCCTTTCATTGTTGCTTTCGGATTGACATATGTTTGTTCACGAATTATGATATGAATTGCTTTCTTACAAGAGTAATCAAGTGGTTTTACCGAATTCTACATTCTGCCATCCCTTAATCAATTTGTTGAGTTCTTCATTTGATGTTTAGTCAATTCATTCCCTTTAGTTCTTCGAACACCATGAGTAACTAATCCCATAGAGGTTTGCTAAGGATGAATCTATAGGATAAAAGTATGTGAATTCACCATGTAAAGTAGCATGATTGCATTGAATGTATGTGATCTTCATCCCATGAGCGATTTCGTCTGGCCATCCATTTTGTCTAAAGAATTCCTAACCTCTGGAAGGAGTAAGAATTCAGAGTCATCCATTCATGTTAGCCTTTCATGGTAACCAGAGAATGGCCTAGGAATATGCATTCTCCTAGCACGTTGTTAGCATGTGCATATAAACAGGTTTTAAGTCTTGCTTGGATATGAGTAAACTACAGATCTAATGCATGTAATCGAAAGATGCATGAGACCTAGCTAAAACGATGCATGATATGTTAATTTGCTGCTGAATTATCATAGATAAATGCCTATAGAGGACTCTTAAGCCGACCTTGTTATCTTACCTTAGTTCTTAAATCGTTGCAAATTTATTGCGAGAACGGCAATAACCATTACTGCCTTTGCCTTAGTCTTTTTCAGTAGCTTTTTAATCCATTGCGAAATTATTGCGAAAAGATTGCGAGATCCGCAATCCTACTTCTCCACATTATAACTTTACCTCTTTGCTTGCTTTGCATTTATGTTTACATTCTTCTTGCATCTTTTATAATTCTGTCCCTCACCCCAAAACCTATCCAATTTAAGTTACCTTATCTAATCTAACACACCAAATCGCTAGTCACTAAACTTAATCTCTGTGGGAAAACGAATTAAATTATACTTATCACTTGCTGCAGACCATGTATACTTGCATCATCTGAGTGCTCTTCGCATTTAATTTTACATACACACTGAGCACGCAACAAGTTTTTGGCGTCGCTGCCGGGGATTTTGTTTAGTAAACACGACTTGTGTTATTTTAGAAGAGCTTAATTAATTGGAGCTAATCTTTTGCGTTTATTTTTCAGGTACCAACAAAGCTGGTTTATGAATGAGTTTCCAAATCACAATCTAGAATTTGATCCTGAGCCTGAAAGGACTTTAAGGGCCAGAAACAAAATTAAGAAACGCCTTTTTAAACAGCCAAAGCAACCTGTAATTCAGCACACTGCTGACCACGCAGAGTCAGTACAATTCAAACCACAACAAGCTGAAATGGATCGAGCAGAAGAAGCACCAAACCGAGCACCTAACATTCACAACCCCATTGAAATTGTGAATGACAAGGACAATGCTATTCTATCATACCTTGTACCTATGCCTGAGGAGCTTAATCCAAGCATCATACGCCAGAGATTACAGTTCACTCATTCGAACTGAAACCTGTTATGTTTCAGATGCTGTCCATAGTTGGACAATTCTTTGGAGTGGAGAATGAAGACCCCCACAATAACTTGAGAAACTTCCTGGGAGTGAGTGACACCTTTGTCATTCCAGGAGTGTCTCAAGAAGCTTTGCGATTGTACCTGTTTCCATATTCATTGAGAGACAAAGCCAAGACATGGTTGAATTCCTTCCCCTCTGGATCAATTGTCAATTGGACAGACCTAGCTGAGAAGTTCCTGGTGAAGTATTTCCCTCCAGACAGGAACTCTAACTTTCGTGATGACATCATCAAGTTCAAGCAAGCTGAGAATAAATCACTACATGAAGCTTGGACCAGATTTAAAGACCTGCTACTCAAATGTCCACACCATGGCATTCCATGGTGTATTCAAATTGAAGTATTCTTCAAAGGATGCAACCCCAGCACGAGGCAAGTGTTGAATTCCTCAGCTGGAGGTTCGATGCTATCAAAGAGCTATAACGAAGCCTATGAGATTTTGGAGAAAATCTCAACATCACATTGTCGGTGGTCAGATGATCCCGTGGAGCCAAATAGAAGGAAGACTAAAGACATGGATGCACTCAGAGCAATGAGCAGCCAGATCAATGCTCTGACCAACCTGGTGAAGCAAATGGCTCAAACCAACATTCAACAAAGTGTCAACACAGTGGAAGCTGTTTGAACAAGTACAGCAATAGCCAACCAAGGTGAGGCACTAGTCTGTGGATTCTGTGGAGAAGGGCATGTGTATGAATATTGCCCTGCTAATCCAGCCTCTGTGTGCTATGTTAGAAGTCAACAACAACCAAGGAACAACCCCTACTCAAACACATATAATCCTGGTTGGAGAAACCACCCAAATTTCTCATGGAGTGGTCAACAAGGCACAAGCCAGGTGCCAAATCAACCAAGACCAAGTGGACCATCTGGTTTCACTCAACAAACTAGTCAGCCCCCATATCAGAAAAAATATGTCAACAACCAACCAATGGGAACATCAGTGGAGAACTTGCTGAAAGAATACATAGCAAAGAATGATGCAACTTTGCAGAGCCAGCAAGCCACCTTGAGAAGTTTAGAGAATCAGATTGGGCAGTTGGCAAACAAGCTGAAGAATAGGCCCCAAGGCAGACTGCCTGCAGACACAGAAACCCCAAGAAGGGATGGTAAGGAACAAGTTCAACCCATTGAACTACGAAGTGGAAGGCCATTGGTGATCAACAGCAGAGAAGCACCAAAGAGAGTAGAGAATGAAGAGTCTAGTGCTCCACTGGATTCTCTGCCTAACCTTGATCAAATACAACCAAGCACAACAAGGGTGAGGCTGGAACCTATCATTGAGGAACCAAAAGAAATTCCTAGGCCTCCCCCTGTCATTAGGCAACCTGATCTGCCCACCTATGTGCCACCACCTCCATTTCCTAGATGACTCATAAAGAAACAAGAACAGGAAGCTCATTTCCATAAGTTTTTGGAAATCCTGAAGCAAGTCCATGTTAATATCCCTTTTGTGGAAGTTTTGCGGTCTATGCCAACATATGTAAAGTTTTTAAAAGATATTATCACTAACAAAAAAGTTATTGGTGAGTTTGAAACAGTCAACCTCACAGAAGAGTGCAGTGCCATACTCCAAAACAAGCTGCCAAAGAAGGAGAAGAACCCTGGTTCCTTCACTTTGCCAGTAGAATAGAGAGGCAAACATGTGGGCAGAGCCTTGTGTGATCTGGGAGCCAGCATCAACCTCATGCCCTTGTCACTATTCCAACAGCTCGGGATAGGTGAAGCACGACCAACAACTGTCACCTTGCAACTTGCAGACAGATCCATCGCATACCCTGAAGGTAAGATTGAGGATATACTAGTCAAGGTTGAATAATTTATTTTTCTTGCAGATTTTATAATCTTGGACTATGAAGCAGACAAAGAGGTGCCAATCCTACTGGGTAGACCTTTCTTAGCCACAGGTAGGGCCCTAATTGATGTCCAAAAAGGTGAGCTTACCATGCGAGTCCATGATGAAGAAGTTAAGTTCAGTGTGTTTAAAGCTTTAAGGTACCCCTCTGATCTTGAACATTGTGCAACTATAGATATAGTAGACTCATTAATTGAAGATGAAATTGAGCATGAATTGTTAGTCAAGCATGCTACTGATTACGCACAAATAGATTTGAATGATTTAAATATTTCTGAATTGATGGATGTATCTGTGGATAACCCTCAACATGTATGCATGACCAATGAACTGTCTGAAAGAACTATAACTCCTATGATGCCATCAATTGAACAACCACCTTTATTAGAACTGAAACCATTGCTTGAACACCTTAAATATGCATATCTAGGAGAGAAAGATATCTTGCCAGTCATTATTTCGTCCAAATTAAATAAACAACATGAAATTGCGTTAATATTGCTGCTGAAGCAACATAGAAAAGCTATTGGTTGGACGATTGCTGACATTAGGGGTATAAGTCCCTCTTATTGCATGCATAAGATATTGTTAGAGGAAGAACATACACCTAGAGTAGATCATCAACGTAGGTTGAATCCCTCTATGAAAGAGGTAGTTAAAAAAGAAATTATTAAATGGTTAGATGCATGAGTGATCTTTCCAATAGCCAATAGTCAGTGGGTCAGTCCTATCCAATGTGTACCAAAGAAAGGTGGTATGACTGTAGTAGTTAATGAAAACAATGAACTAATACCAACTCGAACTGTCACAGGATGGGGAGTATGTATGGATTATAGAAAACTTAATAAAGAAACTAAAAAAGACCATTTCCCTTTACCCTTCATAGACCAAATGCTAGATAAAATAGCTGGCCAAGCCTTCTATTGCTTTTTAGATGGCTACTCAGGGTATAACCAAATCACCATAGACCCCGAGGATCAAGAGAAAACAACATTTACATGTCCCTTTGGTACGTTTTCTTTTCGCAGAATGCCATTTGGCTTATGCAATGCACCAACAACGTTCCAAAGATGTATGTTGGCAATATTCTCTGATCTAGATGAGTCTATAATAGAGATCTTTATGGATGACTTCTCAGTATTTGGTGATTACTTTAACAACTGCATAGCTAATCTAGGACAAGTCCTCACTAGGTGTGAAGAAACCAACCTAGTATTAAATTGGGAAAAATGCCACTTCATGGTGGAAGAAGGCATAGTATTAGGACATAGAGTGTCCAAAGCAAGAATAGAGGTCGATAGGGCCAAGATAGAAGTAATTGAGAAGTTGGTTGAACCTAAGAATGTCAAAGCCATAAGAAGTTTCTTAGGTCATGCAGGATTTTATAGGAGATTTATAAAAGACTTTTCAAAAATCTCTAAACCCCTTTGTGAGCTTCTAGAGCTGAATATAACTTTTAGCTTCTCAAATGAGTGTTCAATAGCATGGACCAAGCTTAAAGATGCCTTAGTCAAAGCACCAATCATAATAGGCTCAAATTGGGAGATGCCTTTTGAACTAATGTGTGATGCTAGTGACTATGCAATTGGAGCTATGCTTGGCCAGAAAAGAGAAAAATTAACACACCCTATATATTATGCGAGTAAAACTTTGAATGAAGCTCAATGCAACTACACTACCACAGAGAAAGAGATGTTAGCAGTAGTGTTTGAATGTGAGAAGTTTAGGCCATATATTGTAGAAAATAAAACAATCGTTTACACTGATCATTCTGCAATAAAATACCTAATGAGGAAGGCTGATGCCAAACCTCGTCTAATTAGATGGGTGTTACTTTTACAAGAGTTTGATCTAGAAATCAGAGACAAAAAATGATGTGAAAACGTAGTTGCTGATCATCTATCAAGATTGCAGAGTCATTGCGGAAACGTTGCGGAGCCCGCAATGACTGATGCCTTTATTGATGAACATGTTTTTGTGTTAGGACATTGTGATAACAATGATGAACCATGGTTTGCTGATATTGCAAACTTTCTTGCCTCACAGGTACTACCAACCTTCAGAGGAGGGCAAGACAAGAAGAGGTTCTTAAACGAGGCTAGGAAGTACATTTGGGACGATCCAACCCATTACAAAAGTTGTGCGGATGGATTGCTAAGGAAATGTGTGTCAGCTGCTGAATCAAGGTCAATCTTGAAGCATTGCCATACAGCTCCTTATGGAGGGAACTTTGGTGGTCAGAGGACTGCTACAAAGGTGTTCCAAAGTGCCTACTTCTGGCCTACAATCTTCAAGGACGCACATGACTACGCACACAACTGCAATGAATGTCAACGTACAGGTAACCTTAGTAGGAAGGATGAGATGCCTCTTACATACATCTTAGAGTTAGAACTCTTTGATGTATGGGGCATTGACTTCATGGGTCCATTCCCACCATCTGCTGGTAATCTTTACATATTAGTAGCAGTAGATTATGTCTCAAAATGGGGAGAGGCAATTGCATGTCCCTTAAATGATGCTAAAACAGTTGTTAGATTTCTAAATAGGCATATTTTCACACGATTTGGCACACCACGTGCCATCATAAGTGATGAAGGGACACATTTTATAAATAAATCCATGGAGAAAGTGTTAGCTAAATATAATATTAGACATAGGATAGCATCACCCTATCACCCCCACTCAAATGGACAAGCTGAAATTTCTAATAGAGAGATCAAAAGTATACTTGAAAAAGTTGTAAAACCGAATAGAAATGATTGGTCTTTTAAGTTAGATGATGCACTATCGGCGTATAGGACTGCATATAAAACACCATTAGGGATGTCTTCTTATAGGTTAGTTTATGGAAAAACATGCCACTTACCCCTTGAATTAGAAAACAAAGCGTTTTGGGCTTTAAAAGAGTTAATTTTTTGCATAACCGATGCGGGAACATTGCGGTCTCTGCAATTGCATGAGTTGGATGAACTAAGACACATGTCATATGAAAATGCTAAAATGTATAAGGAAAAGACTAAAATATGGCATGATAGTAGACTTAGGATTAAGGACTTCAAAAAGGGCCAGCATGTTCTATTGTTTAACTCACGATTGAGATTGTTTCCTGGCAAACTTAAGTCTCGTTGGTCAGGTCCTTTTGTGATTACTAATGTGTTTGTTCATGGTGCAATTGAAATTCGAATCTGAATCAAGGTCAGCCGTTCATGGTGAATGGTGCTAGATTAAAACACTACTATGAGGAAGGAGATGTGAGAACACTCTCGGCTTTCCTCTTATCCGAAGCTTAAAAGTCAAGCAAAGGACGATGAGCAAGGGCACTTATTGGAATTATCTTCATGCTCAACCATCAAAGGATTATGGAATAGATATCTTTATTTACTGTCTTTTTATTTTGTTAGAGTATTTTTAATTTCATAATATTAATTAAGTTTATTTTTAATGTGATTAGAAGCGTGGTAATTGGAGATCTTAACGACAATAAAGGGTGAACGATCAAGAGGCAAGGAGAAGATGAAGGGAGAAATCTTGGAAAATCAAAGATTAGTTGTTAGAATCTTGCAAACAAACAGCAATCAAGGATAGAAATCCTAACGGTTACATTTCCAAAAGATTTGATGAGATTCGAAGCGTTGCGGAAATATTGCGGAGTCCGCAATAATATAGCCGTTAGTGCGCAACCCTTTATAAATAGGAAGGGCTGTTGATCATCTCCCATTTACGATTCTCAAACCCTCGAATTCACAAATCAAATCTCTCCTTCTTCAGAATTTCCCAAAGCTCCACCTTCAAGTAACAACCATGGTGTCAACGCGAGCTGAAAGATCCACGCCCAAAAAGACATCCCCAATCACAGAGGATGCTGCCTTGGTGCGAGATGCATTACTATCTTTAGCAAACGTTGAGGCTGTAAAACCTTCCAGACCTCCGAAGCTCCCTGTGAAGAGGAAGTGGAAGGTTTCAACAACTGAGGCTACAACCAGCTCTGATCCAACGCAGTCCCCTAGAATAAAATGGAAGATTGCCCTGGAAGTTCCAAAGACCAGAATTCAGAAATCCATAGGTGAGGAAAGCTTTACCAGTGGCGAACCATCGATAGAGACGGCCATGCAAAGTCCTGAACCCACTCAACAACCATCGGAACCTGAAGTCCCCCTTGTAGGACAACCAGACTCTGCATCAATCGGTGATGCGGATGAAGACGAGGAGGTAGTCTCTCCCTTCAGGGATGTCAATCTTGATAGTCCTGTGGAGAAGGAGAGCAGAGATTCAATGGATGATACGCTGGATGAATGCATCCAGCAATTGGCTGCCAAAGCGAGGCTCAAGAAGAGGGCCCCTGTAATTGTGAAGGCAAAACGGCCAAAGCCTTCCAAGAAAGCTAAAAAGAAGAGAGCTGAAGCTGAAACCTCTCTTAAAAAGATGAAGGCTGAGGCTGTTGAAGCAGCCAAGGCAAAGGATAAGGGGAAGAGAAAAATGTTCCAAGAATTTGAGCCTCCAACTGAGAGGTATATATCAAAGGATGCAGAGGCCAGGGGCGTGGAACTAATGAAAAGAGAACTCCTCCACGAGAGAGGATTTCTAGACTGTCCTTCGGACCTGCCGCAATTCTTGCGCGCAGGAATCACAAACCACGGCTGGGAAGAGTTGTGTAGGCCTCTAATTCAGGCCTACTCAGACATGGTTTATGACTTCTACGCCAACCTCACTCACCCCGGAGGCTGTTATTCGGTGGTGAGGGGCGTGGATGTTGACTTTTCTGCCGAAGCGATCAACAAGGTTTATGCTCTCAAGGAGCATAAAAGCTCTGAATATTCAAAGATCGTGGCTTCACCCTCAGAGGTAATCTTGGAGGAGGCATTGAATATGATAGGCAAACCAGAGGCAGCATGGGTAGTCTCGAAGCACGGGAAGCACACACTGATGAGTGCAACCCTCAAGGACAAGGCGTCCATTTGGTTCTCCCTAATTCGGAGAAGAATATCCCCCGTCACACACGAGACGACCATAAATCAAGGGAGATCTATGCTGGTTTATGCGATCATGAAGGGACTCACTATTGACGTGGGTGAGATCATAGCAGCCTCAATCATCGAATGCTCCAAGAAAGGTAAGGGCAGACTCTTTTTCCCTAACACTATTACTAAGTTATGCTTACGCGCAGGGGTGCCTGTGACGATAGAGGAGAAGCCATTGGCCTATGCTGGCCACCTTGAGCTGCCTAGAGACCTGAAGATGAGGAGGAGAGGCAATATGGAGTTCGAGTTGAATAGACTTGCGGCTGCACAATCATTGTCCATGGCCTGCTTGATGGACTTACAAAGAAAACTAGCCCAATGGGTTGAGTACTCTCAAGCAAGAGACCAGGAACTAGTTGAACACCTACGGTGAAAGTTCCCTACTTTTCCAGCAGGATTGTTGAGCCCCTGGATGCCTCCGAGCGAGAGGAGTGATGAAGAGGACAATGACGAATGAAGGAATGCCACAGACTGACGACATTCGAGGGAGTATTTCTTATCCCTCTCAAAAACCTGTTTTTCTGTAACCAGTTACCCGCCCCCAATATCAATTGTTGTTATGCTTTGATTTATTTAATTAGCTTTAGTAGAGTAGCTTAGTTTAGTTTAACTTCGCATGATTAGTTAGCTTAGATAGTTTTTTTTTGTTCCCTATAGTTGTGCACAAATGGAATATTACATGTTAGGAGCTTTGATCACGGTTAAATCTGCTCTGTTAGTATCATTGCGATTTCTTTGCGGACACCGCAATGTTTTGTTCACTTAAGCATGCTGTTATATGACTTTCTGCTGGTCTGTCTGTCTTTAATTCTCACTATTTGACTGCATTACTGATGTCCTTAGGTAGTCTGTCTATTGAGCATGCTGGATGAGTGTCAAGTACACTCTTTTTAGGTTTAATTAACTTCATAAAATGCTGAGCATGTGCCTGTGTTAGACCTTACCATTTTGATTTTAGTAAATTTCTGCTGATGAGTTATCTGAACTGTGAGGGCCATTCTATCCCTAGGAGTTTTAAAATCTGTCTGGTTTTTATTTAGACTAGATGCTTCTAAGATAAGTTTGGAGGTATGCCACCTCAGACTCTCATTGGGGACAATGAGAAGTTTAAGTTTGGGGGAGGCAGCCTCTAGTCCTAGGAACACTCCTCTCTCCCTTGGGAAAATAGACATTGTTCTTCTTTGAAAAAAAAAAAAAAAAAAAGAAAGCAAAGAAAATGAGCATTGTCTTCCTCTAAGGATGCTGAGTAATCAGGGCCATTTGTGTAACCCACAAGTGGCACTGCATCAAAAGGCAATTCAAAGAGAAGACTTTGCCAAAAGAAAAAGAAAAGAAAGAAAATAAAAAGAAGAAGAATGTGTGCCAGAAAGCTGCAGCCTAGGTGCTTAGATGTCCTGTGAAACTGAACTCTGATCCTAAGTTATCTAAGCACAGGGCTGTAGCTAGAAGGTTGTCGAGGGAGATGAGTGTCTATCCAACATAGTGATGCTAGGGCTTAGTCTGTTCTATGGACTGTACTCTGATACTTGTGTGTTCTAAGGCTGGCATGACTCTAAGGATTCCTAATTAATTCAAAAATAAAAACATTAGAAGCATGTACTGAGTCTGAGTTAAAACTAGGGAGAGTTTAAAACCTTAGAGATGACTGCACAATGTGCTCAATGGCATAGGCAGATAAACCAAAAGATGGGAAGTTAGTAAAAACAGAAGGTTTTAAAGGCAAGGGAAATCAGAATAGACAGAATATGAAGTTAGTTTTAGCCTAGGAGAGTGTCACAGGACAACAATGCTTTTGACAGTAAACCTAGGGAAGTCAGCAAATCAGTTAGGTAGAGTTTAAAAGACAAGAGTTAGCAGCTAATTAGAGAGAAAGTAAGCCTTTATATTGCTCGAGGACGAGCAATAACTCAAGTTTGGGGGTGTGTTACCTCTCCAAAAGTGCATTATTTAGGGCTTTAATTACCTAAAAATCATGTAAATTCTTGAGTGTTTTTGTTAGAAGTTAGCTTAATATGTGCATAAAACTGAGAATTTGAGAAATGATGCGAATTCAAGGCTTATTTGGAAAAGGAACGAAAAAGAATGCAAAATGGTGAAAATAGAGCTAAATTGTACATTGCAGGTGCATTGCGGAAACATTGCGAACTCGCAATGGAATCAGCCAAAACAGAGCATTGCGGCCCTCGCAAGGAAACCGCAACGCCAGTCTTCTTTTGCTGCATTTTTTCAGCCGTCAGTCGTCGTTGTTGCGATTGTCCAGCCGCCTAACCTTTCTATTGCTGTCACGTGGGAGGCTGTTACTCCAGAATGGATGGAGATCCGCAGCTGATGGTACCTGTAGAGGCTATAAAAGGAGCTGAATGGCGATGGAAAAAGCAATCAATCGGAGTGCAAGGAGAGCCCGATCGTGAAGAAACCTGCAGACAAAACTTCTCCCCCGTTTGTTGGATCGAAGAAACAAGCTCTTGGCGTTGATAAATCGAGAGGAAGAAGAGAAGATCTTTCTTCTCTTCTGATCGAAACTATCCCCAAAATCAGCTAATCTTCCCCTTCATCCGAGGCGATTCACGACTTGGAGGAACCCACGCACCTTACTGCTTTCCTTTATTGTTTTCCTTTACTGCTTTCCAATTTAATTCCTGCTACCCTTGAATGTTGTTCTGAATCATTTACTGCTGCTTCCTTTCATTGTTGCTTTTAGATTGACATATGTTTGTTCACGAATTATGATATGAATTGCTTTCTTACAAGAGTAATCAAGTGGTTTTACCGAATTCTACATTCTGCCATCCCTTAATCAATTTGTTGAGTTCTTCATTTGATGTTTAGTCAATTCATTCCCTTTAGTTCTTCGAACACGATGAGTAACTAATCCCATAGAGGTTTGCTAAGGATAAATCTATAGGATAAAAATATGTGAATTCAGCATGTAAAGTAGCATGATTGCATTGAATGTATGTGATCTTCATCCTATGGGCGATTTCGACTGGCCATCCATTTTGTCTAAAGAATTTCTAACCTCTGGAAGGAGTAAGGATTCAGAGTCATCCATTCATGTTAGCCTTTCATGGTAACCAGAGAATGGCCTAGGAATAGACATTCTCCTAGCACGTTGTTAGCATGTGCATATAAACAGGTTTTAAGTCTTGCTTGGATATGAGTAAACTAAAGATCTAATGCATGTAATCGAAAGATGCATGAGACCTAGCTAAAACGATGCATGATATGTTAATTTGTTGTTGAATGATCATAGATAAATGCCTATAGAGGACTCTTAAGCCGACCTTGTTATCTTACCTTAGTTCTTAAATCGTTGCGAATTTATTGCGAGATTATTGTGAGAACCGCAATAACCATTTCTGCCTTTGCCTTAGTCTTTTTCAGTAGCTTTTTAATCCATTGCGAAATTATTGCGAAAAGATTGCGAGATCCGCAATCCTACTTCTCCACATTATAACTTTACCTCTTTGCTTGCTTTGCATTTATGTTTACATTCTTCTTGCATCTTTTATAATTCTGTCCCTCAACCCAAAACCTATCCAATTTAAGTTACCTTATCTAATCTAACACACCAAATCGCTAGTCACTAAACTTAATCTCTGTGGAAAAACAAATTAAATTATACTTATCACTTGCTGCAGACCATGTATACTTGCATGATCTGAGTGCCCTTCGTATTTAATTTTACATACACACTGAGCACGCAACAGTAGCACCGTTCATTCGGAGGGTCGTTTCATGGGAGTCGGAACAACTCAATCTCCAGAAATGGATAGGGTCTCTTAGATCCTTTCCCAACTCTGACATTTCCATTTGGTTGCACTGTTGGGGCCGACCTTTGAGTTCTGAAAATAGCGGGTCACACTTACAAAGGATTACTAACTAAGTTGCTATAGGAATATGAGTTATTATGGTATTAGCATTTAGTCAAAAATGTCTTGGTTCAGGGAAGGAGTGATTGACTGCCCCTTGGTAGCGGTTGCTCTGACTCACTGAAGTATCGTTGTAAATTAATAATGAGTTTTTGGGTACATTATTACTTTTGCTAAAATCTTGATTGGATGTATGAAATGGGTTAAAATCAATTCACTAATAGAATTTTTTTTTTCAACATGTCTAGCTCGTTTATCCAATTACTAGCTTCTGATAAACTAAACGGCGATAACTACACGACCTGTAAATTGATTACTCCATTTTGGAGCTATATTGCACTCCCTAACTCTAGCTAAAAGTCGTGATTAATTGTTTAATATGTCTCGTTTATAGGAGTTTTGCGGCATAGAGCTCGTGGTATCCATTGAGTGCGTTTTGTGGCTAAGGAATGCGTTTTAGTGCCCTGAGAGTGCTTCGGGAAAAGGACAAGCTCACACAAGAAGAACTAGGCAAAATTGCCAAGAAGAGGCAATTTTCAAGCCCCAAACCCGAGAGCAAGCGTCGGGACGCTCCGGAGGCGCGCGCCCGCGCTGGAAATCATCGGGGTAGCGTCGAGACGCTCGCCTGGCGTCTCGACGCCATCACGACAAAAGGCGCGCGACACTTAGGGCGCAGCGTCGAGACGCTTGCCTAGCGTCTCGACGCTCCGACGGCTTAAAACGCTGTTTTGACGATTTGCAGCTCATCTTCTTCATTCTCTCTCGGGTCTTCACCATTCTTCTTCGTTTCTCCACCATTGTTGGCCATTTTTGGAGCTTTTCTTGTGTATTAAGCTTGGGATGATGTCCAAGGCTTCCATGGGAGTATTGGGACCCCAAACCTCCATGGTTGGCTAAGGTCTTTGTGTAGGATTTGGGATAATTAGGGATTTTTGTTAAGCTTTTTAATGTTTTGATAATTTATGCATATTGGTTCTGATTATGCTTAAATTCTTGAGTGTATTTGTTGTTCTTGCTTAATCCATGCATGTGTTAGATTTCAACGACGGACAATCGGGTTTTCTAGCACGTGTTAATGTTATAGACTAACGATGCCTTGCCTCTCCTTGTTGCCATAGTAACACAGGACAACAAAATTAATCGGAGTACCGTCTTATGCATGTTGATTGTTGAGTACTTTTGGGTTGCTGGGTAGTCAATTAGCAATTGGTATGCATAATCGAATGTTCGTCGTGGTTAGCTAGTAGCTGTTCGGAGTCAAATTGGGGCTGATCACTCTAATAGGATTGCGAATAATGTTTAGTTAGGATTGTTAGTTCTAACTAATTAATATGGAGCCGGTTACTTTAGGGTTCCCGGGTAACCGACCGCGTGCATGTCAAAATTGATTAGCCTTACTTTAGAATTAAGTGATAAATGTTAAAACGCTTAGCAAAATCCCGAAATCCCCGTAATCCAACACTCTTCAATCTCGAACTTATTATTTTTCCGTTAGCATTTTTCATTACGTTGCATGTTCAAAATCTCCCTTTTGTGACAAACTTCACCAGTCAATTTAATTATAACTCAAACAGTTAATTCTCAATTTTATTCCCTCTCTGTGGTTCGACCCCGTTACCGCTGGCTGCAAAGCTAAAAGCTACGGGTTTATAAATTTATTTTGGCAAGCCTCGTCAACTTGATATTGGAGTATCCCAAAACTAACTCTACCAAAAATTGGCGCTGTTGCCACGGAGGGCAACTAAAATTGAAATTATGTTTGTTTTTTATTTAGGTTGATTGGTTGTTTTTAAATTTTTTTAAGTGAATTATTTTTTTATTTTATTTTGGATAACGGTCCTCTCTTCCAAGATTTTCAAAGTCCAGGTTACATTCGGAAGAGATGGAAGTCTTGGAGGGCAATAATGAGAGTCAGAGAACGCTGAAGGAGTGGGCGATGCATGGCTTACTCTGCCAACCGCTGTGCATATCATTTACGCCGACAACAGGTAATTTCGAGTTTAAATCAAGTTTGTTTAACTCACTTCCTTCTTTTCATGGTGAAACAGGTGAAGATCCTATCAAGCACCTTAAAGAATTCCACATGGTGTGCTCTGCGATGAGGACAAGTGAGATAACGGAGGAGGAGCTGAATTTGAGAGCCTTTCCTTTCACCTTGAAGGATAAGGCGAGGGATTGGCTACACTACTTACTCTCGGGGACTATCTCTACGTGGAACGAGTTGAAAGGGTTGTTTTTCGACAAATATTTTCCCGCCTCGAGAGCCACATTTCTAAGGAAGCAGATCTACGGGATTGTTCAAGAGGAAGAGGATACCTTTCATGAATGCTGGGAGCGGTACACCCGAATGTGTGCAGACCACCCCCACCATCAGATCTCATAGGCTGAACTCATTCGTTCCTTCTATGAAGGCTTGTGCCCGCATGATAGTCGATTGCTAGATGCAGGTAGTGGAGGGGCGTTGCTTGACAAGACCCCGTCGGAAGCTCGACGTTTGATTTCGAATATGGATCCGAATATGCAGCAAAATGGAAATGGAGCACAAGAGCGAGCCCGCCTCTCAAGCGAAATCAAGGAGCTCCAGGACCAACTGTCCAAGGTATGTGGCGTTATCCTTAAAATACAAGAAAACTCATCGCAAGCTTTTTCTTCTGTTTCAGGTCAATCGATCGAGGAAATATTCAAATCCTTCATGGAAATAAGCATTGAGCGTAGCAAAGAGACTAGAGCGCAAATTCAGTCTCTGAGTGAGGAGATTTCTGAGTTAAAAGGTACGATGAGTAAGGTGGAAACTCAGGCAGCAGAACGCCTAAACGTTATTGCACTTAGAAGTGGAAGGGATATTCCCTCGAGTTCTGCGTCTGTCAAGTCCAATGAATGTCCTTGGATGCTACCCCCAAAACCGAGGATGAGTTCCTGTGAGCAGGTCTGTGCCATTAACTTACGAAGTGGGAGAGAAATATCTCCAAACACTGTTGTTGTGGAGAAAGAGGAAGGCAAGGATGAGAAAAAGATCGTGGATCTTGAGTCAGGAGGAAAAGAGAGTTTAGTTGGATGCACCCTCGAGCTTGAAAGGTGGTAACGATATTTTTGAACTATCGTTATAAACTCAAGCTGTCGAGGCTTGCCAAAATAAATTTATAAACCCGTAGCTTTTAGCTTTGCAGCTAGCGGTAACAGGGTCGAACCACAGAGAGGGAATAAAATTGAGGATTAATCGTTTAAGATGTGGTTAGGTTAGTTGGTAAGGTTGTCACAAAAAGGGGGGTTTTAATCATGCAATGTAGTGAAAAGTGCTAACGGAAAAGTAATAAACTTGAGAATGAAGAGTGTTGGATTTGGGGAATTTTCGGGATCTTGCTAAGCATTTTAACATTTATCATTTAATTCTAAGGTAAGGCTAATTGATTATAATATGCACACGGTCAGTTACCCGAGAAGCCCCAAGGTAACCGGCTCCATAGAAATTAATTAGACCACACAGTTCTAATCAAACATTATCTAAAGTTGCATTAGGGTGATCTGCCCCAAATTTGACTCTAGATAGTCACTAACATACCGCGACGAACATTCAAACATGTAATTTAATTGCTAGTAGATTGCCCGCCAACGCTGTATGCAATCAACAACTATCATACACGACTCGATACTCCGATTTAGTTTTGTCTATCTGTGTTACTTAGTCGAGCAGTGAGAGGCACGGCATCGCTACTCTTTAACATACACAACATGCAAGATGACTCGAGTGTCAATCGTCGAAATCTAACATGCGCGTTGGATTAAGCAAGATAGACAAATGCATACATACTCAAAGCCAAATCAGAACCATTAAGCATACATTATCAAAACATTAGAAACTTAGCAAAAATCCCTAATTAACCCAAATCCAAGCACAAGTACCTTAGCCAATCATGGAGGTTTGAAGTTCCAACACTCCCATGGAAGCTTTGGGCATCATCCCCAAGCTAATATACAAGAAATAAGCTCCAAAAGGCCACAAATGGCGGAGAAAATGAAGAAGACCCGAGAGCAAAATCGAAGGGAAGAAGAAGATGTAAAAATTGGCTGAAAAATCGTCAAATTGACGTTTTAAGCCGTCGGAGCGTCGAGACGCTAGGCCAGCGTCTCGACGCTGGTGCCCTAAGTGCCGCGCGCGTTTTCGTCGTGATGGCGTCGAGACGCTGCCGACGCTACGTCTGTGCCTGGAGGAAAAATAACGGAAATTTTGTCCTCCTCTGGAATCGAACTCAGGCCTATCAACTTGCCAAATTCCTCCTGCACCACCAGACCACTTATCACAATTGAGATATCATTTGATTAATTAATATACATAGTATAAACACTCAGAATGATTAATCAAAATTATTCTCTAAACGTTCTTTTAAGCTCTTAATTAATTCAATGGTCCGATTTACCCCTAAGTAATTAAATTATACAAAATATATTAATTAAGCACAATTAATTACTTAATTCGCAAGACATAGGAGCTAAATATTAGCACTTTTTGAGTGCTATCAAAAACCCCCAACCTAAATCTTGCTAGTCCTCGAGCAAGGAAAACTCTAAAATAGCTCCTAAGGACTATACATGCATGCTTCTAACTCAAATCTCGATGCTTTAAGAATCAAGACATTTACATAAACAAGTAAGCAATCGATCGCATGCACTTAATCAATGAACATGTCAAAAATTAACTACTACTCCCCTACGTGTGTGTGTGATAGCGAACCTCTCCTAAACCATGCAAGCTCGGAAAAACAACATGCTACAATTCATCTTGTTTTCCCCCTACTTCTAGCATTGAAGAACAGTCTATAGCTTAATCACATCAGAGAGAGCAACAAATTAAGAGGCCTAAAACAATTTTCTCATACACATTTTTTTTTTTTTTTTTTTTTTTTTTTTTTTTTTTTCTTTTTGAGTACTTTGTACCCTTGGTTAAGGTTCTTTGAACCCAACTTTTTATTTTCTTTTTCTTTCCCATCCCGAGTTGCCTAACATGTCAAACTTAGGCCTAAGCTTCACATTTTTAAGGACTAACGTTCACTTTTTAAGTGCGCACTTTAAAAAGGAGGAACGCCTCGAGAGATTTTTCTAACCAACACGCTTTTCTGCTTTTTTTTTTTATATTAGGCTTAATCAACCACTAACTCTCATGCAACAAGCTACCCTAGGGGTGCCTTTCGGGGTGACAACAAGAATCATGCAACATGTGATCAAACTAAGCGTACGGAGTCTAAGATGAGGTTGCTAAGTGCTCGATAGATGCAAGGGAGCAACAGAAAAAATTTTAAAATTTTTGACATGAACCTAATAAATGCAAAACACCATCATGCAAAAACTAGATTACGCAAATGCTCAGATTCCAAAAAGACACTTCCTAGATCGTCATAATTAGAAAGCATATAAACAGAGTCCCAACACTTCAAATTCAAAATTAACACTGCTCAACGAACTACACATGCATATCCAAAACATCCAACTCCACCCCCAACTTCAGAAGATAGCATTGTCCTCAATGCTTTTCTATCAGATACACAAAAGTAAAGGGAAAAGAAAAACAACACTTCCCTGATCTTTGTGAAGCTGGCGAGGGGAAAGAGGCGGTGCTTCCCTTATCTGAGCCCAATTTCCTCAACTTCTCCTTATTTCCTAAAAAAAAACAGCAAGCTAAATTAAGCTAAAGTATACTACGAAACTAAACTAAAACAATGATAAACTAACTGACAGAAAAACAGTTCAACACTCGGGTGCTTCCGAGAAGCGCAGAATTTTTAAAGTCGTTTGCTCGACTGAATTCACTCAACGAACTCATCCATACTCCGACAGCGCGGGGGACGTCCCAGACATGTCCTCATCCACACTGTTCCTGCAAACATCATTTAAACACATTTTTTCTCTTCGTGCTTTGAGCACGCGAACATCATCATTGTTAGTGCAATAAAAAACAGCACCATTATCATTCAAGTCTAAGTCTTTTTTCCTAACAGAAGCAAAAGAATAGTCCCTCAAGCGCGAGGTAAAATTCTCTTCCTTCACACAACCCACAGATTTTGTTTTTCCATTCTCATCATACACAAAAGATTTAGACTCATTCATAAAAAATTCATGCACATTTCCATCAAATCCTATAGAAAAGGAACCTCTATCAACATCAATCTTGACCTTAACGGTCTTCATAAATGGGCGTCCTAGTAAGATAGGAGAGGAAACATGCAAAGAATTTTTGTTCGTATTAAGCACATGGAAATCACATGGAAACAACAAATCTTCCACTCTAACCAAAATGTCCTCAATTTTCCCTAATGGTCGCACACAAGATTGATCGGCTAGTTGAACAACTACATTAGACTCAATTAAATTGCATGGTTTAAGCTCTTTAAACACATCAGCAGACATGACGTTAATTGAGGAACCGAGATCTAGCATGGCATTTTCAATCAGCTTATTACCAATAGTGCATGGGATAGTAAACGTACTAGGATCGACGCACTTTGGTGGAAGCGTACCTTGGAAAATTGCGGAGACAATGTCGTTCTTTTTCTCATCATTCTTGTCCATCTTTTCATTCTCAAGATGGCTTGGGGAACATTCAATCGGCTTCCCCTTTTTCTCAACTGGAGGCAACAAACGGCTTGGGAAGGGAGCCTTGGGCATTGTTGCGTGCTCAATGTGTAAAGATAAATATGCAAACAGGAAGAGAGAGCACTTAGAACATGCAAGCATACATGGTCTCACAGCAAGTAGTAAGTATATTTCATTCGTTTTTTCCACAGAGACTCATTTTTAGCTATTCGCGAAGTGTGAATGTTAAGAAAGATGGGATAAATTTGATGGGGTAAAATTGGTTTTTAATTAACTACTTTTTGCTGAATGTGTAGAGGGATATAACATAAACAAATTAAAGTTAAAACTAGACCTAAAGGACAAGAGATGGAATTAATAATCGAGGAAGAAAACAGCTAAACAGAATGATAAAAAGGCAGAATTGCGAGGACCGCAATGTTTCCGCAATTAAATGACAGCGAATGTGATTAAAACGGGGAATTAAGGGCTACTAATGACTGTCCTATAGGCATTTTATTACGATTAGCAAGCTTTGGATCAACTCTCTATACATCAAACTCACTCTATCTCAAGTATCGTCCGATTCCATGCATGAGAGACTCAAGTTTACTCGACTTCAAAGTAAGGTCTTAAGCATCTTGTTAAAACAGGAGTGTTCAGTTTGTACTAGGGAAACGCCTATTCCTAGGCCGTTTCCTGATTACCATGAAAGGCTAGCATGATTATATGACTCTGAACTCTTACTCCTTCCAGAGGTTAGGAGTTCTTTGGACAAAATGGATGGCCAATCGAAATTGCCCGTGGGATGAAGCTTACATACAATCAATGTTCGAGTGTTGAACTGACTACTTGACTCACGTTTTTTAGCCTATAATTCTGTCATTAGCATGCCCCTAAGTGAATTTAGTTACTCATGGATATATGAAGAACAGAAAGGGTAGATAAAACAGACATACTTAGAAGAGAAATGCGCTTAAAACAAGAAGCAAAACCCGTAGCAGAAGAAAGTATAAACTGTGAAGTGCAGAAACTTACTTTGATTAACTTGAATGTTTGAATGACAAAGGAAAGCTTTAAAAGGAATGAATCCAAGGCAGACAACAACGAAATGCAATAAGTAAATTACTAAACTGAGAACAACAATGATCAGTAATGGAAATGAGAAGGAAAGAACAGAAAACAGTAAAGGATTGCTGAAAACTTCGTGGCAGTCGCCTCGAATGATGGTGATGAGAATTCAGCCGTGCTTGGATGAATCCAATCGAGAGAGAAGAAGAATCTTCTCTCCTTCCTATCAGATTATCGATTCCAAAAGCTTAGACTCTCACTCCAACAGACGGCAAAGGAAAACAGATGGAAATGGTGGACTGCAAGAAGACTTCTGCGCTTCGAATTGATGACTGAACCTCCGACTTTGACCCCCTTTTATAGTAGTTTGCAGGCGCGTTTGGGCCAAGGAGAACCATCAACCTTCAACGTCATATATCAGAATGGATGGAGGAGAAAGAACGAATCCCTGAAAAGTCGGATCTAAACAGAAAATGATCAGCCAACTTACGGTTTTAACTTGAATAATTGCGGTCACCGCAATTATTCCGCAATTCATTTGCAATGGTTATTTTTTTCATTCTTTTCTTCGGTTTTCAACCCTTTTTCTACCTATTGTACACAAGTCCTATATTAGCTACCTTCTTCTAATTCTCATATTAAAGCATAGGTTTAAGCTAATTGCTAACAAAAACACCTAAATGTGTACATCTTCTTAAGCTAAATGGGTCCTAAATAAGTCACTTTCAGAGACTTAACACACCCCCAAACTTAAGGCTTTGCTTGTCCTCAAGCATACTAAGGACTTACCTAGGCTGCTGTTTCTTCTTCTTTAACTACTCACTAACTCCCTTATATTCTTGTCTATAGCAATGCTGTCCTGTGACACACTTCCAAGTTTAGAACTAACCTCTTGTCTAGCTTCTTCTGACTTCACCTGCCTACTATACCCACTGCTTTTGTTAACCCCCTACTACTGATCTAACTACTTGTATGATATCATGCTATTATCCCTAAGGTTTCAAATTCTACCAAGCTTTACTCTAGACTCAGTACATGCTTCTAGCTTATTTTTAATGTGTCTAGGATTCCTTAGAGTCATGCCAGTCTTAGTTTTAACGGTGACAGTGGTACTTTTAGAGAACAACCTAAACCCTGGCATCACTACATTGGATATACATTCATCTCCCTAGACAAACCTAAAAGCTACAACCTTGTGCTTAGCTCATTAAGGATCAGAGTTCTTTTTTCATAGGACATCTAAGCCACAAGATTATAACTCCCAAGCATACATTCTTCTTCCCCTATTTCTCCTTTTTCTTTTTCTTAGGTGGAGTCTCCCCTTGGTTTGCCTTTTGATGCAATGCCACTTATGGTTTACACACTTGGCACTGATTACTCAGCAACTTGAGAAAGACTCCCCTCTTTATTCTATTTTTCACTTTTTCTATTTATCACAAAAAATTTTTTAGGAGAAGAAGAATGCTTATGTCCTAAGGAAGAGAGGAATGTTCCTAGGCCTAGGGTGGCCTCCCCCAAACTTCAACTACTCATTGTCCCCAATGAGTGTTTGAGGTGGCACACCCCCAAACTTATCCTAGAAGCATCTAGTCTAAAGTAAAACAAAGAGAATCTAAACATCCTAGGCATAGGCAAAACATTCTAGAAGCAACTATCCCAGCAGCAGAAAATTTGAACATAACAGACAGGTTTCAGGACTTATGGTTTATGCATGCTGAGCACTATTCAGAGGTAAATTTAAACTATCAAAAGGTGTCCTATGACACTCATCCAGCATGCTTCAAGATCAGCTATATAAGGTAGTCATGCTAGCAGCAAAAGATAGAATTTAACAGATCATAGCCTAACTAAACAGACAGTCCAAAACATGCTATCAGTCACAAAAATTGCGGGAACCGCAATTATTTCGCAATCCAATCCGGGCAGATATAACATTAACTCAGGCCCCTAGCATGCTTTTTCCCGTTACTCATGCATCCTAAAAATAAAACTAAACTATCCTACCTATTCAGCTAACATCAAACTAGACTAAGCAAAAGAAAAAGCATAAAACTAAACATTAAAAACAGATCAAAAACTGAATCCAAAACAGCATATTATACATTATTCTATCAAAAAGCAGGAAAAATTGTCTTTTGTTTCTGAAGGGATCAGTAATACTCCCTCTAGTGCTCTTCAAACCAGCACTCAATTCTCATCATCCTCATCTGGTCGCCTTGGTCTTGGGGGCACCCATGGAGTTAGGAGGTTGGTGGGGAAGTCTGGGAAGATGCACCCCAACTGGTCTGCAACTTCTCTGTCCCTCGCCTGCGCATAGTTGGCCCATTGAGCCATTCTCCTCTGCATGTCCATCAAGCAGGCCATGGATAGGGACTGTTCAGCCGCCAGCCTATCCAACTCAAATTCCATGTTGCCCTTTCTTCTCAGCCTTAGATGTGCAGGCAACTCCAGATGGCCTGTGTAGGGCAGCTGCTGCTCCAAGCGCTCGGTGGGAACTCCTGCAAGCAAGCATAACTTTGTTATGATGTTGGGGAAAAATAACGGCCCCTTACCCTTTTTTGCACACTCAGCTATGGCAGCAGTGATGACTTCTCCCACGTTGATCGTGAGACCTCTCATTATAGCATAAACCAGCAGCGAACGGCTCTGGTTAATTGTAGTCTCATGAGTCACTGGGGAGAGTCTTTTTCTTACGAATGAAAACCACACAGCTGCCTTAGCCGTGAGGTTGGCACTCATGAGCGTGTGCCGCCCATTGCGTGAGACTGTCCAGGAGGCCTCAGGCTGGCCAATGGTGCGGATGGCTTCTTCCAGCACAGCCTCGGTCGGCTCATCAACTATCCGTGCATAATCTGTGTGAGGCTGGCCCCTTAGACCAAATGCTTCATTAATGGCTTTGGCTGAGAAATCAACCTCCACCCCTCTGACCACAGATAGGCCATCCTCAGGGCTGAGCACGTTAGCATAAAAGTCATACACCATGCTCGTGTATGCTGGATTGGGAGGTCGGCAGAATTCCTCCCAGCCATGGTTGATCACCCCTGCGCGCAAGAACTGCGGCAGGTCAGCAAGTCGATCAAGGAACCCCTTCTCGTGCAACAGGTCCCTTTTCCTCAGCTCCACACCCCTGGATTCAGCATCAGACGAGACATACCTCACTGACGGAGGTTCATCTTCAGGGTAGAGTTTAGCCTTCCCCTTATCGGCTGGCTTGGAAGATTCAACAGCCTCCACCTTGAGGCGTTTGAGCGAAGGCTCAGTACTGTCTTTGCCTGCTGAAGGCACTCGCTTGGCCTTCTTCTTCTTCAGTTTCTTGGCTTTCTTGGCCTCCTTCTTGGCCTTCTTCTTCTCTTTCTCCATGTTGATCTGTTGGAGGCAAGCCCCCAACGTTTCTTCCATAGAATCGTCCTGCTGTGCAGGAACATCAGGGCTGTCTTCCCTCATAGGAGAGAAGACTTCTTCTTCCCCAGCATCTCCACTGCCTTGCGTGGACTCCTGATAATCCCCATAAGGGAATTCAGGATCAGGCCGTGGAGAGTTGTGCTCTGCTGATGGTGTATGTGCAGAACTCCATGGCGAAGACGGCAGTTCAGGACTCTGCACAGCCGCAGGTGGTAGATCAGAACTCTGAAGCGCTGGAGATGACTCGGCGCGCTGCGCAGGCGGTGATGATTCTGTGCTTTGCACCGGTTCAGATGGGAGAGGGCTGCGCACAGGTGACACAGACGGCGACGAACCTTCCTTTGCTGACTCGTGAGATGCACGATCAGGTTCTTGACTCTCCACAGAGGGAGTCTTGGCGATGGTTCGTTCGGCGGCAGTCTTGACAGTCCACCGGCGCTTCTTTGGCGTGCCCACTGGCTCAGATGGCCCAGCAGGGATCTCAGTGACCACCCTCCACTTCTTCCTACGAATAGGAAGCTTGGAGAGACGGCCAGTGCGTACAGCACCCTCATCAGCAAGGGCGAGAAGCGCTTCCCTTGCAGCCGCTTCAGCTGCGTCGTCGGCCTTCTTCTTGGCGGCGGATTTCTCAGCCCTAGTGGAAACCATTGTCGAATCTTGGAGGTTTGGAGAGAGAGATCAAAGGTGGAGAGAATCGCAGAAATCTTGGAGAGCAAAGAATGAGAGGATCGTATCAATCGGGCGCCTTCTAACGGCTATAAAAGCAACGGAAAAATCCCAACGGCTCTTTTTGCGGATCCAGCAATTTTTGCGCAATTCTAGGGACAATATTTCATAACAAATCCAAACTTTGATCGCCCGTATCTTTCATTTGGCTCAACCGTTTCTTGATTTTTAAAGTGGGATTTACTCCCCTTGATCCCCTCTTTCGATTCCCTACAAAAACAAATAAAACAAACATTAACTACGCAATTAAAAATACCTCACAAAACATACAAACGATCATCGAAAAAACAGAAAAAATAAACTAAGGCATTGGCCTTGACTAAACGAGCACAGTAACCACTCGTTCTCTCTCGTTTCTAACTTCATGCTTCACGTAGGAGGAAGGCCGAGAGAGTCTTCACATCCCCCTCCTCATAGTAGTGCTTCAACCTAGCACCATTGACCATAAATGGCTGTCCTTGCTGCAAGTTTTTAATCTCTATGGCACCATGAACAAAGACATTAGTAATAATAAATGGACCTGACCATCGAGACTTTAATTTGCCTGGAAATAGCTTTAATCGTGAGTTAAATAATAATACAAGTTGGCCCTTTTTAAAGTCTTTGATCCTGAGTCTACTGTCATGCCATATTTTTGTCTTTTCTTTGTACATCTTGGCATTCTCATAGGCCATGTGCCTAAGCTCATCAAGTTCATGTAGCTGTAAAGATCTTAACGTCCCTGCATCCTTCACACAAAAATTTAATTCTTTCATGGCCCAAAATGCCTTGTTTTCCAACTCAAGTGGCAAGTGGCAAGCCTTGCCATACACCAACCTATAGGGAGACATTCCTAGAGGTGTCTTATATGCTGTTCTGTAAGCCCAAAGTGCATCCTCAAGCTTGAAAGACCAGTCTTTCCTATTAGGTTTGACTACCTTTTCTAGAATGTTCTTTATCTCCCTATTGGAAATCTCAGCTTGGCCATTTGAGTGTGGGTGGTAGGGAGTAGCTACCCTATGTCTAATGTTATATTTAGCCAATAATTTCTCCATAGCCTTATTAATGAAATGTGACCCCTCATCACTAATGATAGCACGAGGAGTCCCAAATCTAGTGAAAATGTGTCTATGCAAGAAGTTAGTGACTGTTTTAGCATCATTATTAGGACATGCCTTAGCTTCTACCCACTTTGACACGTAGTCTACTGCTACTAAAATGTACAGGTTACCTGATGATGGAGGGAATGGTCCCATGAAATCAATGCCGCACACATCAAAGAGCTCCAACTCTAAGATGTAGGTGAGGGGCATCTCATCCTTACGACTGAGGTTACCTGTCCTTTGGCATTCGTCACAGTTGTGGGCATAGTTGTGGGCATCCTTGAAGATTGTTGGCCAGTAGTAGCCACTCTGAAATACTTTAGCAGCTGTTCTTTGACCACCAAAGTGCCCACCGTAAGGAGATGAGTGACAGTGCTGCAGCACAGACTTCGCTTCAGCAGCTGTAACACACTTCCTCAACAACCCATCAGCACAGGTCCTGTAAAGTATGGGGTCATCCCAGATGAATTTCCTTGCTTCATGGAGGAACCTCTTCTTCTCTTGTCCTCCCTTGAACACTGGTAATACCTGTGATGCACGGAAGTTAGCAATGTCAGCAAACCAAGGTTCCTCATCGTTTTCACGATGAGTCAAAGCAAAGATATGTTCATCTATAAAAGCATCAGAAATTGCGGGGTCCGCAATTTTTCCGCAATTGTGCTGCAATCGAGACAGGTGATCTGCAACCACGTTTTCACATCCCTTCTTGTCCCGAATGTCCAAATCGAATTCCTGCAGCAATAACACCCATCTAATCAATCTAGGCTTAGCATCAGCCTTCCTCATCAGATATTTTAAAGCAGAATGGTCAGTGTATACAATGGTCCTAGTTCCTACAATATAGTTTCTAAATTTTTCACAAGCAAATACTACAGCAAGCATCTCTTTCTCTGTAGTTGTATAGTTACATTGGGCCTCATTCAAGGTCTTGCTAGCATAATAGACAGGATGTGTGAGCTTGTCAATCTTCTGTCCTAACATGACTCCTACAGCATAGTCACTAGCGTCACATAGCATCTCAAATGGGAGATCCCAATTTGGTCCTACTATGATTGGTGCTGTGACCAGTGCTTCCTTAAGGGTTTTCCAAGCTACTACACATTCTTTAGAGAAGATGAATGGCCTACCTAGCTCTAGAAGCTCACATAGAGGCTTGGCTATCTTAGAGAAGTCCTTGATGAACCTTCTATAGAAGCCAGCATGTCCTAGGAAACTCCTAATAGCTTTGACATTCTGGGGCTCTACCAACTTCTCTATGACCTCTATTTTTGCCCTATCCACTTCTACACCTGCCCTTGATACTCTATGTCCTAAGACAATCCCTTCATCTACCATAAAATGGCACTTTTCCCAATTTAGGACTAGGTTGGTCTCTTCACACCTAGCCAGGACTTGTCCTAGGTTCTCTAGACAGGTTTTAAATGAGTCCCCAAAGACTGAGAAGTCATCCATGAATATTTCTATTATGGACTCATCCAACTCAGAGAAGATTGCCATCATGCACCTTTGGAAAGTTGCCGGTGCATTGCATAAGCCAAAAGGCATTCTGCGGAAGGCAAACGTTCCAAAAGGGCAAGTGAAGGTAGTCTTCTCTTGATCCTTAGGGTCTATAGTAATTTGATTATAGCTCGAGTACCCATCTAAAAAACAATAGTAGGCTCTACCAGCTATTCTATCTAGCATCTGGTCAATGAATGGTAGGGGGAAATGGTCTTTTTTAGTTTCTTTATTCAGTTTTCTGTAATCCATACATACTCTCCACCCTGTGACAGTCCTAGTTGGAATCAGTTCGTTGTTCTCATTGACTACCACAGTTATTCCCCCCTTTTTAGGTACACATTGGATGGGGCTCACCCACTGGCTACTAGCTATGGGGAAAATTACTCCAGCATCTAACCACTTTATTATTTCCTTCTTCACTACCTCTTTCATAGAGGGGTTTAACCTACGCTGGTGATCTACCTTAGGTGTGTGTTCTTCCTCTAATATGATTTTATGCATGCAATAAGAAGGGCTAATGCCTCGAATATCAGCAATAGTCCATGCTATAGCCTTCCTATGTTGCTTAAGTAGTAAAATTAAATCAACCTCATGCTGTTCACTAAGCTTAGAAGAAATAATTACAGGCAGCGTATCATTATCTCCTAGATATGCGTATTTGAGGTGAGTTGGTAGTGGTTTTAGTTCTAAAACAGGTGGATGCTCAATGGAGGGCTTCAACGGATTTACAGTTCTATCAGTTAAGTCCATAGTCATACATACATGCTGAGGTCTATCTACAGGCATATCCATTATGTCAGATACATTTAGATCATCTACATCTAATCCTACATATTCGTTAGCATGCTTGGTTAACAATACATGCTCTAATTGTTCTTCCATTAGTGAGTCAACAACATCAATGCTAGCACAAGACTCAGAATCAGAGGGATACCTTAAAGCTTTGTAAACACTAAATTTTACCTCTTCATCATGAACCCTCATAGTTAACTCACCTTTTTGCACGTCTATTAGTGCCCTACCTGTGGCTAGAAATGGTCTACCTAGCAGGATGGGAACCTCCTTGTCTGCCTCATAGTCCAGGACAATGAAATCTGCAAGGAAAATAAATTTGTCAACTTTAACTAGAATATCCTCAATCTTACCTTCTGGATATGCGATGGATCTGTCTGCTAGTTGTAAAGTGACAGTAGTTGGACGTGCTTCTCCCATTCCCAACTGGCGGAATAGGGACAGGGGCATGAGATTTATGCTGGCGCCCAGGTCACAAAGCGCTCTGCCCACATGCTTGCCTCCAAGTTCTACAGGTAGGGTGAAGGAACCAGGATCCTTCTCCTTCTTGGGCAGCTTGTTTTGGAGGATGGCACTGCACTCCTCGGTGAGGTTTACTGTTTCAAACTCACCAATTATTTTTTTGTTAGTAATAATGTCCTTCAAAAACTTTACATATGAAGGCATAGACTGTAAAACTTCTACAAAAGGAATATTCACATGCACTTGCTTAAGTATTTCTAGAAATTTATTAAAATGAACTTCCTGTTCCTGTTTCTTCTTAAGCCTTCGAGGGTATGGAGGTGGTGGCACATATGCAGGCACGTCAGGACGCCTTAAGATAGGTGGAGGCCTTGGAATTTCTTCTACGTCCTCTACAATTGGCTCTAGCCTGGCTCCTGATGTGCTAGTTGGTGGTGGACCTTGGCTTGGCAGAGGTTCCAGTGGAGCACTAGACTCAGTGTTCTCTACTCTCTTTGGTGTGTCCTTTGTAATGCTCACCAATGGTCTTCCACTCCTAAGTTCAATGGCTTGAACTTGTTCTTTGCCATCTCTCCTTGGTACCTCGGTATCAGCAGGGAGTCTACCTTGGGGCCTACTTTTAAGTTCATTGGCTAATTGGCCTATTTGGTTTTCCAGGCTCCTAAGAGTAGCTTGCTGGCTCTGAAGAGTAGCATCATTCTTAGCTATATATTCCTTGAGTAGGTTTTCTACAGAAGATCCTACAGGTTGATTATAAGGTTTTTGGTACATTGACTGGTTATGTTGGGGAGTGAAACCAGGTGTTCCACTCGGCCTTGGTTGGTTGGGATTTTGGTTAGTGTTTTGTTGGCCACCCCATGACAGGTTAGGGTGGTTTCTCCAACCAGGGTTATAGGTGTTGGAGTAGGGGTTATTCCTAGGCTGCTGCTGACTACCTACATAGCAGACTGAGGATGGATTCCCAGGGCAGTATTCATAAGGGTGCCCTTCCCCACAGAATCCACAGATTGGTGCCTCGCCTTGACTTGGTTGGGTGCCCATTGACATGGCTGTGGCGGTATTGGCACTGGTTTGGAGATTGGCCTGAGCCATTTGCTTGACTAAGTTGGTCAGGGCATTTATCTGGGTGCTCATGGCGCTTAGAGCATCCTTGTCTTGAGCCCTAGTTGGCTCTACTGGATCGTCTGACCATCTACAGTGAGATGCTGAGATCTTCTCCAAGATCTCATAAGCTTCGTTGTAACTCTTGGACAACATGGAACCTCCAGCAGATGAATTTAAGACTTGTCTGGTGCTGGGGTTGCATCCTTTAAAGAAAACTTCTATTTGGATACACCATGGAATGCCATGGTGTGGACATTTAATGAGAAGGTCTTTGAATCTAGTCCAAGCTTCGTGAAGAGACTCATTATCAGCTTGTTTAAACTTTATGATATCATCACGAAAGGTTGAATTCCTATCAGGTGGGAAGTATTTGACTAGAAATTTTTCTGCTAAATCTGTCCAATTGCGGACAGATCCTGAGGGTAAAGAATTTAACCATGTTTTGGCTTTGTCCCTCAAAGAGTAAGGGAAAAGATATAGCCTCAGGGCTTCTTGGGAAACTCCAGGGATTAGGAATGTGTCACTAACTCCTAGGAAGTTCCTAAGGTGGTTATGGGGGTCCTCATTTTCTATTCCAAAGAATTGTCCCACAGTGGACAACATTTGGAACATCACTGGCTTTAACTCGAATGAGTGGGCAGTGATTTCAGGACGGATTATGCTGGGGTTCAGCTCCCCAGGCATAGGTACTAGATATGACAGAATGGCACTATTCTTGTCATTCGCTATTTCGATGGGGTTGCGAATGGCTTGTGCCGGATTTGGAACTAGATCGCCCATTTCTTTAGTTTCAGGTGTGGTTTGAGGTATAGGAGGTTGTTTAAAGAGACGTTTCTTTGCCTTATTCCTAGCTCGAAGTGATCTTTCAGGTTCAGGATCGAACTCTAAATTACTATGTGAACGCTCACTCATAAACTACCTTAATAGCACCTGCAAAAGAAATGAAACAGATTAGTTTCACTCAATGATAAACTTGATTTTTCAAACTTAACAACTTCGTTTTTACTTAAAATAAGTCCCCGGCAGCGGCGCCAAAAACTTGTTGCGTGCTCAATGTGTAAAGATAAATATGCAAACAGGAAGAGAGAGCACTTAGAACATGCAAGCATACATGGTCTCACAGCAAGTAGTAAGTATATTTCATTCGTTTTTTCCACAGAGACTCATTTTTAGCTATTCGCGAAGTGTGAATGTTAAGAAAGATGGGATAAATTTGATGGGGTAAAATTGGTTTTTAATTAACTACTTTTTGCTGAATGTGTAGAGGGATATAACATAAACAAATTAAAGTTAAAACTAGACCTAAAGGACAAGAGATGGAATTAATAATCGAGGAAGAAAACAGCTAAACAGAATGATAAAAAGGCAGAATTGCGAGGACCGCAATGTTTCCGCAATTAAATGACAGCGAATCTGATTAAAACGGGGAATTAAGGGCTACTAATGACTGTCCTATAGGCATTTTATTACGATTAGCAAGCTTTGGATCAACTCTCTATACATCAAACTCACTCTATCTCAAGTATCGTCCGATTCCATGCATGAGAGACTCAAGTTTACTCGACTTCAAAGTAAGGTCTTAAGCATCTTGTTAAAACAGGAGTGTTCAGTTTGTACTAGGGAAACGCCTATTCCTAGGCCGTTTCCTGATTACCATGAAAGGCTAGCATGATTATATGACTCTGAACTCTTACTCCTTCCAGAGGTTAGGAGTTCTTTGGACAAAATGGATGGCCAATCGAAATTGCCCGTGGGATGAAGCTTACATACAATCAATGTTCGAGTGTTGAACTGACTACTTGACTCACGTTTTTTAGCCTATAATTCTGTCATTAGCATGCCCCTAAGTGAATTTAGTTACTCATGGATATATGAAGAACAGAAAGGGTAGATAAAACAGACATACTTAGAAGAGAAATGCGCTTAAAACAAGAAGCAAAACCCGTAGCAGAAGAAAGTATAAACTGTGAAGTGCAGAAACTTACTTTGATTAACTTGAATGTTTGAATGACAAAGGAAAGCTTTAAAAGGAATGAATCCAAGGCAGACAACAACGAAATGCAATAAGTAAATTACTAAACTGAGAACAACAATGATCAGTAATGGAAATGAGAAGGAAAGAACAGAAAACAGTAAAGGATTGCTGAAAACTTCGTGGCAGTCGCCTCGAATGATGGTGATGAGAATTCAGCCGTGCTTGGATGAATCCAATCGAGAGAGAAGAAGAATCTTCTCTCCTTCCTATCAGATTATCGATTCCAAAAGCTTAGACTCTCACTCCAACAGACGGCAAAGGAAAACAGATGGAAATGGTGGACTGCAAGAAGACTTCTGCGCTTCGAATTGATGACTGAACCTCCGACTTTGACCCCCTTTTATAGTAGTTTGCAGGCGCGTTTGGGCCAAGGAGAACCATCAACCTTCAACGTCATATATCAGAATGGATGGAGGAGAAAGAACGAATCCCTGAAAAGTCGGATCTAAACAGAAAATGATCAGCCAACTTACGGTTTTAACTTGAATAATTGCGGTCACCGCAATTATTCCGCAATTCATTTGCAATGGTTATTTTTTTCATTCTTTTCTTCGGTTTTCAACCCTTTTTCTACCTATTGTACACAAGTCCTATATTAGCTACCTTCTTCTAATTCTCATATTAAAGCATAGGTTTAAGCTAATTGCTAACAAAAACACCTAAATGTGTACATCTTCTTAAGCTAAATGGGTCCTAAATAAGTCACTTTCAGAGACTTAACAGGCATGTAGCCTTTCAAGCTCGGGGGTGCACCCAACTGAGCTTCCTTCCTTCTTGACTCAAGATCCTCGATCTTTTGCTCAACCTTGCCTTCCTCTCCCTCCACAACAGCGGTGATGGAATAGACCTGCTCACAGGAATTCATCCTCGCGTGTGGGAGTAGCATCCAAGGATTCTCAGGCGCCGAAATCAAGGGAATATCCCTTCCATTCTTCAGTGCAATACCATCTGGCCAATCAGCTGCCTGAGTTTCCATCCCACTCGTTCTGGTCTTTGCCTCCGTCATCCCTTCTCTCATCGACCGCAACTGCGCATTGGTATCCTGATAAGTTTCCATGAGGGACTTGAACATTCCTTCAATGGATTGAGAAGAAACAGAAGGACGATTTCGCGATGGGTCTCCTTGAAATTTAAGCAAACCGTCGTGTATCTTTGACAGTTGGCCCTTGAGCTCTTTCACTTCGCTTTGGAGGCGGGCTTGCTCACGTGCTTCAATTCCATTATGCTGCATATTCTGAGCCATATTACAGATCAAACGCCGAGCTTCCACTGGGGTCTTGTCAATCAACGCCCCTCCACTAGCTGCATCAAGCAACCAACAATCATGATCACACAAGCCTTCGTAGAAGAGGCGAATGAGTTCTGCCTGTGGAATCCGATGGTGGGGGAAGTCTTCGCACAACCGGGTAAACCGCTCCCAATATTTATCAAAGGTCTCCCCTTCTTTTTGCATGATCCTGTGGATCTCCTTCCTTAGGAACTTGGCTCTCGAAGCGGGGAAGTATTTGTCTAAAAACAGCCCTTTCAACCCATTCCACGTAGAGGTGATCCCAGGTAAGTAGTGCAGCCAATCCCTCGCTTTATCCTTCAGGGAGAAAACGAAAGCTCTCAAGTACAACTGATCTTCAGTTACTTCGCTCGTTTTCATCGCAGAGCACACCATATGGAATTCCTTAAGGTGCTTGATCGGATCTTCACCTGATTTGCCATAAAAATAAGGAAGTGAGTTAAGCAAACTTGATTTTAGCTCAAACTTACCTGATACCGGCGGAAATGATATACACAAAGGTTGACAGAGAAGGCCATCCATCGCCCACTCCTTAAGCGTTCTCCGATTCTCATTATCGTTCTCCAAGACCTCCATCTCTTCTGAGTGTAACCTGAACTTTCAAAATCTTGGAAGAGAGGACCGTTATCCAAATAAAATAAAATAAAACAAAAAACAATTCACTTAAAAATCATTTTTTTTTTTTTTTTTTTTTTTTTTTTAAAAAAACAACCAATCAACCTTAATCAAAAACAAAAATTAATCTCATTTTTAATTGCCCTCCCCGACAACGGCGCCAATTTTGGTAACGATATTTTTGAACTATCGTTATAAACTCAAGCTGTCGAGGCTTGCCAAAATAAATTTATAAACCCGTAGCTTTTAGCTTTGCAGCTAGCGGTAACAGGGTCGAACCACAGAGAGGGAATAAAATTGAGGATTAATCGTTTAAGATGTGGTTAGGTTAGTTGGTAAGGTTGTCACAAAAAGGGGGGTTTTAATCATGCAATGTAGTGAAAAGTGCTAACGGAAAAGTAATAAACTTGAGAATGAAGAGTGTTGGATTTGGGGAATTTTCGGGATCTTGCTAAGCATTTTAACATTTATCATTTAATTCTAAGGTAAGGCTAATTGATTATAATATGCACACGGTCAGTTACCCGAGAAGCCCCAAGGTAACCGGCTCCATAGAAATTAATTAGACCACACAGTTCTAATCAAACATTATCTAAAGTTGCATTAGGGTGATCTGCCCCAAATTTGACTCTAGATAGTCACTAACATACCGCGACGAACATTCAAACATGTAATTTAATTGCTAGTAGATTGCCCGCCAACGCTGTATGCAATCAACAACTATCATACACGACTCGATACTCCGATTTAGTTTTGTCTATCTGTGTTACTTAGTCGAGCAGTGAGAGGCACGGCATCGCTACTCTTTAACATACACAACATGCAAGATGACTCGAGTGTCAATCGTCGAAATCTAACATGCGCGTTGGATTAAGCAAGATAGACAAATGCATACATACTCAAAGCCAAATCAGAACCATTAAGCATACATTATCAAAACATTAGAAACTTAGCAAAAATCCCTAATTAACCCAAATCCAAGCACAAGTACCTTAGCCAATCATGGAGGTTTGGAGTTCCAACACTCCCATGGAAGCTTTGGGCATCATCCCCAAGCTAATATACAAGAAATAAGCTCCAAAAGGCCACAAATGGCGGAGAAAATGAAGAAGACCCGAGAGCAAAATCGAAGGGAAGAAGAAGATGTAAAAATTGGCTGAAAAATCGTCAAATTGACGTTTTAAGACGTCGGAGCGTCGAGACGCTAGGCCAGCGTCTCGACGCTGGTGCCCTAAGTGCCGCGCGCGTTTTCGTCGTGATGGCGTCGAGACGCTGCCGACGCTACGTCTGTGCCTGGAGGAAAAATAACGGAAATTTTGTCCTCCTCTGGAATTGAACTCAGGCCTATCAACTTGCCAAATTCCTCCTGCACCACCAGACCACTTATCACAATTGAGATATCATTTGATTAATTAATATACATAGTATAAACACTCAGAATGATTAATCAAAATTATTCTCTAAACGTTCTTTTAAGATCTTAATTAATTCAATGGTCCGATTTACCCCTAAGTAATTAAATTATACAAAATATATTAATTAAGCACAATTAATTACTTAATTCGCAAGACTTAGGAGCTAAATATTAGCACTTTTTGAGTGCTATCAAAAGGCTACAAGCCCAAGGCTCCCTTCCCAAACCGTTTGTTGCCTCCCGATGTTGAGAAAAAGGGGAAACCGATTGCATGCTCCCCGAGCCATCTTGAGGATGAGAAGATGGACAAAAATGAAGAATTAAAGTAAAACGTGCGTGAGTATGTTCCCATAGCACCCTTCCCGAGTAGGCTCGCAAGGCCTAGGGTCGTGAACGAAGATGAGGAGGTCCTCAAAACCTTCCAGAAGGTGACGGTGAACATTGTTAACTCTCCAAATGAGAGTTATTTAGGTCTTTACTTGCTAAATATTCATGAAGTCTTCTGAGCATTTCAGCTATTATTGAGCATAATATGTGATTATTAGTGACATTTGTGAAGTGGTGTTAAATTAATGCTTATGTGGAAAATCTGTGCATAAGTGTGTATTTGGTGAAAAATGTCTAAATAATGCCTTTCAGAAGTGTCGCTGAAGTTTCGCGAGGAGCGCAATAGGATAAGAAGAAGGGCAGCTGGAAAAAGCTTTGCAGTCGCAACGCGCCAGCAAAGGTGGAGTCTTTAAGGAACTTTGCGATCGCAACGCAATCGCAATAGTTGTATTATCTTCTGCTGCGTTTTTTTTAGCCGCCGGCCCCTTCCGTATCTGCCACGTCTGAATTTGTGTCTGTTGCGTGCTCAATGTGTTAAAGATAAATAAGCAAGAAGGTAGAGAGAGCACTCAGAACATGCAAGCATACATGGTCTCACAGCAAGTAGTAAGTATATTTCATTCGTTTTTTCCACAGAGACTTATTTTTAGCTATTCATGAAGTGTATTTGTTAAGAAAGAAGGGGTGGATTTGATGGGGTAAAATTGGTTTTAATTATCTAATTTTTGCTGAATGTGTAAAGGAATGCAACATAAACAAGTGCAAGTTGAAATTAGACTCAAAAGACAAGAGATGGAATTAATAAACGAAGAAGAAAACAGCTAAACAGAATGGTAACTTAGCAGAATTGCGGACACCGCAATTTTACCGCAATTGAATAACAGCGAAAGTGTGTAAATGGGTGAATTAAGGACTACTAATGACTATCCTATAGGCATTTTTATACGATTCTCAAGCACTGGATCTACTCTCTATGCATCAAACTCACTCTATCTCATGTATCGTCCGATTCCATGCATTAGATTCTTTAGTTTACTCGACTCAAAGTAAGGTCTTAAGCATCTTGTTAAAACAGAAGTGTTTAGTTTGTACTAGGGAAACGCCTATTCCTAGGCCGTTTCCTGGTTACCATGAAAGGCTAGCATGATTATACGACTCTGAACTCTTACTCCTTCCAGAGGTTAGGAGTTCTTTGGACAAAATGGATGGCCAATCGAAATTGCCCGTGGGATGAAGCTTACATACAATCAATGCTTCGAGAGCTATCCTACATGCTTGGTTCACGTTTTTTAGCCTATAGTTCTGTCATTAGCATGCCCCTAAGTGACTTAGCTACTCATGGATATATAGAGAACAGAAATGTAAGATAAAACAGACATGCTTAGAAGGGAAATATACTCCAAACAGTAAGATAAAACCGTAGCAGCAGAAGATGGAAACTGTGAAATGAATACTTGTAATTTGATTACTTTGAATGTTTGAACGAACAAAGGAAAACGTAAAGGAAATAATTCAACGACAGATAGCGACGAAATGCAGTAGATAGAACACTAAACTAGAAACAACAACTGGTCGAAGCTGGAAATTAGAAAAGGAAAACAGAAAACAAGAACTGATGCGTGAAAGCTTCGTCGTAATCGCCTCGAATGAAGGATCAAAAAGAGCAGCCTTGCTTGGATGAATCCAATCGGGAGAGAAGAAGAATCTCCTCTCCTTCCTATCAGATTATCGACTCCAACAGCTGAGCTTCGCAAACCAACAGACGGCAAAGGAAAAACAGAAGAACAGATGGACTGCGAGAAGACTCTACGCTTTCGGATGATGCTTGAACCCTCGACTTTGACCCCTATTTATAGTAATCTGCAAGTGCATTTGGGCCAAGGAGAACCATCAATCTTCAACGTCGTACTTCAGAATGGATGGAGGAGAAAGAACGAATCCCTGAAATAAAGGAAATTAACAGAAAAAGATCAGTCAACTTACGGTTTTCACTTGAAACATTGCGAGAACCGCAATGTTTCCGCAATGCATTCGCAAAGCTTGTTTTTCATCCTTTTCCTTCGGTTTTCAACTCTTTTCTTTCCTATTGTACATAAGTCCTAATTTAGCTACCTTCTTCTAATTCTCATATTTAAGCATAGGTTTAGGCTAAATGCTATCAAAAACACCTAAGAGTGAACATCTTTCTAAGCCAATTAAGTCCTAAAAAGGTCACTTTTGGAGACGTAACACACCCCCAAACTTAAGGTTTTGCTTGTCCTCAAGCAATCTAAGGACTTTCCTAGGCTGCTGTTTCTTCTTCTTTAACCACTTACTAACTCCCCTATATCCCTATCTATAGCACTGCTGTCCTGTGACACACTTCTAAGCTTAAAACTACCCTCTTATCTAGCTTCTTCTGACTTCGCCTGCCTAACACTCCATCTGCTTTTATTAACTCCCTACAACTGATCTATTTGCTTTTGTCATATCATGCCACTATCCCTAAGGTTTCAAATTCTGCCTAGCTTTACCTCAGACTCAGTACATGCTTCTAGCTTTATTTTTAATGTGTCTAGGATTCCTTAGAGTCATGCCAGTCTTAGTATTAACGGTGACAGTAGTACTTTTAAAGAACAACCTAAACCCTGGCATCACTACATTGGATAAACACTCATCTCCCTAAACAACCCTACAAGTTACAACTTTGTGCTTAGCTAATTGAGGATCAGAGTTCTTTTTAAATAGGACATCTAAGCCACAAAGTTATAACTCCTAGGTATGCATTCTTCTTCCCTATTCTTTTCCCTTTTTCTTACTTAGGTGGGGCCTCTCCTTTGGTTGCCTTTTGATGCAATGCCACTTGTGGGTCACACACTTGGCACTGATTACTTAGCAACCTCAGAGAGACCCCCCTCTTTATTCTATTTTTCATATTTTTTTTTTTCAGTTCATCATTTTTTGTAAAGGAGAAGAAGAATGCTTATGTTTCTAAGGGAGAGAGGAATGTTCCTAGGCCTAGGGTGGCCTCCCCCAAACTTCAACTACTCATTGTCCCCAATGAGTGTCTGAGGTGGCACACCCCCAAACTATCCTAGAAGCATCTAGTCTAAGGTAAAACAAAGAGAATCTGAAGCCCTAGGCATAGACAAAACATTCGAACGACACATATCACAGCAGTAGTAATTTTAAAAAAACAGACAGATAAGGGCTTACAGCTGTGCATGCTGAGCGTTTTAGAGGTTAATTTAAACTATCAAAAGGGTGTCCTATGACACTCATCCAGCATGCATTTAGATAAGCTATATAAGGCAGTCATGTTAGCAGCAAAAGATAGAATTTAAACAGATCACAGCCTAGCTAAACAGACAGTCCAAAACATGCTTTCAGTCATAAAAATTGCGGGGACCGCAATTATTTCGCAATCAAGTCAGGGCAGATATTACAGTGATTAAGGCCCCTAAGCATGCTCTTTCCAGTCATTCAAGCTCTTCTAAAAATAAAACAAAACTAACCTACCTAGTCACCTATCATCAGACTATACTAAGCAAAATTAAAAACATGAAACTAAGCATCTAACACAGATCAAAAAGTGGACTAAAAAACAGCATAATTCACATAGTCTATCAGAAAGCAGAAAATTGTTTTTGTTTCTAAGGGAACAGCAATACTCCCTTCAGTGCAATTCAAACTAGCACTCAAACATCTTCATCCTCATCAGGTTGTCGTGGTCGTGGAGGCACCCATGGAGTCAGGAGATTTGTGGGGAAGTCAGGGAAGATGCACCCAAGTTGATCTGCAACTTCCTTGTCCCGTGCCTGCGCGTAAGTGGCCCATTGAGCCATCCTCCTTTGCATATCCATCAGGCATGCCATGGATAGGGACTGATCAGCAGCCAGCCTATCCAGTTCAAACTCCATATTCCCCTTCCTCTTCAGCCTCAAGCTAGCAGGCAGCTCCAAGTGGCCTGTGTAAGCCATCTGCTGCTCCATTCGCTCAGTGGGGACTCCTGCAAGCAAACATAGTTTGGTTATGGTGTTAGGGAAAAACAATGGTCCCTTACCTTTCTTGGCGCACTCAGCAATGGCGGCTGACATGATTTCCCCCACATTGACCGTGAGACCTCGCATAATGGCATAGACCAGCAGCGACCTGCTCTGGTTGATGGTCGTCTCATGGGTCACAGGGGACAGCTTTCTCCGTACAAAGGCAAACCATACAGCTGCCTTTGCTGTCAGGTTGGCACTCATGAGGGTCTGCCTCCCATTGCGTGATACAGTCCACGCTGCTTCAGGCTGGCCAATTGTTCGAATGGCCTCCTCCAGCACTGCCTCAGTAGGCTCATCAACTATCCTTGCATAGTCGGTATGTCTTTGACCCTTGAGGCCATAGGCTTCGTTGATGGCCTTTGCTGAGTAGTCCACTTCTACTCCCCTCACCACAGACAGCCCCTCTTCAGAGTTTTGCAAGTTGGCGTAGAAGTCATATACCATAGCTGTGTAAGCCGGATTGGGTGGCCTACACAACTCTTCCCAGCTGTGATTTATAATTCCTGCTCGCAAGAACTGCGGCAGGTCAGCAGGTCTGTCGAGGAAGCCTTTCTCGTGCAGCAACTCCCTCTTCCTCAGCTCAACGCCCCTGGACTCAGCGTCAGAGGAAACATACCTCACTGACTGAGGCTCATCTTCAGGGTAGAGCTTGGCCTTCCCTTTGTCTGCTGGCTTGGCTGACTCTGCAGCCTCAACCTTGAGTCTTTTTAGCGATGGCTCAGTGCTCTCCTTTTCTGATGAAGGCGCCCTCTTAGCCTTCTTCTTTTTCAGCTTCTTGGACCGCTTAGCCTTGAGAATCTTGGCCTTCTTCTTCTTCTTGAGCTTAGCCTTGATGGTGATCTGCTGGAGGCAGGCTCCCAGTGTCTCCTCCATGGAATCATCCTGCTGTGCAGGACTCTCTGGGCTAGCTTCCCTCATAGGCGAGAAGACCTCATCTTCCTCACCTTCCCCACTGCCCTGCGTGGATTCTTGGTACTCCCCATATGGGAATTCAGGGTCAGGCCGTGGGGAAGTGTGCGACGGCGTGGTGTTCTGCGCTGCTGTAGGTGTCTGTGCAGAACTCTGAGGTGATGAAGACAACTCAGGGCTCTGTGCAGGCGGCGATGAAGAGAGCTCTGGGCTCTGCACTGGTTCAGATGGTGAAGGGCTGTGCGCAGGCGATGCAGATGGCGACGAACCCTTCTTGGTCGACTCGTGGGACGCACGATTCGTTTCTTGACTCTCCACAGAGGGAGTCTTTGCTTTGCTTGGTTCGGCGGCCATCTCGACACTCCACCGGCGCTTCTTGGGTGTGCCCGCTGGTTCAGAGGGTCCAGCAGGGATTTCTGTGACAACCCTCCACTTCTTCCTACGGATCGGAAGCTTGGGAAGACGTTCGGTGCGTGCAGCGTCAGCCGTAGCCAAGGCAAGCAGTGCATCTCTCGCAGCTGTTTCAGCAGCGTCGTCAGCCCTCTTCTTGGCTGCAGATCTTTCAGCCCGTGTGAACACCATTGTTGAGTCTTGGAGGTTTGGAGAGAAGAATCAAAGATGAAGAGAATCGCAGCTTTCTTGGAATTCAGAGAGTGAGAGAATCGTACAGATCAAGCGCCTTCTAACGGATATAAAAGAAACGGCTAAATCCCAACGGCTATATTTTTGCGGATCCTGCAAATCCAGCGCAATTTTAGGGATATTTTTTCATCAAAATGTCAATCTTTGCTCGTCCGTATCTTTGATTTGGCTCAATCGTTTCTTGATTTTTAAAGCTGGAATTACTCTCCTTGATTCCCTCTTTCGATTCCCTACAAAAAGAAATAAAAGTAACATCAAATTCGTAATTAAAATCATACAACAAAACACACAAACGATAACCGGAAAATCGCAAAAAATAAACTAAGGCATGAGCCTTATGTTGACGAGCACAGCAATCACTCGTCCTCTCTCGTTCTTTTTGTCACGCTTCAGTCAAGAGGAAGGCCGAGAGAGTCTTCACATCTCCTTCCTCATAGTAGTGCTTCAATCTTGCACCATTAACCATGAATGGTTGGCCTTGCTGCAAGTTCTTTATCTCTATGGCACCATGAACAAACACATTAGTAATCACAAATGGACCTGACCACCTAGACTTAAGTTTCCCTGGAAATAGTTTCAACCGTGAGTTAAACAACAAGACAAGTTGACCCTTCTTAAAGTCCTTAACTCTAAGTCTACTATCGTGCCAAATCTTGGTCTTTTCCTTATACATTTTAGCATTTTCATAGGCCATATTTCTAAGCTCATCAAGCTCATGTAATTGCAAAGACCGCAATGTTCCTGCATCCTTTACACAAAAATTCAATGCCTTCATGGCCCAAAATGCTTTGTTTTCTAACTCAAGTGGAAGATGACAAGCCTTGCCATACACCAGCCTATAAGGAGACATACCTAGGGGTGTCTTATATGCTGTCCTATAAGCCCAAAGTGCATCCTCAAGCTTAAAGGACCAGTCTTTCCTATTAGGTTTGACCACTTTTTCTAGGATGTTCTTAATTTCCCTATTTGAAATTTCAGCCTGTCCATTCGAGTGTGGGTGATAGGGAGTGGCTACTCTATGTCTAATGTTATACTTAGCCAATACTATCTCCATAGCCTTCTTAATGAAATGTGACCCCTCATCACTAATGATGGCACGAGGTGTCCCAAACCTAGTGAAAATGTGCCTATGCAAGAATTTGGTGACTGTTTTAGCATCATTATTGGGACATGCTTTAGCCTCTACCCACTTGGATACGTAGTCTACTGCCACTAATATGTAAAGGTTACCTGATGATGGAGGGAATGGCCCCATGAAGTCAATGCCCCACACATCAAAGAGCTCCAACTCTAAGATGTAGGTGAGGGGCATCTCATCCTTTCGACTGAGGTTACCTGTTCTTTGGCATTCATCACAGCTGTGGGCATAGTTGTGGGCATCCTTGAAGATCGTTGGCCAATAGTAGCCACTCTGAAATACCTTTGCAGCTGTTCTTTGGCCACCAAAGTGTCCACCATAAGGAGCTGTGTGGCAGTGCTGCAGCACAGACTTCGCTTCAGCAGCTGAAACACACTTCCTTAGCAAGCCATCAGCACAGGTTCTGTAAAGTGTGGGGGCATCTCATCCTTTCGACAGTGGTTGGACGTGCTTCTCCTATTCCCAACTGGCGGAATAGTGATAGGGGCATAAGGTTTATGCTGGCGCCCAGGTCACAAAGCGCTCTGCCCACGTGCTTGCCTCCAAGTTCTACAGGTAAGGTGAAGGAACCAGGATCCTTCTCCTTCTTGGGCAGCTTGTTCTGGAGGATGGCACTGCACTCCTCAGTGAGGTTTACTGTTTCAAACTCACCAATTATTTTTTTGTTAGTAATGATGTCCTTCAAAAACTTTACATAAGAAGGCATAGACTGTAAAACTTCTACAAAAGGAATGTTAACATGCACTTGCTTAAGAATTTCTAAGAATTTATTAAAATGAACTTCCTGTTCCTGCTTCTTCTTAAGCCTTCGAGGGTATGGAGGGGGTGGCACATAAGCAGGCACGTCAGGGCGCTTTAGGATAGGTGGAGGCCTTGGAATTTCTTCTATCTCCTCAATAATTGGCTCTAGCCTGGCTCCTGATGTGCTAGTTGGTGGTGGACCTTGGTTTGGCAGAGACTCCAGTGGAGCACTAGACTCAGTGTTCTCTACTCTCTTTGGTGTGTCCTTTGTGTTGCTTACCAAGGGTCTACCACTTCTAAGTTCAATTGCTTGAACTTGTTCTTTGCCATCTCTCCTTGGTACCTCGGTGTCAGCAGGGAGTCTACCTTGGGGCCTACTCTTGAGTTCATTGGCTAATTGGCCGATTTGGTTCTCTAGGCTCCTAAGAGTAGCTTGCTGGCTTTGAAGCGTAGCATCATTCTTAGCTATGTATTCCTTGAGTAAGTTTTCTACAGAAGATCCTACAGGTTGATTGTATGGTTTTTGGTACATTGACTGGTTATGTTGGGGAGTGAAACCAGGTGTTCCACTCGGTCTAGGTTGGTTAGGATTTTGGTTAGTGTTTTGTTGGCCACCCCATGACAGGTTTGGGTGGTTTCTCCAACCAGGGTTATAGGTATTGGAGTAGGGGTTATTCCTAGGCTGCTGCTGGCTCCCAACATAGCAGACTGAGGATGGATTCCCAGGGCAGTATTCATATGGGTGCCCTTCCCCACAGAATCCACAGATAAGTGCCTCGCCTTGACTTGGTTGGGTGCCCATTGACATGGCTGTGGCGGTATTGGCACTGGTTTGGAGATTGGCCTGAGCCATTTGCTTAACTAGGTTGGTCAGGGCGTTTATTTGGGTGCTCATGGCGTTTAGAGCATCCTTGTCTTGAGCTCTAGTTGGCTCTACTGGATCATCTGACCACCTACAGTGAGATGTTGAGATCTTCTCCAAGATCTCATAAGCTTCGTTGTAACTCTTGGACAACATGGAACCTCCAGCAGATGAGTTTAGAACTTGTCTGGTGCTGGGGTTGCATCCTTTAAAGAAGACTTCTATTTGGATACACCATGGAATGCCATGGTGTGGACATTTAATGAGAAGGTCTTTGAATCTTGTCCAAGCTTCGTGAAGAGACTCACTCGGAGCTTGTTTGAATTTGATGATATCATCACGAAAGGTCGAATTCCTATCTGGTGGGAAATATTTGACTAGGAATTTTTCTGCTAAGTCTGTCCAATTGAGGACAGATCCTGAGGGTAATGAATTTAACCACGTTTTGGCTTTGTCCCTCAAAGAGTAAGGGAAAAGATATAGCCTCAGGGCTTCTTGGGAAACTCCAGGAATGAGGAAGGTATCACTGACTCCTAGGAAGTTCCTAAGGTGGTTATGGGGGTCCTCGTTTTCTATTCAGAAGAATTGTCCCACAGTGGACAACATTTGGAACATCACTGGTTTTAACTCGAATGAGTTGGCAGTGATTTCCGGACGGATTATGCTGGGATTCAGCTCCCCAGGCATAGGTACTAGGTACGAAAGGATGGCGCTATCCTTGTCATTCGCTATTTCAATGGGATTGCGAGTGACAGGCACCAGGTTTTGATCTATTCCAGCCATTTCTTCTTGAGTGGATTGCGGAGACTCTGCGGTTTCAGCAATTATTTGAGGTAAAAGGGGTTGTTTAAAGAGACGTTTCTTGGCTCTATTTCTAGCTTTAAATAATCTCTCAGGCTCAGGGTTGAACTCTAGATCACTACTTGGAGTCTCATTCATAAACTACCCTAAATGGTACCTGTAGAAGAAATGAAGATGGATCAAATTCAATGGAAAATAACTTGGTGTTTCAGACTTAACAAACTTCGTTTTCACTTAAAATAAGTCCCCGGCAGCGGCGCCAAAAACTTGTTGCGTGCTCAATGTGTTAAAGATAAATAAGCAAGAAGGTAGAGAGAGCACTCAGAACATGCAAGCATACATGGTCTCACAGCAAGTAGTAAGTATATTTCATTCGTTTTTTCCACAGAGACTTATTTTTAGCTATTCATGAAGTGTATTTGTTAAGAAAGAAGGGGTGGATTTGATGGGGTAAAATTGGTTTTAATTATCTAATTTTTGCTGAATGTGTAAAGGAATGCAACATAAACAAGTGCAAGTTGAAATTAGACTCAAAAGACAAGAGATGGAATTAATAAACGAAGAAGAAAACAGCTAAACAGAATGGTAACTTAGCAGAATTGCGGACACCGCAATTTTACCGCAATTGAATAACAGCGAAAGTGTGTAAATGGGTGAATTAAGGACTACTAATGACTATCCTATAGGCATTTTTATACGATTCTCAAGCACTGGATCTACTCTCTATGCATCAAACTCACTCTATCTCATGTATCGTCCGATTCCATGCATTAGATTCTTTAGTTTACTCGACTCAAAGTAAGGTCTTAAGCATCTTGTTAAAACAGAAGTGTTTAGTTTGTACTAGGGAAACGCCTATTCCTAGGCCGTTTCCTGGTTACCATGAAAGGCTAGCATGATTATACGACTCTGAACTCTTACTCCTTCCAGAGGTTAGGAGTTCTTTGGACAAAATGGATGGCCAATCGAAATTGCCCGTGGGATGAAGCTTACATACAATCAATGCTTCGAGAGCTATCCTACATGCCTGGTTCACGTTTTTTAGCCTATAGTTCTGTCATTAGCATGCCCCTAAGTGACTTAGCTACTCATGGATATATAGAGAACAGAAATGTAAGATAAAACAGACATGCTTAGAAGGGAAATATACTCCAAACAGTAAGATAAAACCGTAGCAGCAGAAGATGGAAACTGTGAAATGAATACTTGTAATTTGATTACTTTGAATGTTTGAACGAACAAAGGAAAACGTAAAGGAAATAATTCAACGACAGATAGCGACGAAATGCAGTAGATAGAACACTAAACTAGAAACAACAACTGATCGAAGCTGGAAATTAGAAAAGGAAAACAGAAAACAAGAACTGATGCGTGAAAGCTTCGTCGTAATCGCCTCGAATAAAGGATCAAAAAGAGCAGCCTTGCTTGGATGAATCCAATCGGGAGAGAAGAAGAATCTCCTCTCCTTCCTATCAGATTATCGACTCCAACAGCTGAGCTTCGCAAACCAACAGACGGCAAAGGAAAAACAGAAGAACAGATGGACTGCGAGAAGACTCTACGCTTTCGGATGATGCTTGAACCCTCGACTTTGACCCCTATTTATAGTAATCTGCAGGTGCATTTGGGCCAAGGAGAACCATCAATCTTCAACGTCGTACTTCAGAATGGATGGAGGAGAAAGAACGAATCCCTGAAATAAAGGAAATTAACAGAAAAAGATCAGTCAACTTACGGTTTTCACTTGAAACATTGCGAGAACCGCAATGTTTCCGCAATGCATTCGCAAAGCTTGTTTTTCATCCTTTTCCTTCGGTTTTCAACTCTTTTCTTTCCTATTGTACATAAGTCCTAATTTAGCTACCTTCTTCTAATTCTCATATTTAAGCATAGGTTTAGGCTAAATGCTATCAAAAACACCTAAGAGTGAACATCTTTCTAAGCCAATTAAGTCCTAAAAAGGTCACTTTTGGAGACGTAACAGTGTCCTCCAATTAGGAGAGAGAGCTGCGATTAGGGTACGGATTATGGAACTTTTGAGGACCATATATATATAACAAGATAAAAGAATTGACGGTGGATCACAACCTGCCTTGAAGAAAATCGGAAAAGTCCAAACCCCAAGAAATATCCTCTCCATTGTTGGATCCAAGAAAAAACTTCCTTGGCGCTCAGAAAGTCAAAGGAAGAAGAGAAGATCCCTCTTCTATTCTGATTTGGGTTTCCTTCCAAGACAAGTTACTCTTCTCCTTCAACCGAAGCAAAACGTGGACAAGCAGACCTTCGCCTACTCTACTATTTTCTTGTAGCTATTGTTTTTGTATTGTTTTGAAACTTCTATTTGAACTATTGCTGTATTCGCTTATCATGCTTAATATATTTAAGATCTTTGAAGTTTTATTGAGTTCTTCCAATATCATGAGTGGCTAAGGTTATAAAGGTTTGCTAGGATGAATCCGTAGGAAATAAATATGAGATTTCAACATGTAAATAAGCATGAATGCACTGACTGAGTGTGAGCTTCAACCCATGAGTGTTTTCGACCGGCCATCCATTATACTCTAAAGAGTTCCTAACCTCCGGAAGGAGTAAGAACTTGGAGTCACTCGCCCATGTTAGCCTTTCATGGTAAACAGAGAGTGGTCTAGGAATAGGCACTTTCCTAGCACGTTTGATAGCATGAAGATATAATTAGGTTGTTAACCTTACTTGGATATGAGTAACTAACTGGAGGATTTTTCTTCTTTTCGCTCTCCAACTCGGCTGGAGGATCCATCAATCTACTTGGGAAGGGGGCTTTAGGCACATACACTCTAGTACTGGTGGGATCAAAATTTACCCCTTTCCATCTTGGTTCAGAACTCTCCTCCACTGGTGTAGAATTTGGAGAGATTTTCTTCCCGCTTCTCAAGGTTATGGCGCACACTTGTTCACAAGTGTTTGCCATCGGTTGTTGTGGCGGTATCCGTGAGCACTGATCCTCCACCTTACCAAGCCTTTCGTCGAGCTTCTTCATTGTATCAGCCAGACCTCGCACTTGAACTCCACAACTCTCAAACATGGCCGAAAACTTCATCAAGTAAGAACTCACCATCTCCTCGACATTTCGATCTGAAACAGAAGATTGAGATTTTTGTAAGCTTTGGGTTACTATGAGAAGTGAGTTACTTAGCTCGTTCACATCCTTCGAGAGACGGGCATGCTCCACTCCTCCACCACCATACTGCTGAAGGTTCCTAGCCATATTAGAGATCAGAATTCTAGCCTCCACGGGAGTCTTATCAAGGAGAGATCCTCCACTAGCAGCATCAATCATCTGGCGGTCTCGTGGAAGCATACCATCGTAAAAATACTGAATGAGGAGATGCTCAGCTATCTGGTGATTGGGATGGCTCCCACACAGTCGGTTGTACCGCTCCCAACATTCGAATAAATTCTCCTCAGCTCCCTGCGTGATCCTACAGATTTGCCTCCTGATGTCAGTGACTTTTGAGGCAGGGAAGTACTTTTCCAAAAATAAGCCCTTCAATCCGTTCCATGTCGTGACAGACCCAGATGGAAGACAATACAGCCAATCTTTTGCCTTTTCCTTCAAAGTGAAAGGAAAGGCCCTCAAGCACAGTTGGTCTTCAATCACTCCTTGGAGCATCATCCCCGAACATACCAGATGAAATTCCTTAAGATGCTTCAGAGGATCCTCACCTGCATTGCCACAAAAAGAAGGTAGTTGGTGAATTAATCCAGCTTTTAATTGGAAATTACCTGGAACTACCGGATACGCTATACACAGTGGTTGGCGGTCTAAGTCCGGTGATGCCAACTGCCTCATAGTCCTTTGATCCTCAAAATTAGCCTCCATCTCTTCCGCTTTTCTAAAAAATTAAAGAGAACAAACTGTACACAAAAACTTAAAAGAAAACGGGTCATACTGTACAAAAAGAATAAAAATAAACAGAACCAAGAAAATAAATAAAAACTGAAATAAAATTATTTACAAAATAAAATAAAATAAAATAAAAACACAAAACAAATAAAATTCAATCAAGTAAGATTATATTTTTGCTCCCCGGCAACGGCCCCAATTTTGGTAGTGAACTTTTGTACGTTCACAAATTTCAGGTTGTCGAGACCCGCCAAAATAAAATTTATATGCCGATTATACCGACTAACTTGTAGCTAGTGATAACCAAGTCGATCCACAGGGAGCGATCAATAATCTTAATTTAATTGAATTAAATTTGCAATGATAAAATAGGAGGATTTTGTTTGGGAAAAACAGTGGCAAAAACTAAATTTACGCTAACGGAAAATTAAAACGAGAAGTATGAAATTGACGAATATGATTGATTAGTAAGTGTCGGGATTGATCTAATGTACTTTGGTTCATTGATTAACATATGAATTGGCTAAGACGTTTCATGCACACAAAATGTTTGTCCCTCTCGGGTCCAAACATCCCAATGAATTAATTAGGGAAGTGAAATTCTAATTAAACATGCCCACTAATTAATCTAAGTTCATGAGTCTTAGGCCGTCTAACTCGAACTCCATGTTCCCCTTCTTGCGCATCCTCAGGCCTGTAGGCAGCTCCAGGTGCCCCGTGTAGGCCAGCTGCCTTTCCATCCGCTCGATTGGAACCCATGCACGTAAGCAAAGCTTAGTGATTGTATTAGGAAAGAAAAGTGGACCCTTACCCTTTTTGGCGCAGTCTGCGATTGAGGCTGCAATGACCTCACCAACGTTGATTGTGAGGCCCCTCATGATCGCATAGACCAACAGCGATCTGCCTTGGTTGATGGTGGTCTCGTGTGTCACTGGTGATAACCTCCTCCGCACGAATGAGAACCAGACAGCTGCCTTGGCTGTGAGGGTAGCACTCATCAGAGTGTGCTTCCCATTGCGCGAAATTGTCCACGCTGCCTCAGGTTGGCCAATGATCCTCAGCGCTTCCTCCAGGACCGCCTCAGTTGGCGCATCAATGATCCTTGCATAATTAGTGTGTTTTTGCCCCTTGAGGCCATAGGCTTCATTGATTGCCTTAGCTGAGAAATCCACCTCGATTCCTCTGACCACAGATAGGCCATCCTCAGGGTTCATCAAGTTGGCGTAGAAATCATACACCATGCTGGAGTAGGCGGGGACGGGTGGTCTGCACAGCTCTTCCCAGTCGTGATTGGTGATCCCTGCGCGCAAGAACTGCGGCAGGTCTGCTAGCGCGTCGAGGAACCCCTTCTCATGCAGCAGGTCCCTCTTCCTTAACTCACTGCCTCTGGACTCAGCATCAGAGGACACATACCTCACAGATTGAGGCTCATATTCGGGGTACAGCTTGGCTTTCCCCTTATCTTTCGCTTTGGCTGATTCAGCAGCCTCGATCTTGAGCTTCTTTTGGAGAGGGCTCACCACTAACCTTCTTTGATGAAGGCTCACCCCTGGCTTTCTTTTTCTTGGACTTCTTCGAAGCTTTTGGCCGTTTGGCCTTGACAACCTTGGTGGCTTTCATTCTCAATCTCGCCTTGGTTGTGATCTGTTGGAGGCAATCCCCCAATGTCTCATCCATCGAATCATCCCCCTGTGCTGGGCTCTCGGGGCTGACTTCCCTCAACGGAGAGAAGACCTCTTCTTCCTCAGCTGCTTCATCGCCCTGCGCCGATTCTTGATGCTCTGCATCTGGGATTTCAGGTTCAGGCGTCTGGGAGATGGGTGACGCCTCAGGACTCTGCGGCGGTGGAGTTTGTTCAGAGCTCTGTGGAGATGGAGAAGGTTCAGGGCTTCGCGCTGGTGGAGATGGCGAATGGCTTTGTCTGGCCGTCTCGTAGGATGGACGACCACTTTCTTGACTCTCCACAGTGGGAGTCTTCTTCTTGATCGCTGCGTCGTCGACAGCCATACTCCACTTCCTCTTCTTGGGCGTTCTTGCTGGTTCAGATGGCCCAGCAGGGATCTCCGTTACTACCTTCCACTTCTTCTTGCGGACAGGGAGCTTGGGAAGGCGTTCGGTTCGCGCGGCTTCAGCATCTGCCAAGGCAAGGAGTGCCTCTCTCGCAGCTATCTCAGCGTCGACGGCCTTCTTCTTGGACGCAGATCTTTCAGCTTTCGTTAGCACCATGGTGGAATCGTAGGAATCTCGAAAGAGGAATTGCAGAGGAAGAGGGAGAGAGATTTCTTGAAGTTCTGTGAATGAAGGAAGCGTAAGGGCCAACGCTATTCCAACGGGTATTTGTAATGATGAAAATCCCAACGGCTATTTCTGTTGCGGATTCAGCAAATCTTTCGCAATTAAATGGCCGTTGGAGATTTCTTCGTTACAAATGCCAAGATTTCCTCAACGTAATCTTTGATTTGGCCCAATATCTTCCCCGATCTTTAATCCTAGATTCATCTCCTTGATTCCCTCTTTCGATCCCCTATTAAAGAAAATAAAATCGACATCAAATTCGTAATAAAAATCACACAAAAACATACACAAATAGTAACCGAAAGAATAGCAAAAAATAAACTAAGGCATAGCCTCGCATGGACGAGCACAGTGATCACTCGTCCTTTCTCGCTCTTATTTTCACGTTTCAGCCAAGAGGAAGGCCGAGAGAGTCTTCACATCTCCTTCCTCATAATAATGCTTCAATCGTGCACCATTAACCATGAACGGTTGCCCTTGCTGCAGGTTTCTAATCTCGATTGCACCATGAACAAACACGTTAGTTATTACAAAAGGACCTGACCATCTGGACTTAAGTTTGCCTGGAAATAATCTCAACCGTGAGTTAAATAATAAGACAAGCTGGCCTTTCTTAAAGTCCTTAATCCTAAGTCTACTATCATGCCAAATCTTAGTCTTTTCCTTATACATTTTAGCATTTTCATAGGACATATGTCTAAGCTCATCAAGCTCATGTAATTGCAGAGACCGCAATGTTCCCGCATCGGTCACGCAATAATTCAGTTCTTTCAAGGCCCAAAATGCTTTAATTTCCAATTCGAATGGTAAGTGACATGCTTTGCCATACAGAAGTCTATAAGGAGACATACCTAGGGGTGTCTTATATGCAGTCCTATATGCCCAAAGTGCATCCTCGAGTTTAAACGACCAATCTTTTCTATTGGGTTTGACCACTTTTTTCGAGTATGTTTTTAATCTCCCTATTTGATATTTCAGCTTGGCCATTCGAATGTGGGTGATAAGGGGTGGCTACTCTATGTCTAACATTATATTTAGCCAACACTTTCTCCATAGCTTTATTAATGAAGTGTGTTCCTTCATCACTAATTATAGCACGAGGTGTACCAAACCTAGTAAAAATATGTCTATTAAGGAACTTAATGACTGTTTTGGCATCATTGTTTGGACATGCTATGGCCTCTACCCACTTAGACACATAGTCTACAGCTACAAGTATGTAAAGGTTACCTGATGATGGGGGAAATGGTCCCATGAAGTCAATGCCCCACACATCAAAGAGCTCTAACTCTAAGATGTAAGTGAGAGGCATCTCATCCTTTCGACTAAGGTTACCTGTTCTCTGGCATTCATCACAGCTGTGTGCGTATTCGTGGGCATCCTTGAAGATCGTGGGCCAATAGTAGCCACTCTGGAACACCTTTGCAGCTGTCCTTTGGCCACCAAAGTGCCCACCATAGGGGGCTGTATGGCAGTGCTGCAGCACAGACTTCGCCTCAGCAGCTGACACACACTTCCTCAGCAAACCATCTGCACATGTCTTGTAAAGTGTAGGATCATCCCATATGAACTTCCTAGCTTCATGCAGGAACCTCTTCTTTTCTTGTCCTCCCTTGAAAGTTGGTAGTACCTGCGAGGCAAGGAAGTTAGCAATATCAGCAAACCAAGATTCTTCATCATTATCACGATGGGCTAATACAAAGACATGCTCATCGATAAAGGCATCAGAAATTGCGGTTTCCGCAATGTTATCGCAATTATGTTGCAATCTGGAAAGATGATCCGCAACCACATTCTCGCATCCTTTCTTATCTCTAATGTCCAGATCAAACTCTTGCAGTAACAATACCCATCTAATCAACCTAGGCTTCGCATCAGCCTTCCTCATAAGGTATTTTAGTGGAGAGTGATCTGTATACACGATTGTTCTAGTGCCTACAATGTAATTCCTAAACTTCTCACAGGCAAACACTACAGCTAGCATCTCCTTCTCAGTGGTTGTGTAATTACATTGTGCCTCATTAAGTGTCTTACTAGCATAGTATACAGGGTGTGTTAATTTGTCAATCTTTTGTCCTAGCATAACCCCTACTGCATAGTCACTTGCATCACATAACATCTCAAAGGGAAGGTCCCAATTTGGTCCTACTATAATAGGTGCTTTGACTAGTGCTTTCTTAAGGGTTGTCCAGGCTAGTGAACATTCTTTAGAGAAGATGAATGGCTTATTTAGCTCTAGAAGCTCACACAAAGGTTTGGAGATCTTAGAAAAGTTCTTAATGAACCTTCTATAGAAACCTGCGTGTCCTAAGAAACTTCTAATGGCTTTCACATTCTGAGGTTCCACTAACTTCTCTAATATTTCAATCTTGGCCCTATCGACCTCTACTCCTGCTCTAGACACTCTATGACCTAGGACTATCCCTTCTTCCACCATGAAGTGGCATTTTTCCCAATTAAGGACTAGGTTGGTCTCTTCACACCTAGCCAGGACTTGTCCTAAGTTCTCTAAACAGTTTGTGAATGAATCACCAAAGACTGAGAAGTCATCCATAAATATCTCTATCATGGATTCATCTAAGTCAGAGAAGATTGCCAACATGCACCTTTGGAACGTTGCTGGTGCATTGCATAAGCCAAAAGGCATTCTGCGAAAGGCAAATGTTCCAAAAGGGCAAGTGAAGGTGGTCTTCTCCTGGTCCTTAGGGTCTATAGTGATCTGGTTATATCCTGAATAACCGTCTAGAAAGCAGTAATAAGCTCTACCAGCTATCCTATCTAACATCTGATCTATGAATGGTAGAGGGAAGTGGTCTTTTTTTGTTTCCTTATTCAATTTCCTATAATCCATGCAAACTCTCCATCCTGTAATAGTTCTAGTTGGAATCAGTTCATTGCTCTCATTGACTACTACAGTCATCCCTCCCTTCTTAGGTACACATTGTATAGGGCTCACCCACTGACTACTAGCTATAGGGAAGATTACACCTGCATCTAACCATTTTATGATTTCTTTCTTAACTACTGTTATGTCTCCAAAAGTGACTTGTTTAGGACTTATTTAGCTTAGAAAGATGCACATTCTTAGGTGTTTTTGATAGGATTTAGCTTAAACCTATGCTTATTCGTGAGAATTAAAAGAAGGTAGCTAAATTAGGACTTGTGTGCAAAAGGAAAGAAAAGGATTGAAAACCGAAGTAAAAGAATGAAAAGTAAGCATTGCGGCAGCATTGCGGAAACATTGCTGAAACCGCAATGTTTCAAGTGAAAACCGTAATTTGACTGATCTTTTTCTGTTAATTTCCGTGATTTCAGGGATTCGTTCTTTCTCCTCCATCCATTTTGAAGTACGACGTTGAAGATTGATGGTTCTCCTTGGCCCAAACGCACCTGCAGATTACTATAAAAGGGGGTCAAAGTCGAGGGTTCAATCATCATCCGAAAGCGTAGAAGCCTTCTCGCAGCTCCATCTTTTCTCATGTTTTCCTTTGCCGTCTGTTGGTTTGCGAAGCTCAGCTGTTGGAATCGATAATCTGATAGGAAGGAGAGGAGATTTATCTTCTCTCTCGATTGGATTCATCCAAGCAAGGATGATCTTTCTCATCCTTCAGCCGAGGCAGTTGCGACGAGGCGTTCAAGCTCACTTACCTGCTTTCTGTCTTCCATTTCTACTTTCCAGCATTGTTTAGTTGTTGTTTCTGTTCTAGTAGCTAGTTTATTGCACTTCGTGGTGTTCTGTCTTTGTGTTATTCATTTTAAGCTCTCTTTTGTTCCTTCAAACAATCAAGTAATCAAAAGCAAAATTCAGTATTTCACAGTTTCTTACCTTTGCAGTCTACTGTTTTCCCCTTCTGTTTTGTCTTTAAATTCCTTCTGAACATGTCTGTTTTATCTTCTATTTTTGTTCTCCCCACATCCATGAGTAACTAAGTCACATAGGGGCATGCTAATGACAATACTATAGGCTAAAAAAAACGTGAACCAAGCATGTAGGATAGCTCTCGAAGCATTGATTGTATGTAAGCTTCATCCCACGGGCAATTTCGATTGGCCATCCATTTTGTCCAAAGAACTCCTAACCTCTGGAAGGAGTAAGAGTTCAGAGTCATACACTCATGCTAGCCTTTCAAGGTAGCCAGAAAACGACCTAGGAATAGGCGTTTTCCTAGTACAAACCATAACTTTCTGCTTTAACAAGATGCTTAAGACCTTACTTGGACATGAGTAAACTAAAGAATCTAATGCATGGAATCGGACGATACATGAGATTGATGGAGTTTGATGCATAGAGAGTTGATCCAATGCTTGAGAATCGTGAGAAAATGCCTATAGAGGAGTCGTTAGTAGCCCTTGTTTCTCCATTTTACACACTTTCGCTGTTAGGAAAATTGCGGTAGAATTGCTGTTTCCGCAATTCTGCTAAGTTCACAATTCTGTTTAGCTGTTTTCTTATTCGTTTATTAATCTCATCTCTTTTCCTTTGAGTTTAACTTTGGTTTGCACTTTTTTATGTTGCTACCCTCTACACATTCCTTAGAAAATAGACAATTTAAAACCAATTCTACCCCATCAAACCCATCCATTCTTTCTTAACAAAACACTTCATGAATAGCTTATAATAAATCTCTGTGGGAAAACGAATGAAAAAATACTTACTACTTGCTATAAGATCATGTATGCTTGCATGTTCTGAGTGCTCTTTCTATCTTATTGCTTATTTATTTTAACACATTGAGCACGCAACAAGTTTTTGGCGCCGCTGCCGGGGATTTATTTAAGTGAAAACGAAGTTTGTTAAGTTTGAAACACCGAGTTTATTGTCTGTTGTAACTAATCTAGTTCATTTCTTTTACAGGTACCATCGGGTTAGTTTATGAGTGAGCCTTCAAGTAGTGATCTAGAGTTCAATCCTGAGCCTGAGAGGTTACTTAGGGCCAGAAATAGAGCCAAGAAACGTCTCTTTAAACAACCCCCTTTACCTCAAGTAATTGCGGGAACCGCAATTCCTCCGCAATTGTCTCAAGAAGAAATGGCTGGAATAATTCCAAATCCGGTACCTATCACTCGCAATCCCATCGAAATAGCGAATGATAAGAATAGTGCCATTCTCTCATACTTAGTTCCTATGCCTGGGGAGCTGAACCCCAGCATAATCCGTCCTGAAATCACTGCCAACTCATTCGAGTTAAAGCCAGTGATGTTCCAAATGTTGTCCACTGTGGGACAATTCTTTGGAGTGGAAAATGAGGACCCCCACAACCATCTTAGAAACTTCTTAGGAGTCAGTGATACCTTTATCATCCCTGGAGTTTCCCAAGAAGCCTTGAGGCTATATCTGTTCCCTTACTCTTTGAGGGACAAAGCCAAAACGTGGTTAAACTCATTACCCTCTAGATCTGTCCTTAATTGGACAGACTTAGCAGAGAAATTCCTAGTCAAATACTTCCCACCTGATAGGAATTCTACCTTTCGTGATGACATAGTTAAATTCAAACAAGCTGAGAATGAGTCTCTTCACGAAGCTTGGACAAGGTTCAAGGACCTTCTTCTCAAATGTCCACATCATGGCATCCCATGGTGTATCCAAATTGAGGTCTTTTTCAAAGGATGCAACCCCAGCACTAGACAAGTCTTAAATTCATCTGCTGGTGGTTCCATGTTGTCCGAGAGTTACAACGAGGCCTATGAGATCTTGGAGAAGATCTCAGCATCTCACTGTAGGTGGTCAGATGATCCAGTTGAGCCAACTAGAGCTCAAGACAAGGATGCTCTAAGTGCAATGAGCAGCCAAATAAATGCCCTGACCAACCTAGTTAAGCAAATGGCTCAAGCCAATCTCCAAGCAAGTGTCAACACCGCCACAGCCATGTCAATGGGCACCCAACCAAGTCAAGGTGAGACACGTATCTGTGGATTCTGTGGGGAAGGGCACCTGTATGAATATTGCCCTGGGAATCCAGCCTCAGTCTGCTATATTGGAAGCCAGCAGCAGCCTAGGAACAACCCCTATTCCAATACTTACAACCCTGGTTGGAGGAAGCACCCAAACCTGTCATGGGGTGGCCAACAAAATGCTAACCAAGCTCCTAACCAACCAAGACCGAGTGGAACACCTGGTTTCACTCCCCAACATAACCAATCCATGTATCAAAAACCATACAACCAACCTGTAGGATCTTTTGTAGAAAACTTACTTAAGGAAAACATAGCCAAGAATGATGCCACTCTGCAGAGCCAACAAGCTACTCTTAGAAGCCTAGAGAACCAAATAGGGCAACTAGCCAATGAAATCAAAAGTAGGCCCCAAGGTAGACTCCCTGCTGACACTGAAGTGCCAAGGAGAGATGGTAAAGAGCAAGTTCAAGCAATTGAACTTAGAAGTGGTAGACCATTGGTAAGCAACACCAAGGACACACCAAAGAGAGTAGAGAACACTGAGTCTAGTGCTCCACTGGAGTCTCTGCCAAACCAAGGTCCACCAACAACAAGCACATCAGGAGCAAGGCTGGAGCCAATCATAGAGGAGATAGAAGAAATTCCAAGGCCTCCACCTATCCTGAGGCGACCTGATGTGCCTGCATATGTGCCACCACCTCCATTTCCTAGAAGGCTAAAGAAAAAACAAGAACAGGAAGTGCAGTTTAATAAATTTCTAGAAATTCTTAAGCAAGTGCATGTTAATATTCCTTTTGTAGAAGTTTTACAGTCTATGCCTTCTTATATAAAGTTTTTGAAGGATATTATAACTAACAAGAAAATAATTGGTGAGTTTGAAACAGTCAATCTCACTGAGGAGTGCAGTGCCATACTCCAGAACAAGCTACCCAAGAAGGAGAAGGACCCTGGTTCCTTCACCCTACCTGTAGAGCTAGGAGGCAAGCACGTGGGCAGAGCTCTTTGTGACCTGGGAGCCAGCATAAACCTCATGCCCCTATCACTATTCCGCCAGCTAGGAATAGGAGAAGCACGTCCAACCACTGTCACTTTACAACTAGCAGACAGATCCATTGCATACCCTGAAGGTAAGATTGAGGATATTCTTGTAAAGGTTGACAAGTTTATTTTCCTTGCAGATTTCATTATCCTGGATTATGAAGCAGACAAGGAGGTCCCCATCCTGTTAGGCAGACCATTTCTAGCCATAGGTAGGGCACTAATAGATGTCCAAAAAGGTGAGCTCACTATGAGGGTTCATGATGAAGAGGTGAAATTTAGTGTTTATAAAGCCTTAAGGTACCCCTCTGACTCTGAATCTTGTGCTAGCATGGACATTGTTGATTCACTAATGGAAGAACAATTGGAGCATGAATTGTTGACTAAGCATGCTCATGAATATGTAGGATTAGAATTAACTGACTTAAACATAGCTGAGATAATGGATATACCTGTAAATAACCCTCAGCATGTTTGTATGAATATTGACTTAACTGAAAAATCTTTGAATCCATTAAAACCATCCATTGAGCATCCACCTGTCTTAGAATTAAAACCTCTCCCCACTCACCTCAAGTATGCATATCTAGGAAGTAATGATACTTTGCCTGTGATTATTTCTTCCAAATTAAGTGAAAAGCACGAGGTTGAACTGATTTTACTACTTAAGCAACATAGGAAGGCTATTGCATGGACTATTGCTGATATTAGAGGCATTAGCCCTTCTTATTGCATGCATAAGATTATACTAGAGGAAGAGCATACACCTAGAGTAGATCACCAACGTAGGCTGAATTCCTCTATGAAAGAGGTAGTTAAGAAAGAAATAATTAAATGGTTAGATGCTGGTGTGATCTTCCCCATAGCTAGTAGCCAGTGGGTGAGCCCTATACAATGTGTGCCTAAGAAGGGGGGGATGACTGTGGTAGTCAATGAGAACAATGAACTGATTCCAACTAGGACTATCACAGGGTGGAGAGTTTGCATGGATTATAGGAAACTAAATAAAGAGACCAAAAAGGACCACTTCCCTCTACCATTCATTGACCAAATGCTAGATAGGATAGCTGGTAGAGACTACTGTTTCTTAGACGGTTATTCAGGATATAACCAGATTACTATAGACCCTAAGGATCAAGAGAAGACTACCTTCACCTGCCCTTTTGGAACTTTTGCCTTTCGCAGAATGCCTTTTGGCTTATGCAATGCACCGACAACTTTCCAAAGGTGCATGTTGGCAATCTTCTCTGATTTGGATGAGTCCATGATAGAGATATTCATGGATGATTTCTCAGTCTTTGGGGATTCATTTACAAACTGTCTAGAGAACCTAGGACAAGTCCTGGCTAGGTGTGAGGAGACCAACCTAGTCCTAAATTGGGAAAAGTGCCACTTCATGGTGGATGAAGGGATTGTCTTAGGTCATAGAGTGTCAAGGGCAGGTGTAGAAGTTGACAGGGCAAAAATTGAAATAATAGAGAAATTGGTAGAACCCCAAAATGTCAAGGCCATTAGAAGTTTCTTAGGGCATGCTGGTTTCTATAGAAGGTTCATTAAGGACTTTTCTAAGATCTCCAAACCTCTATGTGAGCTTCTAGAGCTAAACAAACCATTCATTTTCTCTAAAGAGTGTGTCCTAGCTTGGAAAACCCTTAAGAAAGCACTAGTCACAACACCTATTATAGTAGGGCCTAATTGGGATCTTCCCTTTGAGATGTTATGTGACGCTAGTGACTATGCTGTAGGGGTTATGTTAGGACAGAAGATTGACAAGTTAACACACCCTGTATACTATGCTAGTAAGACACTTAATGAGGCACAATGTAATTACACAACTACTGAGAAGGAGATGCTAGCTGTAGTGTTTGCTTGTGAGAAGTTTAGGAATTACATTGTAGGCACTAGGACAATCGTGTACACTGACCATTCTGCTTTGAAGTACCTTATGAGGAAGGCTGATGCTAAGCCTAGGTTGATTAGATGGGTTTTGCTGCTGCAAGAGTTTGATCTAGACATTAGAGATAAGAAAGGATGTGAAAATGTGGTTGCGGATCATCTTTCTAGATTGCAGCATAATTGCGAAAAAATTGCGGAAACCGCAATTTCTGATGCTTTTATTGATGAACATGTCTTTGTATTAACTCATCGTGATAATGATGAGGAACCTTGGTTTGCTGACATTGCTAACTTCCTTGCATCACAGGTACTACCAACTTTCAAGGGAAGCCAAGAGAAGAAGAGGTTCCTTCATGAGGCAAGGAAATTCATATGGGATGACCCCACACTTTACAAAACATGTGCTGACGGCTTGCTAAGGAAGTGTGTTTCAGCTGCTGAGGCGAAGTCTGTGCTGCAGCACTGCCACACAGCTCCTTATGGTGGACACTTTGGTGGCCAAAGAACAGCTGCAAAGGTATTTCAGAGTGGCTACTATTGGCCAACGATCTTCAAGGATGCCCACAACTATGCCCACAGCTGTGATGAATGCCAAAGAACAGGTAACCTTAGTCGCAAGGATGAAATGCCTCTCACTTACATCTTAGAGTTGGAGCTCTTTGATGTGTGGGGCATTGACTTCATGGGACCATTTCCCCCATCCTCAGGTAACCTTTACATATTAGTGGCAGTAGATTATGTATCCAAGTGGGTAGAGGCCATAGCATGTCCCAATAATGATGCCAAAACAGTCATAAAATTCTTGCATAGGCACATTTTTACTAGGTTTGGAACACCTCGTGCTATCATTAGTGATGAAGGGACACATTTCATTAATAAGGCTATGGAGAGAGTGTTGGCCAAGTATAACATTAGACATAGAGTAGCCACTCCTTATCACCCACACTCGAATGGTCAGGCTGAAATTTCAAATAGGGAGATTAAGAACATCCTAGAAAAAGTGGTCAAACCTAATAGAAAGGACTGGTCATTTAAACTCGAGGATGCACTTTGGGCATATAGGACTGCATATAAGACACCCCTAGGTATGTCTCCTTACAGACTTGTGTATGGTAAAGCTTGTCATCTTCCATTTGAGTTAGAAATTAAGGCATTTTGGGCACTAAAAGAGTTGAATTATTTCGTGACCGATGCGGGAACGTTGCGGTCTTTGCAATTACATGAGCTTGATGAGCTTAGACATATGTCTTATGAAAATGCCAAAATGTATAAGGAAAAGACCAAGATTTGGCACGACAGTAGACTTAGGATCAAGGACTTTAAGAAAGGCCAACTTGTTTTATTATTTAACTCACGATTGAAATTATTTCCAGGCAAACTTAAGTCTAGATGGTCAGGTCCGTTTGTAATTACTAATGTGTTTGTTCATGGTGCCATCGAGATAAAGAACCTGCAGCAAGGTCAACCATTCATGGTTAATGGTGCAAGGTTGAAGCACTACTATGAGGAAGGAGATGTGAAGACTCTCTCGGCCTTCCTCTTGACTGAAGCGTGAAATTAAGAACGAGAGAGGACGAGTGATTGCTGTGCTCGTCAATATGAGGCTCATGCCTTAGTTTATTTTTTTTGCGATTTTCCGGTTATCGTTTGTGTATATGTTTGTATGATTTTAATTACGAATTTAATGTTGCTTTTATTTCTTTTTGTAGGGAATCAATAGAGGGAATCAAGGAGATTAAATCCAGCTGAAAAGATCAAGGAGATATTGGGCCAAATCAAAGATACGGTTGAGCAAAGATTGACATTTAAATGAAAAAATCTCCAACGGTCACTAGAATTGCGCTGGATTTGCAGAATCCGCAAAAATATAGCCGTTGGGATTTTTTTTGTTTTCTTTATATCCGTTAGAAGCGCGAAGATCCGTACGACTCTCCCATTATCTGAACTCCAAGAAACCTGTTTTTCTCTTCATCTGTGATTTCTCTCTCCAAATCTCCACAATTCAACAATGGTGCTAACAAGAGCCGAACGATCTGCGTCCAAGAAAAGGGCTGATGAAGCTGAAACGGCTGCAAGGGAAGCACTGCTTGCCTTGGCTGATGCTGAGGCTGCGCGCACTGAACGCCTGCCCAAACTGCCTATCCGCAAGAAGAAGTGGAAGGTTGTCACGGAGATACCTGCTGGACCCTCTGAACCAGCAGGCACGCCCAAGAACCGCAAATGGAGTATGGCTATGGCCGAAGAAGAAATCAAGAAAAAGACTCCCTCTGTGGAGAGTCAAGAATTGGGCCAGCCATCTCACGAGACAGCCGAGCGCAGCCCTTCACCATCTCCACCGGTTCAAATCCCTGAGCTCTCCTCATCGCCACCAGCGCAGAGCCCTGAGATGCCTTCATCACCGCAGAGTTCTGCACAGACCCCTACAACAGCACAAAGCACCACTCCTTCGCACACTTCTCCACGGCCTGACCCTGAATTCCCATATGGGGAGTACCAAGAATCGACGCAGGGCAGTGGGGAAGCTGAGGAAGACGAGGTCTTCTCTCCTTTGAGGGAGGCCAGCCCTGAGAGCCCTGCACAGAAGGATGACTCGATGGACGAGACACTGGGGGACTGCCTCCAGCAGATGACAACGAGGGCACGGTTAAGGAAAGAGGAAGCCAAGGTTGTCAAGGCCAAACGGCCAAGAACAAAAAAGAAGTCCAAGAAGAAGAAGAAGTCCAGGGCTGTGCCTTCATCCACGAAGGGTGACGAGTGATAACTCCATTTTGGAGCTATTAAATACGTCCTAATCATAGCTAAAGGCCGCTTCCAATTGATTAAATGTATCTCTTTTGTAGGAGAAAAGCGGCAAAGAGCTCGTGCGTCCGTTGGGCATGTTCGAGAGCTTAAAGCAGAGTTTTAACGCCCCGGGAATGCATCGGGAAGAGGAGAACTTGTTCCTTGAAGAAACGGGCCAAAACAGCCTTGGAGAGGCATTGCATCAGCCCCAAACCCGAGAGCCAGCGTCGAGCTATAGCGTCGAGACGCTGGCTCGACGCTGGAAAAACCCGAGAGCAAGCGTCGAGTGATAGCGTCGAGACGCTAGCTCGACGCTGCCTGTTGCGTGCTCAATGTGTAAAGATAAATATGCAAAAGGGTAGAGAGAGCACTTAGAACATGCAAGCATACATGGTCTCACAGCAAGTAGTAAGTATATTTCATTCGTTTTTTCCACAGAGACTCATTTTTAGCTATTCGCGAAGTGTGTGTGTTAAGAAAGATGGGATGAATTTGAGGGGGTAAAATTGGTTTTTAATTATCTAAGTTTTACTGAATGTGTAAAGGAATATACCATAAACAAATTAAAGTTAAAATCAGGCTCAAAGAACAAGAGATGGACTCAATAAACAAAAAAGAAAACAGCTACACAGAATGCAATTTAGCAGAATTGCGTGAACCGCAATTTATCCGCAATTAAATGGCAGCGAAACTGATTAAAAGGGTGAATTAAGGGCTACTAATGACTATCCTATAGGCAGTTTATTACGATTATCAAGCTTTGGATCAACTCTCTATACATCAAACTCACTCTATCTCAAGTATCGTCCGATTCCATGCATGAGAGACTCAAGTTTACTCGACTTCAAAGTAAGGTCTTAAGCATCTTGTTAAAACAGGAGTGTTCAGTTTGTACTAGGGAAACGCCTATTCCTAGGCCGTTTCCTGATTACCATGAAAGGCTAGCATGATTATATGACTCTGAACTCTTACTCCTTCCAGAGGTTAGGAGTTCTTTGGACAAGATGGATGGCCAATCGAAATTGCCCGTGGGATGAAGCTTACATACAATCAATGTTCGAGTGTTAATCTGCCTACTTGACTCACGTTTTTTAGCCTATAGTTCTGTCATTAGCATGCCCCTAAGTGATTTTAGTTACTCATGGATATGTGGAGAATAGAAAAGGTAGATAAAACAGACATGCTTAGAAGATAAATGTACTTAAAACAGCAAGCCAAAACCGTAGCAGAAACAGATGGAAACTGTAAAATGCAGAAGTATACTTCGATTACTTTAAGTGTTTGAATGACAAAGGGAAGCTCTAAAAGAAATGAATTCAAGACAGACAACAACGAAATGCAGTAATTGAAATGCTACACTAAGAACAACAGTGATCAGAAATGGAATTGAGAAGAACAGAGCAGAAAAACAGTAGAGGTTTGCTAGAAAACTCCGTGGCAGTCGCCTCGAATGATGGTGATGAGAAGTCAGCCCTGCTTGGATGAATCCAATCGAGAGAGAAGAAGAATCTCCTCTCCTTCCTATCAGATTATCGATTCCAAAAGCTTAGACTCTCACTCCAACAGACGGCAAAGGAAAACAGATGGAAATGGTGGACTGCAAGAAGACTTCTGCGCTTCGAATGATGACTGAACCTCCGACTTTGACCCCCTTTTATAGTAGTTTGCAGGTGCGTTTGGGCCAAGGAGAACCATCAACCTTCAACGTCATATATCAGAATGGATGGAGGAGAAAGGACGAATCCCTGAAAAGTCGGATCTAAACAGAAAAAGATCAGCCAACTTACGGTTTTAACTTGAATAATTGCGGTCACCGCAATTATTCCGCAATTCATTTGCAATGGTTATTTTTTCATTCTTTTCTTCGGTTTTCAACCCTTTTTCTACCTATTGTACATAAGTCCTATATTAGCTACCTTCTTCTAATTCTCATCTTAAAGCATAGGTTTAAGCTAAATGCTAACAAAAACACCTAAATGTGTACATCTTCTTAAGCTAAATGGGTCCTAAATAAGTCACTTTCAGAGACTTAACACACCCCCAAACTTAAGGCTTTGCTTGTCCTCAAGCATACTAAGGACTTACTTAGGCTGCTGTTTCTTCTTCTTTAACTACTCACTAACTCCCTTATATTCTTGTCTATAGCAATGCTGTCCTGTGACACACTTCTAAGTTTAGAATTAACCTCCTTATCAAGCTTCTTCTGACTTCACCTGCCTATTATACCCACTGCTTTTGTTAATCCCCTACTACTGATCTAACTACTTTTATGATATCATGCTATTATCCCTAAGGTTTCAAATTCTACCAAGCTTTACTCCAGACTCAGTACATGCTTCTAGCTTATTTTTAATGTGTCTAGGATTCCTTAGAGTCATGCCAGTCTTAGTATTAACGGTGACAGTGGTACTTTTAGAGAACAACCTAAACCCTGGCATCACTACATTGGATATACATTCTTCTCCCTAGACAAACCTAGAAGTTACAACCTTGTGCTTAGCTCATTAAGGATCAGATTTCTTTTTACATAGGACATCTAAGCCACAAGATTATAACTCCCAAGCATACATTCTTCTTCCCTATTTCCTTTTTTACTTTGGTGGAGTCTCTCCTCTCTTTATTCTATTTTTCACTTTTTCTATTTAAAAAATATTTTTTAGGAGAAGAAGAATGCTTATGTCCTAAGGAAGAGAGGAATGTTCCTAGGCCTAGGGTGGCCTCCCCCAAACTTCAACTACTCATTGTCCCCAATGAGTGTTTGAGGTGGCACACCCCCAAACTTGTCCTAGAAGCATCTAGTCTAAAGCAAAGCAAAGAGAATCTAAAAATCCTAGGCATAGGCAAAACATTCTAAAAGCAATTATCCCAGCAGCAGAAAATTTGAACATAACAGACAGGTTTAAGGACTTATGGTTTATGCATGCTGAGCACTATTTAGAGGCAAATTTAAACTATCAAAGGGTGTCCTACGACACTCATCCAGCATGCTTCAAGATCAGCTATATAAGGTAGTCATGCTAGCAGCAAAAGATAGAATTTAACAGATCACAGCCTACTAAACAGACAGTCCAAAACATGCAATCAGTCACAAAAATTGCGGGAACCGCAATTATTTCGCAATCCAATCCGGGCAGATATAACATTAATTCAGGCCCCTAGCATGTTTTTTCCTGTTACTCATGCATCCTGAAAATAAAACTAAACTATCCTACCTATTCAACTATCATCAGACTAGACTAAGCAAAAGAAAAAACATAAAACTAAACATTAAAAACAGATCAAAAGTTGATCCCAAAACAGCATAATATACACGATTCTATCAAAAAGCAGGAAAATTGTCTTTTGTTTCTTAAGGGATCAGTAATACTCCCTCTAGTGCTCTTCAAACCAGCACTCAATTCTCATCATCCTCATCTGGTCGCCTTGGTCGTGGGGGCACCCATGGAGTTAGAAGGTTGGTGGGGAAGTCTGGGAAGATGCACCCCAACTGGTCTGCAACTTCTCTGTCCCTCGCCTGCGCATAGTTGGCCCATTGAGCCATTCTCCTCTGCATGTCCATCAAGCAGGCCATGGATAGGGACTGTTCAGCAGCCAGCCTATCCAACTCAAATTCCATGTTGCCCTTTCTTCTCAGCCTTAGGTGTGCTGGCAACTCCAAATGGCCTGTGTAAGGCAGCTGCTGCTCCAAGCGCTCGGTGGGAACCCCTGCAAGCAAACACAATTTTGTTATAGTGTTGGGGAAAAATAATGGCCCCTTACCCTTTTTAGCACACTCAGCTATGGCAGCAGCGATGACTTCTCCCACGTTGATCGTGAGACCTCTCATTATAGCATAAACCAGCAGCGAACGGCTCTGGTTAATTGTAGTCTCATGAGTCACTGGGGAGAGTCTTCTTCTGACGAATGAAAACCACACAGCTGCCTTAGCCGTGAGGTTGGCACTCATGAGAGTGTGCCGCCCATTGCGTGACACTGTCCAGGAGGCTTCAGGCTGGCCAATTGTGCGAATGGCTTCTTCTAGCACAGCCTCAGTCGGCTCATCAACTATCCGTGCATAATCTGTGTGAGGCTGGCCCCTGAGACCAAAGGCTTCGTTGATGGCCTTGGCTGAGAAATCAACTTCCACCCCTCTGACCACAGATAGGCCATCCTCAGGGCTGAGCACATTGGCATAGAAATCGTACACCATGCTCGTGTAGGCTGGATTGGGAGGTCTGCAGAATTCCTCCCAGCCATGGTTGATCACCCCTGCTCGCAAGAACTGCGGCAGGTCAGCAAGTCGATCAAGGAACCCCTTCTCGTGCAACAGGTCCCTTTTCCTTAGCTCAATACCCCTGGATTCAGCATCAGATGAGACATACCTCACTGACGGAGGTTCATCTTCAGGGTAGAGTTTAGCCTTCCCCTTATCTGATGGCCTGGCTGACTCGGCAGCCTCAACTTTGAGCCTTTTCCGTGAGGGCTCCGAGCTTTCTTTCTCTGCTGAAGGCACTCTCTTGGCCTTCTTTTTCTTGGATTTCTTGGCCTTGACAATCTTGGCCTTCTTCTTCTTTTTGAGCCTTGCCTGGAGTTGTGGGAAACATGCCCCCAACGTCTCCTCCATAGAATCATCCTGCTGTGCAGGCTCGGCAGGGCTGTCTTCTCTCATGGGAGAAAAGACTTCTTCTTCTCCAGCATCTCCACTGCCTTGCGTGGACTCTTGATAATCCCCATAAGGGAATTCAGGATCAGGCCGTGGAGAATTGTGCTCTGCTGATGGTGTATGCGCAGAACTCAGTGGCGAAGAAGGTGGTTCAGGGCTCTGCACTTCTGCAGGTGGCGGATCAGAACTCTGAGGTGCTGGAGACAACTCGGAGCTTTGTGCAGGCGGTGACGATTCTGCGCTTGGCACTGGTTCAGACGAGAGGGGACTGCGCGCAGGTGACAAAGACGGCGACGAACCTTCTTTGGCTGACTCGTGGGATGCACGATCAGGTTCTTGACTCTCCACAGAGGGAGTCTTGGCGATGGTTCGTTCGGCGGCAGTCTTGACAGTCCACCGGCGCTTCTTTGGCGTGCCCACTGGCTCAGATGGGCCAGCAGGGATCTCAGTGACCACCCTCCACTTCTTCCTACGAATAGGAAGCTTGGCAAGACGGCCAGTGCGTACAGCACCCTCATCAGCAAGGGCGAGAAGCGCTTCCCTCGCAGCCGCTTCAGCTGCGTCATCGGCCTTCTTCTTGGCGGCGGATCTCTCAGCCCTAGTGGAAACCATCGTCGAGTCTTGAAGATCTTGAGAGAAGAATCAAAGATGGAGAGAATCGCAGAAATCTTGGAGATCAAAGAATGAGAGAATCGTATCAACGAGCGCGTTCTAACGGCTATAAATAAAACGGAAAAAATCCCAACGGCTCTTTTTGCGGAACCAGCAATTTTTGCGCAATTGTAGGGATATCTTTTCATCGAAATCTCCAACTTTGCTCGTCCGTATCTTTTATTTGGCTCAACCGTTTCTCGAGTTTTAAAGCCTGATTTACTCTCCTTGATCCCCTCTTTCGATTCCTTGCAAAAGCAAACAAACCAAACATTAAACACGTAATTAAAAACACATCACAAAACGTACAAACGATAAGCGAAAAAAACAGTAAAAATAAACTAAGGCATTGGCCTTGACTAAACGAGCACAGTAACCACTCGTTCTCTCTCGTTCTCTTTGTCATGCTTCAGTCAAGAGGAAGGCCGAGAGAGTCTTCACATCCCCTTCCTCATAGTAGTGCTTCAACCTAGCACCATTGACCAGAAATGGCTGTCCTTGCTGCAATTTTTTAATCTCTATGGCACCATGAACAAAGACATTAGTAATAATAAATGGACCTGACCATCTAGACTTTAATTTGCCTGGAAATAGCTTTAATCGTGAGTTAAATAAAAATACAAGTTGGCCCTTCTTAAAGTCTTTGATCCTGAGTCTACTGTCATGCCATATTTTTGTCTTTTCTTTGTACATCTTGGCATTCTCATAGGCCATGTGCCTAAGCTCGTCAAGTTCATGTAGCTGTAAAGATCTTAATGTCCCCGCATCCTTCACACAAAAATTTAATTCTTTCATGGCCCAAAATGCCTTGTTTTCCAACTCAAGTGGCAAGTGGCAAGCCTTGCCATACACCAACCTATAGGGAGACATTCCTAGAGGTGTCTTATATGCTGTTCTGTAAGCCCAAAGTGCATCCTCAAGCTTGAAAGACCAGTCTTTCCTATTAGGTTTGACTACCTTTTCTAGGATGTTCTTTATCTCCCTATTGGAAATCTCAGCTTGGCCATTTGAGTGTGGGTGGTAGGGAGTAGCTACCCTATGTCTAATGTTATATTTAGCCAATATCTTCTCCATAGCCTTATTAATGAAATGTGACCCCTCATCACTAATGATAGCACGAGGAGTCCCAAATCTAGTGAAAATGTGTCTATGCAAGAAGTGAGTGACTGTTTTAGCATCATTATTAGGACATGCCTTAGCTTCTACCCACTTTGACACGTAGTCTACTGCTACTAAAATGTACAGGTTACCTGATGATGGAGGGAATGGTCCCATGAAATCAATGCCCCACACATCAAAGAGCTCCAACTCTAAGATGTAGGTGAGAGGCATCTCATCCTTACGACTGAGGTTACCTGTCCTTTGGCATTCGTCACAGTTGTGGGCATAGTTGTGGGCGTCCTTGAAGATTGTTGGCCAGTAGTAGCCACTCTGAAATACCTTAGCAGCTGTTCTTTGACCACCAAAGTGCCCACCGTAAGGAGATGAGTGACAGTGCTGCAGCACAGACTTTGCTTCAGCAGCTGAAACACACTTCCTCAACAACCCATCAGCACAGGTCCTGTAAAGTATGGGGTCATCCCAGATGAATTTCCTTGCTTCATGGAGGAACCTCTTCTTCTCTTGTCCTCCCTTGAACACTGGTAATACCTGTGATGCACGGAAGTTAGCAATGTCAGCGAACCAAGGTTCCTCATCGTTATCACGATGAGTCAAAGCAAAGATATGTTCATCTATAAAAGCATCAGTAATTGCGGGGTCCGCAATTTTTTCGCAATTGTGCTGCAATCGAGACAGGTGATCTGCAACCACGTTTTCACATCCCTTCTTGTCCCGAATGTCCAAATCGAATTCCTGCAGCAATAACACCCATCTAATCAATCTAGGCTTAGCATCAGCCTTCCTCATAAGATATTTCAAAGCAGAATGGTCAGTATATACAATGGTCCTAGTTCCTACAATATAGTTCCTAAATTTTTCACAAGCAAATACTACAGCAAGCATCTCCTTCTCTGTAGTTGTATAGTTACATTGAGCCTCATTCAAGGTTTTACTAGCATAATAGACAGGATGTGTGAGCTTGTCAATCTTCTGTCCTAACATGACTCCTACAGCATAGTCACTGGCATCACATAGCATCTCAAATGGGAGATCCCAATTTGGTCCCACTATGATTGGTGCTGTGACCAGTGCTTCTTTAAGGGTTTTCCAAGCTACTACACATTCTTTAGAGAAGATGAATGGCCTACCTAGCTCTAGAAGCTCACATAGAGGCTTGGCTATCTTAGAAAAGTCCTTGATGAACCTTCTATAGAAGCCAGCATGCCCTAAGAAACTCCTAATGGCCTTGACATTCTGGGGCTCTACCAACTTCTCTATGACCTCTATTTTTGCCCTATCCACTTCCACACCTGCCCTTGACACTCTATGTCCTAAAACAATCCCTTCATCTACCATAAAGTGGCACTTTTCCCAATTTAGGACTAGGTGGGTTTCTTCACACCTAGTCAGGACTTGTCCTATGTTTGCTAGACAGGTTTTAAATGAGTCCCCAAAGACTGAGAAGTCATCCATGAAAATTTCTATCATGGACTCATCCAACTCAGAGAAGATTGCCATCATGCACCTTTGGAAAGTTGCCGGTGCATTGCATAGCCCAAAAGGCATTCTGCGGAAGGCAAACGTTCCAAAAGGGCAAGTGAAGGTAGTCTTCTCTTGATCCTTAGGGTCTATAGTGATTTGATTATAGCCAGAGTACCCATCTAAAAAACAATAGTAGGCTCTACCAGCTATTCTGTCTAGCATCTGGTCAATAAACGGTAGAGGGAAATGGTCTTTTTTAGTTTCTTTATTTAACTTCCTGTAATCCATACACACTCTCCACCCTGTGACAGTCCTTGTTGGAATCAGTTCGTTGTTCTCATTGACTACCACAGTTATTCCCCCCTTTTTAGGTACACATTGAATGGGGCTAACCCACTGGCTACTAGCTATGGGGAAAATTACTCCTGCATCTAACCACTTTATTATTTCTTTCTTCACTACCTCTTTCATAGAGGGGTTTAACCTACGCTGGTGATCTACCCTAGGTGTGTGCTCTTCCTCGAGAATAATTTTGTGCATGCAATAAGAAGGGCTAATGCCTCGAATATCAGCAATAGTCCATGCTATAGCCTTCCTATGTTGCTTAAGCAGTAAAATTAAATCAACCTCATGCTGTTCACTAAGCTTAGAAGAAATAATTACAGGCAGCGTATCATTATCTCCTAGATATGCGTATTTGAGGTGAGTTGGTAGTGGTTTCAGTTCTAAAACAGGTGGATGCTCAATGGAGGGCTTTAACGGATTTACAGTTCTATCAGTCAAGTCTATAGTCATACATACATGCTGAGGTCTATCTACAGGCATATTCATTATGTCAGATACATTTAGATCATCTACATCTAATCCTACATATTCGTTAGCATGCTTGGTTAACAGTACATGCTCTAATTGTTCTTCCATTAGTGAGTCAACAACATCAATGCTAGCACAAGACTCAGAATCAGAGGGATACCTTAAAGCTTTGTAAACACTAAATTTTACCTCTTCGTCATGAACCCTCATAGTTAACTCACCTTTTTGCACGTCTATTAGTGCCCTACCTGTGGCTAGAAATGGTCTACCTAACAGGATGGGGACCTCCTTGTCTGCCTCATAGTCCAGGACAATGAAATCTGCAAGGAAAATAAATTTGTCAACTTTAACTAGAATATCCTCAATCTTACCTTCCGGATATGCGATGGATCTGTCTGCTAGTTGTAAAGTGACAGTAGTTGGACGTGCTTCTCCCATTCCCAACTGGCGGAATAGGGACAGGGGCATGAGATTTATGCTGGCGCCCAGGTCACAAAGCGCTCTGCCCACATGCTTGCCTCCAAGTTCTACAGGTAAGGTGAAGGAACCAGGATCCTTCTCCTTCTTGGGCAGCTTGTTTTGGAGGATGGCACTGCACTCCTCGGTGAGGTTTACTGTTTCAAACTCACCAATTATTTTTTTGTTAGTAATAATGTCCTTCAAAAACTTTACATATGAAGGCATAGACTGTAAAACCTCTACAAAAGGAATATTCACATGCACTTGCTTAAGTATTTCTAAAAATTTATTAAAATGAACTTCCTGTTCCTGCTTCTTCTTAAGCCTTCGAGGGTATGGAGGTGGTGGCACATATGCAGGCACGTCAGGACGCCTTAAGATAGGTGGAGGCCTTGGAATTTCTTCTACGTCCTCAACAATTGGCTCTAGCCTGGCTCCTGATGTGCTAGTCGGTGGTGGACCTTGGCTTGGCAGAGACTCCAGTGGAGCACTAGACTCAGTGTTCTCTACTCTCTTTGGTGTGTCCTTTGTGTTGCTCACCAATGGTCTTCCACTCCTAAGTTCAATGGCTTGAACTTGTTCTTTGCCATCTCTCCTTGGTACCTCGGTATCAGCAGGGAGTCTACCTTGGGGCCTACTTTTAAGTTCATTGGCTAATTGGCCTATTTGGTTTTCCAGGCTCCTAAGAGTAGCTTGCTGGCTCTGAAGAGTAGCATCATTCTTAGCGATATACTCCTTGAGTAGGTTTTCTACAGAAGATCCTACAGGTTGATTGTAAGGTTTTTGGTACATTGACTGGTTATGTTGGGGAGTGAAACCAGGTGTTCCACTCGGCCTTGGTTGGTTAGAATTTTGGTTAGTGTTTTGTTGGCCACCCCATGACAGGTTAGGGTGGTTTCTCCAACCAGGATTGTAAGTTTGTGAGTAGGGGTTATTCCTAGGCTGCTGCTGGCTTCCTACATAGCAGACCGAGGATGGATTCCCAGGGCAATATTCATAAGGGTGCCCTTCCCCACAGAATCCACAGATTGGTGCCTCGCCTTGACTTGGTTGGGTGCCCATTGACATGGCTGTGGCGGTATTGGCACTGGTTTGGAGATTGGCCTGAGCCATTTGCTTGACTAAGTTGGTCAGGGCATTTATTTGGGTGCTCATGGCGCTTAGAGCATCCTTGTCTTGAGCCCTAGTTGGCTCTACTGGATCGTCTGACCATCTACAGTGAGATGCTGAGATCTTCTCCAAGATCTCATAAGCTTCGTTGTAACTTTTGGACAACATGGAACCTCCAGCAGATGAATTTAAGACTTGTCTGGTGCTGGGGTTGCATCCTTTAAAGAAAACTTCTATTTGGATACACCATGGAATGCCATGGTGTGGACATTTAATGAGAAGGTCTTTGAATCTAGTCCAAGCTTCGTGAAGAGACTCATTATCAGCTTGTTTAAACTTTATGATATCATCACGAAAGGTTGAATTCCTATCAGGTGGGAAGTATTTGACTAGGAATTTTTCTGCTAAATCTGTCCAATTGCGGACAGATCCTGAGGGTAAAGAATTTAGCCATGTTTTGGCTTTGTCCCTCAAAGAGTAAGGGAAAAGATATAGCCTCAGGGCCTCTTGGGAAACTCCAGGGATTAGGAATGTGTCACTAACTCCTAGGAAGTTCCTAAGGTGGTTATGGGGGTCCTCATTTTCTATTCCAAAGAATTGTCCCACAGTGGACAACATTTGGAACATCACTGGTTTTAACTCGAATGAGTGGGCAGTGATTTCAGGACGGATTATGCTGGGGTTCAGCTCCCCAGGCATAGGTACTAGATATGACAGAATGGCACTATTCTTGTCATTCGCTATTTCGATGGGGTTGCGAATGGCTTGTGCCGGATTTGGAACTAGATCGCCCATTTCTTTAGTTTCAGGTGTGGTTTGAGGTACAGGAGGTTGTTTAAAGAGACGTTTCTTTGCCTTATTCCTAGCTCGAAGTGATCTTTCAGGTTCAGGATCGAACTCTAAATTACTATGTGAACGCTCACTCATAAACTACCTTAATAGCACCTGCAAAAGAAATGAAACAGATTAGTTTCACTCAATGATAAACTTGATTTTTCAAACTTAACAACTTCGTTTTCACTTAAAATAAGTCCCCGGCAGCGGCGCCAAAAACTTGTTGCGTGCTCAATGTGTAAAGATAAATATGCAAAAGGGTAGAGAGAGCACTTAGAACATGCAAGCATACATGGTCTCACAGCAAGTAGTAAGTATATTTCATTCGTTTTTTCCACAGAGACTCATTTTTAGCTATTCGCGAAGTGTGTGTGTTAAGAAAGATGGGATGAATTTGAGGGGGTAAAATTGGTTTTTAATTATCTAAGTTTTACTGAATGTGTAAAGGAATATACCATAAACAAATTAAAGTTAAAATCAGGCTCAAAGAACAAGAGATGGACTCAATAAACAAAAAAGAAAACAGCTACACAGAATGCAATTTAGCAGAATTGCGTGAACCGCAGTTTATCCGCAATTAAATGGCAGCGAAACTGATTAAAAGGGTGAATTAAGGGCTACTAATGACTATCCTATAGGCAGTTTATTACGATTATCAAGCTTTGGATCAACTCTCTATACATCAAACTCACTCTATCTCAAGTATCGTCCGATTCCATGCATGAGAGACTCAAGTTTACTCGACTTCAAAGTAAGGTCTTAAGCATCTTGTTAAAACAGGAGTGTTCAGTTTGTACTAGGGAAACGCCTATTCCTAGGCCGTTTCCTGATTACCATGAAAGGCTAGCATGATTATATGACTCTGAACTCTTACTCCTTCCAGAGGTTAGGAGTTCTTTGGACAAGATGGATGGCCAATCGAAATTGCCCGTGGGATGAAGCTTACATACAATCAATGTTCGAGTGTTAATCTGCCTACTTGACTCACGTTTTTTAGCCTATAGTTCTGTCATTAGCATGCCCCTAAGTGATTTTAGTTACTCATGGATATGTGGAGAATAGAAAAGGTAGATAAAACAGACATGCTTAGAAGATAAATGTACTTAAAACAGCAAGCCAAAACCGTAGCAGAAACAGATGGAAACTGTAAAATGCAGAAGTATACTTCGATTACTTTAAGTGTTTGAATGACAAAGGGAAGCTCTAAAAGAAATGAATTCAAGACAGACAACAACGAAATGCAGTAATTGAAATGCTACACTAAGAACAACAGTGATCAGAAATGGAATTGAGAAGAACAGAGCAGAAAAACAGTAGAGGTTTGCTAGAAAACTCCGTGGCAGTCGCCTCGAATGATGGTGATGAGAAGTCAGCCCTGCTTGGATGAATCCAATCGAGAGAGAAGAAGAATCTCCTCTCCTTCCTATCAGATTATCGATTCCAAAAGCTTAGACTCTCACTCCAACAGACGGCAAAGGAAAACAGATGGAAATGGTGGACTGCAAGAAGACTTCTGCGCTTCGAATGATGACTGAACCTCCGACTTTGACCCCCTTTTATAGTAGTTTGCAGGTGCGTTTGGGCCAAGGAGAACCATCAACCTTCAACGTCATATATCAGAATGGATGGAGGAGAAAGGACGAATCCCTGAAAAGTCGGATCTAAACAGAAAAAGATCAGCCAACTTACGGTTTTAACTTGAATAATTGCGGTCACCGCAATTATTCCGCAATTCATTTGCAATGGTTATTTTTTCATTCTTTTCTTCGGTTTTCAACCCTTTTTCTACCTATTGTACATAAGTCCTATATTAGCTACCTTCTTCTAATTCTCATCTTAAAGCATAGGTTTAAGCTAAATGCTAACAAAAACACCTAAATGTGTACATCTTCTTAAGCTAAATGGGTCCTAAATAAGTCACTTTCAGAGACTTAACACTGCCCTGGCGTCGAGACCCTGCTTGGCGTCGAGACGCTCCGGAGGAGGCGCGCGCGCGCGGATTACTTAGGGCACAGCGTCGAGACGCTGGCCTAGCGTCTCGACGCTACGACGATTACAGCAGCTAAAAGACGATTTTCTGCATAATTTTGGGGAGCTTCATCTTCTTCATCTCTCAACCGATTCCGGCGATTTTGGTCTCCTTCTCCCCCATTTTCTCTCTATTTTCCGTGGAGCTCCGCCATTGTTGGCATGCTTGTGAGATCCACTCTCCATTGTAATAGGTAGATGAACTCTTCCATGGTCGTTGGTGGAGCGGGATTGACGAACCGCGCCATGAGCGGCTAAGGTAAGGGTGACGGTTTGGGATTTGTTTAGGGGAATTTTGTTAGACTTTTATTGCTTTGATAATCTGAGTATACATTTTGCATATTGGTTCTGTTTACATTGCATCTATTTACTTTGCTTAATCCAACGCGCGTGCTAAAATACGTTGATTGACACTCGGGTAGTTTCGCATGTCGTGTATGTTAAAGAGTAGCGATGCCGTGCCTCTCACTGCTCGACTAAGTAACACAGGTAAATAGAACTAAATCGAAGTATCGGGTCGGGTAGGATAATTGTTGGTTGCATACAGCGTTTGCGGGCAACCTACTAGCAATTAGAATTCACGCTCGAATGTTCGTCGCGGTTAGCTAGTGACTATCTAAATTCATCTTAGGACTGATCATCTTAGTATGAGATTAGATAACGTGTAATTAGGACTGTGTGGCCTAATTAAAATCCATGGAGTCGGCTACTTTGGGGCTTCTCTAGTAGTCGTCCGCGTGCTTAGTAAACTGAATTCCATGTTATTAGAATTAAATGATAAGTTGTATTTGTCTAGCAATTGACCCCGAGACTCCCCAAACCGTGCACACGTTTTCTACATATTATTTCTTTCTTCCGTTAGCTTTCTCATTATTCCCTTTGCATGATTAAAACCCCCCGTTACCAATTAATCAATCAAATCCCAATTTCTCTAGTAAATTCAATTCTCCTATTCCTTGGATCGACCCTGTTACCACTGGCTGCAAAGCCTTGGTTATAGGCCTTATAAATCGTATTTTGGCAAGCCTCGACAGCTTGAGATTAAGCGGACATTCAAAAATCCGCCCACCAACGAGCCTTCCCCAAAGAAGCTCAAGATTGAGGCTGCTGAGTCAGCCAAACTGAAAGACAAGGGGAAGGCCAAGATGTACCCTGAAGATGAGCCTCAGTCAGTGCGGTACGTGTCTTCTGACGCTGAGTCTAGAGGCATTGAGCTGAGGAAAAGGGAGCTGCTGCACGAGAAGGGCTTCCTCGACAGACCTGCTGACCTGCCGCAATTCTTGCGCGCAGGAATTATGAATCACGGCTGGGAGGAGTTGTGCAGACCACCCAATCCAGCTTACACAAGCATGGTGTATGACTTCTACGCCAATTTGAGGAATTCTGAGGAGGGATTGTCTGTGGTCAGGGGAGTTGAAGTAGATGGTAACGATATTTTTGAACTATCGCTATAAACTCAAGCTGTCGAGGCTTGCCAAAATAAATTTATAATGCCTATTGCCAAGGCTTTGCAGCCAGTGGTAACAGGGTCGATCCAAGGAATAGGAGAGTTGAATTTACTAATGAAATTGGGATTTGATCGATTAATTGGTAACGGGGGGTTTTATCATGCAAATAGGAAATAATGCAAAAGCTAACGGAAGGAAGAAATAATATGTAGAAAACGTGTGCACGGTTTGGGGAGTCTCGGGGTCAATTGTTAGACAAATACAACTTATCATTTAATTCTAATAACATGGAATTCAGTTAACTATGCACGCGGACGACTACCAGAGAAGCCCCAAAGTAGCCGACTTCATGAATTTTAACTAGGCCACACAGTCCTAATTACACGTTATCTAATCTCACATTAAGATGATCAGTCCTAAGATGAATTTAGACAGTTACTAGCTAACCGCGACGAACATTTGGGCGTGAATTCTAATTGCTAGTAGGTTGCCCGCAAACGCTGTATGCAACCAACAATTATCCTACCCGACCCGATACTTCGATTTAGTTCTATTTACCTGTGTTACTTAGTCGAGCAGTGAGAGGCACGGCATCGCTACTCTTTAACATACACAACATGCGAAACTATCCGAGTGTCAATCAACATAATTTAACATGCGCGTTGGATTAAGCAAGGTAAACAAATGCACGTAAACAGAACCAATATGCAATCTAAATTCAGATTATCAAAGCAATAATGTCTAACAAAATTCCCCTAAACAAAATCCCAAACCGTCACCCTTACCTTAGCCGCTCATGGCGCGGATCGTCAATCCCGCTCCACCAACGACCATGGAAGAGTTCATCTACCTATTACAATGGGAATGGAGCTCACTCGCATGCCAACAATGGCGGAGCTCCACGGAAAGTAGAGAGAAAATGGGGAAGAAGAAGGGAAGAATCGCCGGAATCGCTTGGAAGAAGAAGAAGAAAAGCTCTCTAAAAAATATGCAGAAAATCGTCTTTTAGCTGCTGTAATCGTCGTAGCGTCGAGACGCTAGGCCAGCGTCTCGACGCTGTGCCCTAAGTAATCCGCGCGCGCGCGCGCTGGCGTCGCGACGCAAGGCCAGCGTCGCGACGCTGCCCCGATGATTTTCCAGCGCGCGCCTCCTCCGGAGCGTCTCGACGCCAAGCAGGGTCTCGACGCCAGGGCAGCGTCGAGCTAGCGTCTCGACGCTATCACTCGACGCTTGCTCTCGGGTTTTTCCAGCGTCGAGCCAGCGTCTCGACGCTATAGCTCGACGCTGGCTCTCGGGTTTGGGGCTGATGCTTTGCCTCTCCAAGGCTGTTTTGGCCCGTTTCTTCACGGAACAAATTCCCCTCTTCCCGATGCATTCTCGGGGCGCTAAAACTCTGCTTTAAGCGCTCGAACATGCCCAATGGACGCACGAGCTCTTTGCCGCTTTTCTCCTACAAAAGAGATACATTTAATCAATTGGAAGCGGTCTTTAGCTATAATTAGGACGTATTTAATAGCTCCAAAATGGAGTTATCAAACACCCCCAACTTAAACATTGCTAGTCCTCGAGCAAGCACTACAAAGACATTGACTCTAAGGACGCGTTTACATTTATTCTAACTCAAACCTCCATGCATATTGAAATTTAAACACGAGCATAATCATGGAAGCATTTGTTCAAGCATTAACTAGGACACATCAAAAATTAACTCTTGCCCCCTAACGTGTGTGTGTGCTAGACAACCACTCCTAAACTCACGTAAACCCGGAAAACCAACATGCAACGCACATCCCGTTTTCCCCCTACTTCTAGCGTTTAAGAACAGCTACACTTGACTTACACGAGAGAGAGAAACAAATTAAGAGACCTAATTATTTTCTCATTCTTTTTCTTTCTTTTCAAAAGTACTTTGTACTCTTTTATTTGGGTTCTTTGAACCAACTTTTCATTTCTTTTTCTTTCCTACTCGAGTTGCCTAACACGTCAAATTCATGCATGAAACTTCACGTTTTTAAGGACTAACGCTCACTTCTTTTAAGCGCAAATAAGAAGGAGGAGCGCCTCGAGAGGAACTTTTCTATAAAACATGCTTTTCTGTTTTTTTTTTACATTAGGCTAAGCACATGCTTTCTCAATTAATTGGCTACTAACTCTCATGCAACAAGCTACCTAAGGGTGCCTTTCGGGGTGACAACGAGAATAAGCTAAACATGCGATAAACCAAGCTTACGGAATCTAGGGAGAAGTTGCTAAGTGCGCGATGAGTGCAAGGGAGCAACAGAAAAATTTTTAAAATTTTTGACATGAACCTAATAAACACAAAACTCATGCAAAAACTCGATTACGAACATGCTCAGAATTCCAAAATGCATTTCCTAGGCTATCACAGTCAGAAAACAGTAAACAGAGTCCCAAGCACTTCAATATCTTTATAACACTTCTCAACAAACTACACATGCACATCCATCGGACTACTCCACCCCCAACTTCTAAATTTGGCATTGTCCTCAATGCCAATCAGTCAGATACAAGAAGTAAAAGGGAAGAAGAAATACACTTCCCTGACTCTTTGTGAAGCTGGCGAGGGCGAGGAAGCGGCGCACGAACGCATCAGAGCCCAAAATTGTCCTCTCTTCCTTGATTCCCTAAAAAAACAGCAAGCTAAATTAATACTAAAAAGCAATAAAACTAAACTAAAGCATAAAAACAGTTCAACACTCGGGTGCCTCCGAGAAGCGCAGAATTTTTAAAGTCGGTTGCTCGACTGTATTCTCTCAACAGACTCATCCATAGTCTGTAGGTGCGGGGGACGATCCATACTTGTCCAAGGCCACACCTTTTCCATCATTCACCTGAAAAACATTTTGCACTCTTCGTGCCTCGGGCACGTGAATATTAGACATGTTAGTGCAAAATCCAGCAGTATCATCCATCAAATTTAAATCAGAAATTTTAACCGAGACATGGGAACCATCCCTCAAGCGCGAGGGTAGACTCCCATTCTCATCATGCTCACAAACAACAGAAACATTTGCAACAGATTTCCCATCAAATAAAGAGAACTCATGCAAAGTATCATCAAACTCTAACGAAACGACGCCCTTATACACATCGATTTTGACCCTAGCGGTCTTAAGAAAAGGGCGTCCTAACAGCATAGAGGACGAAGCATGCAATGAATTTTCTTTCATATCTAAAACAAGGAAATCGGCGGGAAACGTCATATTCCCAACTCTAACTAAAACATCCTCAACCTTCCCCCTAGGACAGATGCTCGACCCATTAGCCAACTGAACAGAAACATTACATTCATGCATTTCATTCAAATTCAGTTCACGATATAATGCATAAGACATAACATTAACAGAGGCTCCTAGGTCTAACATGGCATTATGAACAACCTTACTACCTATAGTGCAAGGGATAGTAAAGGTACCTGGATCGTTGCACTTTGCAGGCAACGTACCTGGGAGTATGGCAGAGACGTTTTCTTTCTTTTTCTCAGTCCCTCTGGACTTCCTCTTCGTAGTGCACCAGCTCCTTAGAAATTTTGCATATTTGGGCACTTGACTGACTGCCTCTAGGAGCGGGATATTCACCATCACCTTCTGGAAGGTTCGCAGGACCTCCTCGTCATCTGATTCCAAAGTAGGCTTCGCAAGCCTACTCGGGAATGGTGCTTTGGCAACATCCACAGGTACACTGACCTTCTCATTTCTTTTCTCATTCTGAGTCTCAAGAGCAATCGGGGCGGACTCGTTCAGGCTGTCCGTGGCTTCCTTCGCAGCTCTGGTGGAAAGTGACTTCCCACTGCGCAGCTGAATGGCACTCACATTTTCACATGAGTTAACTGTAGTTTGGGAAGGAAGCTTCCCCGAGCTCTTGCTCTCGATCTTACTAATAGACACCGCCATTTGTGTCAGCTGCTTGTTCAAATTCTGCAGCTCTGCCTTATGAGAATTAAGCTCCTCGCGAGCCTCTTTCTGGAACTGGCTGGTGCTAGTCACGATGGTCCTGACCATATCTTCAAGTGAGCTGGAGGAGCTCGAAGCTTGAGCCTGGGTGGAAGAGTTAGGCCTATCCTGGGACTGGCCTTGGAAGCGATTTTGTCCTTCCCTGTTCCCATAGCTGAAGTTAGGATGGTCACGCCAACCGGGGTTGTAAGTGTTAGCATATGGATCATACTTCCTCGGGTTGGAAGCATACCCCCCGATTGCATTGACCTCCGCCTCTTCGCGGTGTCCTCCAACAATTTTCTTAAGCATACTCCCTATCTCGGCCACCTGGGCCCTCATTTCAGACATCTCATGGCTCTGAGCCACGCTGTGCACTTGTCCTTGCCCCCTGATCCCAAACTGCTGCGAATTGGTGGCCATATTTGCAATGAGCTGCTTGGCCTCAACTGGGGTCTTGTCAATCAGTGCCCCTCCACTCGCTGCATCGATCATCTGCCTGTCGTGGGGCGTCATCCCCTCATAAAAATACTGTATGAGCAGCTGATCGGCGATCTGGTGGTGTGGGAAACTCGCGCACAGGCGCCCAAAGCGTTCCCAATACTCATGCAGGGACTCACCTACATCCTGGGTGATCCCATATATCCTCTTCCGCAGAGTGGTGGCCAAGGACGCGGGAAAGTATTTCTCCAAAAATACCCGCTTCATGTCCTGCCACGTGGTGATGGATCCGGAAGGCAAATAATACAGCCAATCCTTGGCCTTGTCCTTGAGCGTGAAGGGGAATGCCCTCATATTCAGCTGCTCTTCCGTGACCCCTGCGGGCTTCATCCCCGCGCAGACGCAATGGAACTCCATCAAATGTTTGTTCGCGTCCTCACCTGCGTTTCCATGGAAAGAAGGTAACTGGTGAATTAAACCAGATTTCAGCTCGAAGTTACCTGCTACCACGGGGTAGTTAATGCACAAAGGCTGCAGGTTCAGGTCTGGCGCTGCCAGTTGCTTCAGCGTCCGTGGCGCTTCACCTTGCGCCATCTCGTCAAACAAGAAGGGATTGCCTTCTTCACTTTCAAACGTTCCTTGCCCCTCCCGGGCTTCTCTACGTAACCGCCGCTCCTCTCTGTCAATCTCAGGAATATACTGCAAACTACCCTCAGAGGAACGGGTCATACACAAACAAAAATCTAAACATACAACATACAAACAGAAAAAATTTTCAGTCAACCATCAATAAATCAAATTCAAACTCCAATCATAAATTCAAACAACTGCCTATTCCCCGGCAACGGCGCCAATTTTGGTAACGATATTTTTGAACTATCGCTATAAACTCAAGCTGTCGAGGCTTGCCAAAATAAATTTATAATGCCTATTGCCAAGGCTTTGCAGCCAGTGGTAACAGGGTCGATCCAAGGAATAGGAGAGTTGAATTTACTAATGAAATTGGGATTTGATCGATTAATTGGTAACGGGGGGTTTTATCATGCAAATAGGAAATAATGCAAAAGCTAACGGAAGGAAGAAATAATATGTAGAAAACGTGTGCACGGTTTGGGGAGTCTCGGGGTCAATTGTTAGACAAATACAACTTATCATTTAATTCTAATAACATGGAATTCAGTTAACTATGCACGCGGACGACTACCAGAGAAGCCCCAAAGTAGCCGACTTCATGAATTTTAACTAGGCCACACAGTCCTAATTACACGTTATCTAATCTCACATTAAGATGATCAGTCCTAAGATGAATTTAGACAGTTACTAGCTAACCGCGACGAACATTTGGGCGTGAATTCTAATTGCTAGTAGGTTGCCCGCAAACGCCGTATGCAACCAACAATTATCCTACCCGACCCGATACTTCGATTTAGTTCTATTTACCTGTGTTACTTAGTCGAGCAGTGAGAGGCACGGCATCGCTACTCTTTAACATACACAACATGCGAAACTATCCGAGTGTCAATCAACATAATTTAACATGCGCGTTGGATTAAGCAAGGTAAACAAATGCACGTAAACAGAACCAATATGCAATCTAAATTCAGATTATCAAAGCAATAATGTCTAACAAAATTCCCCTAAACAAAATCCCAAACCGTCACCCTTACCTTAGCCGCTCATGGCGCGGATCGTCAATCCCGCTCCACCAACGACCATGGAAGAGTTCATCTACCTATTACAATGGGAATGGAGCTCACTCGCATGCCAACAATGGCGGAGCTCCACGGAAAGTAGAGAGAAAATGGGGAAGAAGAAGGGAAGAATCGCCGGAATCGCTTGGAAGAAGAAGAAGAAAAGCTCTCTAAAAAATATGCAGAAAATTGTCTTTTAGCTGCTGTAATCGTCGTAGCGTCGAGACGCTAGGCCAGCGTCTCGACGCTGTGCCCTAAGTAATCCGCGCGCGCGCGCGCTGGCGTCGCGACGCAAGGCCAGCGTCGCGACGCTGCCCCGATGATTTTCCAGCGCGCGCCTCCTCCGGAGCGTCTCGACGCCAAGCAGGGTCTCGACGCCAGGGCAGCGTCGAGCTAGCGTCTCGACGCTATCACTCGACGCTTGCTCTCGGGTTTTTCCAGCGTCGAGCCAGCGTCTCGACGCTATAGCTCGACGCTGGCTCTCGGGTTTGGGGCTGATGCTTTGCCTCTCCAAGGCTGTTTTGGCCCGTTTCTTCACGGAACAAATTCCCCTCTTCCCGATGCATTCCCGGGGCGCTAAAACTCTGCTTTAAGCGCTCGAACATGCCCAATGGACGCACGAGCTCTTTGCCGCTTTTCTCCTACAAAAGAGATACATTTAATCAATTGGAAGCGGTCTTTAGCTATAATTAGGACGTATTTAATAGCTCCAAAATGGAGTTATCAGTAGACTTCTCAGCAAAGGCAATCAACGAAGCCTACGGCCTCACGGGCCAGAAACACACTGATTACTCAAGGATCGTTGATGAGCCTACAGAGGCTGTCTTGGAAGAGGCCATTCGGATAATTGGCCAGCCTGAAGCATCATGGACCGTGTCGCGCAATGGGAGGCACACTCTCATGAGTGCCAACCTCACAGCTAAGGCGGCTGTATGGTTTTCCTTCGTGAGGAGGAAGCTGGCCCCCGTGACCCATGAGACCACAATCAACCAGAGCAGATCGCTGCTGGTCTATGCAATCATGCGAGGTCTCACCATCAATGTGGGCGAAGTCATGTCAGCTGCCATTGCTGACTGCGCCAAGAAGGGTAAGGGTCCTTTGTTCTTCCCTAATACTATTACTAAACTATGCTTGCGTGCAGGAGTCCCCATTGAGCGGATGGAACAGCAGATGGCTTACACAGGCCACTTGGAGCTGCCTACAGGCTTGAGGCTGAAAAGGAAGGTGAACATGGAGTTCGAGCTGGATAGATTGGCTGCTGCTCAGTCATTGTCCATGGCGTGCCTGATGGATCTACAGAATAAGATGGCTCAATGGGCCACATACGCACAGGTAAGGGACAAGGAAGTTGCTGACCAACTAGGATGCACCTTCCCTGACTTTCCCACGAACCTACTGTCTCCATGGGTGCCTCCACGACCACGAGGGACTGATGATGAGGATGAAGACATCTGAGTGCTAGTTTGAATTGCACTCAAGGGAGTATTGTTGTTCCCTTACAATTACAATAAAAAAGAAAAAAATTTAAACTGCTTTTTCTGAACCGTGTGAATTATGCTGTTTTTAGTTAATATTTTGATCTGTTTTAGTTGCTTAGTTTTAAGTTTTTAAATTGTTTAGTGTAGTCTGATTCTAGCTAATTAGGTAGATTAGTTTAGTTTCACTTGTAGAGAGCTTGAATGACTAGAATAAGCATGCATAAGGACATTAATCAATGATATATCTGCCCTGTTCTTATTGCGAAATAATTGCGGATATCGCAATTTTTATTACTGAATGCATGTTTTTGACTGTCTGTTTAGCTAGGTTGGTTCTGTTTAAATTCTGTCTTTTGCTGCTTTCATGACTACCTTATATAGCTTATCTTAAAGCATGCTGGATGAGTGTCATAGGACACCCTTTGATAGTTTAAATTAACCTCTAAAAAGCTCAGCATGCATAGCTTTAAGTCCTTACCTGACTGTTTTTTTTTCAAAGTTTCTGCTGCTGTGATATTTACTTTTAGAATATTATGTCTATGCCTAGGGCTTTTAGATTCTCTTTGTTTTACCTTAGACTAGATGCTTCTAGGACAAGTTTGGGGGTGTGCCACCTCAGACACTCATTGGGGACAATGAGTAGTTTAAGTTTGGGGGAGGCCACCCTAGGCCTAGGAACATTCCTCTCTCCCTTAAAAGCATAAGCATTCTTCTTCTCCTTGACAAAAATGATGAACTGAAAAAAAAAAAAATATATATAGAATAAAGAGGGGAGTCTCTCTTAGGTTGCTAAGTAATCAGTGCCAAGTGTGTAACCCACAAGTGGCATTGCATCAAAAGGCAACCAAAGGAAAGGCTCCACCTAAGAAAGAAAAAAAAAAAAAAAAGGAAAAGAGAAGGGAAGAAGAATGTATACCTAGGAGTTGCAACTTTGTGGCTTAGATGTCCTGATAAAAAGAACTCTGATCCTCAATTAGCTAAGCACAAAGTTGTAGCTTGTAGGGTTGTTTAGGGAGATGAATGTATGTCCAATGTAGTGATGCCAGGGTTTAGGTTGTTCTCTTAAAGTACTACTGTCACTGTTAATACTAAGACTGGCATGACTCTAAGGAATCCTAGGTAGCTCATAAGTATAAACTAGAAGCATGTACTGAGTCTGGGGTAAAGCTAGGTAGAATTTGAAACCTTAGGGATAGTGGCATGATATGACAAAAACAGGTAGATCAGTTGTAGGGAGTTAATGAAAACAGCAGGAGTATTAGGCATTTGAAGTCAGAAGAAGCTAGATAAGAGGGTAGTTTTAAGCTTAGAAGTGTGTCACAGGACAGCACTGCTATAGATAGGGATATAGGGGAGTCAGTAAGTGGTTAAAGAAGATGAAACAGCAGCCTAAATAAGCCCTTAGTTTGCTCGAGGACGAGCAAAACCTTAAGTTTGGGGGTGTGTTATGTCTCCAAAAGTGACTTGTTTAGGACTTATTTAGCTTAGAAAGATGAACATTCTTAGGTGTTTTTGATAGGATTTAGCTTAAACCTATGCTTATTTGTGAGAATTAAAAGAAGGTAGCTAAATTAGGACTTGTGTGCAAAAGGAAAGAAAAGGATTGAAAACCGAAGTAAAAGAATGAAAAGTAAGCATTGCGGCAGCATTGCGGAAACATTGCTGAAACCGCAATGTTTCAAGTGAAAACCGTAAGTTGACTGATCTTTTTCTGTTAATTTCCGTGATTTCAGGGATTCGTTCTTTCTCCTCCATCCATTTTGAAGTACGACGTTGAAGATTGATGGTTCTCCTTGGCCCAAACGCACCTGCAGATTACTATAAAAGGGGGTCAAAGTCGAGGGTTCAATCATCATCCGAAAGCGTAGAAGCCTTCTCGCAGCTCCATCTTTTCTCCTGTTTTCCTTTGCCCTCTGTTGGTTTGCGAAGCTCAGCTGTTGGAATCGATAATCTGATAGGAAGGAGAGGAGATTTATCTTCTCTCTCGATTGGATTCATCCAAGCAAGGCTGATCTTTCTCATCCTTCAGCCGAGGCAGTTGCGACGAGGCGTTCAAGCTCACTTACCTGCTTTCTGTCTTCCATTTCTACTTTCCAGCATTGTTTAGTTGTTGTTTCTGTTCTAGTAGCTAGTTTATTGCACTTCGTGGTGTTCTGTCTTTGTGTTATTCATTTTAAGCTCTCTTTTGTTCCTTCAAACAATCAAGTAATCAAAAGCAAAATTCAGTATTTCACAGTTTCTTACCTTTGCAGTCTACTGTTTTCCCCTTCTGTTTTGTCTTTAAATTCCTTCTGAACATGTCTGTTTTATCTTCTATTTTTGTTCTCCCCACATCCATGAGTAACTAAGTCACATAGGGGCATGCTAATGACAATACTATAGGCTAAAAAAAATGTGAACCAAGCATGTAGGATAGCTCTCGAAGCATTGATTGTATGTAAGCTTCATCCCACGGGCAATTTCGATTGGCCATCCATTTTGTCCAAAGAACTCCTAACCTCTGGAAGGAGTAAGATTCAGAGTCATACACTCATGCTAGCCTTTCAAGGTAGCCAGAAAACGACCTAGGAATAGGCGTTTTCCTAGTACAAACCATAACTTTCTGCTTTAACAAGATGCTTAAGACCTTACTTGGACATGAGTAAACTAAAGAATCTAATGCATGGAATCAGAAGATACATGAGATTGAGGGAGTTGATCCAATGCTAGAGAATCGTGAGAAAATGCCTATAGAGGAGTCGTTAGTAGCCCTTGTTTCTCCATTTTACACACTTTCGCTGTTAGGAAAATTGCGGTAGAATTGCTGTTTCCGCAATTCTGCTAAGTTCACAATTCTGTTTAGCTGTTTTCTTATTCGTTTATTAATCTCATCTCTTTTCCTTTGAGTTTAACTTTGATTTGCACTTGTTTATGTTGCTACCCTCTACACATTCCTTAAAAAATAGACAATTTAAAACCAATTCTACCCCATCAAACCCATCCATTCTTTCTTAACAAAACACTTCATGAATAGCTTATAATAAATCTCTGTGGGAAAACGAATGAAAAAATACTTACTACTTGCTATAAGATCATGTATGCTTGCATGTTCTGAGTGCTCTTTCTATCTTATTGCTTATTTATTTTAACACATTGAGCACGCAACAACTACCTCTTTCATAGAGGGGTTCAACCTACGGTGGTGATCTACTCGGGGTGTATGCTCTTCCTCTAATATTATTTTATGCATGCAGTAAGAAGGGCTAATACCTCTAATGTCAGCAATTGTCTTTGCAATAGCCTTTCTATGTTGCCTAAGTAATAATATCAGCTCAACCTCATGCTTAGCACTTAATTTAGATGAAATAATAACAGGCAGAGTATCATTACTTCCTAAATATGCATACTTAAGATGTTCAGGCAGTGGTTTTAATTCTAAGATAGGTGGATGCTCGATGGATGGTTTCAATGGATTCATGGATCTTTCAGTTAAATCAGTAGTCATACAAACATGCTGAGGATTATTTACAGGTATGTCCATTATTTCAGCTATGTTTAAGTCAGTTAAATCTAATTGTACATAATCATTGGCATGCTTAGTCAATAATTCATGCTCCAGCTGTTCTTCCATCAGTGAATCTACAATGTCCATGCTAGCACAAGATTCGGAGTCAGAAGGATACCTCAGTGCTTTAAAAACACTAAATTTAACCTCCTCATCATGAACCCTCATGGTGAGCTCACCTTTCTGGACATCAATCAAGGCCCTACCTGTGGCTAGAAATGGTCTGCCTAATAGGATGGGGACCTCTTTGTCTGCTTCATAGTCCAGGATGATGAAATCTGCAAGGAAAATAAACTTGTCAACCTTTACAAGAATGTCCTCAATCTTACCCTCAGGGTAGGCTATGGATCTGTCTGCAAGTTGTAAGGTGACAGTGGTGGGACGTGCTTCTCCTATTCCTAGCTGGCGGAATAGTGATAGGGGCATGAGGTTTATGCTAGCTCCCAGGTCACAAAGAGCTCTGCCCACGTGCTTGCCTCCTAACTCTACTGGTAGGGTGAAGGAACCAGGATCCTTCTCCTTCTTGGGTAGCTTGTTCTAGAGTATAGCACTGCACTCCTCAGTGAGATTCACTATTTCAAATTCACCAATAATTTTCTTGTTAGTGATTATATCCTTTAAAAACTTAACATAAGAAGGCATAGACTGTAAAACTTCTACAAAAGGAATATTAACATGCACTTGCTTAAGAATTTCTAAAAATTTGTTAAAGTGCACTTCCTGTTCTTGTTTTTTCTTTAGCCTTCGAGGAAATGGAGGTGGTGGCACATATGCAGGCACTTCAGGTCGCCTCAGGATAGGTGGAGGCCTTGGAATTTCTTCTATCTCTTCTATGATTGGCTCCAACCTTGCTCCTGATGTGCTTGGTGATGGTTGACCATGGTTTGGCAGAGATTCCAGTGGAGCATTAGACTCTTTGTTCTCTACTCTCTTTGGAGTTTCTTTTATGTTGCTCACCAATGGTCTCCCACTTCTGAATTCAATTGCTTGAACTTGCTCTTTTCCATCTCTCCTTGGCACCTCAGTGTCAGCAGGAAGTCTACCTTGGGTCCTACTTTTGAGTTCATTGGCTAGTTGCCCTATTTGGTTCTCTAGGCTTCTAAGGGTAGCTTGCTGACTTTGTAGAGTAGCATCATTCTTGGCGATGTACTCTTTGAGTAGATTTTCTACAGATGACCCTACTGGTTGGTTGTATGGTTTTTGATACATGGATTGGTTATGTTGGGGAGTGAAACCCGGTGTTCCACTTGGTCTTGGTTGGTTAGGAGCTTGGTTAGTATTCTGCTGGCCACCCCATGAAAGGTTTGGGTGGTTCCTCCAACCAGGATTTTAGGTGTTAGAATAAGGGTTGTTCCTAGGCTGCTGTTGGCTTCCAACATAGCAGACTGAGGCTGGATTCCCAGGGCAGTATTCATGCAAGTGCCCTTCCCCACAGAATCCACAGATAAGTGTCTCACCTTGACTTGGTTGTGTGCCCATTGTCACGGCTGTGGCGGTGTTGACACTAGTTTGGAGATTGGCTTGAGCCATTTGTTTGACTAGGTTGGTCAGGCCACTTATTTGGCTACTCATGGCATTGAGTGCGTCCTTATTTTGAGCTCTACTTGGCTCGTTTGGATCATCTGACCACCTACAGTGAGATGCTGAGATCTTCTCCAGGATCTCATAGGCTTCGTTATAACTTTTGGACAGCATGGAACCTCCAGCTGATGAATTTAGCACTTTTCTGGTGCTGGGGTTGCATCCTTTGAAAAAGACCTCTATTTAGATACACCATGGAATGCCATGGTGTGGACATTTAAGCAGAAGGTCCTTGAACCTTGTCCAAGCTTCGTGAAGGGACTCATTTTCAACTTGTTTGAACTTGATTATGTCATCACGAAAGGTAGAATTCCTATCAGGTGGGAAATATTTAACTAGGAATTTCTCCGCCAAGTCTGTCCAATTGAGGACTGATCCAGAGGGTAATGAGTTTAACCACGTTTTGGCTTTGTCCCTTAATGAGTAGGGGAAGAGGTAAAGTCTCAAAGCTTCTTGAGAAACTCCAGGGATGATAAAGGTATCACTAACTCCTAGGAAGTTTCTAAGATGCTTGTGGGGGTCCTCATTTTCCACTCCAAAGAATTGTCCCACAGTGGACAACATTTGGAACATTACTGGCTTTAACTCGAATGAGTTGGCAGTAATTTCAGGGCGGATTATGCTTGGGTTTAGCTCCCCAGGCATAGGTACTAGGTAGGAAAGAATGACACTATTATTATCATTCGCTATTTCGATGGGATTGCGAGTGGTAGGTACCGGATTTGGGACTGGTATATCCATCTCTTCTTGATAGGATTGCGGAGACTCTGTGGTTTCAGCAATTATTGGAGGTATAAAGGGTTGGTTAAAGAGACGTTTCTTGGCTCTATTTCTGGCCCTAAGTAATCTCTCAGGCTCAGGATTGAACTCTAGATCGCTACTTGAAGGCTCATTCATAAACTAACCCAATGGTACCTGCAAAAGAAATGAAAATAGATCAGCTCCAATAGATATTAAACTTTGTGTTTCAAACTTAACAAACTTCGTTTTCACTAAACTAAATCCCCGGCAGCGGCGCCAAAAACTTGTTGCGTGCTCAATGTTTAAAAGAAATATGCAAGGATAGAGCACTCAGAACATGCAAGCATACATGATCTTGTAGCAAGTAATAAGTATTTTTTCATTCGTTTTCCCACAGAGATTTATTATTAGTTACTCGCGAAGTGTATTGTTAAGCAAGATTGGGTGGATTTGATGGGGTAGATTTGGTTTTAAGTTGCCTAATTACTAAGGAATATGTTAAGGATAGATGCATAAACAAGTGCAAGTCAATGATAAACTCAAATGTAAAGAGAAGAGATTAATAAACGAAGAGAAAAATGGCTAAGGCAGAATTTTAACTTAAAAGAATTGCGAGAACAGCAATTTTACCGCAATGTTACTAACAGCGAAAGTGTGTAAAATGTGGAAACAAGGGCTACTAACGACTTCTCTATAGGTTTTTTCACACGATTCTCAAGCATTAGATCAACTCACTATGCATCAAACTAACTCATTCTCATGTATCTTCCGATTTCATGCATTAGATTCTTTAGTTTACTCATGTCCAAGTAAGGTCTTAAGCATCTTGTTAAAACAGCAAGTTATGATTTGTACTATGAAAACGCCTATTCCTAGGTCGTTTTCTGGCTACCTTGAGAGGCTAGCATGAGTGTATGACTCTGAACTCTTACTCCTTCCAGAGGTTAGGAGTTCTTTGGACAAAATGGATGGCCAATCGAAATTGCCCGTGGGATGAAGCGTACATACAATCAATGCATTCGAGAGCTATCCTACATGCTTGGTTCACGTGTTTTAGCCTATAGTATTGTCATTAGCATGCCCCTATGTTACTTAGTTACTCATGGATGTAGAGAGAACAGAAATATTAGATGAAGTGGACATGCTTAGAAGAAAATTAAAGACAACACAGAAAGGAAAAACAGTAGACAGCAAAGACAAAGAGATTGTGAAAGACTTAGAGTTACTAACATAAAGACAGAAAGCAACGAAATGGAATGGATTAACTAATGGAAAAGAAATAACAAAAAATGGTGCTGGAAATAAGAAACAAAAACAGAAAGCAGTAAAGGTGAGCGTGATCGCTTCGACGCGGATGCCTCGGCTGAAAGGAGAGAAAGGTAAGCCTTGCTTGGATGAATCCAATCAGGAGAGAAGATGAATCTTCTCTCCTTCCTATCAGATTGTCGACTCCAACAACTAAGCTTTCCAACCCAACAGACGAAAGAGAAAAACAGGAGAAAGAATGGAGCTGCGAAGAGACTTCTACGCTTTCGGATTATGTTTCAACCCTCCTCTTTGACCTCCTTTTATAGTATTCTGCAGGTGCGATTGGGCCAAGGAGAACCATCCATCCTCAACGTCGTACTTCAACGTGGATGGAGGAGAAAGAACGAATCCCTGAAATATCGGATCACAACAGAAAAAGGTTAGCTAACTTACGGATTTCACTTAAAACATTGCGGTTTTAGCAATGTTTCCGCAATGCCTCCGCAATGCACAGTTTTCATTCTTCTAACTTCGTTTTTCATTTCTTTTCTTTCCTTTTGCACACAAGTCCTAATTTAGCTTCCTTCTTCTAATTCTCATATATAAGCATAAGTTCAAGCTAAATCCTATCAAAAACACCTAAGAGTGTACACCTTTCTAAGATAAATAAGTCCTAAAATGGTCACTTTTGGAGACGTAACACTTATCCTGGGGACACTATTGGACGCGACTCACTTTGTATAGTACAAAACGATGTGATTCGAATCGTTTCATGTAGAGACATGTGAGTGAGGGCGTCCTGTGCAATGAGTTTGCACAAGACCGAACCAAGAAATAAAATCGCTCTTTCTTTATAACACCGTTTACTGTAAAGACCGGTTTTTTCATATGATGACTTAGGTAAATCGATCTCAATCTTGAGCTCACTATGAACTCCTGTTTATTCGACCTTATCCTTTGACTTGTACGGGTGAGAGTGGCCTGATCGCCGACTCAATAAGCCTACCATCTTGGGGATAAGATCGAATAAGTGGTTGGGGACGTAGTTGTGCGAGATGGAATTCACTCCTACCCGCTTTAAGGGTTAGTAGAGAGGTTGTTCCCTTAAGTGCTAACTCTAGGTCTTGAACAATGGGCCCATCCTCTCCTGATCAGGGAGGAATCTGATTTGATGGTTGGACCACAAATCAATTGTTCATTAGAGGTGTCAGTGGTTGTTACGTCTCCAAAAGTGACTATTTTAGGACAAATCAATTGTTCATTAGAGGTGTCAGTTCAATCCTGAGCCTGAGAGATTACTTAGGGCCAGAAACAGAGCTAAGAAACGTCTCTTCAACCAACCCCTTATACCTCCAAACGTTGCTGACTCTACTGAGTCATCAAAATCCCATCAAACAGAAATGGATAGAACAAACCCAAATCCAGCACCTACCATTCGCAACCCCATTGAAATAGCGAATGACAAGGATAGTGCCATTCTCTCCTACTTAGTTCCCATGCCTGGGGAACTAAACCCAAGCATCATACGCCCTGAAATTACTGCCAACTCATTCGAGTTAAAGCCAGTAATGTTCCAAATGTTGTCCACTGTGGGACAATTCTTTGGAGTGGAAAATGAGGACCCCCACAACCATCTAAGAAACTTCCTAGGAGTTAGTGATACCTTCCTTATCCCTGGAGTTTCCCAAGAAGCTTTGAGGCTTTACCTCTTCCCTTACTCGTTAAGAGATAAAGCCAAAACGTGGTTGAACTCATTACCTTCCGGATCAGTTGTCAATTGGACAGATCTGGCTGAGAAATTCCTAGTCAAATATTTTCCACCTGATAGGAATTCAAACTTTCGTGATGACATTATTAAATTCAAACAAGCTGAAAATGAGTCTCTTCACGAAGTTTGGACAAGGTTCAAGGACCTTCTGCTTAAATGTCCACACCATGGCATCCCATGGTGTATCCAAATAGAAGTCTTTTTCAAAGGATGCAACCCAGCACTAGGCAAGTGCTGAATTCGTCAGCTGGTGGTTCCATGCTTTCTAAAAGCTATAATGAAGCCTATGAGATCCTGGAGAAGATCTCAGCCTCTCACTGTAGGTGGTCAGATGATCCAGTAGAGCCTATGAGAGCTCAAGACAAGGATGCACTCAGTGCCATGAGTAGCCAAATAAACGCCCTGACCAACCTAGTCAAGCAAATGGCTCAAACAAATCTCCAATCCAGTGTCAACACCGCAGCAGCCATCTCAATGGGCGCACAAACAAGTCAAGGTGAGACACTGATCTGTGGATTCTGTGGGGAAGGGCACCTGTATGAATACTGCCCTGGGAATCCAGCCTCAGTCTGCTATGTTGGAAGCCAACAGCAGCCTAGGAACAACCCCTACTCTAACACTTACAACCCTGGTTGGAGAAACCACCCAAATCTTTCTTGGGGTGGCCAACAGAATACTAACCAAGCTCCCAACCAACCAAGGCCGAGTGGAACACCTGGTTTCACTCCCCAAAATAATCAATCCATGTATCAAAAACCATATATCCAGCCAATAGGGTCATCTGTAGAAAATCTACTTAAGGAGTACATTGCAAAGAATGATGCCACTCTACAAAGTCAACAAGCTACCCTTAGGAGCCTAGAGAACCAAATAGGGCAATTAGCCAATGAACTAAAAAGTAGGCCCCAAGGTAGATTGCCTGCTGACACTGAGGTGCCTAGAAGGGATGGAAAAGAGCAGGTTCAAGCAATTGAACTTCGCAGTGGAAGACCATTGGTGAGCAACACTAGAGAAACACCAAAGAGAGTAGAGAATGAAGAGTCTAGTGCTCCACTGGATTCTCTGCCAAACCAAGGTCAACCACCAACAAGCACATCAAGGGCGAGGCTGGAACCAATCATAGAGGAACCAGAAGAAATTCCAAGGCCTCCACCTGTCCTGAGGCGACCTGAAGTGCCTACATATGTGCCACCACCTCCATTTCCAAGAAGGCTAAAGAAAAAACAAGAACAGGAAGTGCACTTTAACAAATTTTTAGAAATTCTTAAGCAAATGCATGTTAATATCCCGTTTGTAGAGGTTTTGCAATCTATGCCTTCTTATGTTAAGTTTTTGAAGGATATAATTACTAACAAGAAAATTATTGGTGAATTTGAAACAGTGAATCTCACTGAGGAGTGCAGTGATATACTCCAAAACAAGCTACCAAAGAAGGAGAAGGATCCTGGTTCCTTCACCTTACCAGTGGAGTTTGGAGGCAAGCACGTGGGCAGAGCTCTTTGTGACCTGGGAGCCAGCATAAACCTCATGCCCTTATCCCTATTCCGTCAGCTAGGCATAGGAGAAGCACGTCCTACCACTGTTACCTTGCAGTTGGCAGACAGATCCATAGCCTACCCTGAGGGTAAGATAGAGGATATTCTTGTCAAGGTTGACAAGTTCATTTTTCTTGCAGACTTCATCATTCTGGATTATGAAGCAGACAAGGAGGTCCCCATCCTATTAGGCAGACCATTTCTAGCCACAGGTAGGGCCTTGATTGATGTCCAGAAAGGTGAGCTCACCATGAGGGTTCATGATGAGGAGGTTAAGTTTAGTGTCTTTAAAGCTCTAAGGTATCCTTCTGACTCTGAATCTTGTGCAAGTATGGATATAGTAGATTCACTAATAGAAGAACAACTTGAGCATGAATTACTGATTAAGCATGCCAATGATTATGTACAATTAGATGTAACTGATTTAAATATTTCTGAAATAATGGATACACCTGTGGATAAACCTCAGCATGTTTGTATGACTAGTGACTTGACTGAAAGATCCATGAATCCATTTAAACCATCCATTGAGCATCCACCTATCTTAGAATTAAAACCACTGCCTGAACATCTTAAGTATGCATATCTAGGAAGTGATGATACTTTGCCTGTTATTATTTCGTCCAAATTGAGTGAAAAGCATGAAATTGAGTTGATATTATTGCTTAAGCAACATAAAAAGGCTATTGCATGGACGATTGCTGACATTAGAGGTATTAGTCCTTCCTACTGCATGCATAAGATAATATTGGAAGAAGAGCATACACCCCGAGTAGATCACCAACGTAGGTTGAACCCCTCTATGAAGGAGGTAGTTAAAAAAGAGATAATAAAATGGTTAGATGCAGGTGTAATCTTCCCTATAGCTAGTAGTCAGTGGGTGAGTCCAATACAATGTGTACCTAAGAAGGGAGGGATGACTGTAGTAGTGAATGAGAGCAATGAACTGATAACAACTAGAACTATTACAGGATGGAGAGTCTGTATGGACTATAGAAAATTGAATAAAGAAACAAAAAAAGATCACTTTCCTTTACCATTTATAGACCAGATGTTAGATAGAATAGCTGGCCGAGCCTACTACTGCTTTCTAGATGGTTATTCTGGATATAACCAAATCATCATAGACCCTGTGGACCAGGAGAAAACAACCTTCACATGTCCCTTTGGAACGTTTGCTTTTCGCAGAATGCCTTTTGGCTTATGCAATGCACCAGCAACATTCCAAAGGTGTATGTTGGCCATTTTCTCTGACTTAGATGAATCCATGATAGAGATATTTATGGATGACTTCTCAGTCTTTGGTGATTCTTTTACAAACTGTTTAGAGAACTTAGGACAAGTCCTAGCTAGGTGTGAGGAGACCAACCTAGTCCTTAATTGGGAGAAATGCCACTTTATGGTGGAAGAAGGGATAGTCCTAGGTCATAGAGTGTCTAGAGCAGGAGTAGAGGTCGATAGGGCCAAGATTGAAATAATAGAGAAGTTAGTGGAACCTCAGAATGTGAAGGTTATTAGAAGTTTCTTAGGACACGCAGGTTTCTATAGAAGGTTCATTAAGAACTTTTCAAAGATCTCTAAACCTCTGTGTGAGCTTCTAGAGCTGAATAAGCCATTCATCTTCTCAAAAGAATGTTTCTTAGCTTGGACAACCCTTAAGGAAGCATTAGTCAAAGCACCTATTATAGTAGGACCAAATTGGGACCTTCCATTTGAGATGTTATGTGATGCGAGTGACTATGCAGTAGGGGTTATGCTAGGACAAAAGATTGACAAACTAACACATCCTGTATACTATGCTAGTAAGACACTGAATGAGGCACAATGTAATTACGCAACCACGGAAAAGGAAATGCTAGCTGTAGTGTTTGCCTGTGAGAAGTTTAGGAATTACATTGTAGGCACTAGGACCATTGTGTACACGGATCATTCTGCACTAAAGTACCTTATGAGGAAGGCTGATGCTAAGCCTAGGTTAATTAGATGGGTATTGTTGCTGCAAGAGTTTGATCTAGACATTAGAGATAAGAAAGGATGCGAGAATGTAGTTGCGGATCATCTTTCTCGATTGCAGCATAATTGCGATAAAATTGCGAAAACCGCAATTTCTGACGCCTTTATCGATGAGCATGTCTTTGTGTTAGCACATCGTGATAACGATGAGGAACCTTGGTTTGCTGATATTGCTAACTTCCTTGCCTCGCAGGTATTACCAACTTTCAAGGGAGGACAAGAAAAGAAGAGGTTCCTACATGAAGCTAGGAAGTTCATCTGGGACGATCCTACACTCTACAAGACATGTGCAGATGGTTTACTAAGGAAGTGTGTGTCAGCTGCTGAAGCGAAGTCTGTGCTGCAGCACTGCCATACATCTCCCTATGGTGGACACTTTGGTGGCCAAAGAACAGCTGCAAAGGTGTTCCAGAGTGGCTACTATTGGCCCACGATCTTCAAAGATGCCCACGACCATGCACACAGCTGCAATGAATGCCAGAGAACAGGTAACCTCAGTCGGAAGGATGAAATGCCTCTCACTTACATCTTAGAGTTGGAGCTCTTTGATGTGTGGGGCATTGACTTCATGGGACCATTTCCCCCATCAGCAGGTAACCTTTACATACTTGTAGCTGTAGACTATGTATCTAAATGGGTAGAAGCCATAGCATGCCCAACAAATGATGTCAAAACAGTCATTAAGTTCCTTAATAGACATATCTTTACTAGGTTTGGTACACCTCGTGCTATAATTAGTGATGAAGGGACACACTTTATTAATAAAGCTATGGAAAAAGTGTTGGCTAAGTACAATGTTAGACATAGAGTAGCCACCCCTTATCATCCACATTCGAATGGACAAGCTGAAATATCAAATAGGGAGATTAAAAACATACTCGAAAAAGTGGTCAAACCCAATAGAAAAGATTGGTCGTTTAAGTTAGAGGATGCAGTTTGGGCATATAGGACTGGATATAAGACACCCCTAGGTATGTCTCCTTATAGACTTGTGTATGACAAAGCATGTCACTTACCATTCGAATTGGAAATCAAAGCATTTTGGGCCCTAAAAGAGCTGAATTATTGCGTGACCGATGCGGGAACATTGCGGTCTCTGCAATTACATGAGCTTGATGAGCTGAGACATATGTCCTATGAAAATGCTAAAATGTATAAGGAAAAAACTAAAATTTGGCATGACAGTAGACTTAGGATTAAGGACTTTAAGAAAGGCCAACATGTCTTGTTATTTAACTCAAGGTTGAGATTATTTCCGAGCAAACTTAAGTCCAGATGGTCAGGTCCTTTTGTTATAACTAATGTGTTTTCTCATGGTGCAATTGAGATTAGGAACCTGCAGCACGGGCAACCGTTCCTGGTCAATGGTGCACGTTTGAAGCACTACTACGAGGAAGGAGATGTGAAGACACTCTCGGCCTTCCTTTTATCTGAAGCTTGAAAATAAAACCGAGAGAGGACGAGTGATTACTGTGCTCGTCCATACGAGGCTATGCCTTATGTAGACAGCGTATTTGGTCCGGCCATTTGTTTATTATTGAAGTTATTTTTCCCTATTTTTATGTATTTTTGTCATCATTCTTTAAACAATTTTTAAACTTTTAAAATTCACCTTTTTTATTTTTTTAATTTATTAATTCCGAAAATTCAAGAAAAACAAGAAAAAGAACGTTTTGGTTGTTTGGAAAAGTTTTTACCTATTTTGACAAATAATTAGTATAAAATTTTTAAGTCATTTTATGGCTAAAGTTTGATATTCATTTATTTATTTTAATGAATATAAAATCTTTAATTTATTTTTGGGTTAAAATTTGATATTCATTTATGAGTATAAATTGATTAATTCATTTTTTGGGTTAAAATTCGATATTCATTTATGAGTATAATATATTTGTTCATTTTTGGTCAAAATCCGTTTCAATTAAGAATGAAATTTTCGAGTCATTACTTGTTTGATTTTTAACCTTGTTTGACAATCTCTATAAATATCGGGAAAAATCATATTGAAAAGAGGGGAAGAAAAGATCAGAGCGGTAAGGCTCGTAAAAATCGAGCAACGACATAGAATATCAGAGCAAAGGCTCGAGAATAGAATATTGACTATAAGAAAGGATTTTGAGTAAAATGGTATCAATTTTAAAGATAGTATTTTATTTATTTTTGAGTCAAAATAAACAACCCATTTTTTCTCTCTCCTCCAAAAATTCCAGCATTTTTCTCTTCTTTCTTTACTATTCATCATCATCTACCTCTAGCCCCTCCCTATCCTCTTCCAACCACCACCTCACAAGGACCCTAGATTCACAGTGCCAGACTAAGCTCCACGAAAAGCGGCGGCTCCCTCGAACGAAGGCGGCGCGCACGGCGGCACACCAACCGAACATCACGGCGGCGAACGGCGGCCCACGAACAAACTCCGGCGGATCTTCACGAACACAGCACCGGACCAAGCTCCAGACTCGGACAGAACTTCACGATGGCTCTGAACCTCACGGCGGCGCACGGACTCACGAATCAGCGGCGGACGAAGCTCCAAGACGCAGACAGCGAATTACAGATCTGTTCAAGGCGGCGGAGCTCGCAACCGGCGACGACGAAATCTCCACGGAGGCACAGAGCCAGACCAAACCAGTGGCGAGTTCAACGACGACGGCGACTGGTAGAGGTACTTTTGGGGTACTCCAAATTCAAGCTGTCGAGGCTTGCCAAAATACAATTTATAAACCCGAATACACCGAGCTATTTGTAGCTAAGTGGCAACGGGGTCGATCCACAGGGAAATAAGAAATTCAATCTAACTAAGTCTAATTTGCTAGAATTAAAAGAATGCACAAATTAAAGAATGGTAATTTGGTTTTGGGGGAAGGGAGCTCCTGATATGCTACTAACGGAAAATTGAATGATAACGTGCAAAAATTAAACGGTCGTGCTTAACTTTGAGAAATGGAATTGCTCGTTATGGATGTTCGGATCATCGATACAACTTACGCGCTAGCTAATTCATGCACACAATTCATTTAGTTATTCCTAACTCAAATGACCCAAGGATTTAATTAGACTCGTGCGATTCTAATTAAACTTGGCCAATAATCTATCTAAGGTAGCGACCCCTAAATCGATTACGTGCCAGTGACGGGAACATTGCGATGGCCTAATCCTAAGACTAAACCGGTTTCTCTCTTGCCTTAAGCCTAACATGAAAACGTTAATTAATTCAGTTAACCAATGTCACTTTGGGCCGAACTAATTAGCCATGCTTAGACCCGTGCTACCTAGCGGTATAGGCAATTATACGTCCCACCCTTTAGCCCTCTATCATGCATAGGAACTAGGGCGTCAACCTAATTTAGCTACACATGCTAGATTGTATGAAGAACAAGCAAGAGAATGCATAATCAAGCTAATGTCTCAACATTTACAAAGGGGAAAAATCTCCCCAAACATCCAAAATTTACAAATCCAAACCCAAAATTAAACACTAACCTTGGTTTAGCCTTCCATGGAGGTTGGATTAATCCAATCCCCCATGGAAGAGCTTGGAATCATGCACAAGAAGGAGAAGAAGTACAAAAATGGTGGAAAAATCGCCTTGGAACCGAGAGGAGAAGCTTGAGGAAGAAGGAGGATTGAAAAGTGGCTACAAATCTGCAACTTTCACGGTTTTTAAACTCGGAGCGTCGAGACGCTAGGCCAGCTTGCGCTCGACGCTTTCACGGTTTTTAAACTCGGGCGTCGAGCGAGCGTCGAGACGCTTGCGCTCGACGCTTGCTCTCGGGTGGAACTCCAGAATCACGCTTCAGACTTCGGAGCGTCGAGACGCTCGGCCAGCGTCTCGACGCTGTTCGGCGTTGAGCGAGCGAGGCGGACACGGGCGAGGGTGCGCGGGCGCGCGCGCGTCTGGCCGTCTGGGCGCGGGCGTGCGGTGCTTGCGAGCGGCGCGCGCGGGCGCGCGCGCGTGCTGCGTTCGTTGGGCGCCTGGGCGCTGGGCGCCGGCGCTTGGGCGCTGCCCTCTCGGCTCTTAGCCCACTTTTGGGTCGTTTTGTCTCCCGAGCTCCGTTTGGCCTATCGTTTTGACCCGAACACTTCCCGAAACATGATAAATGACCTTTTTAGCCCCGAAAATCATCAATGGACTTCCCGAGCTCTTCACCATGAAATCACCTACAAGGAAGCATTTTAATCAATATATATCATGGTTTTAGCTAGAATTAGGGACATTAAGATAGCTCTATTTTGGAGCTATCAAAATACCCCCGACCTAAATCTTGCTAGTCCTCGAGCAAGGTATACTCTAAATAATCTCCAAAGAATTAAATGCATGCTTGGACTCTAATCTCAATGCTTGTGAAACAAGGTACTTGTAGTAAATTCAAAACCATCAAAAGCATGCAAACGTTGAAATCATTTCAAAATTTAAACTCCTATTTCCTTACGTGTGTGTGTGTTTAGCACCTCTCACCCTAGCTCATGCAAGCCCGGAACAACCTTATACAGTCCTATAACTCGTTTTCCCCCTACTTATGGCGATAAGAACAGTCTAAGGGCTTTTAGTGATAGGAATAGCAACAAAACATAAGGCCTAATTTTTATTCTTTTCTTTGAGTACTTTGTACCCATTTTCTTTTCTTTTGAACAACTTTTTTTTTATTTTTCTCCTAGAGAGCCTAACACGTCAAGCCAAATTTAGCTTCACGTTTTTAAGGACCATTGCTCACTTCCATTAGTTCCCCTTTCATGCAGTGACAACCGTGGGTTACACGATCGCCCCTGGTTACACGGGCAACACAAGAAGGAGGAGCAACTCTAGAGGTTTTATTTTTCATGCATACTTTTTTTTTAGGCAATAGCTTCGCTATACACAAATGAGTTATTACTACTTCTACACATTAAGCCTCCCTAATGGTACCTTTCGGGGTGACAACAAGGTTTCAGACAAAATAAGATCAGTCTAGACCTACAGAACTGAGGATAAGAGTGCTATGTGCTCAGTGAATGTAGGGAAATAACAGAAAAAATTTTAAAATAGGCTCAAAATGTGCATACATCGTCAAATTTTCGAATCATGCAAATACGGAGTGTTCACAAGCAAATCACAGACCGTCCTCATCGGACACATGCATTCAGATTCTAATCTAACAGCCAGAGTACACATATGCTCGACAACTACTAAGAAGTCTCATCTCTATGTATCAACAAACTCCACCCCCCACCTTAAGATATGCATTGTCCCCAATGCATTCAACTATAAAAACAATAAAATCCTAAGGGAACAGAAAACCTCCCCTGAATTTTATGGAGCTGACGGGCGGAGATGTGCACCAACGTCCTCCAATGGGCTCTCGAATCGTCGACCGTTCCACCTTTTCTCCTAGGAAAACAAGAAAACAAACAACAACTCAAAAGCAAATATATACAAGAACAAAGCAATAAAGAACAGAATTACAGTCCAAACTCGGGTGCCTCCGAGAAGCGCAAATTTTTAAAGTCGATTGCTCGACTGTATTCACTCTTCCACTCATCCATAGTCGATCGGGGGCGGCGCTAGAAGTAATGTGGCGTCATAGCACTCAGCGTCCCCCTCGTGGAAAATCTTCAACCGGTGCCCATTCACCTTCTGCACCTCATCTGAGTCCAAGCTCTGAATCTCTACACTGCCATAAGGAGAAATTTTAGTTATGGTATAGGGTCCTTTCCAACGGGAACGAAGCTTACCTGGCATGAACTTCAGACGGGAATCGAACAGCAGAACTTTCTGACCGACTTCGAAGTCTTTCTTTAAGATCCTTCGGTCATGAAACCGTTTGGACTTCTCTTTATAGATCCTGGAGTTCTCGTAGGAGTCCAAACGCAGTTCCTCCAATTCCTGTAACTGAAGCAGTCGTGCCTCGCCAGCTTCGTCAGGGCTCATGTTACACTTCTTGATGGCCCAGAATGCTTTGTGCTCAATCTCCACGGGTAAGTGGCATGCCTTACCAAAGACCAACCGGTATGGGGACATACCGATAGGGGTTTTGTAGGCGGTGCGGTAGGCCCACAAAGCATCCTGCAAACGATCGCTCCAATCCTTCCTGCTTGGCCTCACGGTTTTCTCAAGAATTGATTTCACCTCTCTGTTGGAGACCTCGGCTTGCCATTTGGCTTGGGGATGGTAGGCGGTGGACACGCGATGATGCACACCATACTTCCTCAGCAAAGCCTCCACAGATCGGTTGCAAAAATGAGTCCCCTGGTCACTGATTATGGCTCGTGGGATTCCAAACCTGGTAAAAATACGAGACTGAACGAACCTAACAACAGAATTAGCATCGTTAGTCTTCGTGGCTTTCGCCTCAACCCACTTGGAAACATAATCAACAGCCAGTAATATATAAGAAAAACCACAAGAAGGCGGGAAGGGTCCCATAAAATCCATGCCCCAAACGTCAAAGATTTCACAGACTAAGACAGGGGTTTGAGGCATTTCATTTCTACCAGATATCGACCCTATTCTTTGACATCTATCGCAGGTTTTACAAAATTCATGCGCATCTTTAAACAGAGAAGTCCAGTAAAACCCACTATCTAAAACTTTCCTAGCTGTCCTCCTAGGCCCGAAATGTCCCCCACATGCATAATCATGACAGAAAGCAAGAATAGACGCATGCTCATTCTCAGGGACACATCTCCTAATTATTTGATCAGAACAGAACTTCCACAAATTGGGATCCTCCCAAACGTAGTACTTAGCGTCGCTTTTCAGCTTCGCTTTCCTACTATGAGAGAAACCAGAAGGAAAATTACCTGTGGCCAAGTAATTTACCATATCAGCATACCAGGGAAGGACTGTATCAAGTCTGAAGAGTGTCTCATCGGGGAAATCTTCATTCAGAGGCAGGAGGTCTTCCTTTCTGACCAAGCGGCTCAGATGGTCGGCTACCGGGTTTTCTGCTCCTCTCCTATCCTTGATCTTCACATCGAAGTCCTGGAGAAGCAAAATCCACCGAAGTAGCCTCGGTTTTGCGTCCTTCTTGGTCATCAGGTACCGAACAGCTGCATGATCAGAGAAAACAGTTACTTGAGAGCCAATAATGTAAGGACGAAATTTATCAAGCGCAAATACAATAGAAAGAAGTTCTTTTTCCGTTGTCGTGTAATTGCACTGCGCTGGATTAAGCGTCCTGGAGGCGTAGTAGATGACACGGCTCTTGTTCTCGATCCTCTGACCAAGCACGGCTCCCAAGGCATAGTTGCTGGCGTCGCACATAATTTCGAACGGCAAGTCCCACTGGGGTGGGTGTATGATGGGCGCGCTCGTCAAACTATCCTTGAGCAAATCGAAGGCTTTTCGGCACTCCTCCCCAAAATCGAACGCTACATCCTTCTGAAGGAGGTACGTCATAGGCATGGCAACCTTGGAGAAGTCCTGGATAAACCTGCGATAAAACCCTGCATGGCCAAGAAAAGATCGAACCTCCCTAACATTTGTTGGGTATGGCAGATTAGAGATAACATCGATTTTAGCCTTATCTACCTCTATACCCTTAGCAGAAACCACATGCCCTAAAACGATACCTTGACTCGCCATAAAATGACATTTTTCAAAATTTAGAACAAGGTTCATCTCAATACATCTTTTCAGGACATGCGATAAATTATCTAAACAGTCATCGAAGGAATTGCCATAAACTGTAAAATCATCCATGAACACTTCAATGCATTTTTCTACAAACTCAGAAAATATACTCATCATGCATCTCTGAAATGTACCAGGAGCGTTACAAAGCCCAAAAGGCATCCTTCTAAATGCAAATGTGCCAAAGGGGCACGTGAACGTTGTTTTCTCTTGGTCTTCTATGGCTATGGGGATTTGGTAAAAGCCAGAGAAACCATCGAGAAAACAAAAGAATGGCTTCCCAGCTAAACGCTCCACCATCTGATCAATAAAAGGAATGGGAAAATGGTCCTTCCTAGTGACCTCATTAAGCTTCCTAAAGTCTATGCACATTCTCCATCCATTCTGAATCCTCTTAGGCACTAATTCATTTTTCTCATTCCTAACCACAGTCATGCCAGTTTTCTTAGGAACAACATGGATAGGACTAACCCATTTACTATCTGAGATAGGATAGATGATACCTGCCTCGAGGAGTTTGAGAATCTCAGAAACCACTACCTCCTTCATCGCGGGATTGAGCCTCCTTTGGGGCTCTCGTGAAGGTTTCGCTCCATCCTCGAGCAGGATTCTGTGCATGCACGTAGCTGGACTTAGCCCATGTAAATCTACTAATGTCCATCCAATTGCCAGCTTGTGCTCTTTAAGAACTTCCATTAACTTCCCTTCCTGAACCGGCATAAGGTCTTTCACTATGATGACCGGCAACGTCTCATCATCCCCCAAATACGCGTATTTGAGATGATCAGGTAAGTCTTTCAACTCCAATTTAGGTGCCTGCAAAGTAGAGGGGAGCATTTTAGCATGATTTTGAACAGTTGCCAAAGAAGAGACAGTTGAATCACAAAGTTCAGACATGGAAGATTCATGCATATCAGATTCATCAAAAAGATCAGTTAAAAATAATGGGTCATCCCCATCTCTATCAGACATGCATTCTTCCTGAACTAACGATTCAATTGTATCTACTTGACAAAGAGAGTGGACGCTCTCATCATGCTCCAACTCATTAGACACATCAACCTCAACAACTTGTCCACGATACTCAACAGATAAAGTACCCTTATCTACATTTATCTTAGTTTTAGCAGTTTTCATAAAGGGCCTACCTAATAAGATCGACGCAGACGAAGAATCAGAATTTCTATCCATTTTCAGAATATAAAAATCCGCAGGAAAAATCAGCCCGTTAACATTAACTAATACATCTTCCACTACCCCTAAAGGATGTACGCAAGACCTATCAGCAAGTTGTATAACAACACCGGTTTCCTGTATTTCTTTTAAATTCAAATCCTGATAAACAGAGTGAGGCATAACACTAATGGAGGCTCCTAGATCTAGCATGGCTCTTCTAATTTTCTTACCTCCAATAGTGCAAGGGAGAGAAAACATACCTGGATCGTCGCATTTTTCTGGTAAGTTCTTCGTGATTAAAGCGGAGACATTTTTACTTACCACGACGCGCTCTTTCTCTTTTGTCTTCCTCTTGTTGGTGCATAACTCCTTCAGGAACTTAGCGTACCTTGGGATTTGCTTGATGGCATCCAACAGAGGGATGTTGATCTCTACTTTCTTGAATGTGTTTAAGAACTCCTCCTCGTAGTTTTCCTTGGGCGGTCTCGCTAACCTGCTAGGAAAAGGAGCCTTAGGCACATAAACTCTAGTGCACGTAGGATCGAAATTTACCCCATGCCACCGTGGTTCGGGATTTTCTGTCTGTGGCTCAACGTGGCCATGATCGACTTCCACTGGCGGGGTACTCGTGGGAAGCTGCTTCCCACTTCTCAAAGTGATGGCACTCAAACTCTCAGTTTTCTCTTCCATCCTGTTGATCTTGCAAGTCATCTGAGACATTTCTTCCTTAATTCCTTGCATCTGAGTGCCAACGTTATCGAGCTTGGACGAGGTGATCGTAAGGATAGCTTGCAACATGTCCTCAACAGATTTACCTGAAACAGAAGATTGGACTTTCAGAACATCATCCTTTAAGGCAAGAACAGTATTACTTACCTCGAAAAGCTGAGCCTTAAGCTCTTCCACATCCTTCTTCAGGCGAGCCTTCTCCTTGTCTCCATCTTCACTCCGCTCTAAGCTTATAGCTATGTTAGAAATTAAAACTCTAGCTTCAGCGGGTGTCTTGTCCATGAGCGAGCCTCCACTAGCGGCGTCTATCATCTGCTGCCCTTGGGGAAGCAAACCATAGTAAAAACCCTGAATGAGGGACTGTTCGGCTATTTGATGATTGGGGCAATCCTCGCATAATCGACCAAACCTCTCCCAGCACTCAAGAACGCTCTCTTCAGCTCCCTGCTCAATTTTTAGTATCTCCTTTCTGAGGGCGGCGACCTTGGGAGGTGGAAAATACTTCGCATAAAACGCTCCCTGCAGCTCTTCCCAAGTCGTGATGGATCCGGTCGGTAGGTAAAGTATCCAGTCTCTCGCCTTCTCCTTCAAGGTGAAGGGAAAGGTCCTGAGATGGAGTTGATCTGCAGTGGTGTCATCGGTTCTGAACGACGCACACACCATCTTGAATGCCTTGAGGTGTCTGACGGGATCCTCATCTGTATTACCACAAAAAGAAGGTAATAAGTTAATCAGACCAGCTTTAAGTTCAAAATTACCTGCAGCTACCGGATACAAGATACTCGATGTGTTCCGGCCTAGCTCAGATGATGCAAGCTCCCTCATGGTTCTTTGATGCTCAAGATTACCCACGACCTCCATCTTGGCGCTTCTTTTGAATTTTCAAAGAATGCTGCGCTCCAAAAACTCAAACAAAACGCGTAAAATAATACAAAAGAATTAAACTGTACAAAAAGAAATAAAGAAAATTTTTAAAACTAACAAACTAAACTTAACTAAACTAAATTAATTAAATCCCCGGCAACGGCGCCAATTTTGGTAGAGGTACTTTTGGGGTACTCCAAATTCAAGCTGTCGAGGCTTGCCAAAATACAAATTATAAACCCGAATACACCGAGCTATTTGTAGCTAAGTGGCAACGGGGTCGATCCACAGGGAAATAAGAAATTCAATCTAACTAAGTCTAATTTGCTAGAATTAAAAGAATGCACAAATTAAAGAATGGTAATTTGGTTTTGGGGGAAGGGAGCTCCTGATATGCTACTAACGGAAAATTGAATGATAACGTGCAAAAATTAAACGGTCGTGCTTAACTTTGAGAAATGGAATTGCTCGTTATGGATGTTCGGATCATCGATACAACTTACGCGCTAGCTAATTCATGCACACAATTCATTTAGTTATTCCTAACTCAAATGACCCAAGGATTTAATTAGACTCGTGCGATTCTAATTAAACTTGGCCAATAATCTATCTAAGGTAGCGACCCCTAAATCGATTACGTGCCAGTGACGGGAACATTGCGACGGCCTAATCCTAAGACTAAACCGGTTTCTCTCTTGCCTTAAGCCTAACATGAAAACGTTAATTAATTCAGTTAACCAATGTCACTTTGGGCCGAACTAATTAGCCATGCTTAGACCCGTGCTACCTAGCGGTATAGACAATTATACGTCCCACCCTTTAGCCCTCTATCATGCATAGGAACTAGGGCGTCAACCTAATTTAGCTACACATGCTAGATTGTATGAAGAACAAGCAAGAGAATGCATAATCAAGCTAATGTCTCAACATTTACAAAGGGGAAAAATCTCCCCAAACATCCAAAATTTACAAATCCAAACCCAAAATTAAACACTAACCTTGGTTTAGCCTTCCATGGAGGTTGGATTAATCCAATCCCCCATGGAAGAGCTTGGAATCATGCACAAGAAGGAGAAGAAGTACAAAAATGGTGGAAAAATCGCCTTGGAACCGAGAGGAGAAGCTTGAGGAAGAAGGAGGATTGAAAAGTGGCTGCAAATCTGCAACTTTCACGGTTTTTAAACTCGGAGCGTCGAGACGCTAGGCCAGCGTCTCGACGCTGTGCCCTAAGTTGGCAGGCGCGCGCGCGGCGTCGAGCGAGCGTCGAGACGCTTGCGCTCGACGCTTGCTCTCGGGTGGAACTCCAGAATCACGCTTCAGACTTCGGAGCGTCGAGACGCTCGGCCAGCGTCTCGACGCTGTTCGGCGTTGAGCGAGCGAGGCGGACACGGGCGAGGGTGCGCGGGCGTGGGCGAGGCGAGGCGGCGCGCGCGCGTCTGGCCGTCTGGGCGCGGGCGTGCGGTGCTTGCGAGCGGCGCGCGCGGGCGCGCGCGCGTGCTGCGTTCGTTGGGCGCCTGGGCGCTGGGCGCCGGCGCTTGGGCGCTGCCCTCTCGGCTCTTAGCCCACTTTTGGGTCGTTTTGGCTCCCGAGCTCCGTTTGGCCTATCGTTTGGACCCGAACACTTCCCGAAACATGATAAATGACCTTTTTAGCCCCGAAAATCATCAATGGACTTCCCGAGCTCTTCACCATGAAATCACCTACAAGGAAGCATTTTAATCAATATATATCATGGTTTTAGCTAGAATTAGGGACATTAAGATAGCTCTATTTTGGAGCTATCAGCGACTAACTCTGAGCAGTTGACTTCCCACACTACGACGGCGGCAACTCGAGCAGTGACGGCGACCCCGAACCAGACATCAACGATGGCGGCAGCGACTCGAGTCAATGGCGTTTTCATAACGGAGCGAGTAGGCGACGACAATTTGAAATGGTCCCAACGGCGGCTGAACATCGGCATTGTGAGGAAGAAGAAGGTATAATTTAGTTTTTTTAGTTTATTTACGAAATTGCCATTAATGACATTTTAATTATAATTTTGTCCTTATCTGTTTAATTACAAAAAAAACCCTCCTTATTTTATTTTTACAAATTTGGCATTTGATTTATCATTTAATGTTTGACTATTTATTTTTAATTAAAATATATATTTTCCTTTTTTTAAGTTTAAGATTTTAAGGTATCTTAAATTTTACCTTAATTTAAGTCTTGTAAATAAATTATTTGTTTAATACATATTTCAAATGAATTTAAACTTTGCCTTTTAATTGGAATTTTCCAAATAAATTTCAATTTCGCCTTATAATCTATAATCAATAATTTGTTTTAAAGTAAATGTTTACTAAATAAAATTGTATTTATTTTGAGGGCTGAGTAATGTGACTTTCGTAGAGTTTCGACTCTCGTGCAAGCAAACGAAAATCCTCCCAATCAATTTCTAAAAAACTAATAAATCAGTATTTTAAAATTTATATTATCATATAAATCCTATGACGGAGTTGGGATAAATTTCTCAAATTCTTGAGGTAAATAATTTCCTTTAAATAAAAGGAAATTTAGATATGATAATTAATTAAAGTTAAATTCACTCAATATATCAAACTCTTACCTTATTTTTAAGGTTAAGATTTGATTAAATGAGACATTTTTTTTTAACAAAACTATTATTTATTTATTTTTTTCAAATTAAGGACATTTTAAAATTAATTGGATAATATAAGATAAAATATGGCTACCGTTTTTAACGGGTGTTGTAGGGTGCTAATACCTTCCCTACACTCAACCGACCCCCGAACTTGATTTCTGAAATCGTAGACCAGTTTTTGTTTTAAGGTGACCAATCACACCCAAAATGATTGGTGGCGACTCCATCTCTTTTATTTTTTAAAACAAAACCCTTGAAAGAGGACGTCGGCCGCTCCGCGTCGCAATGACGTTGCGACACCTTAGTTTTTTTTTGTTGTTTTGAATTTCTTCGGTTGTTATTTTTGTATGTTTAGGTGTGATTTTTATTACAAATTTGATGTTAATTTTGTATGTTTTAATAGGGGATCAAAAGAGGAAATCAAGGAGATGAATCAAGGGTAAAGAATCGGGAAAGAAATCGGGCCGAATCAAAGATTGAGTTATGAGAATCTTGGGATTTAAATCAAGAAAATCTCCAACGGCCATTTAATTGCGGTGGATTTGCTGAAACCGCAACAGAAATAGCCGTTGGGATTCACTTTATTACAAATAGCCGTTAGAACAGCTGTGGCCCGTACGGTTCCTTCACTCGTTGAACTTCAAGAAATCTATCTTCTTCTTCCTCTCCAATTCCTATTTTCAGATCTCTCCGATTCGACAATGGTGCTTACACGGGCTGAGAGATCTGCTTCCAAGAAGAAGGCAACCGACGCAGAGGCAGCTGCGAGAGAGGCACTACTTGCCTTGGCAGATGCCGAAGCTGCGCGACCCAAACGACCTTCTAAGCTTCCTATCCGCAAGAAGAAGTGGAAGGTGGTGACCGAAATCCCTGCTGGTCCATCTGAACCAGTAGGTACGCCCAAGAAGAGAAAGTGGAAGATGGCTGTCGAAGACGCACCGATCAAAGAAAAGACTCTCACGGTGGAGAGTCAAGGGAGTGGCCGTCCATCCTACGAGATGGCCAGACAAAGCCCCGAGCCATCTCCATCTCCACAGAGCCCTGTGCTGTCTCCACCTACACAAAGCCCTGAGGCATCGCCATCTTCACAGACACCAGAACCTGACGCCCCGAGTAAAGAACATCAAGAATCAGGGCCGGGCGAAGAGTCGGCTGAGGAAGATGAAGTCTTCTCTCCTTTGAGGGAAGTCAGCCCCGATAGCCCAGCAAAGGGGGAAGACTCAATGGATGAGACGTTGGGGGACTGCCTCCAGCAGATCACCACCAGGGCACGGCTAAGGAAGAAAGCACCCAAGGTTGTCAAGGCCAAACGACCAAAAGCTTCAAAGAAATCCAAGAAGAAGAAGGTCAGTAGTGAACCTTCATTGAAGAGGCTGAAGGTCGAGGCTGCTGAGTCGGCCAAGGCACGGGATAAGGGGAAAGCCAAATTGTACCCCGAAGATGAACCTCACGCTGTGAGGTATGTGTCTTCTGATGCAGAGTCAAGGGGCACTGAACTGAGAAAAAGAGACCTACTCCATGAGAAGGGGTTTCTTGACGCATTGTCAGACCTGCCGCAATTCTTGCGCGCAGGGATCACCAACCACGGCTGGGAAGAGCTGTGCAGACCGCCCATCCCTGCCTACTCCAGCATGGTGTACGACTTCTATGAAAATCTGACGCACCCCGAGGATGGTCTGTCCATGGTGAGGGGAATTGAGGTGGACTTTTCAGCCAAGGCTATTAATGAAGCCTATGGCCTCAAGGGGCAGAAGTATACCGACTACGCAAGGATCACCGACGCACCAACTGAGGCTTTCCTAGAAGAAGCACTGCGCATCATAGGCCAACCTGAGGCGGCGTGGACAATCTCACGCAACGGGGAGCACACTCTGATGAGTGCGACCCTTACGGCTAAGGCAGCCGTGTGGTTCTCCTTTGTGCGCAGACGTCTGTCCCCGGTAACCCACGAAACCACAATCAATCAGGGGAGATCGTTGCTGGTGTATGCAATTATGAGGGGCCTCACTATAGATGTAGGGGAGGTCATTGCAGCCTCAATTACCGACTGCGCCAAGAAAGGTAAGGGCCCTCTTTTCTTCCCAAACACCATCACTAAGCTTTGTTTACGTGCAGGTGTACCAATCGAGAGGATGGAGAGGCAGCTGGCTTACACGGGTCATCTGGAGCTGCCTACAGGCCTAAGAATGCGCAGGAAGGGGAACATGGAGTTTGAGTTAGATGGCCTGGCTGCTGCTCAATCCCTCTCTATGGCCTGCCTGATGGACCTTCAGAAGAAGATGGCGCAATGGGCTGAGTACGCTCAAGCGAGGGACAAAGATGTGGCAGATCAATTGGGCTGCATCTTCCCTGCCTTCCCCACTGATCTACTGAAGCCATGGACGCCTCCAAGAGCACGGAGGGATGATGATGAGGATGTTTGAGTGCCAGTATGAAGGGCACTCGAGGGAGTACTTCTGTTCCCTCTTAAAGAAAAAAAATCAAACTGCTTTTTAAACTGTGTGAATTCTGTTATTTTGAATCAATATTTGATCTGTTTTTAGTTCTTTCTTTTGGTTGTTTAGGATAGTTTAGGATAGATAGATGGTATCTGATTAAGTAGGTTGTTTTAGTTTCCTTTTGGTATAGCTGTGATGACTGGAAATAGCATGCAAAAGGGGCTGCTTACTGATATATCTGCCCTGTAAATTCATTGCGAAATTATTGCGGACTCCGCAATTTTTGTTAGTTATCGCATGCTTTTGACTGACTGATTAGCTAGGCTAGTTCTGTTTCAATTTTGTTCTTTTGCTGCTTTCTTGACTACCATATATGACCTATCTATAAGCATGCTGGATGAGTGTCTTAACGCACCTTTGATAGTTTAAAATTAGCTCTCTTAAGTTGCTCAGCATGCGTAGCTTTAAGTCCTTACCATACTGTTTTTACAAATTTCTGCTGCTGAGTTATATGCTTTAAGAATGTTCTTTCTATGCCTAGGCCTTTTAGATTCTCTTTGTTTTGCCCTAAACTAGATGCTTCTAGGACAAGTTTGGGGGTGTGCCACCTCAGACTCTCATTGGGGACAATGAGAAGTTTAAGTTTGGGGGAGGCCACCCTAGGCCTAGGAACATTCCTCTCTCCCTTTAAGCATAAGCATTCTTCTTCTCCTTTTGAAAACATGATGAACTGAAAAAAAAATAGAATAAAGAGGGGTGTCTCTCTTGGAGTTGCTGAGTAATCAGTGCCATGTGTGTAACCCACAAGTGGCATTGCATCAAAAGGCAACCAAAGGAGAGGCTCCACCAAAGAAAGAAAGAAAAAGGAAAAACTAAGGAAGAAGAATGTATGCCTAGGAGTTGCAGCTTTGTGCTTAGATGTCCTGAATAAAAGAACTCTGATCCTAAATTAGCTAAGCACAAGGTTGTAGCTTGTAGGTTTGTTTAGGGAGATGAATGTATATCCAATGTAGTGATGTCAGGGTTTAGGTTGTTCTATGAATGTACTACTGTCACTGGTTTATACTAAGACTGGCATGACTCGAAGGATTCCTAGGTAGCTCAAAAGAAAAACATTAGAAGCATGTACTGAGTCTGGGGTAAAGCTAGGTAGAATTTGAAACCTTAGGGATAGTTGCACAATGAACTTAATGATCGAAGCAAATAGATCAGTTGTGGGAAGTTAATGAAACAGTAGGGTCATAAGGCGTGCGAAGTCAGAAGAAGCAAAATAAGAAGTTAGTTTTAAACTTAGAAGTATGTCACAGGACAACTTGGCCATAGATAGTGAACTTAGGGGAGTCAGTAAGTAGTTAGAGAGAGGTTAACAGCAGCCTAGATAAAGTCCTTAGATTGCTCGAGGACGAGCAAAACCTTAAGTTTGAGGGTGTCTTACGTCTCCAAAAGTGACTATTTTAGGACTTATTTGTGATAGGAAGTTGTGCATTTGTAAGTGTTTTTGGTAGGATTTAGCTTGAACTTGTGCTTATATATGAGAATTAGAAGAATGAAGCTAAATTAGGACTTATATGCAAAAGGAAAGAAAAAGAACCAAAAACGAAGTTAAAGGAATGAAAATTGCACATTGCGGAAGCATTGCGGAAACATTGCTAAAACCGCAATGTTTTAAGTGAAATCCGTAAGTTGTCTAACCATTTTCTGTTTTGTTCCGATCTTTCAGGGATCTCTTCTTTCTCCTGCAGCCACGTAGAAGTACGACGTTGAGAATGGATGGTTCTTCTTGGCCCAATCGTACCTGCAGAACACTATAAAAGGAGGTCAAGATGGAAGGTTGAAACACACTCGAACGACGTAGACTTCCAGTTCAAACGCAGTCTTTTCCACTCTTTTTCTCTCTTCCGTCTGTTGGTTTGAAAGGATCAGCTGTTGGAGTCGAAAATCTGATAGGAAGGAGAGAAGATTCATCTTCTCTTCTGATTAGATTCATCCAAGCAAGGCTTCCTTTCTTCCTTCAGCCGAGGCGTTCGCAACAAGAAGATCACGCACGGATTTACTGTTTTCTGCTTTAGCTTTCTGTTTCCTTTGCTGTTTGTTGTTATTTCCCTTTCGTTAGCTATTCTCCTTCATTTCGTTGCTTTCTGTTTTACTTTAGTGACTTAAGTCTGTCATTTGTTTAGTTCAAACTTTAGTTAATCGAAGTATTATTTTCGTCAATTCACAAGTTCTTCATCTCGTCTACTCACTGTCTTTAGCTTCTGTTTTCTCGTTCATATTCTATTAAGCATGTCATCTTCATCTACTTCTCCCATTCCATCTTCATCCATGAGTAACTAAATCACATAAGGGCAGGCTAATGACAAATCTATAGGTAGAAACACGTGACTAAAGCATGTAGGATAGCTCTCGAATGCATTGAATGTATGTAAGCTTCATCCCACGGGCAATTTCGATTGGCCATCCATTTTGTCCAAAGAACTCCTAACCTCTGGAAGGAGTAAGAGTTCAGAGTCATACACTCATGCTAGCCTCTCAAGGTAGCCAGAAAACGACCTAGGAATAGGCGTTTTCCTAGTACAAACCAATACTTGCTGTTATAAAAAGATGCTTAAGACCTTACTTGGACATGAGTAAACTAAAGGATCTAATGCATGAAATCGGAAGATACATGAGAATGAGTTAGTTTGATGCATAATGAGTTGATCTACTGCTTGAGAATCGTGTGAAAAGCCTATAGAGGAGTCGTTAGTAGCCTTTGTTTCCACACTTTACACTTAATTCGCTGTTAGTAACATTGCTAAATAATTGCTGTTTCCGCAATTCCTTTAGTTGAAATTTTGCCTTAGTCATTTTTCTCTTCATTTGTTATTCTCTTCTCTTTACATTCAAGTTTACTATTTACTTGCACTTGTTTATGCTTCCATCCTCTACATATTCCTTAGTAATTAGGCACCTTAAAACCAAATCTACCTCATTTAATCCACCCCTTCTCACTTAACAAAACACTTCGCTAGTAACTAAGAATAAATCTCTGTGGGAAATCGAATGAAAAAATACTTATTACTTGCTACAAGATCATGTATGCTTGCATGTTCTGAGTGCTCTATCATTGCATATTTCTTTTAAACATTTGAGCACGCAACAGTGGTACTTAAGGAACAAGATATAATACAAGGGTTAAACGGTTTAAATGACCCGTTGTGATTATGAACGACCTGTGAAGGATCGACTTACTGATGATAGTTATATCAACAGGACACAATATATCTACAGTGAGGAGAGTGCAGCCCTTGGACTTTAGTGGAGTCTCCGGGGGTTAACGAATGTTGGTTAGTTCGGTTGAAAGAGTTTTGACCGGATAATCTCGTATCGTTGGAGCTCATGATCTGTAGGTCCTTACGGTTCTCCTGGCTAGCTCGGATAAAGCCGTGAAACTTTAGAAAAGAAAAGAATTTGAATCGTTTAAATTCGGGTTTGTGGAAGAAGGATAGACATATTTAAATATGATTTAAATATGGACATATTTAAATATGATTTAAATATTAGATTGGTCTGAAAACATGAATATGATTCATGTGCAAAAAGTCGGTTTTCGAAAAACCGGGTTTAATTATATTATTTAATTAATATTTGATATTGAATTAAATAATATTAATTAAATATATATATATATTTTTATTAATTAAAAAGTTTAATTAATAAAATATTTATTATTATTTTTAATAATAATAATATATAAATATATATATATATATATATATATATATATATATTTACATGTGTCTTACATGCAATGTAAGACACATGTAAACATATATACCGAGTATATATATGAGTCAGATCATTTATAAAAAAAAAAAAAAAAACAAAAAAAAAAACAAAATGCTAGTGCATTTTGGGTTCTCTGAATTGAAAATGAGAAATTGAATTTGATTCTCTCTCTCTATCTCTTCAACTTCTTCTTCTTCTCTCGGCTCTCTGTATTAAAGAAGAAAATAGTTTTCTTCAGTGGAGCTTCTTCTTCCTTTTCTTTTGTAAAAGAAGTCCCACTACTCCGTTTCTCAGCCCGAGGATAGCGGGATTACCGTGGGTGGTCCACGAAGGTTTCGTGAGAAGGCTCGGTGAGCTCGTGAGGAGCTTCTGGCGGTGAATTTGGAGAAATACGAACGACAAGGGTATGTGTTCTAATTTCTCTTTTTCATTGCTTTTGCATGTTTCCGTTTTGTTTAAATTGATGAAATTAGAGTGTCTATGATCCAAATCGCTTCCGCTGCGTTCCATCAACGCTCCATCAATTGGTATCAGAGCGTTTTTGGCCACTCAATTTCTATCAATTTAAGTTATGGTGGGTTTTATTTTAGAAATTGTTTCTGAATGGAATTCTAAAGTGAATATCGATTTTGGCATAGTTTCTTTTTGAATTTCATTATTTGTAATTGCCCGAGTATGTATGGGCTTTAATGCATGCTAAAGAGTCTGTTTTTTTAGAGTCATTAGAGTCCATATAGGTTTCTTTGTGAAAGAAGTTTGAGTTTGAAACTCGCCGAAATGTTCGGTGTAAGTTCAAACTCGTTCTGGGCAATACGAGGAGAAATTCGAAGAGTTTTTGGCCGAAGCGTTCGGAGGAAGCAAGTTGGTCAAAGGCGGTGCGGAGAGTTCGAAGTCCGCTCAAGGCGTAGCTTGTTGATCAAGCTTGTAATAAATTAGTTATTGCTTGTTAAATGCCAAAATCGATCCACTTTAGTATGTTTAATTAATTATGCATTGCGAATGTATGTTTTAATTAAATTCCATGTTTGTATATGCATAACGTATGCCATATAGATTTAAAATCTCACTGTAGGAAGCATGCTTCATGCATTGAAAATATGTTATAAGTGTTATAATATATCGTATGCATATTTGGCAATTCATGAGTTTTGATATAAATGTTATATTAATTCATGAATTAGTTATTGCTAGTTCAATAGAATAATTGATATAAGTGTTATATTAATTATGAAATTGAATGAACAACATAGGTTGCCCTAATTTTATGCACATGGTATATTATAAGTGTTATAATGTATAGGATGCATGTTTATTCATGAGTATTAATATAAGAGTTATATTAATTCATGAATTAGATGTTGTTTGCTTAATAGAATAATTGATATAAGTGTTATATTAATTATGAAATTAAACATCCAACATTAGATGCATTTTGTTTGTTATAAGTGTTATAATGTATAGGATGCATGCTTAATTCATGAGAATTGATATAAGTGTTATATTAATTTATGAATTAGGAGTTGTATATTTAAAAACATAATTCATATAATTGTTATATTAATTATGAAATTAAATATTCAACTTGTCGTGCCTTAGTGATGCATGTTTGAGAAGCATGTAGAAGTTTGTTGTAGTTAGTCTTAGTTTTGCAAAGCGTTGTAAAATTGGCATAGACTTTTAAAATCTATAACAAAGACAAAGGCATGCTCACTTAGGGTTGAATGTATCGTTCCGTTTCATTAGATGAATAGGTCGATATCTTGTAAATGCTAAGGTTACAAGAAACTCACCCGGGGACATCCTGTTCGAGGTTGGAGGTATTTAAGCTGACGGTTTACGGAACACCTCCTACCTGGGGACCATCCGGTACTTGAGTAAAGTTAACCCGGCTTTATGAGCATGCGTGAGTGGTGTGAGGTAATAAAGTGTTTATCACCTAGACATCATAGGTAAAAGTTTGTTTTACCTAGACTTAGGTCTTATTGTCTTAGCCGGATAATGCCTGAGTAGTTTACCCATTCCGTCTTAAAATACTTAGTAGAGGTGTTGAGAAGGTATATATGATATGTCCCTCTCCTCCTACGTTCTCTGTTAAGTTCACACAGTGAGAATTATGCTGGGCCTCGTGATGTCAATAGGGCATCCCCATTCGGATGGTATTTGCATAATTCAAGAGCAAGGTGAATGGAGAAAGTATTTATAGTAAGTGGGAGAAGGAAGTATGTCAATACATCCTGCGGTCTCCTCCATTGGATTGAACCGTGAGATTCCTATGTTCTGCCTGCTAGGTGCCCACAAATGGTACCGATCCATTCGGAGGGCCGTTTCGTAGAAATCGGAACATCTCAATCACCATTTATGGATAAAGAAACATAAAGTCATTCCCAACTTTGACATTTCCATTCGGTTGCATCGTTGGGGCCGCCCTATGAATTCTAAAAATGGAGGGTCACACTTACGAGATTTGCTAAGGAGTTAGTAAATCTTGACCAAACAACGATAACTAAGATGCTATAGGAATATGAGATATTCTGGTATTAGCATTTAGTCAAGAATGTCTTGATTCAGTGAAGGAATGCTTGACTGCCCCTCGGTAGCGACCATTCTGACCCACTGAAGTATCGTTGCAGTTTAATAATGAATTTTGGGTACATTATTATTCTTTGCTAAATTCTTGATTGGTGTGTAAATTAGGTTAAAACCTTTTCACTAATATTTATTCATTCTCTTTTCAGCATGTCTAGCTCTTTCATTCACTTACTAGCTTCCGATAAGTTAACCGGCGATAACTACGCGACCTGGAAATCGAACTTGAATACGATTCTCGTTCTAGATGATCTAAGGTTCGTCTTATCAGAGGATTGTCCTCCCCCTCCTAGCTCGGATGCGACTCGAACTGTTCGAGAAGCATATGATAGATGGACAAGGGCTAATGATAAAGCCCGAGTCTATATCTTAGCCAGCATATCTGATGTGTTAGCTAAGAAGCACGAGGATATGGTTTCTGCTAAAGAAATCATGTCTTCATTACAGGAGATGTTTGGACTTCCGTCCTCATCGGTCTATCATGAAGCCCTCAAATACGTTTACAACTCTCGCATGAAGGAGGGTACCTCTGTTAGGGAGCATGTCCTTAACATGATGGTCCACTTCAATGTGGCGGAAGTAAACGGAGCTACTATTGACGAGTCAAGTCAAGTAAGTTTTATCATGGAATCTCTTCCGAAGACTTTCCTTCAGTTCAGAACCAATATGGTAATGAACAAGATAAAGTATAATTTGACTTCTCTCCTCAGCGAGCTACAGACCTATCAGTCCCTACACACTTCTAAAGGAAAAGAGAAGGAGGCAAATGTTGTCACTTCTAGGAAATTCCAAAAGGGGTCTTCTTCTGGGAGTAAGTCTGAACTTTCTTCTATTAAGAATAAGAGTATTCAAAAGAAGAAGAAAGATAAAAGGAAGGGAAAAGCACCTGCTGCAGGTAAGAGCAAGACTAGATCTACAGACAAAGGAAAATGTTTCCATTGTGGTGTAGATGGGCACTGGAAACGGAATTGCCCAAAGTATCTTGCAGAGAAAAAGGATGAGAAGTAAAGACAAGGTAAATATGATTTATTTGTTGTCGAAACATGTTTAGTAGAACATGATTGTCATACCTGGATACTTGATTCAGGAGCTACTAACCATGTTTGTTCTTCTTTTCAGGAAACTAGTTCTTGGCAGCCACTTTCTCGCGGTGAGATAACTCTCAGAGTTGGAACTGGAGAGGTTGTCTCAGCTAAAGCAGTGGGAGATGTAAAGTTGTTGTATAGAGATAGTTTCATTTTACTAGAAAATGTACTCCTGGTTCCTACCTTCCAGAGGAATCTTGTATCTATATCTTGTTTGTTAGAACAGTTGTATAAAGTATCTTTTGTTCATAATGAAGCGTTCATTAGCAAAAGAGGTGTACGTATTTGTTCTGCGAAACTTGAAAACAACTTGTATGTGTTAAGACCAACCGAAGCCAAAGCTATTTTGAACACTGAATTGTTTAAAACAGCTGAGACTCAAACTAAAAGGCAGAAACTTTCTCCAAGTACTTATCTTTGGCACTTAGACTAGGTCACATTAATCTCAATAGGATTGGGAGATTGGTTAAGAGTGGTCTGCTAAATCGTTTAGAGGACAACTCTTTACCGCCATGTGAGTCTTGTCTTGAGGGCAAAATGACCAAACGATCTTTTTCTGAAAAAGGTCATACGCCCAAAGAACCTCTAGAAATCGTGCATTCGGATCTCTGCGGTCCTTTGAATGTCAAAGCACGAGGAGGGTATGAATATTTCATCAGTTTTATTGATGATTATTCTAGGTACGGTTATCTTTATCTAATGCATCATAAGTTCGTAGCTCTTGAAAAGTTCAAAGAGTATAAGGCAGAGGTTGAGAACACATTAGGTAAATCGATAAAAACACTCCGATCAGATTGAGGTGGAGAGTATATGGATTTAAGATTCCAGGACTATATGATAGAACATGGAATAGTATCTCAACTCTCAGCGCCAGGAACACCACAGCAGAATGGTGTGTCCGAGAGGAGAAATAGAACCCTGTTAGACATGGTTCGATCTATGATGAGTTATGCTCATTTGCCTAGTTCGTTTTGGGGATATGCAGTAGAGACTGCAGTATATATTTTGAACATGGTTCCCTCTAAGAGTGTTTCTGAAACACCTTATGAGTTATGGAGAGGGCGTAAAGGTAGTTTACGTCACTTCAAGATTTGGGGGTGTCCGGCACATGTGCTAGTACCCAATCCAAAGAAGTTGGAACATCGTTCAAAATTGTGCCTATTTGTAGGTTACCCCAAGGAAACGAAAGGTGGTCTTTTTTACGATCCTCATGAGAACAAGGTACTAGTATCGACTAATGCCACGTTCTTAGAGGAAGACCACATGAGAGATCATCAACCGTCGAGCAAAATTGTTTTGTCCGAATTTTCCAGGAAAGCTACAGACGGATCAACAAAGGTTGTTGATCAGGCTGGTTCTTCTCAAGAGTTGAGAAAGCCTCGACGCAGTGGGAGGGATGTAAGACAGCCTGTCCGCTACATCGGCTTGTCTGAAACTCAAGTCTTCATACCTGATGATGGCGTTGAGGATCCATTGACCTTTAAACAGGCAATGAATGACATAGACAAGGACCAGTGGCTTAAAGCCATGGATCTCGAAATGGAGTCTATGTACTTCAATTCGGTCTGGGATCTTGTAGACCAACCAGATAGTGAAAGACCTATCGGTTGCAAGTGGATCTACAAGAGAAAACGAGACCAAGCCGGTAAGGTACAAACCTTTAAGGCTCGACTTGTGGCAAAAGGTTATTCCCAAAGAGAAGGGGTGGACTATGAAGAAACCTTTTCTCCTGTTGCCATGTTAAAGTCGATTAGAATACTCTTATCCATTGCTACATTTTATGATTATGAAATCTGGCAAATGGATGTCAAGACTGCCTTTCTGAATGGTAATCTTGAGGAGAGTATCTATATGGCTCAACCAGAGGGATTCATACTTCAGGGTCAAGAGCAAAAGGTTTGCAAGCTTAATCGATCCATTTATGGGTTGAAGCAAGCATCTAGATCCTGGAATATAAGGTTTGATACGGCGATCAAATCTTATGGCTTTGAACAAAATATTGACGAACCTTGTGTTTACAAGAAAGTAGTCAATATTGTTGTAGCTTTCTTAGTCTTGTACGTAGACAATATACTACTCATTGGGAATGATGTAGGGTTCCTAACTGACGTTAAGAATTGGCTAGCGACCCAATTCCAAATGAAAGATTTGGGAGAGGCTCAGTTTGTTCTAGGGATTCAGATCATAAGTAATCGTAAGAACAAAGTGCTAGCGCTGTCTCAAGCATCTTATATTGACAAGGTGTTGTCAAGATATTCGATGCAGAATTCCAAGAAAGGTTCGCTGCCTTTTAGGCATGGAATTCACTTGTCTAAGGAACAGTCTCCTAAGACACCTCAAGAGGTTGAGGATATGAGACGAATTCCCTATGCATCTGCAGTTGGTAGTCTCATGTACGCTATGTTGTGTACAAGACCCGACATCTGCTATGCAGTAGGAATTGTCAGTAGGTTCCAGTCCAATCCAGGATATGATCACTGGACAGCCGTTAAACATGTCCTCAAGTATCTTAGGAGAACGAGAGACTATGTGCTTGTGTATGGCGCGAAGGATTTGATCCTTGCAGGATACACTGACTCTGATTTTCAGACTGATATAGATTCCAGGAAATCTACATCAGGATCAGTGTTCACTCTTAACGGAGGAGCAATAGTATGGAGGAGTATAAAGCAAGGTTGTATTGCTGACTCCACCATGGAAGCTGAGTATGTCGCAGCTTGCGAAGCAGCGAAGGAAGCTGCATGGCTTAGGAAGTTCTTGACAGATTTGGAAGTTGTTCCAAATATGAACTTGCCAATCACCCTTTATTGTGATAACAGCGGTGCAGTGGCAAATTCTAAAGAACCTAGAAGCCATAAGCGTGGAAAGCATATTGAGCGGAAGTATCATCTCATCAGGGAGATAGTGCATCGAGGAGATGTGATCGTCACACAGGTAGCCTCGGAGCACAACATTGCTGATCCGTTTACTAAGTCTCTCACGGCTAAAGTGTTTGAGAGACACCTAAAAAGTATAGGGTTGCGAGCTGCTCAGTAGGACAGTGGGAGAAACTTTAGATATTTGATATTCTAGTTCTCTCGACCAGCATGTACTCCACTGACGTTTTAGTCCAAGTGGGAGTTTGTTGGATTTTATGTCCTAAAACTCGTAGTTTGTAAACTGTTTGAATGTAAATATTATATTTCAATAAAGTTGTTATTGAATTTTAGTGAATTGTGTTTGTATTAACCTATACCAATAACTAACACCCATGGCGATAGTGTGAGTACTTGAACTTCATGTGTGACATGAATGTGAATCAAGTTCAAGTAGACAGCCAAAATGGACTATAGTATAGGGATAAGGCTGGGTACCTTATCCTTGGGACACTATTGGACGCGGCTCACTTTGTATAGTACAAAACGATGTGATTCGAATCGTTTCATGTAGAGACATGTGAGTGAGGGCGTCCTGTGCAATGAGTTTGCACAAGACCGAACCAAGAAATAAAATCGCTCTTTCTTTATAACACCGTTTACTGTAAAGACCGGTTTTTTCATATGATGACTTAGGTAACTCGATCTCAATCTTGAGCTCACTATGAACTCATGTTTATTCGACCTTATCCTTTGACTTGTACGGGTGAGAGTGGCCTGATCGCCGACTCAATAAGCCTACCATCTTGGGGATAAGATCGAATAAGTGGCTGGGGACGTAGTTGTGCGAGATAGAATTCACTCCTACCCGCTTTAATGGTTAGTAGAGAGGTTGTTCCCTTAAGTGCTGACTCCAGGTCTTGAACAATGGACCCATCCTCTCCTGATCAGGGAGGAATCTGATTTGATGGTTGGACCACAAATCAATTGTTCATTAGAGGTGTCAGTGGTACTTAAGAAACAAGATATAATACAAGGGTTAAACGGTTTAAATGACCCGTTGTGATTATGAACGACCTGTGAAGGATCGACTTACTGATGATAGTTATATCAACAGGACACAATATATCTACAGTGAGGAGAGTGCAGCCCTTGGACTTTAGTGGAGTCTCCGGGGGTTAACGAATGTTGGTTAGTTCGGTTGAAAGAGTTTTGACCGGATAATCTCGTATCGTTGGAGCTCATGATCTATAGGTCCTTACGGTTCTCCTGGCTAGCTCGGATAAAGCCGTGAAACAATATAAAAGAAAAGAAAAGAATTTGAATCGTTCAAATTCGGGTTTGTGGAAGAAGGATAGACATATTTAAATATGATTTAAATATGAGATTGGTCTGAAAACATGAATAGGATTCATGTGCAAAAAGTCGGTTTTCGGAAAACCTGGTTTAATTATATTATTTAATTAATATTTGATATTGAATTAAATAATATTAATTAAATATATATATATTTTTATTAATTAAAAAGTTTAATTAATAAAATATTTATTATTATTTTTAATAATAATAATATATAAATAAATATATATATATATATATATATATATTTACATGTGTCTTACATGCAATGTAAGACACATGTAAACATATATACAGAGTATATATATGAGTCAGATCATTTATAAAAAAAAAAAAAGAAAACAAAAGAAAACAAAACAAAATGCTAGTGCATTTTGGGTTCTCTGAATTGAAAATGAGAAATTGAATTTGATTCTCTCTCTCTATCTCTTCAACTTCGTCTTCTTCTCTCGGCTCTCTGTATTAAAGAAGAAAATAGTTTTCTTAAGTTGAGCTTCTTCTTCCTTTTCTTTTGTAAAAGGAGTCCCACTACTCCGTTTCTCGGCCCGAGGATAGCGGGATTACCGTGGGTGGTCCACGAAGGTTTCGTGAGAAGGCTCGGTGAGCTCGTGAGGAGCTTCTGGCGGTGAATTTGGAGAAATACGAACGACAAGGGTATGTGTTCTAATTTCTCTTTTTCATTGCTTTTGCATGTTTCCGTTTTGTTTAAATTGATGAAATTAGAGTGTCTATGATCCAAATCGCTTCCGCTGCGTTCCATCAACGCTCCATCACATTGGAGACTTCACTACATCCTACAAGGGATAAAGCCCCGAACATTCGAGGAGTTAGCAACTCACGCCCATGATATGGAGCTGAGTATTGCCAATAGAGGAAACAAAGACCTCTTAATCCCCAACGTAAAGGAAATAAAGACGGAAATGAAAAGCGTTGGGAAGATCACGAAGAATGTCGTGAAAGAATCTATGGTCGTCAACACGGCCCCTTTAAGGTTTTCCTCCAAAGGAAAGGAAAACAAGATGGAAAAAAGAAATGACGGAGGCGAGAGACGTCGCCTTACTTTAAAAGAGAGACAAGAAAAAGTCTACCCGTTTCCAGACTCTGACATTCCAGACATGTTAGAGCAATTGCTGGAAACACGACTCATCCAACTTTCCGAATGTAAACGACCAGAAGAGTTAGGAAAGATAAATGATCCTGACTACTGCAAATATCACCAGGTCGTCAGTCATCTAGTAGGGAAGTGTTTTGTTCTGAAAGAGCTAATCATGAGGTTAGCCGGTGAAAATAAAATCGAGCTGGATCTTGACGAGGTAGCTCAGACAAATCATGCCGCCGTAACAATGAACTTCGGCATTCAGTTACCTCCAGATTCATTTGAGAAACAAAATGAAGGTCTGATCCAGTTTGGGACTTTCGAACCAATACTTGTTCAGTTCAGATGTGAGGTCCCAAAGAAGACTTCGCAGGGAAAAACCGAACCTGTCGAAGTTGGAGATGAAGGTTGGACCGTCGTAACTCGTCGGAAAATACGACGACAAAGATCTGTCCAGAAAGAAACCCGCCTATTTCAAGAGTATAGGCGAAAAAGCAAACTTCCAAAGAGGAAAGGAAGAAAGAGTACGAGAAGGCATAAGCTCGTTGTGGAGGAAAACAAAGACCTCCCTCGACCCCAACAGCCTATGATCCTACGGGAATTTTTTCCCAAGGGATTCTTTAATGAAAAACAGGAAGAAACATTTGGAACTGCTACATGCCACGTCGTCGGTATAATCGAGGACGATAACACCACTCCAAGCTTAACGGATTTGGTAACGAAATTGGAGGAAACAACTTCCCTCGAAGTAGCGGAGTTGCCTCAAATGGACGAAACTACTCTTATCGACGCGTTGAAGGACTCTAATGTTTCAAATGCTTCAACCTCTACAGCACATGCATGCGCATCCTGTTGCATGTCTATAGGTTTCACCGACGAAGATTTGATGTTGGGATCGAAACCTCACAATAGACCTTTGTTTGTCTCAGGGTACATCCGAGAACAGAAGGTTGGTCGAATCCTCATTGATGATGGATCAGCTGTCAATATAATGCCGAAATCAGTCATGAAAGAGGTTGGCATTTTAATGGAAGAGTTATCAAGTAGCAGGCTAGTAATCCAGGGCTTCAATTAGGGAGGACAGCGAGCGATCGGCATGATTCGCTTGGAGCTCATCATTGGGGACCTAAAAGCACATACCCTATTTCATGTTATAGATTCCAGGACTACCTACAAAATATTATTAGGTCGCCCTTGGATTCATGGAAATGGGGTAATAAGTTCCACCTTACATCAATGCTTCAAATTTTATCAAGATGGTGTAAAAAAGGTTGAGGCGGACACTGTTAACTCTCCAAAAGTACATTATTTAGGGACTTATTTACCATGAAATCGTGTAATGTCTTGAGCGTTTTTGTTAGATATTAGCTTAATACGTGCTTAAATCTGAGAATTCGAGGAATGAAGCTAAAATAGGACTTATTTGGAAAAGGAACGAAAAAGAATAGAAAATGATGCTAAAAGAGTTAAAATGTACATTGCAGGAGAATTGCTGAAACATTGCTGGGAGCGCAATGAACATTGCGGCCACCGCGAGGAATCCGCAATTCCAAGTTGCTGCTGCTGAGTTTTTTCCAGCCGCCAGTCGTCACGGTTGCGATATTTCAGCCGCCTAAGCCTTCCCCTGTTGCCACGTGGAGGGTTGCTGTTCAGAATGGATGGTATTCCATGACTGAAGGTACCTGCAAAAAGCTATAAAAGGAGGTGAAGGGTGAAGGAGAAAGACAGCTCGGAAGCGTAGAGTTCTTCGTCACAGCGCATTCCAAATACACATTTTCCTTTCCCCGTTTGTTGGAGCGAAGAAATCAGCCCTTGGCGCCGATAATTCGAGAGGAAGAAGAGAAGATCCTTCTTCTCTTCTGATTGAATTCATCCCCAAGAACCGCTAATCTTCCCCTTCATCCGAGGCGCTTGCGACGAAGAGACCCGCGCACACTTTTATAAGCTTTATTACTGCTTTCGTTCTTCCATTTCCATTTGTTACACTACTGTGATTCGTCTTCAATTTGTTAAGTTCTTTACTGTTTTACACACTTTCGCACATTGAGCTTTGAATCTTAATTTATAAAGTAATCGTTTAAGTCTTTGCAAGTCTTCATCTCGTTATCTGTTTTTCCATTACTTTCATTGAGTACTTTAAATCATGCTTAATCAATCTAGTCTTTCCAATCCTCCATCAACCATGAGTAACTAATCACACAAGGGCCTGCTAAAGATGAATCTATAGGTTAGAAATACGTGAGTTGATCATGTAGGATAGCTTCGAATGCATTGAATGTATGTGTACTTCATCCCATGGGTAATTTCGATCGGCCATCCATTTTGTCTAAAGAACTCCTAACCTCCGGAAGGAGTAAGAGTTCAGAGTCGTCCATTCATGCTAGCCTTTCATGGTAGCCAGAAAACGACCTAGGAATAGGCGTTTTCCTAGCACGATCATTAGCTTGCTTGTATAAATAGATGCTTAAGTCTTACTTGGATATGAGTGAACTAAAGGATCTAATGCATGTAATCGAGAGATGCATGAGACTGAGCTAAATCGATGCATGATAAGTTAAGCTACTGCTGAATGATCGTATGTAAAAGCCTATAGAGGAGTCTTAAGTCGACCTTGTTTCCTTATCTCACCTTCAAATTGTTGCTAAATTTATTGCTAGATAATTGCGGGAACCGTAATTCTATAGTTCTGTTTTTGCCTTAGCCATTTTTCCAGTCTTTTACTTTTGCGATTTTATTGCTAGAACATTGCTAGCTCCGCAATTCTTTCTTCTCCACATTAAAGTTTAATCTCTTTACTTGCTTTCGTTTATGCTTGCATACTTCGTACATTCTTTGTTAGTTTGGCACATCAACCTCAAATCCACCCAATTTAAGTGACCCTCTCTAATTTAACTCCTCACTTCGTTAGTAACTAAACTCAATCTCTGTGGGAAAACGAATGAAAAAAATACTTATCACTTGCTGCAGACCATGTATGCTTGCATGTTCTGAGTGCTCTCGCATTACATTTTATTTACACACTGAGCACGAACAAGTTTTTGGCACCGCTGCTGGGGATTTTGTTTAGTAAACACGAATTGTGTTATTTTAGAAAAAAACCTTAATATCTATTGGAGCTAATCTTCTTTCATTTCCTTTACAGGTACTATCAAGCTAGTTTATGAATGAGCATCCAAATATTAACCTAGAGTTCAATCCTGAGCCTGAAAGACTCCTAAGTGCCAGAAATAAAACCAAGAAACGCCTTTTTAAACAGCCACCTGTAACTCAACACATTGCGGACTCCGCAGAGTCATCGCAATCCCAACAAACCGAAATGGATAGAGAAGCCCCAAATCGAGCACCTACCATTCGCAACCCCATCGAAATTGCGAATGATAAGGATAGTGCCATCCTCTCGTACCTAGTACCCATGCCTGAGGAGCTTAATCCGAGCATTATACGCCTCGAGATTACAGCTCACTCATTCGAGTTAAAACCCGTTATGTTTCAAATGCTGTCCACAGTTGGACAATTCTTTGGAGTGGAAAACGAAGACCTCCACAACCACTTGAGAAACTTCCTAGGAGTAAGTGACACTTTTGTCATCCCAGGAGTGTCTCAAGAAGCCTTAAGACTTTATCTTTTCCCATACTCGTTAAGAGATAAGGCCAAAACGTGGGTAAATTCCTTCTCCTCTGGATCAATTGTCAATTGGACAGATCTTGCTAAAAAGTTCCTAGTAAAATACTTTCCACAAGATAGGAACTCCAACTTCCGTGATGATATTATTAAATTCAAGCAAGCCGAAAACGAATCATTACATGAAGCTTGGACTAGATTCAAGGACCTATTACTTAAATGTCCACACCATGGCATTCCATGGTGTATTCAAATAGAAGTGTTCTTCAAAGGATGCAACCCCAACACGAGGCAAGTGTTGAATTCCTCAGCTGGAGGTTCCATGCTTTCAAAGAGCTACAATGAAGCCTACGAGATTTTGGAGAAAATCTCAACATCCCATTGTAGATGGTCAGACGATCCTGTGGAGCCAAGGAAAGCTCAAGACATGGACGCACTTAGTGCAATGAGCAGCCAAATCAATGCCCTGACCAATCTAGTAAAACAAATGGCTCAAACTAGTATTCAACAAAGTGTCAACACCGCAGCAGCCGTTTCAACGAGCGCAACAACCAATCAAGGTGAGGCACTAGTCTGTGGATTCTGTGGGGAAGGGCACATGCATGATTTTTGCCCTGGGAATCCATCCTCGGTATGTTATGTTGGAAGTCAACAGCAACCAAGGAACAACCCCTACTCCAACACTTATAACCCTGGTTGGAGAAACCACCCAAATCTTTCGTGGGGTGGACAACAAAATACCAACCAAGTACAAAATCAACCAAGACCGAGTGGAACATCTGGTTTCACTCAACAAACTAACCAACCCATTTATCAAAAACAATATAACCAATCAATAGGATCATCAGTAGAGAACTTGCTTAAGGAATATATTGCAAAGAATGATGCAACCCTGCAAAGTCAGCAAGCAACCCTGAGGAGCTTAGAAAACCAGATAGGGCAATTAGCAAACGAGCTGAAAAATAGGCCCCAAGGTAGATTGCCTGCAGACACTGAAACACCAAGAAGGGATGGAAAAGAACAAGTTCAAGCCATTGAACTTCGTAGTGGAAGACCGTTGGTGATCAATAGCAGAGAAGCCCCAAAACGAGTAGAGAATGAAGAGTCTAGTGCTCCACTGGATTCTCTGCCCGACCTTGATCAAACACCACCAAGCACAACAAGGGTGAGGCTGGAACCTATCATTGAGGAACCAGAAGAAATCCCGAGGCCTCCACCTGTCAATAGGCGACCTGAATTGCCTACATATGTGCCACCACCTCCATTCCCTAGAAAGCTAAAGAAAAAACAAGAACAAGAAGTGCATTTTCATAAGTTTTTAGAAATTTTAAAACAAGTGCATGTTAATATTCCTTTCGTAGAAGTTTTGCAATCTATGCCATCCTATGTTAAATTCTTGAAAGATATAATTACTAACAAAAAAATCATTGGTGAATTTGAAATAGTGAATCTCACTGAGGAGTGCAGTGCTATACTCCAAAATAAACTGCCAAAGAAGGAGAAGGATCCTGGTTCCTTCACCTTACCAGTCGAATTGGGAGGCAAACACGTGGGCAGAGCTCTGTGTGATCTGGGAGCCAGCATCATTCTCATGCCCTTGTCACTATTCCAACAGCTTGGGATAGGGGAAGCACGACCAACTACTGTCACCTTGCAGCTTGCAGACAGATCCATAGCATACTGTTGCGTGCTCAATGTGTAAAATAAATAAGCAATAAGAAAGAGAGAGCACTCAGAACATGCAAGCATACATGATCTTGTAAGCAAGTAGTAAGTATTTTTTCATTCGTTTTCCCACAGAGATTTATTATTAGCTACTCGTGAAGTGTATTGTTAAGAGAGAATGAGTGGATTTGATGGGGTAGAATTGGTTTTTAGTTGTCTAATTTCTAAGGAATATGTAAAGGGTAGCAACATAAACAAGTGCAAGTCAATGATAAACTCAAATGAAAAGAGAAGAGATTAATAAACGAAGAGGAAAATAGCTAAACAGAATTTTTAACTTAGCAGAATTGCGGAAACAGCAATTCTACCGCAATGTTACTAACAGCGAAAGTGTGTAAAATGGAGAAACAAGGGCTACTAACAACTCCTCTATAGGCATTTTTATACGATTCTCAAGCATTGGATCAACTCACTATGCATCAAACTAACTCAATCTCATGTATCTTCCGATTTCATGCATTAGATTCTTTAGTTTACTCATGTCCAAGTAAGGTCTTAAGCATCTTGTTAAAGCAGAAAGATATGGTTTGTACTAGGAAAACGCCTATTCCTAGGTCGTTTTCTGGTTACCTTGAAAGGCTAGCATGAGTGTATGACTCTGAACTCTTACTCCTTCCAGAGGTTAGGAGTTCTTTGGACAAAATGGATGGCCAATCGAAATTGCCCGTGGGATGAAGCTTACATACAATCAATGCTTCGAGAGCTATCCTACATGCTTGGTTCACATTTTTTTAGCCTATAGTATTGTCATTAGCATGCCCCTATGTGACTTAGTTACTCATGGATATAGAAAGAACAGAAATAAGAGATGAAGTAGACATGCTTAGAAGAGAAATAAACTTAAAACAGCAAGGTAAAACAGTAGCAGCAAAAGATAAGAAGCTGTGAAATAATGAATTGTGCTTTGATTACTTGATTGTTTGAATGAACAAAGGAAAGCTTAAAGTGAATAGCATAAAGACAGAAGACAACGAAATGAAATGAGCTAGCTACTGGAAGAGAAACAACAACTAAACAGAGCTGGAAATTAGAAATAAAAGACAGAAAGCAGTAAATGAGCTTGAACGCCTCGTCGCAAACGCCTCGGCTGAAGGGGAAGAAAGGATAGCCTTGCTTGGATGAATCCAATCAGGAGAGAAGATGAATCTTCTCTCCTTCCTATCAGATTGTCGACTCCAACAGCTGAACCTCTCAAACCAACAGACGGAGAAGAAAAACAGGAGAAAAGATGGAGCTGCGAAGAGACTTCTACGCTTTCGGATGATGATCAAACCCTCTACTTTGACCCCCTTTTATAGTAATTTGCAGGTGCGTTTGGGCCAAGGAGAACCATCCATCTTCAACGTCATACTTCAAAATAGATGGAGGAGAAAGAACGAATCCCTGAAATAACGGAAAATAACAGAAAATGATTAGTCAACTTACGGATTTCACTTGAAACATTGCGGTTTCAGCAATGTTTCCGCAATGCTGCCGCAATGAACATTTTTCATTCTTTTGACTTCGTTTTTCAACCCTTTTCTTTCCTTTTGCACACAAGTCCTAATTTAGCTACCTTCTTCTAATTCTCATATATAAGCATAGGTTTAAGCTAAATCCTATCAAAAACACCTAAGAGTGTACATCTTTCTAAGCTAAATAAGTCCTAAAAAGGTCACTTTTGGAGACGTAACACACCCCCAAACTTAAGGTTTTGCTCGTCCTCGAGCAATCTAAGGACTTGCCTAGGCTGCTGTTTCATCTTCTTTAGCCACTTACTGACTCCCCTACATTCCGATCTATAGCAGTGCTGTCCTGTAACACACTTCTAAGTTTACAACTATCCTTTTATATTGCTTCTTCTGACTTTGCACGCCTAATACTCCTGCTGTTTCATTAACTCCCTACAACTGATCTACTTGCTTTTATCATATCGTGCATCTATCCCTAAGGTTTTGAATTCTACCTAGCTTTACCCTAGACTCAGTACATGCTTCTAGTTTTTATTTTTGAATTACCTAGGATTCCTTAGAGTCATGCCAGCTGGTAGCGGAATTTTGTGAATATTCCGTGTGTTTCGGGTTGTCGAGACCCGCCAAATTAAAATTTATAAACACTGCCTAAGGCTTCTTCAAAACTTGTAGAAAGCGGTAGTCAGGATCGTACCACAGGGAATTTAATAGCTTAATCTAAATTCAGAATTTTAATTGATTAATTAGAGAAAATGATGATGGGGGGTTTTGAGAATTAAAAGAAGAAAAGAGAACATAACGAGAAAAATTAAATGACAATTTGGAATAACGGGAGAAATGGAAATTGTAACGGAAATACTCAATCTAAAGGTTCCGGGTTATTAATTGCGATGTGATTCGGATCATAGACGCCAAAGACTTAGCATGCTTTTGACTAACACCCACACAAATTACATATTTCTAAGAAGAAACAAGCAATCCCGAGTAGTTGATGAAGAGTTGACAGCTCTTCATCAAGCTTCGATGTTAATTCAATTGAGGGCGAACGCTCTCCCAAATAGAATTAACTACGAGCGACGGGTAACCATGCGACGAGTACGTTACTGAGATCTCTAATAACGGGCTCGATTTACTCTTCATCTAGAGCCTAATGGGTAGCTAAATTAAATGCTGCAGCACCAATTTAAATACTCTAAGACTGCTGTCACTCAACCCACAAGAGGCAAACGCATAATGGGTTTTTAACCAACCCAACAATCAATAAACAAATTGGGAGTCAAACCAAGAAGAAATTGATGATGGAAATTAATGCTTAGATTAGAGAAGAGTTGAATGCTAAACATGCTAAACATACACAATAAACCCAAGTCTCACCCAATCACATTTACAATATCTAACCCATCTCCTAAAGATTAAGTACTTACCTCTTAGTTAGCCATGGATGCAAATGGGAAGAAAGAAATACATGGGTGGCCTTCCAAGCTCCATTAATGGAGTTACAATACCCAAAAATGGGTGGAGAATCGTGTTTAGAAGAGAAGGGGGAGAAGAGAATGACCTAAAATCAGAAAAACGCACTTAAATACCCATTTCTGCGTCAGAATAGCGCCTAGGCGCCATAAGTCAGCGCCTAGGCGCCGCAGGGGCGCGCGCACAGAATCGAGACAGTGCCTAGGCGCTATAAGTCAGCGCCTAGGCGCTGAGCCTTCTGGAAAATTTCCAAAATCTGGGATTTTTTATAACTTTTTATGTCGGACTTTTTCAGGACTTTTAATGACGGGTAATCTGTGTCATGGCTAGGGTCAGCGCGCGGACGAGGCGAGGCGAGGCGAGCGGCGCGCGCGGACGTGGGCATGGGCGGTCGAGCGGGCCAGCGGGCGCTGCGCGGGCGGCGCGCGCGCTGACTTTTGATGTCGGACACGGGCGCGGAGACGGACGAGCGAGGACGCGCGCGGGTGTTGGCGTGCGGCGCGCGCGCGGACTCGGGCGCTGGGGTGCGCGATGGCGCGGACGCGCGGGGCAAGGACCAGGGCGAGCGCGCGCGCACGCGCGCGCGGGGCTTACGATGACGGGCACCCGGCTGCGCGCACGGACACGGGCGTGCGCGGGCGTCTGTGCGTGGGCGGTCTGGGCGTGCGGCGCGGTTGGGCGCCTGGGCGCTGGGCGCCGGCGCCTAGGCGCTGACCTCTCGGGTCTTGGCCCATTTTTGGCTCGTTTTGGCTCCCGAGCTCCGTTTTGCCTATCTTCTTGACCCGAACACTTCCCGAAACCTCTTAAATGACCGTTTTAACCCTGAAATTCATAATTTGACTTCCCGAGCTCTTTGCCACGAAATACCTAAAATAAGTAGATTTAATTGAATTAAGCATGGCATTTAGCTAGAATTAAGGCTATAATTATAGCTCTATTTTAGAGCTATCAAAATACCCCCGACCTGAATCTTGCTAGTCCTCGAGAAAGGAATACTTTGATTTATCTTATAAGAATAGACATGCATGCTGACGACTCGAATCTCAATGCTTGCAAAAACAAGATAATCATGCTAACGGAAAACAATCAAGCGTATGCATACTTTGTGAATATTTCAAAATATTAGCTCTCATTCCCTAACGTGTGTGTGTGTGATTATTAGCACCTCCTATCCTAGCTTCCATAGACCCGAAACCACCTTAATCAATCCTAATACTCATCTTCCCCCTACTTCTGGCAATAAGAACAGACTATCGGCTTTTCAATGTCGGAAAGAATAACAAAACAAAAGGCCTAACAATTTTTCTTCTTTTCTTTTCTCGAGAGCCTAACACGTCAAGCTTTTGTTTCGCTTCACGTTTTTAAGGACTAGTGCTCACTTCTGTTAGTTGCCCTTTCATGCAGTGGCAACCGTGGGTTACACGATCACCCCTGGTTACACGGGCAACACAAGATGGAGGAACACCTCAGAATATATTTCAAACATGCTTTTACTCTCAATAATTTTTTTTATAGGCACATAGCTTTGCTAAATCAAATGATTCGTTATGACTTCTAACATATCAAGCCTCCCTAAATGGACCTTTCGAGGTGACAACGAGCTTTCAGATAAAATAAAATAATCCTAAGTCTACAGAACTAAGAGTAAGAGGTCTACGTGCTCGGTGTATGTAGGGGAATAATCGAAATTTTTTTAAAATATGCTCAAAATATGCATACATTCTCATAGTTTTCTCGCAATGCACAACTATGGAGTATTTACAAACAAATCACAGAAAGTCCTCATCGGACAACATGCATTCAGATTCCTAAACATCTCAAAATCAGAGTACGACATGCTCAAGAACTACAGCGAAGTTCAAAAATAAATTCCACCCCCCACCTAAAAGACTGCATTGTCCTCAATGCATCTAATCCACCGAATAATCAACGATAACAACAAAAATTAAAGGGAACAGAAACCTCCCCTGAATTTTTGTGGGATCGGTGAGAGGGTACGCATAACTTCAAGTTCAATGTAGCTCCGAAATATCGGTCATCTCTCCTTTATTACCTAAGAAAGCAAAATAACAAACTTAAACAACTAAAATTGAACAAGCAAAAACTATAAAAAACAGCAACTAATCAAAAATACAGTTCAACGCTCGGGTGCCTCCGAGAAGCGCAAATTTTTAAAGTCGATTGCTCGACTGAATTCTCCCTTTCAAATTCATCCATAATCCAACGGCGCGGGGGGTACTCCAATCGTCCCTTCGTCCGCGTCGGACCTACAAACATCCATTAAACAAAATTTTTCTTTTCGTGCCTCATGCACGCAAACATCATCATTATGAAATAACAAGCAGACAGATCCATCAGTATTCACAATAAAATTTGGATCATCGTCAAAAGCAGACACAAAACATGCAGATTCAGAATTAATCTCATTTAAATTCAGATTCTCGTTCTTATCCCAAGTAGACTTTAAATCATGCATAAGAAATTCATTCTTAGTCTCATCAAATTCCACAGAGAGAGCACCCCTATCAACATCAATTTTGACCCTTGCGGTCTTCATAAAAGGGCGACCCAACAAAATAGAAGATGAGACAGTAGAAGGATTTCCATTCATATCCAGAACATAAAAGTCAGCGGGAAAAACCATGTCATTAACTCTAACAAGAACGTCTTCTACCTTCCCTAATGAATGAATGTAAGATCGATCGGCTAGCTGTACTACTACGCTCGTCTCATGCATTTCACTCAAGTTAAGTTCTTTAAACATGGCATGGGACATGACATTAATAGAGGCTCCGAGATCTATCATAGCATTTTTAATGACTCTACTACCTATCATGCAAGGAAGTGTGAACATACCTGGATCTCCGCATTTAGTAGGTAGAGTACCTGGAAGGATCGCTGAGACATTCTCTTTCTTCTTCTCATTATTCATTCTTGCCTTCATCTTGCAAGTAACCCAATCCTTCAACAATTTAGCATATTTTGGGATTTTCCTCACGGCCTCCAAGAGTGGAACGTTTACCATTTCCTTTTGGAAGGTCTTCAAAACCACCTCATCTTCGTTCACATCCTTGGGCTTCGCAAGCTTATTGAGGAGTGGTGCTATGGGGATACTTGCTGGAACAATTTCATGCAATTCTTTCTTTTCTTCAGACTCTTCATTCAAAAGATGGCTCGTGGAAGGTGCATTTGGTTGGCTCTTCTTCTCTGAATCAAGACTCAACAAACGACTTGAGACAATTTCATTACCATCACATAAATTTATCGCACATACCTGCTCGCAGGGATTAACTGTCAAGTGTGGAGGTATCATCCAAGGGTTTCCGCTGAGCTCTACAGGTGCAGAACGTGAAAGACTGTGTCCAACCTTCTTGATCGCACCCAACATCTCCTCGTCTTTAATCTCCTCAGGGGGTCTCATCAACCTACTAGGGAAGGGAGCCTTAGGAACATAAGATTTCATATATGAAGGAGGATTGGAACATACCGGACTTCTTGAAGATGTTGCCTCCTTTCTTACCATGGGCTTTTCTACCTTTTTCTCGCAGTCAATGGAAACAGAGCTTGGCGAAATTTCCTCCCCACTTATGAGAGTGATAGCATTAATACTCTCTGCTTTACGAGTTTCCAACTTGACTATCCTCCCACCCACTTGGGTTATCGCATCGCTAAGATTTTGAAATTGCTCTTGGCTTTGTTTTTGAAGCTCCAGGCTTTGTTTTTGAAGCTCCTGGCTTTGTTTTTGAAAAACTAAATTTGACTCCACTAGAGATTTCATTATTTCCTCAAGTGATTTGCCTGAGACAGAGGAACAAATTTGTGGTAAGCTTTCTTTCAGTTCATATACAGCGCTACTTACCTCAGCCATGCGGTCCTTCAGCTCGTTCATTTCTCTTTTGAGGCGAATTTGGTCACTTCTTCCACAACCATATTGTTGAATATTTCCAGCCATGCTTGAGATTAGGAGTCTAGCTTCATTTGGGGTTTTGTCCATGAGAGCTCCACCGCTAGCTGCATCAATCATCCTCTGATCATATGGGAGCAAACCTTCATACACAAACCCAATGAGATTTTGTTCGGAGATCTTGTGATTCGGGCATTCTTCGCACAATCTAAGAAACCTCTCCCAATATTCATGTAGATTTTCGCCTTCTTCCTGTTCAACGGCACGGATTCTTCTCTTAGCGGCAGTAACTTCAGAAGCAGGAAAGAATTTTTCTAAATAAAGCCTCTGCATATCGCTCCAAGTGGAAATGGAGCCCGACGGTAGGTAATGAAGCCATTCTCGAGCTTTTCCCTTTAAGGTAAAAGGGAAAGCTCTCAAGCTCACTTGATCTTCTGTGGTCGACTGTCATTAACCCCGCTCTCACCAACTGAAATTCCTTGAGATGAATATGCGGGCTTTCACCTGCATTACCAGAAAATGAAGGAAGTAAGTTGATGAAGCTAGCCTTAAGTTCGAAATTACCTGTTACCGCAGGATACGATATACATAATGGTTGCCGGTTTAAATCTGGCATCGCCAACTCCTTAAGAGTCTTTTGATACCCATCATTCCTTTCCAAGGCTTCCATCATACCCTGCTCTTAACAAACACTAGGGAAACGCTTAAAACAATAAAAGGAAGAAAAACAAACAAAACAGAAATTTTTAAAACTAAACAATTAAAATTTAAATCAAGACAAACTAATTTAAATTCCCCGGCAGCGGCGCCAAATTTGGTAGCGGAATTTTGTGAATATTCCGTGTGTTTCGGGTTGTCGAGACCCGCCAAATTAAAATTTATAAACACTGCCTAAGGCTTCTTCAAAACTTGTAGAAAGCGGTAGTCAGGATCGTACCACAGGGAATTTAATAGCTTAATCTAAATTCAGAATTTTAATTGATTAATTAGAGAAAATGATGATGGGGGGTTTTGAGAATTAAAAGAAGAAAAGAGAAAATAACGAGAAAAATTAAATGACAATTTGGAATAACGGGAGAAATGGAAATTGTAACGGAAATACTCAATCTAAAGGTTCCGGGTTATTAATTGCGATGTGATTCGGATCATAGACGCCAAAGACTTAGCATGCTTTTGACTAACACCCACACAAATTACATATTTCTAAGAAGAAACAAGCAATCCCGAGTAGTTGATGAAGAGTTGACAACTCTTCATCAAGCTTCGATGTTAATTCAATTGAGGGCGAACGCTCTCCCAAATAGAATTAACTACGAGCGACGGGTAACCATGCGACGAGTACGTTACTGAGATCTCTAATAACGGGCTCGATTTACTCTTCATCTAGAGCCTAATGGGTAGCTAAATTAAATGCTGCAGCACCAATTTAAATACTCTAAGATTGCTGTCACTCAACCCACAAGAGGCAAACGCATAATGGGTTTTTAACCAACCCAACAATCAATAAACAAATTGGGAGTCAAACCAAGAAGAAATTGATGATGGAAATTAATGCTTAGATTAGAGAAGAGTTGAATGCTAAACATGCTAAACATACACAATAAACCCAAGTCTCACCCAATCACATTTACAATATCTAACCCATCTCCTAAAGATTAAGTACTTACCTCTTAGTTAGCCATGGATGCAAATGGGAAGAAAGAAATACATGGGTGGCCTTCCAAGCTCCATTAATGGAGTTACAATACCCAAAAATGGGTGGAGAATCGTGTTTAGAAGAGAAGGGGGAGAAGAGAATGACCTAAAATCAGAAAAACGCACTTAAATACCCATTTCTGCGTCAGAATAGCACCTAGGCGCCATAAGTCAGCGCCTAGGCGCCGCGGGGGCGCGCGCACAGAATCGAGACAGCGCCTAGGCGCTGAGCCTTCTGGAAAATTTCCAAAATCTGGGATTTTTTATAACTTTTTATGTCGGACTTTTTCAGGACTTTTAATGACGGGTAATCTGTGTCATGGCTAAGGTCAGCGCGCGGACGAGGCGAGGCGAGGCGAGCGGCGCGCGCGGACGTGGGCGTGGGCGGTCGAGCGGGCGAGCGGGCGCTGCGCGGGAGGCGCGCGCGCTGACTTTTGATGTCGGACACGGGCGCGGAGACGGACGAGCGAGGACGCGCGCGGGTGTTGGCGTGCGGCGCGCGCGCGGACTCGGGCGCTGGGGTGCGCGATGGCGCGGACGCGCGGGGCAAGGACCAGGGCGAGCGCACGCGCACGCGCGCGCGGGGCTTACGATGACGGGCACCCGGCTGCGCGCACGGACACGGGCGTGCGCGGGCGTCTGTGCGTGGGCGGTCTGGGCGTGCGGCGCGGTTGGGCGCCTGGGCGCTGGGCGCCGGCGCCTAGGCGCTGACCTCTCGGGTCTTGGCCCATTTTTGGCTCGTTTTGGCTCCCGAGCTCCGTTTTGCCTATCTTCTTGACCCGAACACTTCCCGAAACCTCTTAAATGACCGTTTTAACCCTGAAATTCATAATTTGACTTCCCGAGCTCTTTGCCACGAAATACCTAAAATAAGTAGATTTAATTGAATTAAGCATGGCATTTAGCTAGAATTAAGGCTATAATTGTAGCTCTATTTTAGAGCTATCACCAGCCTTAGTATTAACAGTGACAGTAGTACTTTTAGAGAACAACCTAAACCCTGGCATCACTATATTGGACATACATTCATCTCCCAAAACAACCCTACAAGCTACAACTTTGTGCTCAGCTAATTGAGGATCAGAGTTCTTTTTATTCAGGCCATCTAAGCCACAAAGTTGCAACTCCTAGGTACACATTCTTCTTCCCTATTTCTTCCTTTTTCTTACTTTCTTACTTTAGGTGGAGCCTCTCCTTTGGTTGCCTTTTGATGCAAGTCCACTTGTGGGTTACACACTTGGCACTGATTACTCAGCAACTTAAGAGAGACACCCCTCTTTATTCTATTTTTCATTTTTTTTTCTTTTTCAGCTCATCATTTTTTTGTAAAGGAGAAGAAGAATGCTTATGCTTTAAGGGAGAAAGGAATGTTCCTAGGCCTAGGGTGGCCTCCCCCAAACTTAAACTACTCATTGTCCCCAATGAGTGTCTGAGGTGGCACACCCCCAAACTTGTCCTAGAAGCATCTAGTCTAAAGTAAAACAAAGAGAATCTAAAAGCCCTAGACATAGACAGAACATTCTAAAAGCAAACATCACAGCAGCAGAAATTTATAAAAACAGTCAGGTAAGGACTTAAAGCTATGCATGTTGAGCACTTTTAAGAGGGTAATTTAAACTATCAAAGGGTGTCCTATGACACTCATCCAGCATGCTTTGAGATAAGCTATATAAGGCAGTCAAGATAGCAGCAAAAGACAGAATTTAAACAGAACCAGCCTAGCTAAACAGTCAGTCAAAAACATGCATTTACTAATAAAAATTGCGGTTTCCGCAATTATTTCGCAATAGATACAGGGCAGATATATCAGTGACCAAGGCCCCTATGCATGCTCTTTCCAGTCATTCAAGCTATACAAAAATGAAACTAAACGAATCTACCTATTCAGCTATCATCAGACTACACTAAACAAATTTAAATACTACAATTAAAGAACTAAAACAGATCAAAATACTAACTCAAAACAGCATAATTCACATGGTTCAACAAAAAGCAGTTTGATTTTTTTTTTCTTTTAAGGGAACAGCAATACTCCCTTGAGTGCCTAGCACTCAGATGTCTTCCTCATCATCATTGCTTCTTGGCCTTGGAGGCGCCCATGGTGTCAGCAGGTCCGTGGGGAATTCAGGGAAGATGCAGCCCAGTTGGTCAGCAACCTCTTTGTCCCTTGCCTGCGCATATGTGGCCCATTGAGCCATCCTCTTCTGCAGATCCATCAGGCAGGCCATGGACAGCGACTGAGCAGTAGCCAGGCCATCCAGCTCGAACTCCATGTTCCCCTTCCTTCGCATCCTCAAGCCTGTAGGCAACTCCAAGTGCCCTGTGTAGGCCAGCTGCCTCTCCATTCGCTCGATTGGGACCCCTGCACGTAAGCAAAGCTTAGTAATGGTATTAGGAAAGAAAAGTGGACCCTTACCCTTCTTGGCGCAGTCAGCAATTGAAGCTCCAATGACCTCGCCCACGTTGATTGTGAGACCTCGCATGATCTGGACGAAACCAAGAAATAACCCCTCACGTGCGTAGACCAGCAGCGATCTGCTTTGGTTGATGGTGGTCTCATGGGTCACTGGGGACAGCTTCCTGCGCACAAATGAAAACCATACAGCCGCCTTGGCTGTGAGGTTGGCACTCATGAGAGTGTGCCTCCCATTGCGCGATACTGTCCACGATGCCTCTGGCTGGCCAATGATCCGAATTGCCTCTTCCAGGACAACCTCTATTGGCTCATCAACGATCCTTACATAATCAGTGTGTTTTTGGCCCTTGAGGCCATAGGCTTCGTTGATCCCCTTCGCTGAGAAGTCCACCTCAACTCCTCTGACCACAGACAGGCCATCCTCAGGATTCATCAAATTCGCGTAAAAGTCATACACCATGCTGGAGTAGGCTGGATTGGGTGGTCTGCACAACTCCTCCCAGCCGTGATTCGTGATCCCTGCGCGCAAGAATTGCGGCAGGTCTGTGAGGGCGTCTAGGAATCCCTTCTCGTGCAGCAGTTCCCTCTTCCTCAGCTCAGTGCCTTTGGACTCAGCATCAGAGGACACGTACCTCACTGATTGAGGCTCATCTTCAGGGTAAAGCTCGACTTTCCCTTTGTCTTTCGGTTTGGCTGACTCAGCAGCCTCAATCTCGAGCTTCTTCAGAGACGGCTCATCACTCCCCTTCTCTGATAAAGGCGCCCTCCTGGATTTCTTTTTCTTGGACTTTTTTGGCCGTTTGGCCTTGACAACCTTGGCTGCCTTCTTCTTCAACCTTGCCTTGGTTGTGATCTGCTGGAGGCAATCCCCCAGTGTCTCGTCCATCGAATCATCCCTCTGCGCAGGGCTCTCAGGGCTGGCTTCCCTTAAAGGAGAGAAGACCTCAGCTTCCCCACTACCCTGCGTCGATTCTTGATACTCTCCATATGGAAATTTAGGGTCAGGTTGTGGGGAAGTGGGTGATGCTTCAGGGCTCTCTGCTGGTGGGGTGTGTTCAGAACTCTGCGGCGATGGAGGAAGCTCAGGGCTTCGCGCTGGCGGAGATGGCGAAGAGCTCTGTTTGGCTGACTCGTGTGACCGACGGTCACTTTCTTGACTCTCCACAGAGGGAGTCTTTTTCTTGCTCGCTTCTTCGGCCACCGCCATGCTCCACTTGCGTTTCTTGGGTGTTCCTGCTGGTTCAGAGGGTCCAGCAGGTATCTCCGTAACTACCTTCCACTTCTTCTTGCGGATCGGCAGTTTGGGGAGTCGTTCAGTGCGCGCAGCCTCAGCATCTGCAAGGGCAAGAAGTGCTTCCCTCGCAGCAATTTCAGCGTCGTCAGCCCTCTTCTTGGACGCAGACCTTTCAACTCTCGTTAGCACCATTGTTGAATAGTGGGAATCTGGGAAGAGGAATTTCAGATGAAGAGAAAGACAGATTTCTTGGAGTTCAGAGAATGGGAGAAGCGTACGGATCAGCGCGCTTCCAACGGCTATAAGTAATGATGGAAATCCCAACGGCTATTTCCGTTGCGGATTTTGCAAATCCAGCGCAATTTTAGTGACTGTTGGAGATTTTCTGAGTTTAAATGCCAATCTTCTCTCAACTGGATCTTTGATTTGGCCCAATATCTCCCTCGATTTTTTATCTTGATTTGATCTCCTTGATTCCCTCTATCGATTCCCTACAAAAAGAAATAAAATTAACATTAAATCCGTAATTAAAATCACACAACAATATACACAAACAGTAACCGGAAAAATAGCAAAAATAAACTAAGGCATGAGCCTTGCAAGGACGAGCACAGTGATCACTCGTCCTCTCTCGTTCTAATTTTCATGTTTCAGTCAAGAGGAAGGCCGAGAGAGTCTTCACATCTCCTTCCTCATAGTAGTGTTTCAATCTCGCACCATTAACCATGAATGGTTGCCCTTGCTGCAGGTTCTTAATCTCGATTGCACCATGAACAAACACATTAGTTATTACAAATGGACCTGACCATCTAGACTTAAGTTTGCCTGGAAATAATTTCAATCGTGAATTAAATAATAAGACAAGCTGGCCTTTCTTGAAGTCCTTAATCCTAAGTCTACTATCATGCCAAATCTTGGTCTTTTCCTTATACATTTTAGCATTTTCATAGGACATATGTCTAAGCTCATCAAGCTCATGTAATTGCAAAGACCGCAATGTTCCCGCATCGGTCACGCAATAATTCAACTCTTTTAGTGCCCAAAATGCTTTAATTTCTAATTCGAATGGTAAGTGACATGCTTTGCCATACACAAGTCTATAAGGAGACATACCTAGGGGTGTCTTATATGCAGTCCTATATGCCCAAAGTGCATCCTCGAGTTTAAACGACCAGTCTTTTCTATTGGGTTTGACCACTTTTTCGAGTATGTTTTTAATCTCCCTATTTGAAATTTCAGCTTGTCCATTCGAATGTGGGTGATAAGGGGTGGCTACTCTATGTCTAACTTTATATTTAGCCAACACTCTCTCCATAGCTTTGTTAATGAAATGTGTCCCCTCATCACTGATTATAGCACGAGGTGTCCCAAACCTAGTAAAGATATGTCTATGCAGGAACTTAATGACTGTTTTGGCATCATTATTTGGACATGCTATGGCCTCTACCCACTTAGATACATAGTCTACTGCTACCAATATGTAAAGGTTACCTGATGATGGGGGAAATGGTCCCATGAAGTCGATGCCCCACACATCAAAGAGCTCCAACTCTAAGATGTAAGTGAGAGGCATCTCATCCTTTCGACTAAGGTTACCTGTTCTCTGGCATTCATCACAGCTGTGTGCATAGTTGTGGGCATCCTTGAAGATCGTTGGCCAATAGTAGCCACTCTGAAACACCTTTGCAGCTGTCCTTTGACCACCAAAATGTCCACCATAGGGTGCTGTATGGCAGTGCTGCAGCACAGACTTTGCTTCAACAGCTGAAACACACTTCCTTAGCAGACCATCAGCACACGTCTTGTAAAGTGTGGGATCATCCCATATGAATTTCCTAGCTTCATGAAGGAACCTCTTCTTCTCTTGTCCTCCCTTGAAAGTTGGTAGTACCTGCGATGCAAGGAAGCAAACCAAGGTGCTCATCGTTATCACGATGAGTCAATACAAAGACATGTTCATCAATAAAAGCATCAGAAATTGCGGTTTCCGCAATTTTTTCGCAATTATGCTGCAATCTAGAAAGATGATCCGCAACCACATTTTCACATCCTTTCTTATCTCTAATGTCCAGATCAAACTCTTGCAGCAGCAATACCCATCTAATCAACCTAGGCTTAGCATCAGCCTTCCTCATAAGGTACTTTAGTGCAGAGTGATCTGTATACACGATTGTTCTAGTGCCTACAATGTAATTCCTAAATTTCTCACAAGCAAACACTACAGCTAGCATCTCCTTCTCAGTGGTTGTGTAATTACATTGTGCCTCATTAAGTGTCTTACTAGCATAGTATACAGGGTGTGTTAACTTGTCAATCTTTTGTCCTAGCATAACCCCTACAGCATAGTCACTTGCATCACATAACATCTCAAATGGGAGATCCCAATTTGGCCCTACTATAATAGGTGCGGTGACTAGTGCTTCCTTAAGGGTCTTCCATGCTAGGAAACAGTCTTTAGAGAAGATGAATGGTTTGTTTAACTCTAGGAGCTCACATAAAGGCTTGGAGATCTTAGAAAAGTCCTTAATGAACCTTCTATAGAAGCCAGCATGCCCTAAGAAACTTCTAATGGCTTTGACATTCTGAGGTTCTACCAATTTCTCTATTATTTCAATTTTTGCCCTATCGACCTCTACACCTGCCCTAGACACTCTATGACCTAAGACAATCCCTTCGTCCACCATGAAGTGGCACTTCTCCCAATTCAGGACTAGGTTGGTCTCCTCACACCTAGCCAGGACTTGTCCTAAATTCTCTAGACAGTTTGTGAATGAATCCCCAAAGACTGAGAAATCATCCATGAATATCTCTATCATGGACTCATCCAAATCAGAGAAGATTGCCAACATGCACCTTTGGAATGTTGCCGGTGCATTGCATAAGCTAAAAGGCATTCTGCGAAAGGCAAATGTTCCAAAAGGGCAAGTGAAGGTAGTCTTTTCTTGGTCCTTGGGATCTATAGTGATCTGGTTATATCCTGAATAACCGTCTAAGAAGCAGTAGTAGGCTCTTCCAGCTATCCTATCTAACATCTGGTCAATGAATGGTAGAGGGAAGTGGTCTTTTTTGGTTTCCTTATTTAATTTCCTATAATCCATGCAAACTCTCCATCCTGTGATAGTCCTAGTTGGAATCAGTTCATTGCTCTCATTGACTACCACAGTCATCCCCCCTTTCTTAGGTACACATTGTATATGGCTAACCCACTGGCTACTAGCTATAGGGAAGATCACACCAGCATCTAACCATTTTATTATTTCCTTTTTAACTACCTCTTTCATAGAGGGGTTCAACCTACGTTGGTGATCTACTCGGGGTGTATGCTCTTCCTCTAGTATAATCTTATGCATGCAATAGGAAGGGCTAATGCCTCTAATATCAGCAATAGTCCATGCAATAGCCTTCCTATGTTGTTTAAGTAATAAAATCAGCTCAACCTCATGCTTGTCACTTAATTTAGATGAAATAATTACAGGCAGAGTCTCATTACTTCCTAAATATGCATACTTAAGATGTGTGGGCAGTGGTTTTAATTCTAAGACAGGTGGATGCTCAATGGATGGTTTTAAAGGATTCAAGGATCTGTCAGTTAAGTCATTATTTATACATACATGCTGTATTTTATCTACAGGTGTATCCATTATTTCAGAAACATTTAAATCAGTCAAATCTAGTTGTACATAGTCATTAGCATGCTTAGTTAATAATACATGCTCCAGCTGTTCTTCCATTAATGAATCTATAATGTTCATGCTAGCACAAGATTCAGAGTCAGAGGGGTACCTTAAGGCTTTATATACACTAAATTTCACCTCTTCATCATGAACCCTCATCGTGAGCTCACCTTTTTGGACATCTATCAGGGCCCTACCTGTGGCTAGAAACGGTCTGCCTAATAGGATGGGGACCTCCTTGTCTGCTTCATAATCCAGGATAATGAAATCTGCAAGGAAAATAAACTTGTCAACTTTTACAAGAATATCCTCAATCTTACCCTCAGGGTAGGCTATGGATCTGTCTGCTAGTTGTAAAGTGACAGTGGTTGGACGTGCTTCTCCTATTCCTAGCTGGCGGAATAGTGATAGGGGCATGAGGTTTATGCTGGCTCCCAGGTCACAAAGAGCTCTGCCCACATGCTTGCCTCCTAGCTCTACTGGTAAGGTGAAGGAACCAGGATCCTTCTCCTTCTTGGGTAGCTTGTTCTGGAGTATGGCACTGCACTCCTCAGTGAGATTGATTGTTTCAAACTCACCAATTATTCTCTTGTTAGTGATAATATCCTTCAAAAACTTTACATAAGAGGGCATAGACTGTAAAACTTCTACAAAAGGAATATTAACATGCACTTGTTTAAGAATTTCTAGAAATTTATTAAAGTGCACTTCCTGTTCTTGTTTTTTCTTAAGCCTTCGAGGAAATGGAGGTGGTGGCACATATGCAGGCACTTCAGGTCGCCTCAGGATAGGTGGAGGCCTTGGAATTTCTTCTATCTCTTCTATGATTGGCTCCAGCCTTGGTCCTGATGTGCTTGGTGATGGTTGACCTTGGTTTGGCAGAGACTCTAGTGGAGCACTAGACTCGTTGTTCTCTACTCTCTTTGGGACTTCTTTCGTGTTGCTCACCAACGGTCTACCACTTCTAAGTTCAATTGCTTGAACTTGCTCTTTTCCATCTCTCCTTGGCACCTCAGTGTCAGCAGGGAGTCTACCTTGGGGCCTGCTGTTACGTCTCCAAAAGTGACCTTTTTAGGACTTAATTGGCTTAGAAAGATGTTCACTCTTAGGTGTTTTTGATAGCTTTTAGCCTAAACCTATGCTTAAATATGAGAATTAGAAGAAGGTAGCTAAATTAGGACTTATGTACAATAGGAAAGAAAAGGGTTGAAAACCGAAGGAAAAGAATGAAAAACAAGCATTGCGAAAGCATTGCGGAAACATTGCGGTTCCCGCAATGTTTCAAGTGAAAACCGTAAGTTGACTGATCTTTTTCTGTTAATTTCCGTTATTTCAGGGATTCGTTCTTTCTCCTCCATCCATTCTGAAGTACGACGTTGAAGATTGATGGTTCTCCTTGGCCCAAATTCACCTGCAGATTACTATAAATAGGGGTCAAAGTCGAGGGTTCAAGCATCATCCGAAAGCGTAGAAGTCTTCTCGCAGTCCATCTTTTCTCCTGTTTTCCTTTGCCGTCTGCTGGTTTGCGAAGCTCAGCTGTTGGAATCGATAATCTGATAGGAAGGAGAGAAGATTCTTCTTCTCTCCCGATTGGATTCATCCAAGCAAGGCTGACCTTTCTCAGCCTTCATTCGAAGCGGCTGCAACGAGTCATTCGAGCTGTTTTACTGCTTTCTGTTCTTCATTTCTATTTTACAACTCTGTCTTGTGTTGTTTCTGTTCTTGTGGTTCATTCAGTTCATTTCGTTGTGTTCTGTCTTGCTGTTCTTTACTTTAAGTATCTTTTATGTTCATCCAAACAATCAATTAATCAAACACAAAGTTCAGTATTTCACAGTCTCTCGCCTTTGCATTCTACTGCTTTCCCTTGCTGTTTTAAGCACTTTTCCCTTCTAAGCATGTCTATTTTATCCTTTAGTTCTGTTCTCCTTATATCCATGAGTAACTAAGTCACTTAGGGACATGCTAATGACAACACTATAGGCTAAAAAAACGTGAATCAAGCATGTAGGATAGCTCTCGAAGCATTGGTTGTATGTAAGCTTCATTCCACGGGCAATTTCGATTGGCCATCCATTTTGTCCAAAGAACTCCTAACCTCTGGAAAGAGTAAGAGTTCAGAGTCATATTATTATGCTAGCCTTTCAAGGTAACCAGGAAACGGCCTAGGAATAGGCGTTTCCCTAGTACAAACCATATCTTTCTGCCTTAACAAGATGCTTAAGACCTTACTTTGAGTTGAGTAAACTAAAGAATCTAATGCATGGAATCGGACGATACATGAGATTGAGATAGTTTGATGCATAGAGAGTAGATCCAGTGCTTGAGAAGCGTATAAAAATGCCTATAGGATAGTCATTAGTAGCCCTTAATTCACCCATTTACACACTTTCGCTGTTATTATAATTGCGGTAAAATTGCGGTCTCCGCAATTCTGCTTAAGTTTAAATTCTGTTTAGCTGTCTTTGCCTTCATTTATTAATCTCGTCTCTTTGCATTTGAGCTTAGCTTTAACTTGTTCTCGTTTATGTTGCTACCCTTTACACATTCAGCAAGAATTAGACAATTAAAAACCAATTTTACCCCATCAAATCCACCCCTTCTTTCTTAACAAAACACTTCGCGAATAGCTAAAAATAAATCTCTGTGGGAAAACGAATGAAATATACTTACTACTTGCTATAAGATCATGTATGCTTGCATGTTCTGAGTGCTCTATCCCTTTTATTCCCTAATTATTTCAACACATTGAGCACGCAACAAGTTTTTGGCGCCGCTGCCGGGGATTTATTTAAGTGAAAACGAAGTTTGTTAAGTTTGAAACACCAAGTTTATTGCCTATTGAAGCTGATCTGTTTCATTTCTTTTGCAGGTACTATTGGGGTAGTTTATGAGTGAGCCTTCAAGTAGAGATCTAGAGTTCAATCCTGAGCCCGAGAGACTATTTAGAGCTAGAAATAAAGCCAAGAAACGTCTCTTTAACCAACCCTCTATACCTCAAATAATTGCGGGAACCACAATTCCTCCGCAATTGTCTCAAGAAGAAATGGCTGGAATAATTCCAAATCCGGTACCTATCACTCGCAATCCCATCGAAATAGCGAATGACAAGAATAGTGCCATTCTTTCATATTTAGTACCTATGCCTGGGGAGCTGAACCCCAGCATAATCCGTCCTGAAATCACTGCCAACTCATTCGAGTTAAAGCCAGTGATGTTCCAAATGTTGTCCACTGTGGGACAATTCTTTGGAATAGAAAATGAGGACCCCCACAACCATCTTAGGAACTTCTTAGGAGTCAGTGATACCTTTATCATCCCTGGAGTGTCCCAAGAAGCTTTGAGGCTATACTTGTTCCCTTACTCTTTGAGGGACAAAGCCAAAACATGGTTGAACTCATTACCCTCTGGATCTGTCCGCAACTGGACAGACTTAGCAGAGAAATTCCTAGTCAAATACTTCCCACCTGATAGGAATTCTACCTTTCGTGATGATATAGTTAAGTTCAAACAAGCTGATAATGAATCTCTTCACGAAGCTTGGACAAGGTTCAAGGACCTTCTTCTCAAATGTCCACATCATGGCATCCCATGGTGTATCCAAATAGAGGTCTTTTTCAAAGGATGCAACCCCAGCACTAGACAAGTCTTGAATTCATCTGCTGGTGGTTCCATGTTGTCCAAGAGTTACAACGAAGCCTATGAGATCTTGGAGAAGATCTCAGCATCTCACTGTAGGTGGTCAGATGATCCAGTTGAGCCAACTAGAGCTCAAGACAAGGATGCTCTAAGTGCAATGAGCAGCCAAATAAATGCCCTGACCAACCTAGTTAAGCAAATGGCTCAAGCCAATCTCCAAACAAGTGTCAACACCGCTACCGCCATGTCAATGGGCACCCAACCAAGTCAAGGTGAGACACTTGTATGTGGATTCTGTGGGGAAGGGCACCTGTATGAATATTGCCCTGGGAATCCAGCCTCAGTCTGCTACATTGGAAGCCAGCAGCAGCCTAGGAACAACCCCTATTCCAATACTTACAACCCTGGTTGGAGGAACCACCCAAACTTGTCATGGGGTGGCCAACAAAATGCTAACCAAAATCCTAACCAACCTAGACCGAGGGGAACACCTGGTTTCACTCCCCAACATAACCAATCCATGTATCAAAAACCATACAACCAACCTGTAGGATCTTCTGTAGAAAACTTACTCAAGGAATACATAGCTAAGAATGATGCTACTCTTCAAATCCAGCAAGCTACTCTTAGGAGCCTAGAGAACCAAATAGGCCAATTAGCCAATGAACTCAAGAGTAGGCCCCAAGGAAGACTCCCTGCTGACACCGAGGTGCCAAGGAGAGATGGTAAAGAACAAGTTCAAGCAATTGAACTTAGAAGTGGTAGACCCTTGGTGAGCAACACAAAGGACACACCAAAGAGAGTAGAGAACACTGAGTCTAGTGCTCCACTGGAGTCTCTGCCAAACCAAGGTCCACCACCAACAAACAAGTTTTTGGCACCGCTGCTGGGGATTTTGTTTAGTAAACACGAATTGTGTTATTTTAGAAAAAAACCTTAATATCTATTGGAGCTAATCTTCTTTCATTTCCTTTACAGGTACTATCAAGCTAGTTTATGAATGAGCATCCAAATATTAACCTAGAGTTCAATCCTGAGCCTGAAAGACTCCTAAGTGCCAGAAATAAAACCAAGAAACGCCTTTTTAAACAGCCACCTGTAACTCAACACATTGCGGACTCCGCAGAGTCATCGCAATCCCAACAAACCGAAATGGATAGAGAAGCCCCAAATCGAGCACCTACCATTCGCAACCCCATCGAAATTGCGAATGATAAGGATAGTGCCATCCTCTCGTACCTAGTACCCATGCCTGAGGAGCTTAATCCGAGCATTATACGCCTCGAGATTACAGCTCACTCATTCGAGTTAAAACCCGTTATGTTTCAAATGCTGTCCACAGTTGGACAATTCTTTGGAGTGGAAAACGAAGACCTCCACAACCACTTGAGAAACTTCCTAGGAGTAAGTGACACTTTTGTCATCCCAGGAGTGTCTCAAGAAGCCTTAAGACTTTATCTTTTCCCATACTCGTTAAGAGATAAGGCCAAAACGTGGGTAAATTCCTTCTCCTCTGGATCAATTGTCAATTGGACAGATCTTGCTAAAAAGTTCCTAGTAAAATACTTTCCACAAGATAGGAACTCCAACTTCCGTGATGATATTATTAAATTCAAGCAAGCCGAAAACGAATCATTACATGAAGCTTGGACTAGATTCAAGGACCTATTACTTAAATGTCCACACCATGGCATTCCATGGTGTATTCAAATAGAAGTGTTCTTCAAAGGATGCAACCCCAACACGAGGCAAGTGTTGAATTCCTCAGCTGGAGGTTCCATGCTTTCAAAGAGCTACAATGAAGCCTACGAGATTTTGGAGAAAATCTCAACATCCCATTGTAGATGGTCAGACGATCCTGTGGAGCCAAGGAAAGCTCAAGACATGGACGCACTTAGTGCAATGAGCAGCCAAATCAATGCCCTGACCAATCTAGTAAAACAAATGGCTCAAACTAGTATTCAACAAAGTGTCAACACCGCAGCAGCCGTTTCAACGAGCGCAACAACCAATCAAGGTGAGGCACTAGTCTGTGGATTCTGTGGGGAAGGGCACATGCATGATTTTTGCCCTGGGAATCCATCCTCGGTATGTTATGTTGGAAGTCAACAGCAACCAAGGAACAACCCCTACTCCAACACTTATAACCCTGGTTGGAGAAACCACCCAAATCTTTCGTGGGGTGGACAACAAAATACCAACCAAGTACAAAATCAACCAAGACCGAGTGGAACATCTGGTTTCACTCAACAAACTAACCAACCCATTTATCAAAAACAATATAACCAATCAATAGGATCATCAGTAGAGAACTTGCTTAAGGAATATATTGCAAAGAATGATGCAACCCTGCAAAGTCAGCAAGCAACCCTGAGGAGCTTAGAAAACCAGATAGGGCAATTAGCAAACGAGCTGAAAAATAGGCCCCAAGGTAGATTGCCTGCAGACACTGAAACACCAAGAAGGGATGGAAAAGAACAAGTTCAAGCCATTGAACTTCGTAGTGGAAGACCGTTGGTGATCAATAGCAGAGAAGCCCCAAAACGAGTAGAGAATGAAGAGTCTAGTGCTCCACTGGATTCTCTGCCCGACCTTGATCAAACACCACCAAGCACAACAAGGGTGAGGCTGGAACCTATCATTGAGGAACCAGAAGAAATCCCGAGGCCTCCACCTGTCAATAGGCGACCTGAATTGCCTACATATGTGCCACCACCTCCATTCCCTAGAAAGCTAAAGAAAAAACAAGAACAAGAAGTGCATTTTCATAAGTTTTTAGAAATTTTAAAACAAGTGCATGTTAATATTCCTTTCGTAGAAGTTTTGCAATCTATGCCATCCTATGTTAAATTCTTGAAAGATATAATTACTAACAAAAAAATCATTGGTGAATTTGAAATAGTGAATCTCACTGAGGAGTGCAGTGCTATACTCCAAAATAAACTGCCAAAGAAGGAGAAGGATCCTGGTTCCTTCACCTTACCAGTCGAATTGGGAGGCAAACACGTGGGCAGAGCTCTGTGTGATCTGGGAGCCAGCATCATTCTCATGCCCTTGTCACTATTCCAACAGCTTGGGATAGGGGAAGCACGACCAACTACTGTCACCTTGCAGCTTGCAGACAGATCCATAGCATACTGTTGCGTGCTCAATGTGTAAAATAAATAAGCAATAAGAAAGAGAGAGCACTCAGAACATGCAAGCATACATGATCTTGTAAGCAAGTAGTAAGTATTTTTTCATTCGTTTTCCCACAGAGATTTATTATTAGCTACTCGTGAAGTGTATTGTTAAGAGAGAATGAGTGGATTTGATGGGGTAGAATTGGTTTTTAGTTGTCTAATTTCTAAGGAATATGTAAAGGGTAGCAACATAAACAAGTGCAAGTCAATGATAAACTCAAATGAAAAGAGAAGAGATTAATAAACGAAGAGGAAAATAGCTAAACAGAATTTTTAACTTAGCAGAATTGCGGAAACAGCAATTCTACCGCAATGTTACTAACAGCGAAAGTGTGTAAAATGGAGAAACAAGGGCTACTAACAACTCCTCTATAGGCATTTTTATACGATTCTCAAGCATTGGATCAACTCACTATGCATCAAACTAACTCAATCTCATGTATCTTCCGATTTCATGCATTAGATTCTTTAGTTTACTCATGTCCAAGTAAGGTCTTAAGCATCTTGTTAAAGCAGAAAGATATGGTTTGTACTAGGAAAACGCCTATTCCTAGGTCGTTTTCTGGTTACCTTGAAAGGCTAGCATGAGTGTATGACTCTGAACTCTTACTCCTTCCAGAGGTTAGGAGTTCTTTGGACAAAATGGATGGCCAATCGAAATTGCCCGTGGGATGAAGCTTACATACAATCAATGCTTCGAGAGCTATCCTACATGCTTGGTTCACATTTTTTTAGCCTATAGTATTGTCATTAGCATGCCCCTATGTGACTTAGTTACTCATGGATATAGAAAGAACAGAAATAAGAGATGAAGTAGACATGCTTAGAAGAGAAATAAACTTAAAACAGCAAGGTAAAACAGTAGCAGCAAAAGATAAGAAGCTGTGAAATAATGAATTGTGCTTTGATTACTTGATTGTTTGAATGAACAAAGGAAAGCTTAAAGTGAATAGCATAAAGACAGAAGACAACGAAATGAAATGAGCTAGCTACTGGAAGAGAAACAACAACTAAACAGAGCTGGAAATTAGAAATAAAAGACAGAAAGCAGTAAATGAGCTTGAACGCCTCGTCGCAAACGCCTCGGCTGAAGGGGAAGAAAGGATAGCCTTGCTTGGATGAATCCAATCAGGAGAGAAGATGAATCTTCTCTCCTTCCTATCAGATTGTCGACTCCAACAGCTGAACCTCTCAAACCAACAGACGGAGAAGAAAAACAGGAGAAAAGATGGAGCTGCGAAGAGACTTCTACGCTTTCGGATGATGATCAAACCCTCTACTTTGACCCCCTTTTATAGTAATTTGCAGGTGCGTTTGGGCCAAGGAGAACCATCCATCTTCAACGTCATACTTCAAAATAGATGGAGGAGAAAGAACGAATCCCTGAAATAACGGAAAATAACAGAAAATGATTAGTCAACTTACGGATTTCACTTGAAACATTGCGGTTTCAGCAATGTTTCCGCAATGCTGCCGCAATGAACATTTTTCATTCTTTTGACTTCGTTTTTCAACCCTTTTCTTTCCTTTTGCACACAAGTCCTAATTTAGCTACCTTCTTCTAATTCTCATATATAAGCATAGGTTTAAGCTAAATCCTATCAAAAACACCTAAGAGTGTACATCTTTCTAAGCTAAATAAGTCCTAAAAAGGTCACTTTTGGAGACGTAACACACCCCCAAACTTAAGGTTTTGCTCGTCCTCGAGCAATCTAAGGACTTGCCTAGGCTGCTGTTTCATCTTCTTTAGCCACTTACTGACTCCCCTACATTCCGATCTATAGCAGTGCTGTCCTGTAACACACTTCTAAGTTTACAACTATCCTTTTATATTGCTTCTTCTGACTTTGCACGCCTAATACTCCTGCTGTTTCATTAACTCCCTACAACTGATCTACTTGCTTTTATCATATCGTGCATCTATCCCTAAGGTTTTGAATTCTACCTAGCTTTACCCTAGACTCAGTACATGCTTCTAGTTTTTATTTTTGAATTACCTAGGATTCCTTAGAGTCATGCCAGCTGGTAGCGGAATTTTGTGAATATTCCGTGTGTTTCGGGTTGTCGAGACCCGCCAAATTAAAATTTATAAACACTGCCTAAGGCTTCTTCAAAACTTGTAGAAAGCGGTAGTCAGGATCGTACCACAGGGAATTTAATAGCTTAATCTAAATTCAGAATTTTAATTGATTAATTAGAGAAAATGATGATGGGGGGTTTTGAGAATTAAAAGAAGAAAAGAGAACATAACGAGAAAAATTAAATGACAATTTGGAATAACGGGAGAAATGGAAATTGTAACGGAAATACTCAATCTAAAGGTTCCGGGTTATTAATTGCGATGTGATTCGGATCATAGACGCCAAAGACTTAGCATGCTTTTGACTAACACCCACACAAATTACATATTTCTAAGAAGAAACAAGCAATCCCGAGTAGTTGATGAAGAGTTGACAGCTCTTCATCAAGCTTCGATGTTAATTCAATTGAGGGCGAACGCTCTCCCAAATAGAATTAACTACGAGCGACGGGTAACCATGCGACGAGTACGTTACTGAGATCTCTAATAACGGGCTCGATTTACTCTTCATCTAGAGCCTAATGGGTAGCTAAATTAAATGCTGCAGCACCAATTTAAATACTCTAAGACTGCTGTCACTCAACCCACAAGAGGCAAACGCATAATGGGTTTTTAACCAACCCAACAATCAATAAACAAATTGGGAGTCAAACCAAGAAGAAATTGATGATGGAAATTAATGCTTAGATTAGAGAAGAGTTGAATGCTAAACATGCTAAACATACACAATAAACCCAAGTCTCACCCAATCACATTTACAATATCTAACCCATCTCCTAAAGATTAAGTACTTACCTCTTAGTTAGCCATGGATGCAAATGGGAAGAAAGAAATACATGGGTGGCCTTCCAAGCTCCATTAATGGAGTTACAATACCCAAAAATGGGTGGAGAATCGTGTTTAGAAGAGAAGGGGGAGAAGAGAATGACCTAAAATCAGAAAAACGCACTTAAATACCCATTTCTGCGTCAGAATAGCGCCTAGGCGCCATAAGTCAGCGCCTAGGCGCCGCAGGGGCGCGCGCACAGAATCGAGACAGTGCCTAGGCGCTATAAGTCAGCGCCTAGGCGCTGAGCCTTCTGGAAAATTTCCAAAATCTGGGATTTTTTATAACTTTTTATGTCGGACTTTTTCAGGACTTTTAATGACGGGTAATCTGTGTCATGGCTAGGGTCAGCGCGCGGACGAGGCGAGGCGAGGCGAGCGGCGCGCGCGGACGTGGGCATGGGCGGTCGAGCGGGCCAGCGGGCGCTGCGCGGGCGGCGCGCGCGCTGACTTTTGATGTCGGACACGGGCGCGGAGACGGACGAGCGAGGACGCGCGCGGGTGTTGGCGTGCGGCGCGCGCGCGGACTCGGGCGCTGGGGTGCGCGATGGCGCGGACGCGCGGGGCAAGGACCAGGGCGAGCGCGCGCGCACGCGCGCGCGGGGCTTACGATGACGGGCACCCGGCTGCGCGCACGGACACGGGCGTGCGCGGGCGTCTGTGCGTGGGCGGTCTGGGCGTGCGGCGCGGTTGGGCGCCTGGGCGCTGGGCGCCGGCGCCTAGGCGCTGACCTCTCGGGTCTTGGCCCATTTTTGGCTCGTTTTGGCTCCCGAGCTCCGTTTTGCCTATCTTCTTGACCCGAACACTTCCCGAAACCTCTTAAATGACCGTTTTAACCCTGAAATTCATAATTTGACTTCCCGAGCTCTTTGCCACGAAATACCTAAAATAAGTAGATTTAATTGAATTAAGCATGGCATTTAGCTAGAATTAAGGCTATAATTATAGCTCTATTTTAGAGCTATCAAAATACCCCCGACCTGAATCTTGCTAGTCCTCGAGAAAGGAATACTTTGATTTATCTTATAAGAATAGACATGCATGCTGACGACTCGAATCTCAATGCTTGCAAAAACAAGATAATCATGCTAACGGAAAACAATCAAGCGTATGCATACTTTGTGAATATTTCAAAATATTAGCTCTCATTCCCTAACGTGTGTGTGTGTGATTATTAGCACCTCCTATCCTAGCTTCCATAGACCCGAAACCACCTTAATCAATCCTAATACTCATCTTCCCCCTACTTCTGGCAATAAGAACAGACTATCGGCTTTTCAATGTCGGAAAGAATAACAAAACAAAAGGCCTAACAATTTTTCTTCTTTTCTTTTCTCGAGAGCCTAACACGTCAAGCTTTTGTTTCGCTTCACGTTTTTAAGGACTAGTGCTCACTTCTGTTAGTTGCCCTTTCATGCAGTGGCAACCGTGGGTTACACGATCACCCCTGGTTACACGGGCAACACAAGATGGAGGAACACCTCAGAATATATTTCAAACATGCTTTTACTCTCAATAATTTTTTTTATAGGCACATAGCTTTGCTAAATCAAATGATTCGTTATGACTTCTAACATATCAAGCCTCCCTAAATGGACCTTTCGAGGTGACAACGAGCTTTCAGATAAAATAAAATAATCCTAAGTCTACAGAACTAAGAGTAAGAGGTCTACGTGCTCGGTGTATGTAGGGGAATAATCGAAATTTTTTTAAAATATGCTCAAAATATGCATACATTCTCATAGTTTTCTCGCAATGCACAACTATGGAGTATTTACAAACAAATCACAGAAAGTCCTCATCGGACAACATGCATTCAGATTCCTAAACATCTCAAAATCAGAGTACGACATGCTCAAGAACTACAGCGAAGTTCAAAAATAAATTCCACCCCCCACCTAAAAGACTGCATTGTCCTCAATGCATCTAATCCACCGAATAATCAACGATAACAACAAAAATTAAAGGGAACAGAAACCTCCCCTGAATTTTTGTGGGATCGGTGAGAGGGTACGCATAACTTCAAGTTCAATGTAGCTCCGAAATATCGGTCATCTCTCCTTTATTACCTAAGAAAGCAAAATAACAAACTTAAACAACTAAAATTGAACAAGCAAAAACTATAAAAAACAGCAACTAATCAAAAATACAGTTCAACGCTCGGGTGCCTCCGAGAAGCGCAAATTTTTAAAGTCGATTGCTCGACTGAATTCTCCCTTTCAAATTCATCCATAATCCAACGGCGCGGGGGGTACTCCAATCGTCCCTTCGTCCGCGTCGGACCTACAAACATCCATTAAACAAAATTTTTCTTTTCGTGCCTCATGCACGCAAACATCATCATTATGAAATAACAAGCAGACAGATCCATCAGTATTCACAATAAAATTTGGATCATCGTCAAAAGCAGACACAAAACATGCAGATTCAGAATTAATCTCATTTAAATTCAGATTCTCGTTCTTATCCCAAGTAGACTTTAAATCATGCATAAGAAATTCATTCTTAGTCTCATCAAATTCCACAGAGAGAGCACCCCTATCAACATCAATTTTGACCCTTGCGGTCTTCATAAAAGGGCGACCCAACAAAATAGAAGATGAGACAGTAGAAGGATTTCCATTCATATCCAGAACATAAAAGTCAGCGGGAAAAACCATGTCATTAACTCTAACAAGAACGTCTTCTACCTTCCCTAATGAATGAATGTAAGATCGATCGGCTAGCTGTACTACTACGCTCGTCTCATGCATTTCACTCAAGTTAAGTTCTTTAAACATGGCATGGGACATGACATTAATAGAGGCTCCGAGATCTATCATAGCATTTTTAATGACTCTACTACCTATCATGCAAGGAAGTGTGAACATACCTGGATCTCCGCATTTAGTAGGTAGAGTACCTGGAAGGATCGCTGAGACATTCTCTTTCTTCTTCTCATTATTCATTCTTGCCTTCATCTTGCAAGTAACCCAATCCTTCAACAATTTAGCATATTTTGGGATTTTCCTCACGGCCTCCAAGAGTGGAACGTTTACCATTTCCTTTTGGAAGGTCTTCAAAACCACCTCATCTTCGTTCACATCCTTGGGCTTCGCAAGCTTATTGAGGAGTGGTGCTATGGGGATACTTGCTGGAACAATTTCATGCAATTCTTTCTTTTCTTCAGACTCTTCATTCAAAAGATGGCTCGTGGAAGGTGCATTTGGTTGGCTCTTCTTCTCTGAATCAAGACTCAACAAACGACTTGAGACAATTTCATTACCATCACATAAATTTATCGCACATACCTGCTCGCAGGGATTAACTGTCAAGTGTGGAGGTATCATCCAAGGGTTTCCGCTGAGCTCTACAGGTGCAGAACGTGAAAGACTGTGTCCAACCTTCTTGATCGCACCCAACATCTCCTCGTCTTTAATCTCCTCAGGGGGTCTCATCAACCTACTAGGGAAGGGAGCCTTAGGAACATAAGATTTCATATATGAAGGAGGATTGGAACATACCGGACTTCTTGAAGATGTTGCCTCCTTTCTTACCATGGGCTTTTCTACCTTTTTCTCGCAGTCAATGGAAACAGAGCTTGGCGAAATTTCCTCCCCACTTATGAGAGTGATAGCATTAATACTCTCTGCTTTACGAGTTTCCAACTTGACTATCCTCCCACCCACTTGGGTTATCGCATCGCTAAGATTTTGAAATTGCTCTTGGCTTTGTTTTTGAAGCTCCAGGCTTTGTTTTTGAAGCTCCTGGCTTTGTTTTTGAAAAACTAAATTTGACTCCACTAGAGATTTCATTATTTCCTCAAGTGATTTGCCTGAGACAGAGGAACAAATTTGTGGTAAGCTTTCTTTCAGTTCATATACAGCGCTACTTACCTCAGCCATGCGGTCCTTCAGCTCGTTCATTTCTCTTTTGAGGCGAATTTGGTCACTTCTTCCACAACCATATTGTTGAATATTTCCAGCCATGCTTGAGATTAGGAGTCTAGCTTCATTTGGGGTTTTGTCCATGAGAGCTCCACCGCTAGCTGCATCAATCATCCTCTGATCATATGGGAGCAAACCTTCATACACAAACCCAATGAGATTTTGTTCGGAGATCTTGTGATTCGGGCATTCTTCGCACAATCTAAGAAACCTCTCCCAATATTCATGTAGATTTTCGCCTTCTTCCTGTTCAACGGCACGGATTCTTCTCTTAGCGGCAGTAACTTCAGAAGCAGGAAAGAATTTTTCTAAATAAAGCCTCTGCATATCGCTCCAAGTGGAAATGGAGCCCGACGGTAGGTAATGAAGCCATTCTCGAGCTTTTCCCTTTAAGGTAAAAGGGAAAGCTCTCAAGCTCACTTGATCTTCTGTGGTCGACTGTCATTAACCCCGCTCTCACCAACTGAAATTCCTTGAGATGAATATGCGGGCTTTCACCTGCATTACCAGAAAATGAAGGAAGTAAGTTGATGAAGCTAGCCTTAAGTTCGAAATTACCTGTTACCGCAGGATACGATATACATAATGGTTGCCGGTTTAAATCTGGCATCGCCAACTCCTTAAGAGTCTTTTGATACCCATCATTCCTTTCCAAGGCTTCCATCATACCCTGCTCTTAACAAACACTAGGGAAACGCTTAAAACAATAAAAGGAAGAAAAACAAACAAAACAGAAATTTTTAAAACTAAACAATTAAAATTTAAATCAAGACAAACTAATTTAAATTCCCCGGCAGCGGCGCCAAATTTGGTAGCGGAATTTTGTGAATATTCCGTGTGTTTCGGGTTGTCGAGACCCGCCAAATTAAAATTTATAAACACTGCCTAAGGCTTCTTCAAAACTTGTAGAAAGCGGTAGTCAGGATCGTACCACAGGGAATTTAATAGCTTAATCTAAATTCAGAATTTTAATTGATTAATTAGAGAAAATGATGATGGGGGGTTTTGAGAATTAAAAGAAGAAAAGAGAAAATAACGAGAAAAATTAAATGACAATTTGGAATAACGGGAGAAATGGAAATTGTAACGGAAATACTCAATCTAAAGGTTCCGGGTTATTAATTGCGATGTGATTCGGATCATAGACGCCAAAGACTTAGCATGCTTTTGACTAACACCCACACAAATTACATATTTCTAAGAAGAAACAAGCAATCCCGAGTAGTTGATGAAGAGTTGACAACTCTTCATCAAGCTTCGATGTTAATTCAATTGAGGGCGAACGCTCTCCCAAATAGAATTAACTACGAGCGACGGGTAACCATGCGACGAGTACGTTACTGAGATCTCTAATAACGGGCTCGATTTACTCTTCATCTAGAGCCTAATGGGTAGCTAAATTAAATGCTGCAGCACCAATTTAAATACTCTAAGATTGCTGTCACTCAACCCACAAGAGGCAAACGCATAATGGGTTTTTAACCAACCCAACAATCAATAAACAAATTGGGAGTCAAACCAAGAAGAAATTGATGATGGAAATTAATGCTTAGATTAGAGAAGAGTTGAATGCTAAACATGCTAAACATACACAATAAACCCAAGTCTCACCCAATCACATTTACAATATCTAACCCATCTCCTAAAGATTAAGTACTTACCTCTTAGTTAGCCATGGATGCAAATGGGAAGAAAGAAATACATGGGTGGCCTTCCAAGCTCCATTAATGGAGTTACAATACCCAAAAATGGGTGGAGAATCGTGTTTAGAAGAGAAGGGGGAGAAGAGAATGACCTAAAATCAGAAAAACGCACTTAAATACCCATTTCTGCGTCAGAATAGCACCTAGGCGCCATAAGTCAGCGCCTAGGCGCCGCGGGGGCGCGCGCACAGAATCGAGACAGCGCCTAGGCGCTGAGCCTTCTGGAAAATTTCCAAAATCTGGGATTTTTTATAACTTTTTATGTCGGACTTTTTCAGGACTTTTAATGACGGGTAATCTGTGTCATGGCTAAGGTCAGCGCGCGGACGAGGCGAGGCGAGGCGAGCGGCGCGCGCGGACGTGGGCGTGGGCGGTCGAGCGGGCGAGCGGGCGCTGCGCGGGAGGCGCGCGCGCTGACTTTTGATGTCGGACACGGGCGCGGAGACGGACGAGCGAGGACGCGCGCGGGTGTTGGCGTGCGGCGCGCGCGCGGACTCGGGCGCTGGGGTGCGCGATGGCGCGGACGCGCGGGGCAAGGACCAGGGCGAGCGCACGCGCACGCGCGCGCGGGGCTTACGATGACGGGCACCCGGCTGCGCGCACGGACACGGGCGTGCGCGGGCGTCTGTGCGTGGGCGGTCTGGGCGTGCGGCGCGGTTGGGCGCCTGGGCGCTGGGCGCCGGCGCCTAGGCGCTGACCTCTCGGGTCTTGGCCCATTTTTGGCTCGTTTTGGCTCCCGAGCTCCGTTTTGCCTATCTTCTTGACCCGAACACTTCCCGAAACCTCTTAAATGACCGTTTTAACCCTGAAATTCATAATTTGACTTCCCGAGCTCTTTGCCACGAAATACCTAAAATAAGTAGATTTAATTGAATTAAGCATGGCATTTAGCTAGAATTAAGGCTATAATTGTAGCTCTATTTTAGAGCTATCACCAGCCTTAGTATTAACAGTGACAGTAGTACTTTTAGAGAACAACCTAAACCCTGGCATCACTATATTGGACATACATTCATCTCCCAAAACAACCCTACAAGCTACAACTTTGTGCTCAGCTAATTGAGGATCAGAGTTCTTTTTATTCAGGCCATCTAAGCCACAAAGTTGCAACTCCTAGGTACACATTCTTCTTCCCTATTTCTTCCTTTTTCTTACTTTCTTACTTTAGGTGGAGCCTCTCCTTTGGTTGCCTTTTGATGCAAGTCCACTTGTGGGTTACACACTTGGCACTGATTACTCAGCAACTTAAGAGAGACACCCCTCTTTATTCTATTTTTCATTTTTTTTTCTTTTTCAGCTCATCATTTTTTTGTAAAGGAGAAGAAGAATGCTTATGCTTTAAGGGAGAAAGGAATGTTCCTAGGCCTAGGGTGGCCTCCCCCAAACTTAAACTACTCATTGTCCCCAATGAGTGTCTGAGGTGGCACACCCCCAAACTTGTCCTAGAAGCATCTAGTCTAAAGTAAAACAAAGAGAATCTAAAAGCCCTAGACATAGACAGAACATTCTAAAAGCAAACATCACAGCAGCAGAAATTTATAAAAACAGTCAGGTAAGGACTTAAAGCTATGCATGTTGAGCACTTTTAAGAGGGTAATTTAAACTATCAAAGGGTGTCCTATGACACTCATCCAGCATGCTTTGAGATAAGCTATATAAGGCAGTCAAGATAGCAGCAAAAGACAGAATTTAAACAGAACCAGCCTAGCTAAACAGTCAGTCAAAAACATGCATTTACTAATAAAAATTGCGGTTTCCGCAATTATTTCGCAATAGATACAGGGCAGATATATCAGTGACCAAGGCCCCTATGCATGCTCTTTCCAGTCATTCAAGCTATACAAAAATGAAACTAAACGAATCTACCTATTCAGCTATCATCAGACTACACTAAACAAATTTAAATACTACAATTAAAGAACTAAAACAGATCAAAATACTAACTCAAAACAGCATAATTCACATGGTTCAACAAAAAGCAGTTTGATTTTTTTTTTCTTTTAAGGGAACAGCAATACTCCCTTGAGTGCCTAGCACTCAGATGTCTTCCTCATCATCATTGCTTCTTGGCCTTGGAGGCGCCCATGGTGTCAGCAGGTCCGTGGGGAATTCAGGGAAGATGCAGCCCAGTTGGTCAGCAACCTCTTTGTCCCTTGCCTGCGCATATGTGGCCCATTGAGCCATCCTCTTCTGCAGATCCATCAGGCAGGCCATGGACAGCGACTGAGCAGTAGCCAGGCCATCCAGCTCGAACTCCATGTTCCCCTTCCTTCGCATCCTCAAGCCTGTAGGCAACTCCAAGTGCCCTGTGTAGGCCAGCTGCCTCTCCATTCGCTCGATTGGGACCCCTGCACGTAAGCAAAGCTTAGTAATGGTATTAGGAAAGAAAAGTGGACCCTTACCCTTCTTGGCGCAGTCAGCAATTGAAGCTCCAATGACCTCGCCCACGTTGATTGTGAGACCTCGCATGATCTGGACGAAACCAAGAAATAACCCCTCACGTGCGTAGACCAGCAGCGATCTGCTTTGGTTGATGGTGGTCTCATGGGTCACTGGGGACAGCTTCCTGCGCACAAATGAAAACCATACAGCCGCCTTGGCTGTGAGGTTGGCACTCATGAGAGTGTGCCTCCCATTGCGCGATACTGTCCACGATGCCTCTGGCTGGCCAATGATCCGAATTGCCTCTTCCAGGACAACCTCTATTGGCTCATCAACGATCCTTACATAATCAGTGTGTTTTTGGCCCTTGAGGCCATAGGCTTCGTTGATCCCCTTCGCTGAGAAGTCCACCTCAACTCCTCTGACCACAGACAGGCCATCCTCAGGATTCATCAAATTCGCGTAAAAGTCATACACCATGCTGGAGTAGGCTGGATTGGGTGGTCTGCACAACTCCTCCCAGCCGTGATTCGTGATCCCTGCGCGCAAGAATTGCGGCAGGTCTGTGAGGGCGTCTAGGAATCCCTTCTCGTGCAGCAGTTCCCTCTTCCTCAGCTCAGTGCCTTTGGACTCAGCATCAGAGGACACGTACCTCACTGATTGAGGCTCATCTTCAGGGTAAAGCTCGACTTTCCCTTTGTCTTTCGGTTTGGCTGACTCAGCAGCCTCAATCTCGAGCTTCTTCAGAGACGGCTCATCACTCCCCTTCTCTGATAAAGGCGCCCTCCTGGATTTCTTTTTCTTGGACTTTTTTGGCCGTTTGGCCTTGACAACCTTGGCTGCCTTCTTCTTCAACCTTGCCTTGGTTGTGATCTGCTGGAGGCAATCCCCCAGTGTCTCGTCCATCGAATCATCCCTCTGCGCAGGGCTCTCAGGGCTGGCTTCCCTTAAAGGAGAGAAGACCTCAGCTTCCCCACTACCCTGCGTCGATTCTTGATACTCTCCATATGGAAATTTAGGGTCAGGTTGTGGGGAAGTGGGTGATGCTTCAGGGCTCTCTGCTGGTGGGGTGTGTTCAGAACTCTGCGGCGATGGAGGAAGCTCAGGGCTTCGCGCTGGCGGAGATGGCGAAGAGCTCTGTTTGGCTGACTCGTGTGACCGACGGTCACTTTCTTGACTCTCCACAGAGGGAGTCTTTTTCTTGCTCGCTTCTTCGGCCACCGCCATGCTCCACTTGCGTTTCTTGGGTGTTCCTGCTGGTTCAGAGGGTCCAGCAGGTATCTCCGTAACTACCTTCCACTTCTTCTTGCGGATCGGCAGTTTGGGGAGTCGTTCAGTGCGCGCAGCCTCAGCATCTGCAAGGGCAAGAAGTGCTTCCCTCGCAGCAATTTCAGCGTCGTCAGCCCTCTTCTTGGACGCAGACCTTTCAACTCTCGTTAGCACCATTGTTGAATAGTGGGAATCTGGGAAGAGGAATTTCAGATGAAGAGAAAGACAGATTTCTTGGAGTTCAGAGAATGGGAGAAGCGTACGGATCAGCGCGCTTCCAACGGCTATAAGTAATGATGGAAATCCCAACGGCTATTTCCGTTGCGGATTTTGCAAATCCAGCGCAATTTTAGTGACTGTTGGAGATTTTCTGAGTTTAAATGCCAATCTTCTCTCAACTGGATCTTTGATTTGGCCCAATATCTCCCTCGATTTTTTATCTTGATTTGATCTCCTTGATTCCCTCTATCGATTCCCTACAAAAAGAAATAAAATTAACATTAAATCCGTAATTAAAATCACACAACAATATACACAAACAGTAACCGGAAAAATAGCAAAAATAAACTAAGGCATGAGCCTTGCAAGGACGAGCACAGTGATCACTCGTCCTCTCTCGTTCTAATTTTCATGTTTCAGTCAAGAGGAAGGCCGAGAGAGTCTTCACATCTCCTTCCTCATAGTAGTGTTTCAATCTCGCACCATTAACCATGAATGGTTGCCCTTGCTGCAGGTTCTTAATCTCGATTGCACCATGAACAAACACATTAGTTATTACAAATGGACCTGACCATCTAGACTTAAGTTTGCCTGGAAATAATTTCAATCGTGAATTAAATAATAAGACAAGCTGGCCTTTCTTGAAGTCCTTAATCCTAAGTCTACTATCATGCCAAATCTTGGTCTTTTCCTTATACATTTTAGCATTTTCATAGGACATATGTCTAAGCTCATCAAGCTCATGTAATTGCAAAGACCGCAATGTTCCCGCATCGGTCACGCAATAATTCAACTCTTTTAGTGCCCAAAATGCTTTAATTTCTAATTCGAATGGTAAGTGACATGCTTTGCCATACACAAGTCTATAAGGAGACATACCTAGGGGTGTCTTATATGCAGTCCTATATGCCCAAAGTGCATCCTCGAGTTTAAACGACCAGTCTTTTCTATTGGGTTTGACCACTTTTTCGAGTATGTTTTTAATCTCCCTATTTGAAATTTCAGCTTGTCCATTCGAATGTGGGTGATAAGGGGTGGCTACTCTATGTCTAACTTTATATTTAGCCAACACTCTCTCCATAGCTTTGTTAATGAAATGTGTCCCCTCATCACTGATTATAGCACGAGGTGTCCCAAACCTAGTAAAGATATGTCTATGCAGGAACTTAATGACTGTTTTGGCATCATTATTTGGACATGCTATGGCCTCTACCCACTTAGATACATAGTCTACTGCTACCAATATGTAAAGGTTACCTGATGATGGGGGAAATGGTCCCATGAAGTCGATGCCCCACACATCAAAGAGCTCCAACTCTAAGATGTAAGTGAGAGGCATCTCATCCTTTCGACTAAGGTTACCTGTTCTCTGGCATTCATCACAGCTGTGTGCATAGTTGTGGGCATCCTTGAAGATCGTTGGCCAATAGTAGCCACTCTGAAACACCTTTGCAGCTGTCCTTTGACCACCAAAATGTCCACCATAGGGTGCTGTATGGCAGTGCTGCAGCACAGACTTTGCTTCAACAGCTGAAACACACTTCCTTAGCAGACCATCAGCACACGTCTTGTAAAGTGTGGGATCATCCCATATGAATTTCCTAGCTTCATGAAGGAACCTCTTCTTCTCTTGTCCTCCCTTGAAAGTTGGTAGTACCTGCGATGCAAGGAAGCAAACCAAGGTGCTCATCGTTATCACGATGAGTCAATACAAAGACATGTTCATCAATAAAAGCATCAGAAATTGCGGTTTCCGCAATTTTTTCGCAATTATGCTGCAATCTAGAAAGATGATCCGCAACCACATTTTCACATCCTTTCTTATCTCTAATGTCCAGATCAAACTCTTGCAGCAGCAATACCCATCTAATCAACCTAGGCTTAGCATCAGCCTTCCTCATAAGGTACTTTAGTGCAGAGTGATCTGTATACACGATTGTTCTAGTGCCTACAATGTAATTCCTAAATTTCTCACAAGCAAACACTACAGCTAGCATCTCCTTCTCAGTGGTTGTGTAATTACATTGTGCCTCATTAAGTGTCTTACTAGCATAGTATACAGGGTGTGTTAACTTGTCAATCTTTTGTCCTAGCATAACCCCTACAGCATAGTCACTTGCATCACATAACATCTCAAATGGGAGATCCCAATTTGGCCCTACTATAATAGGTGCGGTGACTAGTGCTTCCTTAAGGGTCTTCCATGCTAGGAAACAGTCTTTAGAGAAGATGAATGGTTTGTTTAACTCTAGGAGCTCACATAAAGGCTTGGAGATCTTAGAAAAGTCCTTAATGAACCTTCTATAGAAGCCAGCATGCCCTAAGAAACTTCTAATGGCTTTGACATTCTGAGGTTCTACCAATTTCTCTATTATTTCAATTTTTGCCCTATCGACCTCTACACCTGCCCTAGACACTCTATGACCTAAGACAATCCCTTCGTCCACCATGAAGTGGCACTTCTCCCAATTCAGGACTAGGTTGGTCTCCTCACACCTAGCCAGGACTTGTCCTAAATTCTCTAGACAGTTTGTGAATGAATCCCCAAAGACTGAGAAATCATCCATGAATATCTCTATCATGGACTCATCCAAATCAGAGAAGATTGCCAACATGCACCTTTGGAATGTTGCCGGTGCATTGCATAAGCTAAAAGGCATTCTGCGAAAGGCAAATGTTCCAAAAGGGCAAGTGAAGGTAGTCTTTTCTTGGTCCTTGGGATCTATAGTGATCTGGTTATATCCTGAATAACCGTCTAAGAAGCAGTAGTAGGCTCTTCCAGCTATCCTATCTAACATCTGGTCAATGAATGGTAGAGGGAAGTGGTCTTTTTTGGTTTCCTTATTTAATTTCCTATAATCCATGCAAACTCTCCATCCTGTGATAGTCCTAGTTGGAATCAGTTCATTGCTCTCATTGACTACCACAGTCATCCCCCCTTTCTTAGGTACACATTGTATATGGCTAACCCACTGGCTACTAGCTATAGGGAAGATCACACCAGCATCTAACCATTTTATTATTTCCTTTTTAACTACCTCTTTCATAGAGGGGTTCAACCTACGTTGGTGATCTACTCGGGGTGTATGCTCTTCCTCTAGTATAATCTTATGCATGCAATAGGAAGGGCTAATGCCTCTAATATCAGCAATAGTCCATGCAATAGCCTTCCTATGTTGTTTAAGTAATAAAATCAGCTCAACCTCATGCTTGTCACTTAATTTAGATGAAATAATTACAGGCAGAGTCTCATTACTTCCTAAATATGCATACTTAAGATGTGTGGGCAGTGGTTTTAATTCTAAGACAGGTGGATGCTCAATGGATGGTTTTAAAGGATTCAAGGATCTGTCAGTTAAGTCATTATTTATACATACATGCTGTATTTTATCTACAGGTGTATCCATTATTTCAGAAACATTTAAATCAGTCAAATCTAGTTGTACATAGTCATTAGCATGCTTAGTTAATAATACATGCTCCAGCTGTTCTTCCATTAATGAATCTATAATGTTCATGCTAGCACAAGATTCAGAGTCAGAGGGGTACCTTAAGGCTTTATATACACTAAATTTCACCTCTTCATCATGAACCCTCATCGTGAGCTCACCTTTTTGGACATCTATCAGGGCCCTACCTGTGGCTAGAAACGGTCTGCCTAATAGGATGGGGACCTCCTTGTCTGCTTCATAATCCAGGATAATGAAATCTGCAAGGAAAATAAACTTGTCAACTTTTACAAGAATATCCTCAATCTTACCCTCAGGGTAGGCTATGGATCTGTCTGCTAGTTGTAAAGTGACAGTGGTTGGACGTGCTTCTCCTATTCCTAGCTGGCGGAATAGTGATAGGGGCATGAGGTTTATGCTGGCTCCCAGGTCACAAAGAGCTCTGCCCACATGCTTGCCTCCTAGCTCTACTGGTAAGGTGAAGGAACCAGGATCCTTCTCCTTCTTGGGTAGCTTGTTCTGGAGTATGGCACTGCACTCCTCAGTGAGATTGATTGTTTCAAACTCACCAATTATTCTCTTGTTAGTGATAATATCCTTCAAAAACTTTACATAAGAGGGCATAGACTGTAAAACTTCTACAAAAGGAATATTAACATGCACTTGTTTAAGAATTTCTAGAAATTTATTAAAGTGCACTTCCTGTTCTTGTTTTTTCTTAAGCCTTCGAGGAAATGGAGGTGGTGGCACATATGCAGGCACTTCAGGTCGCCTCAGGATAGGTGGAGGCCTTGGAATTTCTTCTATCTCTTCTATGATTGGCTCCAGCCTTGGTCCTGATGTGCTTGGTGATGGTTGACCTTGGTTTGGCAGAGACTCTAGTGGAGCACTAGACTCGTTGTTCTCTACTCTCTTTGGGACTTCTTTCGTGTTGCTCACCAACGGTCTACCACTTCTAAGTTCAATTGCTTGAACTTGCTCTTTTCCATCTCTCCTTGGCACCTCAGTGTCAGCAGGGAGTCTACCTTGGGGCCTGCTGTTACGTCTCCAAAAGTGACCTTTTTAGGACTTAATTGGCTTAGAAAGATGTTCACTCTTAGGTGTTTTTGATAGCTTTTAGCCTAAACCTATGCTTAAATATGAGAATTAGAAGAAGGTAGCTAAATTAGGACTTATGTACAATAGGAAAGAAAAGGGTTGAAAACCGAAGGAAAAGAATGAAAAACAAGCATTGCGAAAGCATTGCGGAAACATTGCGGTTCCCGCAATGTTTCAAGTGAAAACCGTAAGTTGACTGATCTTTTTCTGTTAATTTCCGTTATTTCAGGGATTCGTTCTTTCTCCTCCATCCATTCTGAAGTACGACGTTGAAGATTGATGGTTCTCCTTGGCCCAAATTCACCTGCAGATTACTATAAATAGGGGTCAAAGTCGAGGGTTCAAGCATCATCCGAAAGCGTAGAAGTCTTCTCGCAGTCCATCTTTTCTCCTGTTTTCCTTTGCCGTCTGCTGGTTTGCGAAGCTCAGCTGTTGGAATCGATAATCTGATAGGAAGGAGAGAAGATTCTTCTTCTCTCCCGATTGGATTCATCCAAGCAAGGCTGACCTTTCTCAGCCTTCATTCGAAGCGGCTGCAACGAGTCATTCGAGCTGTTTTACTGCTTTCTGTTCTTCATTTCTATTTTACAACTCTGTCTTGTGTTGTTTCTGTTCTTGTGGTTCATTCAGTTCATTTCGTTGTGTTCTGTCTTGCTGTTCTTTACTTTAAGTATCTTTTATGTTCATCCAAACAATCAATTAATCAAACACAAAGTTCAGTATTTCACAGTCTCTCGCCTTTGCATTCTACTGCTTTCCCTTGCTGTTTTAAGCACTTTTCCCTTCTAAGCATGTCTATTTTATCCTTTAGTTCTGTTCTCCTTATATCCATGAGTAACTAAGTCACTTAGGGACATGCTAATGACAACACTATAGGCTAAAAAAACGTGAATCAAGCATGTAGGATAGCTCTCGAAGCATTGGTTGTATGTAAGCTTCATTCCACGGGCAATTTCGATTGGCCATCCATTTTGTCCAAAGAACTCCTAACCTCTGGAAAGAGTAAGAGTTCAGAGTCATATTATTATGCTAGCCTTTCAAGGTAACCAGGAAACGGCCTAGGAATAGGCGTTTCCCTAGTACAAACCATATCTTTCTGCCTTAACAAGATGCTTAAGACCTTACTTTGAGTTGAGTAAACTAAAGAATCTAATGCATGGAATCGGACGATACATGAGATTGAGATAGTTTGATGCATAGAGAGTAGATCCAGTGCTTGAGAAGCGTATAAAAATGCCTATAGGATAGTCATTAGTAGCCCTTAATTCACCCATTTACACACTTTCGCTGTTATTATAATTGCGGTAAAATTGCGGTCTCCGCAATTCTGCTTAAGTTTAAATTCTGTTTAGCTGTCTTTGCCTTCATTTATTAATCTCGTCTCTTTGCATTTGAGCTTAGCTTTAACTTGTTCTCGTTTATGTTGCTACCCTTTACACATTCAGCAAGAATTAGACAATTAAAAACCAATTTTACCCCATCAAATCCACCCCTTCTTTCTTAACAAAACACTTCGCGAATAGCTAAAAATAAATCTCTGTGGGAAAACGAATGAAATATACTTACTACTTGCTATAAGATCATGTATGCTTGCATGTTCTGAGTGCTCTATCCCTTTTATTCCCTAATTATTTCAACACATTGAGCACGCAACAAGTTTTTGGCGCCGCTGCCGGGGATTTATTTAAGTGAAAACGAAGTTTGTTAAGTTTGAAACACCAAGTTTATTGCCTATTGAAGCTGATCTGTTTCATTTCTTTTGCAGGTACTATTGGGGTAGTTTATGAGTGAGCCTTCAAGTAGAGATCTAGAGTTCAATCCTGAGCCCGAGAGACTATTTAGAGCTAGAAATAAAGCCAAGAAACGTCTCTTTAACCAACCCTCTATACCTCAAATAATTGCGGGAACCACAATTCCTCCGCAATTGTCTCAAGAAGAAATGGCTGGAATAATTCCAAATCCGGTACCTATCACTCGCAATCCCATCGAAATAGCGAATGACAAGAATAGTGCCATTCTTTCATATTTAGTACCTATGCCTGGGGAGCTGAACCCCAGCATAATCCGTCCTGAAATCACTGCCAACTCATTCGAGTTAAAGCCAGTGATGTTCCAAATGTTGTCCACTGTGGGACAATTCTTTGGAATAGAAAATGAGGACCCCCACAACCATCTTAGGAACTTCTTAGGAGTCAGTGATACCTTTATCATCCCTGGAGTGTCCCAAGAAGCTTTGAGGCTATACTTGTTCCCTTACTCTTTGAGGGACAAAGCCAAAACATGGTTGAACTCATTACCCTCTGGATCTGTCCGCAACTGGACAGACTTAGCAGAGAAATTCCTAGTCAAATACTTCCCACCTGATAGGAATTCTACCTTTCGTGATGATATAGTTAAGTTCAAACAAGCTGATAATGAATCTCTTCACGAAGCTTGGACAAGGTTCAAGGACCTTCTTCTCAAATGTCCACATCATGGCATCCCATGGTGTATCCAAATAGAGGTCTTTTTCAAAGGATGCAACCCCAGCACTAGACAAGTCTTGAATTCATCTGCTGGTGGTTCCATGTTGTCCAAGAGTTACAACGAAGCCTATGAGATCTTGGAGAAGATCTCAGCATCTCACTGTAGGTGGTCAGATGATCCAGTTGAGCCAACTAGAGCTCAAGACAAGGATGCTCTAAGTGCAATGAGCAGCCAAATAAATGCCCTGACCAACCTAGTTAAGCAAATGGCTCAAGCCAATCTCCAAACAAGTGTCAACACCGCTACCGCCATGTCAATGGGCACCCAACCAAGTCAAGGTGAGACACTTGTATGTGGATTCTGTGGGGAAGGGCACCTGTATGAATATTGCCCTGGGAATCCAGCCTCAGTCTGCTACATTGGAAGCCAGCAGCAGCCTAGGAACAACCCCTATTCCAATACTTACAACCCTGGTTGGAGGAACCACCCAAACTTGTCATGGGGTGGCCAACAAAATGCTAACCAAAATCCTAACCAACCTAGACCGAGGGGAACACCTGGTTTCACTCCCCAACATAACCAATCCATGTATCAAAAACCATACAACCAACCTGTAGGATCTTCTGTAGAAAACTTACTCAAGGAATACATAGCTAAGAATGATGCTACTCTTCAAATCCAGCAAGCTACTCTTAGGAGCCTAGAGAACCAAATAGGCCAATTAGCCAATGAACTCAAGAGTAGGCCCCAAGGAAGACTCCCTGCTGACACCGAGGTGCCAAGGAGAGATGGTAAAGAACAAGTTCAAGCAATTGAACTTAGAAGTGGTAGACCCTTGGTGAGCAACACAAAGGACACACCAAAGAGAGTAGAGAACACTGAGTCTAGTGCTCCACTGGAGTCTCTGCCAAACCAAGGTCCACCACCAACTAGCACATCAGGAGCCAGGCTAGAGCCAATTATTGAGGAGGTAGAAGAAATTCCAAGGCCTCCACCTATCCTAAGGCGCCCTGACGTGCCTGCATATGTGCCACCACCTCCATATCCTCGAAGGCTTAAGAAGAAGCAGGAACAGGAAGTGCATTTTAATAAATTCTTAGAAATTCTTAAGCAAGTGCATGTCAACATTCCTTTTGTAGAAGTTTTACAGTCTATGCCTTCCTATGTGAAGTTTTTGAAAGATATTATTACTAACAAAAAAATAATTGGTGAGTTTGAAACAGTAAACCTCACTGAGGAGTGCAGTGCCATACTCCAAAACAAGTTGCCCAAGAAGGAGAAGGATCCTGGTTCCTTCACCTTACCTGTAGAACTTGGAGGCAAGCACGTGGGCAGAGCGCTTTGTGACCTGGGCGCCAGCATAAACCTCATGCCCCTATCACTATTCCGCCAGTTGGGAATAGGAGAAGCACGTCCAACCACTGTCACTTTACAATTAGCAGACAGATCCATTGCATATCCAGAAGGTAAAATTGAGGATATTTTAGTAAAGGTTGACAAGTTTATTTTCCTTGCAGATTTCATTATCCTGGATTATGAAGCAGACAAGGAGGTCCCCATCCTGTTATTATTTCTTCTAAGCTAAGTGAACAGCATGAGGTTGATTTAATTTTACTACTTAAGCAACATAGGAAGGCTATTGCATGGACTATTGCTGATATTAGAGGCATTAGCCCTTCTTATTGCATGCATAAGATTATACTAGAGGAAGAGCACACACCTAGAGTAGATCATCAACGTAGGCTGAATCCCTCTATGAAAGAGGTAGTTAAGAAAGAAATAATAAAATGGTTAGATGCTGGTGTAATCTTCCCCATAGCTAGTAGTCAGTGGGTGAGCCCTATACAATGTGTACCTAAGAAGGGGGGGATGACTGTGGTAGTCAATGAGAACAATGAACTGATTCCAACTAGGACTGTCACAGGATGGAGAGTATGTATGGATTATAGGAAACTAAATAAAGAAACTAAAAAAGACCACTTCCCTCTACCATTCATTGACCAAATGTTAGACAGAATAGCTGGTAGAGCATATTACTGTTTTCTAGACGGTTATTCAGGGTATAACCAGATCACTATAGACCCCAAAGACCAGGAAAAGACTACCTTCACTTGCCCCTTTGGAACATTTGCCTTTCGCAGAATGCCTTTTGGCTTATGCAATGCACCGGCAACATTCCAAAGGTGCATGTTGGCAATCTTTTCTGATTTGGATGAGTCCATGATAGAAATATTCATGGATGATTTCTCAGTCTTTGGGGATTCCTTTACCAACTGTCTAGAGAATTTAGGACAAGTCCTGGCTAGATGTGAAGAGACTAACTTAGTCCTTAATTGGGAAAAGTGTCACTTCATGGTAGATGAGGGGATTGTCTTAGGTCATAGAGTGTCAAGGGCAGGTGTAGAAGTTGATAGGGCAAAGATAGAAATCATAGAGAAGTTGGTAGAGCCTCAGAATGTCAAGGCCATTAGGAGTTTCTTAGGGCATGCTGGTTTCTACAGAAGGTTCATTAAGGACTTTTCTAAGATAGCCAAGCCTCTGTGTGAGCTGCTAGAACTAAATAGGCCATTCATCTTCTCTAAGGAATGTGTAGTAGCTTGGACCACCCTTAAGAAAGCACTAGTCACCGCACCTGTTATTATAGGGCCAAATTGGGATCTCCCATTTGAGATGGTATGTGATGCTAGTGACTATGCTGTAGGGGTTATGTTAGGACAGAAGATTGACAAGCTAACACACCCTGTCTATTATGCTAGTAAAACCTTGAATGAGGCTCAATGTAATTATACAACTACTGAGAAAGAGATGCTTGCTGTAGTGTTCGCTTGTGAGAAATTCAGAAACTATATTGTAGGCACAAGGACAATTGTGTACACTGACCATTCTACCTTGAAATATCTTATGAGGAAGGCTGATGCTAAGCCTAGGTTGATTAGGTGGGTGTTATTGCTGCAGGAATTTGATTTGGACATTCGAGACAAGAAAGGATGTGAAAATGTGGTTGCGGATCACCTTTCTCGATTGCAGCACAATTGCGAAAAAATTGCGGAGTCCGCAATTTCTGATGCTTTCATTGATGAACATGTCTTTGTTTTGACTCATTGTGATAACGATGAGGAACCTTGGTTTGCTGACATTGCTATCTTCCTTGCATCACAGGTATTACCAGTTTTCAAGGGAGGACAAGAGAAGAAGAGGTTCCTTCATGAAGCAAGGAAATTCATCTGGGATGACCCCACACTTTACAGAACATGTGCTGACGGCTTGCTAAGGAAGTGTGTTTCAGCTGCTGAAGCGAAGTCTGTGCTACAGCATTGTCACACAGCTCCTTATGGTGGACACTTTGGTGGCCAAAGAACAGCTGCAAAGGTATTTCAGAGTGGCTACTATTGGCCAACAATCTTCAAGGATGCCCACAACTATGCCCACAGCTGTGATGAATGCCAAAGAACAGGTAACCTCAGTCGAAAGGATGAGATGCCCCTCACCTACATCTTAGAGTTGGAGCTCTTTGATGTGTGGGGCATTGACTTCATGGGGCCATTCCCTCCATCATCAGGTAACCTTTACATATTAGTGGCAGTAGACCATGTATCCAAGTGGGTAGAAGCCAAAGCATGTCCCAATAATGATGCCAAAACAGTCACCAAATTCTTGCATAGGCACATTTTTACTAGGTTTGGGACACCTCGTGCCATCATTAGTGATGAGGGATCACATTTCATTAACAAGGCTATGGAGAGAGTGTTGGCTAAGTATAACATTAGACATAGAGTAGCCACTCCCTATCACCCACACTCGAATGGACAGGCTGAAATTTCAAATAGGGAAATTAAGAACATCCTAGAAAAAGTGGTCAAACCCAATAGGAAAGACTGGTCCTTTAAGCTTGAGGATGCACTTTGGGCTTATAGGACAGCATATAAGACACCCCTAGGTATGTCTCCTTATAGGTTGGTGTATGGCAAAGCTTGTCACTTACCACTTGAGTTAGAAATCAAAGCGTTTTGGGCCATGAAAGAGTTGAATTTCTGCGTAAATGATGCGGGAACATTGCGGTCTTTACAATTACATGAGCTTGATGAGCTTAGACATATGGCCTATGAAAATGCTAAAATGTATAAGGAAAAGACCAAGATTTGGCACGATAGTAGACTTAGAGTTAAGGACTTTAAGAAGGGTCAGCTTGTCTTGTTGTTTAACTCACGGTTGAAACTATTTCCAGGTAAACTTAAGTCTAGATGGTCAGGTCCATTTGTGATTACTAATGTGTTTGTTCATGGTGCCATAGAGATAAAGAACTTGCAGCAAGGCCAACCGTTTATGGTTAATGGTGCAAGGTTGAAGCACTACTATGAGGAAGGAGATGTGAAGACTCTCTCGGCCTTCCTCTTGACTGAAGCATGAAAACGAGAACGAGAGAGGACGAGTGATTGCTGTGCTCGTCAACATAAGGCTCATGCCTTAGTTTATTTTTTGCGATTTTCCGGTTATCATTTGTGTGTTTTGTTGTATGATTTTAATTACGAATTTGATGTTGCTTTTATTTCTTTTTGTAGGGAATCGAAAGAGGGAAACAAGGAGAGTAATTCCAGCTTTAAAAATCAAGAAAAGATTGAGCCAAATAAAAGATACGGACGAGCACAGATTGACATTTTGATGAAAAAATATCCCTAAAATTGCGCTGGATTTGCAGGATCCGCAAAAATATAGCCGTTGGGATTTAGCCGTTTCCTTTATATCCGTTAGAAGGCGCTTGATCTGTACGATTCTCTCACTCTCTGAATTCCAAGAAAGCTGCGATTCTCTTCATCTTTGATTCTTCTCTCCAAACCGCCAAGACTCAACAATGGTGTTCACAAGGGCTGAAAGATCTGCAGCCAAGAAGAGGGCTGACGACGCTGAAACAGCTGCGAGAGACGCACTGCTTGCCTTGGCTACGGCTGACGCTGCGCGGACTGAACGCCTTCCCAAACTCCCGATTCGCAAGAAGAAGTGGAAGGTTGTCACTGAAATCCCTGCTGGACCCTCTGAGCCAGCAGGCACACCCAAGAAGCGTCGATGGAGCATGGCTGTGGCTGATAAAGAAATCAAGAACAAGACTCCCTCTGTGGAGAGTCAAGAACAAAGCCAGCCATCCCATGAGGCAGCCAAGCGCAGCCCCTCGCCAGTGCGAAGCCCAGAGCTCTCTTCATCGCCACCAGCGCAGAGCCCTGAGCAGCCGTCTTCACCACAGAGTTCTGCGCAGACACCTACAGCAGAGCAAAGCACCACGCCGTCGCACACTTCCCCACGGCATGACCCTGAATTCCCATATGGGGAGTACCAAGAATCAACGCAGGGCAGTGGGGAAGGTGAGGACGAGGAGGTTTTCTCACCTGTGAGGGAAGCTAGCCCGGAGAGTCTTGAACAGAAGAATGACTCAATGGAGGAGACGCTGGGGGCGTGCCTTCAGCAGATCACCATCAAGGCAAAGCTCAAGAAGAAGAAGAAGGCCAAGATTCTCAAGGCCAAGCGATCCAAGAAGCTGAAAAAGAAGAAGGCCAAGAGGGCGCCTTCATCAGACAAGGAGAGCACTGAGCCATCGCTCAAAAGACTCAAGGTTGAGGCTGCAGAATCATCCAAGCCAGCAGACAAAGGGAAAGCCAAGCTTTACCCTGAAGATGAGCCTCAGTCCGTGAGGTACGTGTCCTCTGACGCTGAGTCCAGAGGCATTGAATTGAGAAAAAGGGAGCTGCTGCACGAGAAGGGTGTTAAGTCTCTGAAAGTGACTTATTTAGAACCCATTTAGCTTAGGAAGATGTACACTTTTAGGTGTTTTTGTTAGCATTTTGCCTAAACCTATGCTTTAATATGAGAATTAGAAGAAGGTAGCTAACATAGGACTTATGTACAATAGGTAGAAAAAGGGTTGAAAACCGAAGGAAAAGAATGAAAAAATGAGCATTGCGAATGAATTGCGAAAACATTGCGGTGACCGCAATTATTCAAGTGAAAACCGTAAGTTGGCTGATCTTTTTCTGTTAATTTCCGTTATTTCAGGGATTCGTTCTTTCTCCTCCATCCATTCTGATATATGACGTTGAAGATTGATGGTTCTCCTTGGCCCAAACGCACCTGCAAACTACTATAAAAGGGGGCCAAAGTCGGAGGTTTGATCATCATCCGAAAGCGTGAAGTCGTCTAGCAGTCCATCTGTTCCACTGTTTTTCCTTTGCCGTCTGTTGGTTTGCGAAGCTCAGCTGCTGGAGTCGATAATCTGATAGGAAGGAGAGTAGATTCTTCTTCTCTCCCGATTGGATTCATCCACGCAAGGCTGTCTTTTTGATCCTTCATTCGAGGCGATTGCGACGAGGCTTCAAGCACCATCTTACAAGCTTTCTGTCTTTCTTTTCTGTTTTGCATTTCTGCTTCGTGCTGTCCTTTTCTTAAGTAGCTAGATTAGTTTATTTCGTTGCTTTCTGCCTTGTTGCTATTTACTTTAAAGCTTTCATCTGTTCGTCAAACAATTTCAGTAATCGAAGTACGTTTCTGCATTTCTCACTTCCCATTTCCTGCTACGGTTTTTACTTCCTGTTCTAAGTTTATTCCTCTTCTAAGCATGTCTGTTTTATCTACCCTTTCTGTTCTCCATATATCCATGAGTAGCTAAATCACCTAGGGGCATGCTAATGACAGAACTATAGGCTTAAAAAATGTGCATCAAGTATGTAGGATAGCTCTCGAATCATTGATTGTATGTAAGCTTCATCCCACGGGCAATTTCGATTGGCCATCCATTTTGTCCAAAGAACTCCTAACCTCTGGAAGGAGTAAGAGTTCAGAGTCATATAATCATGCTAGCCTTTCATGGTAATCAGGAAACGGCCTAGGAATAGGCGTTTCCCTAGTACAAACTAAACACTTCTGTTTTAACAAGATGATTAAGTCCTTACTTTGAGTCGAGTAAACTTAAGAGTCTAATGCATGGAATCGGACGATACATGAGCTAGAGTGAGTTTGATGCATAGAGAGTAGATCCAGTGCTTGAGAATCGTATAAAAAGGCCTATAGGATAGTCATTAGTAGCCCTTAATTCACCCATCTACACACTTTCGTTGCTGTTTAATTGCTGAAACATTGCGGTCCCCGCAATTCCTTCTAAGTTGTTATTTTGTTAGCTGCTTTCTCCTTTGTTTATCAATTCCATCTCTTGTCCTTTGAGTCTAAGTTCAACTTCCATTTGTTTATGTTATATTCCTTTACACATTCAGCAAAACTTAGGTAATTAAAAACCAATTTCATCCCCTCAAATCCACCCCATCTTTCTTAACAAAACACTTCGAGAATAGCTAAAAACAAGTCTCTGTGGGAAAACGAATGAAATATACTTACTACTTGCTATAAGATCATGTATGCTTGCATGTTCTGAGTGCTCTCTCTCTCTTACTTATCATTTTTATTAACACATTGAGCACGCAACAAGTTTTTGGCGCCGCTGCCGGGGACTTATTTTAAGTGAAAACGAAGTTTGTTAAGTTTGAAAAATCAAGTTTATCATTGAGTGAAACTAATCTGTTTCATTTCTTTTGCAGGTGCTATTAGGGTAGTTTATGAGTGAGCGTTCACATAGTAATTTAGAGTTCGATCCTGAACCTGAAAGATCACTTCGAGCTAGAAATAAAGCAAAGAAACGTCTCTTTAAACAACCTCCTATACTCTTACCTGAAATTAAAGAAATGGGCGATATAGTTCCAAATCCGGTACCTGTCATTCGCAACCCCATCGAAATAGCGAATGACAAGAATAGTGCCATTCTTTCATATCTAGTACCTATGCCTGGGGAGCTGAACCCAAGCATAATCCGTCCTGAAATCACTGCCCACTCATTCGAGTTAAAGCCAGTGATGTTCCAAATGTTGTCCACTGTGGGACAATTCTTTGGAATAGAAAATGAGGACCCCCACAACCATCTTAGGAACTTCTTAGGAGTCAGTGATACCTTTATCATCCCTGGAGTATCCCAAGAAGCTTTAAGGTTGTACTTGTTCCCTTACTCTTTGAGGGACAAAGCTAAAACATGGTTGAACTCATTACCCTCTGGATCTGTCCGCAATTGGACAGATTTAGCAGAAAAATTCCTAGTCAAATACTTCCCACCTGATAGGAATTCTACCTTTCGTGATGGCATAGTCAAGTTTAAACAAGCTGATAATGAGTCTCTTCACGAAGCTTGGACTAGATTCAAAGATCTTCTTCTTAAATGTCCACATCATGGCATCCCATGGTGTATCCAAATAGAGGTCTTTTTCAAAGGATGCAACCCCAGCACTAGGCAAGTCTTAAATTCATCTGCTGGTGGTTCTATGTTGTCCAAGAGTTACAACGAGGCCTATGAGATCTTGGAGAAGATCTCAGCATCTCACTGTAGGTGGTCAGACGATCCAGTAGAGCCAACTAGGGCTCAAGACAAGGACGCTCTAAGCGCCATGAGCACCCAAATAAATGCCCTGACCAACCTAGTTAAGCAAATGGCTCAGGCCAATCTCCAAACCAGTGCCAATACCGCCACAGCTATGTCAATGGGCACCCAACCAAATCAAGGCGAGGCACCTATCTGTGGATTCTGTGGGGAAGGGCACCCATATGAATACTGCCCTGGGAATCCATCTTCAGTCTGCTATGTTGGAAGCCAGCAGCAGCCTAGGAATAACCCCTACTCCAACACCTATAACCCTGGTTGGAGAAACCACCCTAACCTGTCATGGGGTGGCCAACAGAACACTAACCAAAATCCTAACCAACCAAGGCCGAGTGGAACACCTGGTTTCACTCCCCAACATAACCAATCAATGTACCAAAAACCATACAATCAACCTGTAGGATCTTCTGTAGAAAACCTACTCAAGGAATATATAGCTAAGAATGATGCTACTCTTCAGAGCCAGCAAGCTACTCTTAGGAGCCTAGAAAACCAAATAGGCCAATTAGCCAATGAACTTAAAAGTAGGCCCCAAGGTAGACTCCCTGCTGACACCGAGGTAGCAAGGAGAGATGGCAAAGAACAAGTTCAAGCAATTGAACTTAGGAGTGGAAGACCATTGGTGAGCAACACAAAGGACACACCAAAGAGAGTAGAGAACACTGAGTCTAGTGCTCCACTGGAGTCTCTGCCAAGCCAAGGTCCACCACCAACTAGCACATCAGGAGCCAGGCTAGAGCCAATTGTTGAGGACGTAGAAGAAATTCCAAGGCCTCCACCTATCCTAAGGCGTCCTGACGTGCCTGCATATGTGCCACCACCTCCATACCCTCGAAGGCTTAAGAAGAAGCAGGAACAGGAAGTTCATTTTAATAAATTTTTAGAAATACTTAAGCAAGTGCATGTTAACATTCCTTTTGTAGAGGTTTTACAGTCTATGCCTTCATATGTAAAGTTTTTGAAGGACATTATTACTAACAAAAAAATAATTGGTGAGTTTGAAACAGTAAACCTCACCGAGGAGTGCAGTGCCATCCTCCAGAACAAGCTGCCCAAGAAGGAGAAGGATCCTGGTTCCTTCACCTTACCTGTAGAACTTGGAGGCAAGCACGTGGGCAGAGCGCTTTGTGACCTGGGCGCCAGCATAAATCTCATGCCCCTGTCCCTATTCCGCCAGTTGGGAATGGGAGAAGCACGTCCAACCACAGTCACTTTACAACTAGCAGACAGATCCATCGCATATCCAGAAGGTAAGATCGAGGATATTCTAGTTAAAGTTGACAAATTCATTTTCCTTGCAGATTTCATTGTCCTGGACTATGAGGCAGACAAGGAGGTCCCCATCCTGTTAGGTAGACCATTTCTAGCCACAGGTAGGGCACTAATAGATGTTCAGAAAGGTGAGTTAACTATGAGGGTTCATGATGAAGAGGTAAAGTTTAGTGTATATAAAGCTTTAAGGTATCCCTCTGACCTTGAATCCTGTGCTAGCATGGATATTGTTGACTCATTGATGGAAGAACAATTAGAGCATGTACTGTTAACCAAGCATGCTAGTGAATATGTACAAGTAGATGTAGCTGACTTAAATGTATCTGACATAATGAATATGCCTGTAGATAAACCTCAACATGTATGTATGAATATAGATTTAACTGATAGAACTGTAAATCCTTTGAAACCCTTCATTGAGCATCCACCTGTTTTAGAACTGAAACCACTACCCACTCACCTCAAATATGCATATCTAGGAGATGATGATACGCTGCCTGTAATTATTTCTTCTAAGCTAAGTAGACAGCATGAGGTTGATTTAATTTTACTGCTTAAGCAACATAGGAAGGCTATAGCATGGACTATTGCTGATATTCGAGGCATTAGCCCTTCTTATTGCATGCACAAAATTATACTAGAGGAAGAGCACACACCTAGGGTAGATCACCAGCGTAGGTTAAACCCCTCTATGAAAGAGGTAGTGAAAAAGGAGATAATCAAATGGTTAGATGCAAGAGTGATTTTCCCCATAGCTAGTAGCCAGTGGGTGAGCCCCATCCAATGTGTACCTAAGAAGGGGGGAATAACTGTGGTAGTCAATGAGAATAACGAACTGATTCCAACAAGGACTGTCACAGGGTGGAGAGTGTGTATGGATTACAGAAAGTTAAATAAAGAAACTAAAAAAGACCATTTCCCTATACCGTTTATTGACCAGATGCTAGACATAATAGCTGGTAGAGCCTACTATTGTTTTTTAGATGGGTACTCTGGCTATAATCAAATTACTATAGACCCTAAGGATCAAGAGAAGACCACCTTCACTTGCCCTTTTGGAACGTTTGCCTTCCGCAGAATGCCTTTTGGCTTATGCAATGCACCGGCAACTTTCCAAAGGTGCATGATGGCAATCTTCTCTGAGTTGGATGAGTCCATGATAGAAATATTCATGGATGACTTCTCAGTCTTTGGGGATTCATTTAAAACCTGTCTAGAAAACCTAGGACAAGTCCTGGCTAGGTGTGAAGAGACCAACCTAGTCCTAAATTGGGAAAAGTGCCATTTTATGGTAGATGAAGGGATTGTCTTAGGACATAGAGTGTCAAGGGCAGGTGTAGAAGTGGATAGGGCAAAAATAGAGATCATAGAGAAGTTGGTAGAGCCCCAGAATGTCAAGGCTATTAGGAGTTTCTTAGGGCATGCTGGCTTCTACAGAAGGTTCATCAAGGACTTTTCTAAGATAGCCAAGCCTCTATGTGAGCTACTGGAGCTAGGTAGGCCATTCATCTTCTCTAAAGAATGTGTAGTAGCTTGGAAAACCCTTAAGGAAGCACTGGTCACAGCACCAATCATAGTAGGACCAAATTGGGATCTCCCATTTGAGATGCTATGTGATGCCAGTGACTATGCTGTAGGAGTCATGTTAGGACAGAAGATTGACAAGCTCACACACCCTGTCTATTATGCTAGTAAGACCTTGAATGAGGCTCAATGTAATTATACAACTACAGAGAAAGAGATGCTTGCTGTAGTATTTGCTTGTGAAAAATTTAGAAACTATATTGTAGGCACTAGGACCATTGTATATACTGACCATTCTGCTTTAAAATATCTTATGAGGAAGGCTGATGCCAAGCCTAGATTGATTAGATGGGTGTTATTGCTGCAGGAATTTGATTTGGACATTCGGGACAAGAAGGGATGTGAAAATGTGGTTGCAGATCACCTGTCTCGATTGCAGCACAATTGCGAAAAAATTGCGGAGACCGCAATTTCTGATGCTTTTATAGATGAACATGTCTTTGCGTTGGCTCATCGTGATAACGATGAGGAACCTTGGTTTGCTGACATTGCTAACTTCCGTGCATCACAGGTATTGCCAGTGTTCAAGGGAGGACAAGAGAAGAAGAGGTTCCTTCATGAAGCAAGGAAATTCATCTGGGATGACCCCACACTTTACAGAACCTGTGCTGATGGGTTGTTGAGGAAGTGTGTTTCAGCTGCTGAAGCGAAGTCTGTGCTGCAGCACTGTCACTCATCTCCTTACGGTGGACACTTTGGTGGTCAAAGAACAGCTGCGAAGGTATTTCAGAGTGGCTACTATTGGCCAACAATCTTCAAGGATGCCCACAACTATACCCATAGCTGTGACGAATGCCAAAGGACAGGTAACCTCAGTCGCAAGGATGAGATGCCCCTCACCTACATTTTAGAGTTGGAGCTCTTTGATGTGTGGGGCATTGATTTCATGGGACCATTCCCTCCATCATCAGGTAACCTATACATATTAGTGGCAGTGGACTACGTGTCCAAGTGGGTAGAAGCCAAAGCATGTCCTAATAATGATGCTAAAACAGTCACTAACTTCTTGCATAGGCACATTTTCACTAGATTTGGGACTCCTCGTGCTATCATTAGTGATGAGGGGTCACATTTCATTAATAAAGCTATGGAGAAAGTATTGGCTAAATATAACATTAGACATAGGGTAGCTACTCCCTATCACCCACACTCGAATGGCCAAGCTGAAATTTCCAATAGGGAGATAAAGAACATCCTAGAGAAGGTAGTCAAACCTAATAGGAAAGACTGGTCATTTAAGCTTGAGGATGCACTTTGGGCTTATAGAACAGCATATAAGACACCCCTAGGCATGTCTCCCTATAGGTTGGTGTATGGCAAGGCTTGCCACTTGCCACTTGAGTTAGAAAACAAAGCATTTTGGGCCATGAAGGAATTGAACTTCTGTGTAAAGGATGCGGGGACATTGAGATCTTTGCAGCTACATGAACTTGATGAGCTTAGGCATATGGCCTATGAGAATGCCAAAATGTATAAAGAAAAGACCAAAATATGGCACGACAGTAGACTTAGGATCAAAGACTTTAGGAAAGGCCAACTTGTCCTATTATTTAACTGACGTTTAAAGATATTTCCAGGCAAACTAAAGTCTAGATGGTCAGGTCCATTTGTTATTACTAATGTATTTGTTCATGGTGCAATAGAGATAAAGAACTTGCAGCAAGGTCAGCCATTTATGGTCAATGGTGCTAGGTTGAAGCACTACTATGAGGAAGGAGATGTGAAGACTCTCTCGGCCTTCCTCTTGACTGAAGCATGACAAAGAGAACGAGAGAGAACGAGTGGTTACTGTGCTCGTTTAGTCAAGGCCAATGCCTTAGTTTATTTTTTTCTGTTTTTCCGCTTATCGTTTGTATGTTTTGTGGTGTGTTTTTAATTGCGTATTTAATGTTTGTTTTATTTGTTTTTGTAGGGAATCGAAAGAGGGAATCAAGGAGAGTAAATCAAGCTTTAAAAATCAAGAAACGGTTGAGCCAAATAAAAGATACGGACGAGCAAAGTTGGAGATTTTTATGAAATAATATCCCTACAATTGCGCTAAAATTGTTGGATCCGCAAAAAAGAGCCGTTGGGATTTTTCCGTTGCATTTATAGCCGTTAGAACGCGCTCGTTCGATACGATTCTCTCATTCTCTGATTTTCAAGAAATCTGCGATTCTCTCCATCTCTGATCCATCTCTCCAAACCTCCAAGATTCGACAATGGTGGCCACACGTGCTGAAAGATCCGCAGCCAAGAAGAAGGCTGATGACGCAGCTGAAGCGGCTGCGAGGGAAGCGCTTCTCTCCCTTGCAGACGATGGTGCCGTTCGCACCGGTCCTCTTCCCAAGCTTCCTATTCGTAGGAAGAAGTGGAGGGTGGTCACTGAGATCCCTGCTGGGCCATCTGAGCCAATGGGCACGCCCAAGAAACGCCGGTGGAGTGTCAAGACGGCCGCCGAACCAAGCACAGCAAAGACTCCCTCTGTGGAGAGTCAAGAACCTGATCGTGCATCCCACGAGTCAGCCAAAGAAGGATCGTCGCCGTCTGCATCACCTGCGCACAACCCCTCACCACCTGAACCAGTGCCAAGCGCAGATTCGTCACCGCCTGCACAGAGCCCCGAGTTGTCTCCAGCACCTCAGAGTTCTGATCCGACACCTGCAGCAGCGCAGAGTCCTGAACCACCATCTTCGCCACTGAGTTCTGCGCAGACACCATCAGCAGAGCACAATTCTCCACAGCCTGATCCTGAATTCCCATATGGGGATTATCAAGAGTCCACGCCGGGCAGTGGAGATGCTGGGGAAGCCGAAGTCTTCTCTCCTATGAGGGAAGATAGCCCTGCCGAGCCTGCACAGCAGGACGATTCTATGGAGGAGACGTTGGGGGCATGCTTCCCACAACTCAACATCAAGGCCAGGCTCAAGAAGAAGAAGAAGGCCAGAATTGACAAGGCCAAGAAGTTAAAGAAAAAGAAGGCCAAGAAGGTGCCATCGACGGACAAAGAGAGTACTGAGCCTTCGCTCAAACGCCTCAAGGTGGAGGCTGCTGCATCATCCAAACCAGCAGATAAGGGGAAGGCTAAACTCTACCCTGAAGACGAACCTCCGTCAGTGAGGTATGTCTCATCTGATGCTGAATCCAGGGGTGCTGAGCTAAGAAAGAGGGACCTGTTGCACGAGAAGGGCTTCCTCGATCGACTTGCTGACCTGCCGCAGTTCTTGCGCGCAGGGGTGATCAACCACGGCTGGGAAGAATTCTGCAGACCGCCTAATCCAGCATACACGAGCATGGTGTATGATTTCTACGCTAATGTGCTCAGCCCTGAGGATGGCCTGTCTGTGGTCAGAGGGGTAGAAGTAGATTTCTCCGCCAAGGCCATCAATGAAGCATTTGGTCTCAAGGGCCAACCTCATACAGATTATGCACGGATAGTTGATGAGCCGACTGAGGCAGTGCTGGAAGAGGCTATTCGCACAATTGGCCAGCCTGAAGCAGCGTGGACTGTCTCACGCAATGGGAGGCACACCTTAATGAGTGCCAATCTGACAGCAAAGGCAGCTGTGTGGTTTGCCTTTGTGAGGAGAAAGCTGTCCCCTGTGACCCACGAGACGACAATCAACCAGAGTAGATCACTGCTGGTTTATGCTATCATGCGCGGTCTCACGGTCAATGTGGGGGAAATCATGTCAGCTGCCATTGCTGAATGCGCAAAGAAAGGTAAGGGACCCTTGTTTTTCCCTAATACCATAACCAAGCTATGTTTGCTTGCAGGAGTCCCCACCGAGCGCTTGGAGCAGCAGCTGCCTTACACAGGCCATTTGGAGCTGCCTGCTAACCTGAGGCTGAGGAGAAAGGGGAATATGGAGTTTGAATTGGATAGGCTGGCTGCTGAACAGTCCCTATCCATGGCCTGCTTGATGGACATGCAGCGGAGAATGGCTCAATGGGCCAACTATGCGCAGGCAAGGGATAAGGAAGTTGCAGACCAGCTGGGGTGCATCTTCCCGGACTTCCCTACCAATCTCCTAACTCCATGGGTGCCTCCACGACCAAGGCAACCAGATGAGGATGACGAGAATTGAGTGCTGGTTTGCAGTGCACTAAAGGGAGTATTGCTGTTCCCTTAAAGAAAAAAAAAAACAAATTTTCTGCTTTCTGATAGGATCATGTACAGTATGCTGTTTTGTGTTCAGTTTTTGATCTGTTTTTAATGTTTAGTGTTATGTGTTTTCTTTTGCTTAGTCTAGTCTGATGTTAGCTGAATAGGTAGGATAATTTAGATTTATTTTTAGGATGCGTGAGTAACAGGAAAAAGCATGCTAGGGGCCTGAATCAATGTTAAAACTGCCCGGATTGAATTGCGAAATAATTGCGGTTCCCGCAATTTTTGTGACTGATTGCATGTTTTGGACTGTCTGTTTAGTTAGGCTGTGATCGGTTCTATTCTATCTTTTGCTGCTAGCATGACTACCTTATATAGCTGATCTTCAAGCATGCTGGATGAATGTCATAGGACACCCTTTGCTAGTTTAAATTAGCCTCTGAATAGGGCTCAGCATGCATAAACCATCAGTCCTTAACCTGTCTGTTTTGTCAAAATTTCTGCTGCTGGAATAATTGCTTTTAGAATGTTTTGCCTATGCCTAGGATTTTTAGATTCTCTTTGTTTTACTTTAGACTAGATGCTTCTAGGACAAGTTTGGGGGTGTGCCACCTCAAACACTCATTGGGGACAATGAGTAGTTGAAGTTTGGGGGAGGCCACCCTAGGCCTAGGAACATTCCTCTCTCCCTTAGAAACATAAGCATTCTTCTTCTCCTAAAAAAAAAAATGATGATGAACTGAAAAACAATGAAAAAAAAGAATAAAGGGGGGGAGTTTCTCTTAGGTTGCTGAGTAATCAGTGCCAAGTGTGTAACCCACAAGTGGCGTTGCATCAAAAGGCAACCAAAGGAGAGGCTCCACCTAAGTAAGAAAAAGAAAAAAATAGGGAAGAAGAATGTATACCTAGGAGTTATAACTTTGTGGCTTAGATGTCCTATTTAAAAAGAACTCTGATCCTCAATTAAGCTAAGCACAAAGTTGTAACTTGTAGGGTTGTTTAGGGAGATGAGTGTTTATCCAATGAAGTGATGCCAGGGTTTAGGTTGTTCTCTAAAAGTACTACTGTCACTGTTAATACTAAGACTGGCATGACTCTAAGGAATCCTAGACACATTAAAAATAAAGCTAGAAGCATGTACTGAGTCTGGAGTAAAGCTTGGTAGAATTTGAAACCTTAGGGATAGTGGCATGATGTCATAAAAGTAGCTAGATCAGCAGTAGGGGGTGAATAAAAACAGCAGGTATAGTAGGCAGGTGAAGTCAGAAGAAGCTTGATAAGGAGGTTACTTCTAAACTTAGAAGTGTGTCACAGGACAGCACTGCTAGAGATAGGGATATAGGGGAGTCGGTAAGTAGTTAAAGAAGATAAAAAAGCAGCCTAAGTAAGTCCTTAGTATGCTTGAGGACAAGCAAAGCCTTAAGTTTGGGGGTGTGTTAAGTCTCTGAAAGTGACTTATTTAGAACCCATTTAGCTTAGGAAGATGTACACTTTTAGGTGTTTTTGTTAGCATTTAGCCTAAACCTATGCTTTAATATGAGAATTAGAAGAAGGTAGCTAACATAGGACTTATGTACAATAGGTAGAAAAAGGGTTGAAAACCGAAGGAAAAGAATGAAAAAATGAGCATTGCGAATGAATTGCGAAAACATTGCGGTGACCGCAATTATTCAAGTGAAAACCGTAAGTTGACTGATCTTTTTCTGTTAATTTCCGTTATTTCAGGGATTCGTTCTTTCTCCTCCATCCATTCTGATATATGACGTTGAAGATTGATGGTTCTCCTTGGCCCAAACGCACCTGCAAACTACTATAAAAGGGGGCCAAAGTCGGAGGTTTGATCATCATCCGTAAGCGTGAAGTCGTCTAGCAGTCCATCTGTTCCACTGTTTTTCCTTTGCCGTCTGTTGGTTTGCGAAGCTCAGCTGCTGGAGTCGATAATCTGATAGGAAGGAGAGTAGATTCTTCTTCTCTCCCGATTGGATTCATCCACGCAAGGCTGTGTTTTTGATCCTTCATTCGAGGCGATTGCGACGAGGCTTCAAGCACCATCTTACAAGCTTTCTGTCTTTCTTTTCTGTTTTGCATTTCTGCTTCGTGCTGTCCTTTTCTTAAGTAGCTAGATTAGTTTATTTCGTTGCTTTCTGCCTTGTTGGTATTTACTTTAAAGCTTTCATCTGTTCGTCAAACAATTTCAGTAATCGAAGTACGTTTCTGCATTTCTCACTTCCCATTTCCTGCTACGGTTTTTACTTCCTGTTCTAAGTTTATTCCTCTTCTAAGCATGTCTGTTTTATCTACCCTTTCTGTTCTCCATATATCCATGAGTAGCTAAATCACCTAGGGGCATGCTAATGACAGAACTATAGGCTTAAAAAATGTGCATCAAGTATGTAGGATAGCTCTCGAATCATTGATTGTATGTAAGCTTCATCCCACGGGCAATTTCGATTGGCCATCCATTTTGTCCAAAGAACTCCTAACCTCTGGAAGGAGTAAGAGTTCAGAGTCATATAATCATGCTAGCCTTTCATGGTAATCAGGAAACGGCCTAGGAATAGGCGTTTCCCTAGTACAAACTAAACACTTCTGTTTTAACAAGATGATTAAGTCCTTACTTTGAGTCGAGTAAACTTAAGAGTCTAATGCATGGAATCGGACGATACATGAGCTAGAGTGAGTTTGATGCATAGAGAGTAGATCCAGTGCTTGAGAATCGTATAAAAAGGCCTATAGGATAGTCATTAGTAGCCCTTAATTCACCCATCTACACACTTTCGTTGCTGTTTAATTGCGGAAACATTGCGGTCCCCGCAATTCCTTCTAAGTTGTTATTTTGTTAGCTGCTTTCTCCTTTGTTTATCAATTCCATCTCTTGTCCTTTGAGTCTAAGTTCAACTTCCATTTGTTTATGTTATATTCCTTTACACATTCAGCAAAACTTAGGTAATTAAAAACCAATTTCATCCCCTCAAATCCACCCCATCTTTCTTAACAAAACACTTCGAGAATAGCTAAAAACAAGTCTCTGTGGGAAAACGAATGAAATATACTTACTACTTGCTATAAGATCATGTATGCTTGCATGTTCTGAGTGCTCTCTCTCTCTTACTTATCATTTTTATTAACACATTGAGCACGCAACAAAGGGCTTCCTCGACAGACCTGCTGACCTGCCGCAGTTCTTGCGCGCAGGAATTATAAATCACAGCTGGGAGGAGTTGTGTAGGCCACCCAATCCGGCTTACACAGCTATGGTATATGACTTCTACGCCAACCTGCAAAACTCTGAAGAGGGGCTGTCTGTGGTGAGGGGAGTAGAAGTGGACTACTCAGCAAAGGCCATCAACGAAGCCTATGGCCTCAAGGGTCAAAGACATACCGACTATGCAAGGATAGTTGATGAGCCTACTGAGGCAGTGCTGGAGGAGGCCATTCGAACCATTGGCCAGCCTGAAGCAGCGTGGACTGTATCACGCAATGGGAGGCACACCCTCATGAGTGCCAACCTGACAGCAAAGGCGGCTGTATGGTTTGCCTTTGTAAGGAGGAAGCTGTCCCCCGTGACTCATGAGACCACCATCAACCAGAGCAGATCGCTGCTGGTCTATGCCATTATGCGAGGTCTCACGGTTAACGTGGGTGAAATTATGTCAGCCGCCATTGCTGAGTGCGCCAAGAAAGGTAAGGGACCACTGTTTTTCCCTAACACCATAACCAAACTATGTTTGCTTGCAGGAGTCCCCATTGAGCGAATGGAGCAGCAGATGGCTTACACAGGCCACTTGGAGCTGCCTGCTGGCTTGAGGCTGAAGAGGAAGGGGAATATGGAGTTTGAACTGGATAGGCTGGCTGCTGATCAGTCACTATCCATGGCATGCCTGATGGATATGCAGAGGAGGATGGCTCAATGGGCCACTTACGCGCAGGCACGGGACAAGGAAGTTGCAGACCAACTTGGGTGCATCTTCCCTGACTTCCCCACAAATCTCCTGACTCCATGGGTGCCTCCACGACCACGACAACCAGATGAGGATGAAGACATTTGAGTGCTGGTTTGAATTGCACTGAAGGGAGTATTGCTGTTCCCTTAGAAAAAAAAACAATTTTCTGCTTTCTGATAGACTATGTGAATTATGCTGTTTTTAGTACACTTTTGATCTGTTTTAGATGCTTAGTTTTATGTTTTTAATTTTGCTTAGTATAGTTTGATGATAGGTGACTAGGTAGGGTAGTTTTGTTTTATTTCTAGAAGAGCTTGAATGACTGGAAAGAGCATGCTTAGGGGCCTTAATCACTGTTATATCTGCCCTAACTTGATTGCGAAATAATTGCGGTCCCCGCAATTTTTATTACTGAAAGCATGTTTTGGACTGTCTGTTTAGCTAGGCTGTGATCTGTTTAAATTCCATCTTTTGCTGCTATCATGACTACCTTATATAGCTTATCTAAAAGCATGCTGGATGAGTGTCATAGGACACCCTTTGATAGTTTAAATTAACTTCTAAAAAGCTCAGCATGCACAGCTTTAAGACCTTATCCGTCTGTTTTTTAAATTACTGCTGCTCTGATATTTGCTGTTCGAATCTTTTGTCTATGCCTAGGGCTTTAGTTTCTCTTTGTTTTACCTTAGACTAGATGCTTCTAGGATAGTTTGGGGGTGTGCCACCTCAGACACTCATTGGGGACAATGAGTAGTTGAAGTTTGGGGGAGGCCACCCTAGGCCTAGGAACATTCCTCTCTTCCTTAGAAACATAAGCATTCTTCTTCTCCTTTACAAAAAAATGATGAACTGAAAAAAAAAAAAATAGAATAAAGAGGGGGGTTTCTCTTAGGTTGCTAAGTAATCAGTGCCAAGTGTGTGACCCACAAGTGGCATTGCATCAAAAGGCAACCAAAGGAGAGGCTCCACCTAAGTAAGAAAAAGGAAAAGAATAGGGAAGAAGAATGTATACCTAGGAGTTATAACTTTGTGGCTTAGATGTCCTATTTAAAAAGAACTCTGATCCTCAATTAGCTAAGCACAAAGTTGTAACTTGTAGGGTTGTTTAGGGAGATGAGTGTATATCCAATGTAGTGATGCCAGGGTTTAGGTTGTTCTCTAAAAGTACTACTGTCACCGTTAATACTAAGACTGGCATGACTCTAAGGAATCCTAGACACATTAAAAATCAAGCTAGAAGCATGTACTGAGTCTGAGGTAAAGCTAGGTAGAATTTGAAACCTTAGGGATAGTGGCATGATATGACAAAAGCAAATTGATCAGTTGTAGTAAGTAAAGAAACAACAGCAGAAGTACTAGGCAGGCGAAGTCAGAAGAAGCTAGATAAGAGGGTAGTTTTAAACTTAGAAGTGTGTCACAGGACAGCATTGCTATAGACAAGAATATAAGGGAGTTAGTAAGTAGTTAAAGAAGAAGAAACAGCAGCCTAGGAAAGTCCTTAGATTGCTTGAGGGCAAGCAAAACCTTAAGTTTGGGGGTGTGTTACGTCTCCAAAAGTGACCTTTTTAGGACTTAATTGGCTTAGAAAGATGTTCACTCTTAGGTGTTTTTGATAGCTTTTAGCCTAAACCTATGCTTAAATATGAGAATTAGAAGAAGGTAGCTAAATTAGGACTTATGTACAATAGGAAAGAAAAGGGTTGAAAACCGAAGGAAAAGAATGAAAAACAAGCATTGCGAAAGCATTGCGGAAACATTGCGGTTCCCGCAATGTTTCAAGTGAAAACCGTAAGTTGACTGATCTTTTTCTGTTAATTTCCGTTATTTCAGGGATTCGTTCTTTCTCCTCCATCCATTCTGAAGTACGACGTTGAAGATTGATGGTTCTCCTTGGCCCAAATGCACCTGCAGATTACTATAAATAGGGGTCAAAGTCGAGGGTTCAAGCATCATCCGAAAGCGTAGAAGTCTTCTCGCAGTCCATCTTTTCTCCTGTTTTCCTTTGCCGTCTGCTGGTTTGTGAAGCTCAGCTGTTGGAATCGATAATCTGATAGGAAGGAGAGGAGATTCTTCTTCTCTCCCGATTGGATTCATCCAAGCAAGGCTAACCTTTCTCAGCCTTCATTCGAAGCGGCTGCAACGAGTCATTCGAGCTGTTTTACTGCTTTCTGTTCTTCATTTCTATTTTACAACTCTGTCTTGTGTTGTTTCTGTTCTTGTGGTTCATTCAGTTCATTTCGTTGTGTTCTGTCTTGCTGTTCTTTACTTTAAGTATCTTTTATGTTCATCCAAACAATCAATTAATCAAACACAAAGTTCAGTATTTCACAGTCTCTCGCCTTTGCATTCTACTGCTTTCCCTTGCTGTTTTAAGCACATTTCCCTTCTAAGCATGTCTATTTTATCCTTTAGTTCTGTTCTCCTTATATCCATGAGTAACTAAGTCACTTAGGGACATGCTAATGACAACACTATAGGCTAAAAAAACGTGAATCAAGCATGTAGGATAGCTCTCGAAGCATTGGTTGTATGTAAGCTTCATTCCACGGGCAATTTCGATTGGCCATCCATTTTGTCCAAAGAACTCCTAACCTCTGGAAGGAGTAAGAGTTCAGAGTCATATTATCATGCTAGCCTTTCAAGGTAACCAGGAAACGGCCTAGGAATAGGCGTTTCCCTAGTACAAACCATATCTTTCTGCCTTAACAAGATGCTTAAGACCTTACTTTGAGTTGAGTAAACTAAAGAATCTAATGCATGGAATCGGACGATACATGAGATTGAGATAGTTTGATGCATAGAGAGTAGATCCAGTGCTTGAGAAGCGTATAAAAATGCCTATAGGATAGTCATTAGTAGCCCTTAATTCACCCATTTACACACTTTCGCTGTTATTATAATTGCGGTAAAATTGCGGTCTCCGCAATTCTGCTTAAGTATAAATTCTGTTTAGCTGTCTTTGCCTTCATTTATTAATCTCGTCTCTTTGCATTTGAGCTTAGCTTTAACTTGTTCTCGTTTATGTTGCTACCCTTTACACATTCAGCAAGAATTAGACAATTAAAAACCAATTTTACCCCATCAAATCCACCCCTTCTTTCTTAACAAAACACTTCGCGAATAGCTAAAAATAAATCTCTGTGGGAAAACGAATGAAATATACTTACTACTTGCTATAAGATCATGTATGCTTGCATGTTCTGAGTGCTCTATCCCTTTTATTCCCTAATTATTTCAACACATTGAGCACGCAACACCTGCTCTTGAGCTCATTGGCTAGTTGCCCTATCTGGTTCTCTAGGCTCCTAAGAGTAGCTTGCTGACTCTGCAGAGTGGCATCATTCTTGGCTATGTATTCCTTGAGTAAGTTTTCTACAGAAGATCCTACAGGTTGGTTGTATGGTTTTTGATACATGGATTGGTTATGTTGGGGAGTGAAACCAGGTGTTCCACTTGGTCTTGGTTGGTTAGGAGCTTGGTTAGCAGTCTGTTGGCCACCCCATGACAGGTTTGGGTGGTTCCTCCAACTAGGGTTGTAAGTATTAGAATAGGGGTTGTTCCTAGGCTGCTGTTGGCTTCCAACGTAGCAGACTGAGGCTGGATTCCCAGGGCAGTATTCATACAGGTGCCCTTCCCCACAGAATCCACATATAAGTGTCTCACCTTGACTTGGTTGGGTGCCCATTGACATGGCTGTGGCGGTGTTGACACTTGTTTGGAGATTGGCTTGAGCCATTTGTTTAACTAGGTTGGTCAGGGCGCTTATTTGACTACTCATAGCATTGAGTGTGTCCTTATCTTGAGCTCTAGTTGGCTCTATTGGATCATCTGACCACCTACAGTGAGATGCTGAGATCTTCTCCAAGATCTCATAGGCTTCATTATAACTTTTGGACAACATGGAACCTCCAGCAGATGAATTTAAGACTTGTCTGGTGCTGGGGTTGCATCCTTTGAAAAAGACCTCTATTTGGATACACCATGGGATGCCATGGTGTGGACATTTAAGAAGAAGGTCCTTGAACCTTGTCCAAGCTTCGTGAAGAGACTCATTCTCAGCTTGTTTGAACTTAACTATGTCATCACGAAAGGTAGAATTCCTATCAGGTGGGAAGTATTTAACTAGGAATTTCTACGCCAAGTCTGTCCAATTGAGGACTGATCCAGAGGGTAATGAGTTTAACCACGTCTTTGCTTTGTCCCTCAATGAGTAAGGGAAGAGGTAGAGCCTCGAGGCTTCTTGGGAAACTCCAGGGATGATGAATGTATCACTGACTCCTAGGAAGTTTCTAAGATGGTTGTGGGGATCCTCATTTTCCACTCCAAAGAATTGTCCCACAGTGGACAACATTTGGAACATCACTGGCTTTAACTCGAATGAGTTGGCAGTGATTTCAGGGCGGATTATACTTGGGTTTAGCTCCCCAGGCATGGGAACTAAGTATGAGAGAATGGCACTATTCTTGTCATTCGCTATTTCGATGGGATTGCGAGTGACAGGTACCGGATTTGGAACTAATCTATCCATTTCTTCTTGAGAGGATTGCAGAGACTCTGCGGTTTCAGCACTTATTTGAGGTAAAGGGGGTTGGTTAAAGAGACGTTTCTTGGCTCTATTTCTAGCCTTAAATAATCTCTCAGGCTCAGGGTTGAACTCTAGATCACTACTTGAAGGCTCATTCATAAACTAACCCAAATAGTACCTGAAAAAGAAATGAAAATAGATCAGCTTCAATAGATATTAAAAGTTGGTTTTCTAACTTAACAGACTTCGTTTTTACTAAAATAAATCCCCGGCAGCGGCGCCAAAAACTTGTTGCGTGCTCAATGTGTAAAATAAATAAGCAATAAGAAAGAGAGAGCACTCAGAACATGCAAGCATACATGATCTTGTAAGCAAGTAGTAAGTATTTTTTCATTCGTTTTCCCACAGAGATTTATTATTAGCTACTCGTGAAGTGTACTGTTAAGAGAGAATGGGTGGATTTGATGGGGTAGAATTGGTTTTAAGTTGTCTAATTTCTAAGGAATATGTAAAGGGTAGCAACATAAACAAGTGCAAGTCAATGATAAACTCAAATGAAAAGAGAAGAGATTAATAAACGAAGAGGAAAATAGCTAAACAGAATTTTTAACTTAGCAGAATTGCGGAAACAGCAATTCTACCACAATGTTACTAACAGCGAAAGTGTGTAAAATGGAGAAACAAGGGCTACTAACGACTCCTCTATAGGCATTTTTATACGATTCTCAAGCATTGGATCAACTCACTATGCATCAAACTAACTCAATCTCATGTATCTTCCGATTTCATGCATTAGATTCTTTAGTTTACTCATGTCCAAGTAAGGTCTTAAGCATCTTGTTAAAGCAGAAAGATATGGTTTGTACTAGGAAAACGCCTATTCCTAGGTCGTTTTCTGGTTACCTTGAAAGGCTAGCATGAGTGTATGACTCTGAACTCTTACTCCTTCCAGAGGTTAGGAGTTCTTTGGACAAAATGGATGGCCAATAGAAATTGCCCGTGGGATGAAGCTTACATACAATCAATGCTTCGAGAGCTATCCTACATGCTTGGTTCACGTTTTTTTAGCCTATAGTATTGTCATTAGCATGCCCCTATGTGACTTAGTTACTCATGGATATAGAAAGAACAGAAATAAGAGATGAAGTAGACATGCTTAGAAGAGAAATAAACTTAAAACAGCAAGGTAAAACAGTAGCAGCAAAAGATAAGAAGCTGTGAAATAATGAATTGTGCTTTGATTACTTGATTGTTTGAATGAACAAAGGAAAGCTCAAAGTGAATAGCATAAAGACAGAAGACAACGAAATGAAATGAGCTAGCTACTGGAAGAGAAACAACAACTAAACAGAGCTGGAAATTAGAAATAAAAGACAGAAAGCAGTAAATGAGCTTGAACGCCTCGTCGCAAACGCCTCGGCTGAAGGGGAAGAAAGGATAGCCTTGCTTGGATGAATCCAATCAGGAGAGAAGATGAATCTTCTCTCCTTCCTATCAGATTGTCGACTCCAACAGCTGAACCTCTCAAACCAACAGACGGAGAAGAAAAACAGGAGAAAAGATGGAGCTGCGAAGAGACTTCTACGCTTTCGGATGATGATCAAACCCTCTACTTTGACCCCCTTTTATAGTAATCTGCAGGTGCGTTTGGGCCAAGGAGAACCATCCATCTTCAACGTCATACTTCAAAATGGATGGAGGAGAAAGAACGAATCCCTGAAATAACGGAAAATAACAGAAAATGATCAGTCAACTTACGGATTTCACTTGAAACATTGCAGTTTCAGCAATGTTTCTGCAATGCTGCCGCAATGAACATTTTTCATTCTTTTGACTTCGTTTTTCAACCCTTTTCTTTCCTTTTGCACACAAGTCCTAATTTAGCTACCTTCTTCTAATTCTCATATATAAGCATAGGTTTAAGCTAAATCCTATCAAAAACACCTAAGAGTGTACTTCTTTCTAAGCTAAATAAGTCCTAAAAAGGTCACTTTTGGAGACGTAACACACCCCCAAACTTAAGGTTTTGCTCGTCCTCGAGCAATCTAAGGACTTGCCTAGGCTGCTGTTTCATCTTCTTTAGCCACTTACTGACTCCCCTACATTCCTATCTATAGCAGTGCTGTCCTGTGACACACTTCTAAGTTTACAACTATCCTTTTATATTGCTTCTTCTGACTTTGCACGCCTAATACTCTTGCTGTTTCATTAACTCCCTACAACTGATCTACTTGCTTTTATCATATCGTGCATCTATCCCTAAGGTTTCGAATTCTACCTAGCTTTACCCTAGACTCAGTACATGCTTCTAGTTTTTATTTTTGAATTACCTAGGATTCCTTAGAGTCATGCCAGCCTTAGTATTAACAGTGACAGTAGTACTTTTAGAGAACAACCTAAACCCTGGCATCACTATATTGGACGTACATTCATCTCCCAAAACAACCCTACAAGCTACAACTTTGTGCTCAGCTAATTGAGGATCAGAGTTCTTTTTATTCAGGCCATCTAAGCCACAAAGTTGCAACTCCTAGGTACACATTCTTCTTCCCTATTTCTTCCTTTTTCTTTCTTTCTTACTTTAAGTGGAGCCTCTCCTTTGGTTGCCTTTTGATGCAATGCCACTTGTGGGTTACACACTTGGCACTGATTACTCAGCAACTTAAGAGAGACACCCCTCTTTATTCTATTTTTCATAGAAATGACTGGTCTTTTAAGTTAGACGATACACTTTGGGCATATAGGACTGCATATAAAACACCCTTAGGTATGTCTCCTTATAGGCTAGTGTATGGAAAAGCATGCCACTTGCCCTTCGAATTAGAAATCAAACCTTTTTGGGCCTTAAAAGAGCTGAATTATTGCGTAACCGATGTGGGAACATTGCGGTCTCTGCAATTACATGAATTAGATGAACTAAGGCACATGTCTTATGAAAATGCTAAAATGAATAAGGAAAAAACTAAGATTTGGCATGATAGTAGACTTAGGATCAATGACTTTAAAAAGGGCCAGCATGTTTTATTATTCAACTCGCGATTGAGGTTATTTCCAGGCAAACTTAAGTCTAGGTGGTCAGGTCCTTTTGTGATTACTAATGTCTTTGTTCATGGTGCTATTGAAATTCGAAACCTAAACCAAGGGTAGCCGTTCATGGTAAATGGTGCGAGGTTGAAGCACTATTATGAGAAAGGAGATGTGAAGACACTCTCGGCCTTCCTTCTATCTGAAGCCTAAGAGGCGAATCAAGAGAGGATGAATGATCACTGTGCTCATCCGTCAGAGGGCTATGCCTTAGATTTTTCTTTATTGTTTTTAGATTGCGTATCATATGGTTATTTCTGATTTTAATTAAGCGTTTTTATTTTTTTTAGGAGTATAATAATGGGAGATTTTAAGCGACAATGAGGGAGGTGAATCAAGAGGAGAAGATCAAAGAAAATATCTGGAGAAATCAGAGATTTGGTTGCTAAAATTTTGCAACACAAATCAAGAAAAATCCTAACGGTTATATTGAAAAATGCTGAATAATTGCTGAAGAATTGCGGAGTCCGCAACAAAAGAGTCGTTGGGAGAACACTTGAGTATAAATAGCTGGCATTGGGGATCGTTTTTCTCTACGATTTCTCAAACCGTTGGAACTCCACAACTCAAAACTCTCTTTCCTATGCAACTCCCAAACTCAGATCTTCAAAGAAGCGACAATGGTGACCACAAGAACAGACCCATCCACGCCCAAGAAAGCGTCACCTAACGCAGAAGAGACAGTAAGGGAGGCGTTGCTCTCTTTGGCAGACGCCGACGCTGCGCAACCCTCGAGACCCCCAAAGCTGCCTGTGAGAAGAAAGAAATGGAAGCTGGCGACGGAGGTAGCTGCTGACCCCTCTGATCCGGTAGGAACCCCTAAGAAGAAGAAATGGAGGGTCGCAGTGTCTGATTCACCGATCAGAGAGAAGAAGACCTCGAGCGAGGAAAGCCTCGACAGTGGTCGGCCATCATTTGAAACGGCCATGCAGAGCCCTGAATCTCCTCAGCATGCGCCGGAGCCTGAAATTCCTTCTGAAGAGCGCCAAGATTCGGTGCCAATCGATGATCCGGCTGAGGAGGAAGAGGTGTTTTCCCCCTTCAGGGATGTCAATCTTGACAGCCCTGTGGAGAGGGAAAGCAGGGACTCAATGGAGGAAACGCTGGGTGAATGTCTCCAGCACATGGCCACAAAGGCGCGGCTCAAGAAGAAGGCACCTGTGATTGTAAAGGGCAAGCGGCAAAGGCTTCCAAACGGACCAAAAGGAAGAATGTTGAAGCTGAACCCTCTATGAAGAAAATGAAGACTGAGGCTGTTGAATCGGCCAAAGAAAGAGCCAAGGGGAAGAGAAAGATGTATCAAGAAGAGGAGCCTCGAGCTGCGAGGTATGTCTCCAAGGAAGCAGAGGCCAAAGGCCTCGAACTGATGAAGAAAGAACTCCTCCACGAGAGAGGATTTCTTGATGCCCTTGCGGACCTGCCGCAATTCTTGCGCGCAGGGATTATTAACCATGGTTGGGAGGAGCTATGTCGGCCTCCAATTCCAGCCTACCCTGACATGGTGTACGACTTCTACGCCAACCTCACGCATCCTGAAGCATGTCTGTCAATGGTGAGGGGGATAGAGGTTGATTTCTCAGCCAACGCCATCAACAAAGCATATGCTCTCAAGGGGCATAAGCATTCTGAATATGCAAGAATAATCGAATCACCCTCAGAGGTAGTCCTAGAGGAAGCCTTGAATACAATAGGCAAACCTGAGGGAGCTTGGGCAGTCTCAAGGAATGGGCGGCACACATTGATGAGTGCGACCCTTAGAGACAAAGCAGTCGTCTGGTTCTCCCTTGTACGCAGACGAATCTCTCCAGTGACACATGAAACAACCATCAACCAGGGGAGATCGCTGCTGCTCTATGCCATTATGAGGGGATTCACCATTGACGTGGGTGAAGTCATTGCCGCCTCTATCACCGAATGCTCGAAAAAAGGTAAGAGCCAACTTTTTTTCCCCAATACCATTACTAAGCTTTGTTTACGTGCAGGAGTGCCTGTTGCGAGGGATGAGAGGCAATTGGCCTATACTGGCCATCAGGAGCTGCCCACGATCTTGAGGATGCGGAGAAGGGGCAATATGGAGTTCGAGATGGATGGTCTGGCTGCTGCACAGTCATTGTCCATGGCCTGCCCGATGGACTTGCAACACAAGATAGCCCAATGGGCTGAATATTCGCAAGCAAGGGACCGAGAGCTGGCTGAGCACCTGAGATGCACATTCCCCACCTTCCTTGTTGGTCTGTTGAAGCCTTGGGTGCCTCCAAGAGAAAGGAGTGATGAAGATGAGGATGTTTGAATGTCAGACTGACGGCATTCGAGGGAGTATTTCTGATCCCTCTAAGAAAACAACAAGAAATCTGCTTTTTTGTGACTTGTTACTCCCCTTTTTATCAACTATTTGATCTGCTTTGAATTGTTAATTTGTTTGTTTAGAGTAGTTTAGTTTTGTTTAATGTCATCTGAGTAGGTAGCTTAGGTAGTTTTGCTGTTTTCTGTAGCTGTTTTTGAATGAATACTGCATGCTAGGAGCCGTGTTCATAGTTAAATTTGCTCTGTTGATATAATTGCGAATTCCTTGCGGTGTCCGCAATATTTTGTTAGTTTTTCGCATGATGTTGGATGACTTTTTGATGGGCTGTCTGTGTTTCAATCTCAATATTTTGCTGCTTTACTGAATTCAATAGGTAATCTGTCTAGTGAGCATGCTGGATGAGTGTCACAGTACACCCTTGTTCGTTTAATTTAGCTTCATATATTGCTAAGCATGCACTTCTGTAAGACCTTACCATGTTGTTTTTAGTAAAATTCTGCCTATGAGGTATCTGTTTTACGAAAGTCATTCTATACCTAGGAGTTTTAAGTTCTACTTGTTTTTTCTTAGACTAGATGCTTCTAAGACAAGTTTGGGGGTGTGCCACCTCAGACTCTCATTGGGGACAATGAGAAGATAAGTTTAGGGGAGGCAGCCTCTAGGCCTAGGAACATTCCTCTCTCCCTCTTGAAAAACATAAGCATTCTTCTTCTTTGAAAAAAAAAATGAAAAACAAAGAAACAGAAAAATAAAGGGTAGTGTCTCTCTAAAGGATGCTGAGTAATCAGGGCCATTTGTGTAAACCACAAGTGGCACTGCATCAAAAGGCAAACCAAAAGAAGACTCTACCGAAAGAAAAGAAAAAGAAAAATAAGACCAAGGAAGAAGAATGTATGCCAACAAGCTATGGCCTAGGTGCTTAGGTGTCCTGTATAATTGAACTCTGATCCTTAGGTTGCTAAGCACAGGGCTGTAGCTTGAAGGTTTGTCAAGGGAGATGAGTGTCGATCCAACTCAGTGATGCCAAGGCTTAGTTGTTCTATGGACTGTACTCTGATTCTCGTATGTGCTAAGCTTGGCATGACTGTAAGGATTCCTAGGTAGCTCAATAATAAATACATTAGAAGCATGTACTGAGTCTAGGTTAAAGCTAGGGAGAATTTGAAAACTTAGGGATAGCTGCACAATGAACCTAATGACATAGGCAGATAAACCATTTGTTAGGAAATTTGTAAAAGACAAAAGGATTTAAAGGCAAGAGAAACCAGAATAAGCAGAATGTGAAGTTAGTTTGAACTTAGGAGAGTGTAACAGGACAGCCGTGCCTTGGATAGTAAGCCTAGGGAAGTCAGCAAGTCAGTTGGATAGAGTTTAAAAGACAAGAATTAGCAGCCCAAGTAAGCCTTTATATTGCTCGAGGACGAGCAATAACTAAAGTTTGGGGGTGTGTTACCTCTCCAAAAGTACATTATTTAGGGACTTATTTACCATGAAATCGTGTAATCTCTTGAGCGTTTTTGTTAGAATTTAGCTTAATACGAGCTTAAATGTGAGAATTCGAGGAATGAAGCTAAAATAGGACTTATTTGGAAAAGGAACGAAAAAGAATAGAAAATGATGCTAAAAGAGTTAAAATGTACATTGCAGGAGAATTGCTGAAACATTGATGGGAGCGCAATGAACATTGCGGCCACCGCGAGGAATCCGCAATTCCAAGTTGCTGCTGCTGAGTTTTTTCCAGCCGCCAGTCGTCACGGTTGCGATATTTCAGCCGCCTAAGCCTTCCTCTGCTGCCACGTGGAGGGTTGCTGTTCAGAATGGATGGTTCTCCATGACTGAAGGTACCTGCAAAAAGCTATTGTTGCGTGCTCAATGTGTAAAATAAATAAGCAATAAGAGAGAGAGAGCACTCAGAACATGCAAGCATACATGATCTTATAGCAAGTAGTAAGTATTTTTTCATTCGTTTTCCCACAGAGATTTATTATTAGCTACTCGTGAAGTGTAAAGTTAAGAAAGAATGGGTGGATTTGAAGGGGTAGACTTGGTTTTAAAATTCCTATTTATTGCTGAATATATAAAAGGTAGCAACATAAACAAGTGCAAGTCAATGGTAAACGCAAAATGTAAAGAGAAAGAATTAATAAACGAAGAGAAAAGTAGTCAAGCAGAATTTTTAACTTAGCAGAATTGCAAGAACAGCAATTCTACCGCAATGTTACTAACAGCGAAAGTGTGTAAAATGGAGAAACAAGGGCTACTAACGACTCCTCTATAGGCATTTTCTCACGATTCTCAAGCATTGGATCAACTCACTATGCATCAAACTAACTCAATCTCATGTATCTTCCGATTTCATGCATTAGATTCTTTAGTTTACTCATGTCCAAGTAAGGTCTTAAGCATCTTGTTAAAGCAGAAAGATATGGTTTGTACTAGGAAAACGCCTATTCTTAGGTCGTTTTCTGGTTACCTTGAAAGGCTAGCATGAGTGTATGACTCTGAACTCTTACTCCTTCCAGAGGTTAGGAGTTCTTTGGACAAAATGGATGGCCAATCGAAATTGCCCGTGGGATGAAGCTTACATACAATCAATGCTTCGAGAGCTATCCTACATGCTTGGTTCACGTTTTTTAGCCTATAGTGTTGTCATTAGCATGCCCCTATGTGACTTAGTTACTCATGGATATAGAAAGAACAGAAATAAGAGATGAAGCAGACATGCTTAGAAGAGAAATAAACTTAAAACAGCAAGGTAAAACAGTAGCAGCAAAAGATAAGAAGCTGTGAAATAATGAATTGTGCTTTGATTACTTGATTGTTTGAATGAACAAAGGAAAGCTTAAAGTGAAAAGCATAAATACAGAAGACAACGAAATGAAATGAGCTAGCTACTGGAAGAGAAACAACAACTAAACAGAGCTGGAAATTAGAAATAAAAGACAGAAAGCAGTAATTGAGCTTGAACGCCTCGTCGCAAATGCCTCGGGTGAAAGGGAAGAAAGGGTAGCCTTGCTTGGATGAATCCAATCAGGAGAGAAGATGAATCTTCTCTCCTTCCTATCAGATTGTCGACTCCAACAGCTGAACCTCTCAAACCAACAGACGGAGAAGAAAAACAGGAGAAAAGATGGAGCTGCGAAGAGACTTCTACGCTTTCGGATGATGATCAAACCCTCTACTTTGACCCCCTTTTATAGTAATCTGCAGGTGCGTTTGGGCCAAGGAGAACCATCCATCCTCAACGTCATACTTCAAAATGGATGGAGGAGAAAGAACGAATCCCTGAAATAACGGAAATTAACAGAAACAGATCAGTCAACTTACGGATTTCACTTGAAACATTGCGGTTTCAGCAATGTTTCCGCAATGCTGCCGCATTGCTTATTTTTCATTCTTTTACTTCGTTTTTCAACCCTTTTCTTTCCTTTTGCACACAAGTCCTAATTTAGCTACCTTCTTCTAATTCTCATATATAAGCATAGGTTTAAGCTAAATCCTATCAAAAACACCTAAGAGTGTACATCTTTCTAAGCTAAATAAGTCCTAAAAAGGTCACTTTTGGAGACGTAACACACCCCCAAACTTAAGGTTTTGCTCGTCCTCGAGCAATCTAAGGACTTGCCTAGGCTGCTATTTCATCTTCTTTAACCACTTACTGACTCCCCTACATTCCTATCTATAGCAGTGTTGTCCTGTGACACACTTCCAAGTTTACAACTAACCTTTCATATTGCTTCTTCTGACTTCGCACGCCTAATACTCCTGCTGTTTCATTAACTCCCTACAACTGATCTACTTTCTTTTATCATATCGTGCACCTATTCCTAAGGTTTCGAATTCTACCTAGCTTTACCCTAGACTCAGTACATGCTTCTAGCTTTTACTTTTGAGCTACCTAGGATTCCTTCGAGTCATGTCAGTCTTAGTATTAACAGTGACAGTAGTACTTTTAGAGAACAACCTAAACCCTGACATCACTACATTGGACATACATTCATCTCCCTAAACAACCCTACAAGTTACAACTTTGTGCTCAGTTCATTGAGGATCAGAGTTCTTTTTATTCAGGACATCTAAGCCACAAAGTTGCAACTCCTAGGTATACATTCTTCTTCCCTACTTCTTCCTTTTTTCTTTCTTACTTTGGTGGAGCCTCTCCTTTGGTTGCCTTTTGATGCAATGCCCCTTGTGGGTTACACACTTGGCACTGATTACTCAGCAACCTAAGAGAGACACCCCTCTTTATTTTTCATTTTTTTTTTTTTTTTTTTTTTTCAGCTCATCATTTTTTGTAAAGGAGAAGAAGAATGCTTATGCTTTAAGGGAGAGAGGAATGTTCCTAGGCCTAGGGTGGCCTCCCCCAAACTTAAACTACTCATTGTCCCCAATGAGTAGGGGTGTAAGCGGGTCGGTTCGGGTCGGTTACTGTGCAAAACCAGAGCCGAACCGACCAATTCGGTGTAGAAAATTTAAGAACCGAAGACGAACCGATGAAGCTTCAAAACCGAGGCGACCGACCGCCTAAGCCGCCGGTTTTATCGGTTCGGCTTTGCGGTTGCCGATGCTGGATTTGCACGCGAATCAGTGTGGAGCGGGCAGGTAGGCGTTTTAGGAATTGTACATTACGTTTTTTTTATTAATTCTTTTAGTTTATTGTTTAATTGAGAATATCCTTCCTTCTTAGTTATTAATATGATTTATTCATTCCTTATTTTGTCATTTTTTTTCATTTCTTTTCTCTCATCCTTTTATAAATTTAATTTTCATTTTTTCTTTTCTTTCTCTTCTTTGATTAAAAATAAAAATAAAAATAAAATAATAATTAAACTTAAACTTCAATTTAATTTAATTTAATAATAACAAAGAAAAACATTAGTTAATGCTTTTGGCTTACCTTCTTCCTCTCCGATTCATTGCAATGAAGTCTGCAAAAGCTTTGGAGTTTTGATTTTGTGTAATGGAATTTTCAATTTTCTTTGAATTTAGATTTTAGAAATTTAGTTGAGTATTAAGTTTTATGAAATTGTGTTCCAAGTTGTGGGGTGAGTTTTTATAATTGAAAAACATAACAAAATCTCAAATGGAATAAAAAACAGGAAAGGCATTAGGAATATAATTTGGGGTTTAGATTTAAAAATAGGTTTAGAATTTGGAATAAAAATAAATTTAGAATTCCGAATGAATTAGAATTAGGAAAAGAAAAAGGAAATTTATGATTTTATTGATAGAATTTGGTGTTTAGATTAGGAATAAAATCAATTTAGAATTCTAAATGAATTAAAATTAGGAAAAGAAAAAGGAAATTTATGATTTTATTGATAGAATTTGGGGTTTAGATTAGGAATAAAATAAATTTAGAATTCCAAATGAATTAGAATTAGGAAAAGAAAAAGGAAATTTATGATTTTATTGATTGAATTTGGGGTTTAGATTAGGAATAAAATAAATTTAGAATTCTAAATGAATTAGAATTAAGAAAAGATAAAGGAAATTTATGATTTTATTGATTGTCTCCCCTCTCCACCCACCAAAGTTTGGATCTTTAAATTTTGAAATTTAAAAAGGAATAAAATATATATAAAATTAGGAAGAAGAATTCCCAAAAATAGTGATTTAATTTATGTTCTTTTATATTTTTGTAGACTTATTTGGATCGTTTGAAGTGTCCATTGTCCATAAAATAAATAAATTAAATAATTTTTTTAAAAAAACTTTGAATTGTGTAAATTGTAAAGTCGAAAGGTGAAAAGGAAGAATAATGAAGCATCGCCTTCAAGCGTGGAGGGAGAAGAAGGCGTAGCTGGCAGTGGGGCCCACGCCTTAAAGAAGCGTGTAATTGAAGTTTGAAACGATATATCAAAAAAAAAAAAAATAAATAATTGGTTCATTATCGGTCGGCTCGGGTTGGACCGGTTTTTATATTCACCAACCCGAAACTGACCGACTGGGATCGGTTTCCAGGATTTCCAAGTCGGTTCCGACCGACTGAGCCGAACCGAAACCGAACCGTCATCGGTTTCGGTCGGTTTGGGCGGTTTAAACGGTTTGGTCGGTTTAAACTTGCACCCCTACCAATGAGTGTCTGAGGTGGCACACACCCAAACTTGTCCTAGAAGCATCTAGTCTAAGGTAAAACAAAGATAATCTAAAAGCCCTAGGCATAGACAGAACATTTTAAAAGTTAATATCACAGCAGCAGAAATTTATAAAAACAGTCAGGTAAGGACTTAAAGCTATGCATGCTGAGCACTTTTTAGAGGTTAATTTAAACTATCAAAGGGTGTCCTATGACACTCATCCAGAATGCTTTGAGATAAGCTATATAAGGTAGTCAAGATAGCAGCAAAAGACAGAATTTAAACAGACCCAGCCTAGCTAAACAATCAGTCAAAAACATGCATTTACTAATAAAAATTGCGGATTCCGCAATTATTTCGCAATAGATACAGGGCAGATATATCAGTGATCAGGGCCCCTATGCATGCTCTTTCCAGTCATTCAAGCTATACAAAAATGGAACTAAACTAATCTACCAATTCAGCTATCATCAGACTATACTAAAAAAATTTAAAAATTAACACTAAAGAACTAAAACAGATCAAAATATTAACTCAAAACAGCATAATTCACATGGTTAAAAAAAAAAAAAAAAAATAAAAAAAAAAAAAAAAAAAAAAAAAACAAACAGCAGTTTGATTTTTTTATTTTAAGGGAACAGCAATACTCCCTTGAGTGCCTAGCACTCAGATGTCCTCATCTTCATCATTCCTTCTTGGTCTTGGTGGCGCCCATGGAGTCAGGAGATTCGTGGAAATTCAGGGAAGATGCATCCCAATTGGTCAGTGACCTCCTTGTCCCGTGCCTGCGCATATGTGGCCCATTGAGCCATCCTCTTCTGCAGATCCATCAGGCAGGCCATGGACAGCGACTGAGCAACAGCCAGGCCATCCAGCTCGAACTCCATGTTCCCCTTCCTTCGCATCCTCAAGCCTGTGGGCAATTCCAAGTGCCCTGTGTAGGCCAGCTGCCTTTCCATTCGCTCGATTGGGACTCTTGCACGTAAGCAGAGCTTAGTAATTGTGTTAGGAAAGAAAAGTGGGCCCTTACCCTTCTTGGCGCAGTCAGCAATTGAAGCTGCAATGACCTCGCCCACGTTGATTGTGAGACCTCGCATGATCGCGTAGACCAGCAGCGATCTGCTTTGGTTGATGGTGGTCTCATGGGTCACTGGGACAGCTTCCTGCGCACAAATGAAAACCATACAGCCGCCTTGGCTGTGAGGTTGGCACTCATGAGAGTGTGCCTCCCATTGCGCGATACTGTCCACGATGCCTCTGGCTGACCAATGATCCGAATGGCCTCCTCCAGGACAGCTTCTGTTGGCTCATCAACGATCCTTGAATAATCAGTGTGTTTTTGGCCCTTGAGGCCATAGGCTTCGTTGATCGCCTTCGCTGAGAAGTCCACCTCAACTCCTCTGACCACAGACAAGCAATCCTCAGGATTCATCAAATTGGCGTAAAAGTCATACACCATGTTGGAGTAGGCTGGATTGGGTGGTCTGCACAGCTCCTCCCAGCCGTGATTCGTGATCCCTGCGCGCAAGAATTGCGGCAGGTCAGCAGGTGCGTCGAGGAATCCCTTCTCGTGCAGCAGCTCCCTTTTCCTCAGCTCAATGCCTCTAGACTCAGCGTCAGAAGACACGTACCTCACTGATTGAGGCTCATCTTCAGGGTAAAGCTTGGCTTTCCCTTTGTCTTTTGGTTTGGCTGACTCAACAGCCTCAATCTTGAGCTTCTTCAGCGACCGCTCATCACTCTCCTTCTCTGATGAAGGCGCCCTCCTGGTTTTCTTTTTCTTGGACTTCTTGGGCCGTTTGGCCTTGACAACCTTGGCGGCCTTCTTCTTCTTCAAACCTCGCCTTGGTTGTGATCTGCTGGAGGCAATCCCCCAGCGTTTCGTCCATCGAATCATCCCTCTGCGCAGGGATCTCAGGGCTGGCTTCCCTCAAAGGAGAGAAGACCTCTTCTTCCTCAGCTTCCCCACTGCCCTGCGTCGATTCTTGATACTCTCCATATGGAAATTCAGGGTCAGGTTGTGGGGAAGTGGGTGATGCTTCAGGGCTCTCTGCTGGTGGGGTATGTTCAGAACTCTGCGGTGATGGAGGAAGCTCAGGGCTTCGCGCTGGTGGAGATGGCGAAGAGCTCTGCTTGGCTGACTCGTGTGACCGCCGGTCACTTTCTTGACTCTCCACAGAGGGAGTCTTTTTCTTGCTTGCTTCTTCAGCCACCGCCATGCTCCACTTGCGTTTCTTGGGTGTTCCTGCTGGTTCAGAGGGTCCAGCAGGTATCTCCGTAACTACCTTCCACTTCTTCTTGCGGATCGGCAGTTTGGGGAGTCGTTCAGTGCGCGCAGCCTCAGCGTCTGTAAGGGCAAGAAGTGCTTCCCTCGCAGCAGTTTCAGCGTCGTCAGCCCTCTTCTTGGACGCAGATCTCTCAGCTCTTGTTAGCACCATGGTGGAAGCGTAGAAATCTGGAAAGAGGAATTGCAGATGACGAGGGAGAGAGATTTCTTGGAGTTCAGATAATGGGGAAATCGTACGGATCATCGCGCCTCTAACGGATATAAATAATGATGGAAATCCCAACGGCTCTTTCCGTTGCGGATTCTGCAAATCCAGCACAATTCTAGTGACCGTTGGAGATTTTCGGAGTTTAAATGCCAATCTTCTCTCAACTAAATCTTTGATTTTGCCCAATATCTCCTCGATTTTTTTAGCTTGATTTCATCTCCTTGATTCCCTCTATTGATTCCCTACAAAAAGAAATAAAATCAACATCAAATTCATAATTAAAATCACACGAAAATATACACAAACAGTAACCGGAAAATTGCAAAAAATAAACTAAGGCATGAGCCTCGCATGGACGAGCACAGTGATCACTCGTCCTCTCTCGTTCTTATTTTCACGTGTCAGTCAAGAGGAAGGCCGAGAGAGTCTTCACATCTCCTTCCTCATATTAGTGCTTCAATCTTGCACCATTAACCATGAATTGTTGTCCTTGTTGCAGGTTCTTTATCTCGATTGCACCATGAACAAACACATTAGTTATTACAAATGGACCTGACCATCTAGACTTAAGTTTGCCTGGAAATAATTTCAATCGTGAATTAAATAATAAGACAAGCTGGCCTTTCTTGAAGTCCTTAATCCTAAGTCTACTATCATGCCAAATCTTGGTCTTTTCCTTATACATTTTAGCATTTTCATAGGACATATGTCTAAGCTCATCAAGCTCATGTAATTGCAAAGACCGCAATGTTCCCGCATCGGTCACGCAATAATTCAACTCTTTTAGTGCCCAAAATGCTTTAATTTCTAATTCGAATGGTAAGTGACATGCTTTGCCGTACACAAGTCTATAAGGAGACATACCTAGGGGTGTTTTATATGCAGTCCTATATGCCCAAAGTGCATCCTCGAGTTTAAACGACCAATCCTTTCTATTGGGTTTGACCACTTTTTCTAGTATGTTTTTAATCTCCCTATTTGAAATTTCAGCTTGTCCATTCGAGTGTGGGTGATAAGGGGTGGCTACTCTATGTCTAATATTATACTTAGCCAACACTCTCTCCATAGCTTTGTTAATGAAATGTGTCCCCTCATCACTGATTATAGCACGAGGTGTTCCAAATCTAGTAAAGATATGTCTATGCAAGAATCTTATGACTGTTTTGGCATCATTATTGGGACATGCTATGGCCTCTACCCACTTAGATACATAGTCTACTGCTACCAATATGTAAAGGTTACCTGATGATGGGGGAAATGGTCCCATGAAGTCAATGCCCCACACATCAAAGAGCTCCAACTCTAAGATGTAAGTGAGAGGCATCTCATCCTTTCGGCTAAGGTTACCTGTTCTCTGGCATTCATCACAGCTGTGTGCATAGTTGTGGGCATCCTTGAAGATCGTTGGCCAATAGTAGCCACTCTGGAACACCTTTGCAGCTGTCCTTTGACCACCAAAGTGTCCACCATAGGGTTCTGTATGGCAGTGCTGCAGCACAGACTTTGCCTCAGCAGCTGACACACACTTCCTGAGCAGACCATCAGCACATGTCTTGTAAAGTGTGGGATCATCCCATATGAATTTCCTTGCTTCATGAAGGAACCTCTTCTTGTCTTGGCCTCCCTTGAAAGTTGGTAGTACCTGTGATGCAAGGAAGTTAGCAATGTCAGCAAACCAAGGTTCCTCATCGTTATCACGATGAGTCAATACAAAGACATGTTCATCAATAAAAGCATCAGAAATTGCGGTTTCCGCAATTTTTTCGCAATTATGCTGCAATCTAGAAAGATGATCCGCAACCACATTTTCACATCCTTTCTTATCTCTAATGTCTAGATCAAACTCTTGCAGCAGCAAAACCCATCTAATCAACCTAGGCTTGGCATCAGCCTTCCTCATAAGGTACTTTAAAGCAGAATGGTCAGTGTACACAATTGTCCTAGTGCCTACAATGTAATTCCTAAACTTCTCACAAGCAAACACTACAGTTAGCATCTCCTTCTCAGTAGTTGTGTAATTACATTGTGCCTCGTTAAGTGTTTTACTAGCATAGTATACAGGGTGTGTTAACTTGTTAATCTTTTGTCCTAACATAACCCCTACAGCATAGTCACTAGCATCACATAACATCTCAAAGGGGAGATCCCAATTAGGCCCTACTATAATAGGTGCTGTGACTAGTGCTTCCTTAAGGGTTTTCCAAGCTAGGAAACATTCTTTAGAGAAAATGAATGGTTTGTTTAGCTCTAGAAGCTCACATAAAGGCTTGGAGATCTTAGAAAAGTCCTTAATGAACCTTCTATAGAAACCAGCATGTCCTAAGAAACTTCTAATGGCTTTTACATTTTGAGGTTCTACCAATTTCTCTATTATTTCAATTTTTGCCCTATCGAGCTCTACACCTGCCCTAGACACTCTATGACCTAAGACAATCCCTTCGTCCACCATGAAGTGGCACTTCTCCCAATTTAGGACTAGGTTGGTCTCCTCACACCTAGCCAGGACTTGTCCTAAGTTCTCTAGACAGTTTGTAAATGAATCCCCAAAGACTGAGAATTCATCCATGAATATCTCTATCATGGACTCATCCAAATCAGAGAAGATTGCCAACATGCACCTTTGGAATGTTGCCGGTGCATTGCATAAGCCAAAAGGCATTCTGCGAAAGGCAAAAGTTCCAAAAGAGCAAGTGAAGGTAGTCTTTTCCTGGTCCTTAGGGTCTATAGTGATCTGGTTATATCCTGAATAACCGTCTAAGAAGCAGTAGTAGGCTCTACCAGCTATCCTATCTAACATCTGGTCAATGAATGGTAGAGGGAAGTGGTCTTTTTTGGTTTCCTTATTTAATTTCCTATAATCCATGCAAACTCTCCATCCTGTGATAGTCCTAGTTGGAATCAGTTCATTGTTCTCATTGACTACCACAGTCATCCCCCCCTTCTTAGGTACACATTGTATAGGGCTCACCCACTGACTACTAGCTATGGGGAAGATCACACCAGCATCTAACCATTTTATTATTTCCTTTTTAACTACCTCTTTCATAGAGGGGTTCAGCCTACGTTGATGATCTACTCGGGGTGTGTGCTCTTCCTCTAGTATAATCTTATGCATGCAATAGGAAGGGCTAATGCCTCTAATATCAGCAATAGTCCATGCAATAGCCTTCCTATGTTGCTTAAGTAATAAAATCAGTTCAACCTCATGCTTTTCACTTAATTTAGAAGAAATAATCACAGGCAAAGTATCATTACTTCCTAGATAAGCATACTTGAGGTGAGTGGGTAGAGGTTTCAATTCTAAGACAGGTGGATGCTCAATGGATGGTTTTAAAGGATTCATGGATCTGTTAGTCAGGTCTTTATTTATACATACATGCTGTGTTTTTTCTACAGGTATATCCATTATCTCAGAAACATTTAAATCAGTTAAATCTAATTGTACATATTCATTAGCATGCTTAGTTAATAATACATGCTCCAGTTGTTCTTCCATTAATGAGTCTACAATGTCCATGCTAGCACAAGATTCAGAGTCAGAGGGGTACCTTAAGGCTTTATATACACTAAATTTCACCTCTTCATCATGAACCCTCATCGTGAGCTCACCTTTTTGGACATCTATCAGGGCCCTACCTGTGGCTAGAAACGGTCTGCCTAATAGGATGGGGACCTCCTTGTCTGCTTCATAATCCAGGATAATGAAATCTGCAAGGAAAATAAACTTGTCAACTTTTACAAGAATATCCTCAATCTTACCCTCAGGGTAGGCTATGGATCTGTCTGCTAGTTGTAAAGTGACAGTGGTTGGACGTGCTTCTCCTATTCCTAGCTGGCGGAATAGTGATAGGGGCATGAGGTTTATGCTGGCTCCCAGGTCACAAAGAGCTCTGCCCACTGCCTCCTAGCTCTACCGGTAAGGTGAAGGAACCAGGATCCTTCTCCTTCTTGGGTAGCTTGTTCTGGAGTATGGCACTGCACTCCTCAGTGAGATTGACTGTTTCAAACTCACCAATTATTCTCTTGTTAGTGATAATATCCTTCAAAAACTTTACATAAGAGGGCATAGACTGTAAAACTTCTACAAAAGGAATATTAACATGCACTTCTTTAAGAATTTCTAGAAATTTGTTAAAGTTCACTTCCTGTTCTTGTTTTTTCTTTAGCCTTCGAGGAAATGGAGGTAGTGGCACATATGTAGGCACTTCAGGTCGCCTCAGGATAGGTGGAGACCTTGGAATTTCTTCTATCTCTTCTATGATTGGCTCCAGCCTTGGTCCTGATGTGCTTGGTGATGGTTGACCTTGGTTTGGCAGAGGCTCCAGTGGAGCACTAGACTCATTGTTCTCTACTCTCTTTGGTGTTTCTTTAGTGTTGCTCACCAATGGTCTCCCACTTCTGAGTTCAATTGCTTGAACTTGCTCTTTACCATCTATCCTTGGCACTTCAGTGTCAGCAGGTAGTCTACCTTGGGGCCTACTTTTGAGTTCATTGGCTAGTTGCCCTATTTGGTTCTCTAGGCTCCTAACAGTAGCTTGCTGACTCTGTAGCGTGGCATCATTCTTGGCTATGTATTCTTTGAGTAGATTTTCTACAGAAGACCCTACAGGTTGGTTGTATGGTTTTTGGTACATGGATTGGTTATGTTGGGGAGTGAAACCAGGTGTTCCACTCGGTCTTGGCTGGTTAGGAGCTTGGTTAGCATTCTGTTGGCCACCCCATGACAGGTTTGGGTGGTTCCTCCAACCAGGGTTGTAAGTATTGGAATAGGGGTTGTTCCTAGGCTGCTGCTGGCTTCCAACATAGCAGACTGAGGCTGGATTCCCAGGGCAGTATTCATACAGGTGCCCTTCCCCACAGAATCCACAGGTAAGTGTCTCACCTTGACTTGGTTGGGTGCCCATTGACATGGCTGTGGCGGTGTTGACACTTGTTTGGAGATTGGCTTGAGCCATTTGCTTGACTAGGTTGGTCAGGGCGCTTATCTGGCTACTCATGGCATTGAGTGCGTCCTTGTCTTGAGCTCTAGTTGGCTCAACTGGATCATCTGACCACCTACAGTGAGATGCTGAGATCTTCTCCAAGATCTCATAGGCTTCGTTATAACTCTTGGACAACATGGAACCACCAGCAGATGAATTTAGAACTTGTCTGGTGCTGGGGTTGCATCCTTTGAAAAAGACCTCTATTTGGATACACCATGGGATGCCATGGGGTGGACATTTAAGAAGAAGGTCCTTGAACCTTGTCCAAGCTTCGTGAAGAGACTCATTCTCAGCTTGTTTGAACTTAACTATGTCATCACGAAAGGTAGAATTCCTATCAGGTGGGAAGTATTTAACTAGGAATTTCTCCGCCAAGTCTGTCCAATTGAGGACTGATCCAGAGGGTAATGAGTTTAACCACGTCTTTGCTTTGTCCCTCAATGAGTAAGGGAAGAGGTAGAGCCTCAAGGCTTCTTGGGAAACTCCAGGGATGATGAAGGTATCACTAACTCCTAGGAAGTTTCTAAGATGGTTGTGGGGGTCCTCATTTTCCACTCCAAAGAATTGTCCCACAGTGGACAACATTTGGAACATTACTGGCTTTAACTCGAATGAGTTGGCAGTAATTTCAGGGCGGATGATGCTTGGGTTTAGCTCCCCAGGCATGGGAACTAAGTATGAGAGAATGGCACTATTCTTATCATTCGCTATTTCGATGGGATTGCGAGTGACAGGTACCGGATTTGGAACTAATCTATCCATTTCTTCTTGAGAGGATTGCGGAGACTCTGCGGTTTCAGCAATTATTTGAGGTAAAGGGGGTTGTTTGAAGAGACGTTTCTTGGCTCTATTTCTAGCCTTAAATAATCTCTCAGGCTCAAGGTTGAACTCTAGATCACTACTTGAAGGCTCATTCATAAACTAACCCAAATAGTACCTGCAAAAGAAATGAAAACGGATCAGCTTCAATAGATATTAAGAGTTGGTTTTCTAACTTAACAAACTTCGTTTTTACTAAAATAAATCCCCGGCAGCGGCGCCAAAAAATTGTTGCGTGCTCAATGTGTAAAATAAATAAGCAATAAGAGAGAGAGAGCACTCAGAACATGCAAGCATACATGATCTTATAGCAAGTAGTAAGTATTTTTTCATTCGTTTTCCCACAGAGATTTATTATTAGCTATTCGTGAAGTGTAAAGTTAAGAAAGAATGGGTGGATTTGAAGGGGTAGACTTGGTTTTAAAATTCCTATTTATTGCTGAATATATAAAAGGTAGCAACATAAACAAGTGCAAGTCAATGGTAAACGCAAAATGTAAAGAGAAAGAATTAATAAACGAAGAGAAAAGTAGTCAAGCAGAATTTTTAACTTAGCAGAATTGCGAGAACAGCAATTCTACCGCAATGTTACTAACAGCGAAAGTGTGTAAAATGGAGAAACAAGGGCTACTAACGACTCCTCTATAGGCATTTTCTCACGATTCTCAAGCATTGGATCAACTCACTATGCATCAAACTAACTCAATCTCATGTATCTTCCGATTTCATGAATTAGATTCTTTAGTTTACTCATGTCCAAGTAAGGTCTTAAGCATCTTGTTAAAGAAGAAAGATATGGTTTGTACTAGGATAACGCCTATTCCTAGGTCGTTTTCTGGTTACCTTGAAAGGCTAGCATGAGTGTATGACTCTGAACTCTTACTCCTTCCAGAGGTTAGGAGTTCTTTGGACAAAATGGATGGCCAATCGAAATTGCCCGTGGGATGAAGCTTACATACAATCAATGCTTCGAGAGCTATCCTACATGCTTGGTTCACGTTTTTTAGCCTATAGTGTTGTCATTAGCATGCCCCTATGTGACTTAGTTACTCATGGATATAGAAAGAACAGAAATAAGAGATGAAGCAGACATGCTTAGAAGAGAAATAAACTTAAAACAGCAAGGTAAAACAGTAGCAGCAAAAGATAAGAAGCTGTGAAATAATGAATTGTGCTTTGATTACTTGATTGTTTGAATGAACAAAGGAAAGCTTAAAGTGAAAAGCATAAAGACAGAAGACAACGAAATGAAATGAGCTAGCTACTGGAAGAGAAACAACAACTAAACAGAGCTGGAAATTAGAAATAAAAGACAGAAAGCAGTAATTGAGCTTGAACGCCTCGTCGCAAATGCCTCGGCTGAAAGGGAAGAAAGGGTAGCCTTGCTTGGATGAATCCAATCAGGAGAGAAGATGAATCTTCTCTCCTTCCTATCAGATTGTCGACTCCAACAGCTGAACCTCTCAAACCAACAGACGGAGAAGAAAAACAGGAGAAAAGATGGAGCTGCGAAGAGACTTCTACGCTTTCGGATGATGATCAAACCCTCTACTTTGACCCCCTTTTATAGTAATCTGCAGGTGCGTTTGGGCCAAGAAGAACCATTCATCCTCAACGTCATACTTCAAAATGGATGGAGGAGAAAGAATGAATCCCTGAAATAACGGAAATTAACAGAAACAGATCAGTCAATTTACGGATTTCACTTGAAACATTGCGGTTTCAGCAATGTTTCCGCAATGCTGCCGCATTGCTTATTTTTCATTCTTTTACTTCGTTTTTCAACCCTTTTCTTTCCTTTTGCACACAAGTCCTAATTTAGCTACCTTCTTCTAATTCTCATATATAAGCATAGGTTTAAGCTAAATCCTATCAAAAACACCTAAGAGTGTACATCTTTCTAAGCTAAATAAGTCCTAAAAAGGTCACTTTTGGAGACGTAACAGCTATAAAAGGAGGTGAAGGGTGAAGGAGAAAGACAGCTCGGAAGCGTAGAGTTCTTCGTCACAGCGCATTCCAAATACACATTTTCCTTTCCCCGTTTGTTGGAGCGAAGAAATCAGCCCTTGGCGCCGATAATTCGAGAGGAAGAAGAGAAGAACCTTCTTCTCTTCTGATTGAATTCATCCCCAAGAACCGCTAATCTTCCCCTTCATCCGAGGCGCTTGCGACGAGGAGACCCGCGCACACTTTTATAAGCTTTATTACTGCTTTCGTTCTTCCATTTCCATCTGTTACACTGCTGTGATTCGTCTTCAATTTGTTAAGTTCTTTACTGTTTTACACACTTTCGCACATTGAGCTTTGAATCTTAAATTATAATGTAATCGTTTTAGTCTTTGCAAGTCTTCATCTCGTTATCTGTTTTTCCATTACTTTCATTGAGTACTTTAAATCATGCTTAATCAATCTAGTCTTTCCAATCCTCCATCAACCATGAGTAACTAATCACACAAGGGTCTGCTAAAGATGAATCTATAGGTTAGAAATACGTGAGTTCATCATGTAGGATAGCTTCGAATGCATTGAATGTATGTGTACTTCATCCCATGGGCAATTTCGATCGGCCATCCATTTTGTCTAAAGAACTCCTAACCTCCGGAAGGAGTAAGAGTTCAGAGTCGTCCATTCATGCTAGCCTTTCATGGTAGCCAGAAAATGACCTAGGAATAGGCGTTTTCCTAGCACGATCATTAGCTTGCTTGTATAAATAGATGCTTAAGTCTTACTTGGATATGAGTGAACTAAAGGATCTAATGCATGTAATTGAGAGATGCATGAGACTGAGCTAAATTGATGCATGATAAGTTAAGCTACTGCTGAATGATCGTATGTAAAAGCCTATAGAGGATTCTTAAGTCGACCTTGTTTCCTTATCTCGCCTTCAAATTGTTGCTAAATTTATTGCTAGATAATTGCGGGAACCGCAATTCTATAGTTTTGTTTTTGCCTTAGCCATTTTTCCAGTCTTTTACTTTTGCGATTTTATTGCTAGAACATTGCTACCTCCGCAATTCTTTCTTCTCCACATTAAAGTTTAATCTCTTTACTTGCTTTCGTTTATGCTTGCATACTTCGTACATTCTTTGTTAGTTTGGCACATCAACCTCAAATCCACCCAATTTAAGTGACCCTCTCTAATTTAACTCCTCACTTCGTTAGTAACTAAACTCAATCTCTGTGGGAAAACGAATGAAAAAATACTTATCACTTGCTGCAGACCATGTATGCTTGCATGTTCTGAGTGCTCTCGCATTACATTTTATTTACACACTGAGCACGCAACAGACACTAAGCCATTTTCCGAGGCCGAGTCTCACTTTGCGGACGCCAAATTTTACATAAATGACGGCAACGTCGGGGAAATAATGCCGATAGAAATTCCTTTGATCAATATGGATGATAAACTCAGCGTGAAACAAAAAATTGAAGCGGGAAAAAAATCTATCAAAGAAGAGAACGTTTCCAGTTTTCAAGAAAGCAAGACATCCGCCAGCCCTACAAAGGCTAAGGCCTTGAAGGACGAAAAAATGTCTAACCCTCATGTTTTACGCTACGTCCCTTTGTCCCGGCGTAAGAAGGGTTAATCGCCATTCGCGGAATGTACGAAAAGTTTGAAAGTTGGTGACATTAAGATCCTGAAAGAAAGCTTTGTCACCCCTCTTACGAAGATAACAAAACAAGAGATCAAGAAGCCTAAAGATACCCAGAAAGGGATGGTCTTGCCTGAGAAACAGACGAAAGAAGGATACGATCCTAAAGCATATAAACTGTTAGCAAAAGCAGTTTATGACTTCACAACTCACACCGAGTTCAAGGGCCTGAAAATCTTAGAAGGCAGGCCTGAGCTTTCTTCGACACAAAAGAGGCTCCTAAAGGAGGGATACCCCTTACCGGCATCAAGAAAAGGGCTTGGATACAAGTCGCCCGAATCGGTCCGTATAACCCGAAAAGGGAAAGAGAAAGTGGTCAACGCTAATAACACAACGACCAAGGAGGTAGACAACTCAAAAGAAGAGGAAGTTGTCAAACCCAGAATCTCTATCTTTAAGCGCATCAAGCCGCTGGCTACGCGCTTCGGCCTTCCAGCGATTGAAAGCGGTTGTGACAGAAGAAAAAAATTCTCACTCAACACCTAATCCCATCAGATTATCCGTCTTTCAAAGGTTGAGTAAGCCGGCAGATAAAAAAGAAAACACGTTGTCCACTGAACCTCTCTCACGACAATCAGCATTTCAAAGGTTGAGTAAGCCAGCAGATGATAAGGAAAACACAACGTCCACTAAACCTCTCTCGCGGAAGTCAGCATTTCAAAGATTGAGTAAGCCGACAGAGGAGAAAGAAAATACGTTGCCCGATAAATCTCTCTCACGAACGTCAGCGTTGCAAAGATTAAGCGTGACCACAAAGAGAGATAAGAAACTTTCATCCACTTCCATTTTTGATCGTCTCCTACACGAAGAGGCTCGAGAGACTTTGAACGATAGAGAGTCTAGCAAGACAAAAAGCGATGAAGAGATCCGCAGTAGCGTTCCCTCGCGAATGAAAAGAAAAACTTTTGTTACCGTGAATACAGATGGTGCACTGAAGGTTAAACGACGCAATGTCATCATCACCAACCCTGCAAGCAAATGTGCAGTGGAGAATGGGGGTGAAGCCTCTTGTTACCATATTATTGCCGAGGAAGAAACGGAGGCCGAGATATCTGAAGAGGATGTTGAAGAGGCACCACTGCCACTCGAAGATGGAAGTCAACCAACAGTTGATGAACTAAAAGAGGTTAATCTTGGTACGACGAAAGAACCACGTCCAACCTTTATAAGCGCATCACTTTTCGGTGAAGAGGAGTGTGAGTACTTGAGTTTGCTCATTGCGTACAAGGATGTCTTTGCTTGGTCGTATAAAGAGATGCCAGGACTTGATCCGAAAGTAGCTGTACATCATCTCGCTATCGAACATGGGTATCGACCAATCAAACAAGCTCAACGACGTTTCAGGCCAGAGCTCATTCCCCAAATTGAAAATGAGGTTAACAAGTTAATTGAAGCGGGGTTCATTCGCGAAGTAAACTACCTGACATGGATAGCAAACATTGTCCCCGTCAGAAAGAAAAACGGACAATTACGGGTATGCGTTGACTTTCGCGATCTGAATAGTGCATGTCCGAAAGACGACTTCCCATTGCCCATCACTGAACTAATGGTCGATGCTACCACAGGGCATGAAGCTTTGTCTTTCATGGATGGGTCATCAGGATACAACCAGATTCGAATGGCCCTCAAAGATGGAGAAATGACAGTGTTCCGGACTCCGAAAGGGATATACTGTTACAAGGTAATGCCCTTTGGATTAAAGAACGCCGGCGCAACTTATCAACGTGCCATGCAAAACATCGAGGGATCGCATTCCGTACCAATTGAGGATGAACCCGGCGCAACTGATTAATTTTCGATCGTTTAAGGAAGTACCAATTGAGGATGAACCCTCTCAAATGCGCATTCGGTGTAACTTCGGGGAAATTCCTTGGGTTCGTCGTAAAACATCGAGGGATCGAGATTGATCAATCCAAGATCGACGTCATTCAAAAAATGCCAGAGCCCCGAAACTTGCATGAACTAAGAAGTCTCCAAGGACGACTTGCTTATATCAGGAGGTTCATCTCCAATCTAGCAAGTCGATGCCAACCATTTCAGAGATTGATGAGGAAAGACACGACCTTTGAGTGGGATGAAGCATGTCAAAATGCCTTTAACAACATAAAGCAATATCTGCTTAACCCTCCTGTCTTGGGCGCCCCCGTAGCAGGAAAATCATTGATACTCTACATAACTGCGCAAGAAAGGTCACTTGGGGCATTGCTTGCACAAGAAAGTGAGAAGGGTAAAGAATGTGTCCTCTACTACTTAAGTAGAACTCTCAATGGGGCAGAGCTGAATTATTCACCCATTGAGAAGATGTGTCTTTCGCTCTTCTTCGCCATTGACTAGTTGAGGCATTATATACAGGCAGTCACAGTGCATTTGGTGGCTAAGGCTGACCCAATCAAGTATGTTCTGTCTAGACCAATTATCTTAGGTCGGTTGGCAAAGTGGGCGATCTTACTACAACAGTATGATATTGTTTATGTTCCACAAAAGGCTGTGAAGGGGCAAGCCTTGGCTGATTTCTTGGCAGATCATCTAGTGCCGTCAGACTGGAAATTATCTGACGACCTGCCTGACGAAGAAATCTTCTACGTTGAAATTGTTGACCCATGGATTATGTATTTTGACGGTGCAGCTCGAAGATATGGCGCAAGAGCGGGTATAGTATTCATTACCCCTGAAAAACACATGCTGTCGTATAGCTTCACATTTGAAGAGGTGTGTTCGAATAATGTTGCTGAATATCAAGCACTCATTATGGGTCTTCAAATAGAAATAGAAATTGGAGTGACCTACATTGAGATCTATGGAGATTCAAAACTGATAATTAATCAGTTGTCGCTCCAATACGAGGTGAAGCATCAAGATTTAATACCTTACTTTAATTATGCAAGACGACTCTTAGACAACTTTGACAGTATGACGATAGAGCATATTCCAAGAGCTGAAAATGCAAAGGCAGGTGCATTAGCAAACTTGGCCACAGCCCTGACTGTCTCAGAAAGTGAATTATTGAACGTCCCGATTTGTCAAAACTGGGTTGTACCGCCAACTGAAATTGAAAGTCAAGAAGCAAACGTAATATCAGTCTATGTGATTGAGGAAGAGGATTGGCGACAACCGATTATAGATTATCTACAACATGGAAAACCTCCCACAGAGTCCCGACGTAAGGCCGATATACGAAGAAGAAGTGCTCGAATCATCTACTACAAGGAAACCCTTTATCGACGCTCCTATGACGGACTTTTTCTTCGATGCCTAGGAAAAGAAGAATCGATAAAGGCATTAGAGGAAGCGCACTCAGGGGTCTGTGGTGCTCATCAATCGGGACCGAAACTTCATTTTCAGTTTCATGCAAACTTCATACATCAACCGCCAGAACCCCTTCACCCAACCATACCTTCATGGCCCTTTGAAGCTTGGGGGCTCGATCTCGTTGGTCCAATAACACCTAAGGCCTCAGTGGGACATTCTTATATCCTCGCTGGGACAGATTATTTTTCAAGGTGGGCCGAGGCGATCGCGTTAAAAGAGGCAAAGAAGGAAACTGTTGTGAATTTTATCTGAACCCACATCATTTACCGTTACGGCATCCCTGACCGCATCGTGACCGATAATGGAAGACAATTTTCCAATAGTCTAATGGACAATTTATGTGAGAAATTCAAGTTCAAGCAATGCAAGTCATCCATGTACAACGCTCCGGCAAATGGATTGGCAGAAGCATTCAATAAGACATTGTGAAACTTGTTGAAGAAAGTGGTCTCCAAGTCAAAAAGAGACTGGCAGGAAAAGATTGGTGAGGCATTATGGGCTTACCGAACTACCCACCGCACTCCTACAGGGGTCACACCTTATTCCCTAGTCTATGGGGTTGAAGTTGTGCTCCCTTTGGAAAGAGAAATTCCATCCTTAAGGATGGCGGTGCAAGAAGGGTTAACTACGGAAGAGAATGCAAGATTGCGTCTCCAAGAATTGGAAGCACTCGATGAAATAAGATTAGATGCTCAACAAGCCTGGGAATGCTACCAAGCACGAATTACTAAGGCCTTCAACAAAAATTTGAAGCCTCGATCATTTCAAGTTGGTGATCTAGTACTTGCAGTTCGAAGACCCATTATCACAACGGGACACACTGGGAGCAAGTTCACCCCTAAATGGGACGGACCCTATGTTCTCAAGGAAGTCTATAAAATGGGGCATACAAAATTGTGGATCAGGACGGATTAAGAATTGGCCCAATCAACGGCTAGTTTCTCAAGAAATTTTATGCATAAAATGTAATACTCCTTAACGTAAGAGTATAAACTACATGTTGCTCCTGGCCCGCATGAGCTTAAAAGGTGAACGACCCAAAAAAACAATTGACTCATTATGTAATCTGAACTACGTTATGACTCGATCCATTCCATCTAAGGGTACGTAGGCAACTTAAAGAAAAAAAAATATATACTTTAAGTTCAGTCGCAACAATAAAAAAATATTCATTCCATTCGAACTACGTCATGACTTGATCCCTTCCATCTAAGGGTACGTAGGCAACTTAAGGAAAAAAGTATATATACTTTAAGTTCAGTCGCAATAAAAAAAAAATATTCATTCCATTCGAACTACGTTCAAACAAGTGATCTCTTACTTTTAAGGATACGTAGGCAACAAAAAGTTAAGTTCAATAAAGCAATAAAGGAAAATTATTATTCCAAAATGAGGGAGACAAGCCAAATGGTCATAAAAAAATAGGAAGTTCGTTTACACGAGAGAAATCTAGAAGACGATAGATGGACAAGGTAAAAAAAAAAAATATACATATATATGTGTAAATCAAGGCACCCACTGAAACTATTTCAGCTCCGCGCGCGAGCTCTCTAGAAGCTCGCGAACTGCACCAACGACTCTAGCATCGTCCTCATCAGTAATGGGGGCACATTCGAGGACACTAATCTCTTCACGTACACGTCAGACTTCAAGTGTCCCACGACTCAAGACTTTCTCCTAGGCGGAGACAAAAGTGGAAAGCCTCTCAAGCTCGATCTTCGCAGCTTCTATCTTCGTTTTTGCCTCTTTTATCTTCGTTTTCGTCTCTGTATCCTCTAGGAGGGATCGTTCCAAATAAATCTTTTTTTCTTCTAGTTGACGATCCCTACTGTTGGAGTTTAGGTGGGTGAAAATTGAAGATTGCATCTGGTGTTAGTCTTCCACTCTCTTATAGTAGTCTTCTACAAATTCTTGCAGAGGTGCCAGGTTGTTTGCCCGAGTGTCCGAGATGCTTTTAAAAATATTACGCATCTCTGGCTTAAGTTTGGGAACATCCTCAAAAGGGGTACGCGCCATTTTCTCTCGCAAGCTTTGCCACATAGACATGGTCGCCTTTCGTTGAAGGATGGATACTATATTATCAGCACAATAAACAGAAATTTCAGAAGCTTGCGAAACTATATTTAATGAAACACGTTGAGGACGCTCCTTGATAGTAAACAGAGACAAATTGGTACTTCGCTCTTCCAGCAGGGCAGGAGAGCTCCCAGGTCGCCTATCAATAGAAACCGAATCCTCAGAACCCTTCGACGATTGGTCGCTATGTTGCTCGCCCTCGGCTTGAATATAATCATCCATGTGAAGCTGTACCAATAGAAGATTTTTCAAACAATTTATTTGCTGATATATATATATATATATATATATATATAAATTTAAACGAAAGGCGGATATAAAAAAAAAAAAATTAAAAAAAAGGGGGAGAAAGTTACTGAACTAAGGCTCCGACATCATCGGGAATTTCACAAGCGGTAGGAACATTAGCGAAGAATCCGTCACCGAGATCAGGGGTCTGTCTGAGCCTCTTATCCTTCCTCCAATAGACGTCTCTATCATTGGCTTGACTATCTTCAGCTTGATCTGAGGCGTTGCATGACGGTTTATCTTTGAGCAAGTGGAATTTTTTTCCTCCAAGGTTAGCTTTGACCTTCCTAGGTTTTGAACGATCTGAGTGAGGAAGAGCGCTGACAATCAATTTATCCACACCTTTTCTCAAATAATCACCATACTTGATCGACCACCAATTTCGGTAATACGAAGTGACATGGTCATGGGGATTCAACATTCGAGCTGGAAGAAACACCTCCCACCCTACGTCAGCGCAAATACAAACCCGCCAATGATGTAAAATATTACACAAATTGACTGAAGGAGAAGCTTCCCCTATATCATTTGACACGTCTTGGTAGAACCCGAACTGACGACCAAATCGATATGGACTGTATGATTCGATGACAAGCGATTCTCCACATCGCGCTGATATATAGCACGATCGGAGGCTCGAAAAGTATGAAGAATCTTCAGAGTCGTTGATGGTTTCGTTATTTAAGATTTCGTGTTTATTCCTATGTTGGAGATTCACTTGCCATGCTATCGATGCGCCCTCATGGATCAGTTCATGAGCTTCAGATTCATCTAGATATCTAGCCCCACCTTCGCTGGAAAATTCAACCATCCCTGGACCTTGGACCTCCTCAAGAGTCTTATGATGGGTATTAAAATAATGAGCTAACCAGTCAATAATGTAGTGTACCAGGAGACAAGTTTCCATACGGCCGACCGAATTAGAAGTCGTTGAGATTTTGCCTAACCCATGAAAACACCTGGACGAATGTGGTGAGCACTGGCCTGAGGAAATACGAAGGCGCGGAGCCAGCAAAATAAAAAGGCGGCCAAGTATGTTTTATCCTTCCATCCTTCTTCAATGTTGAGACTATGGAACATGTTTCACTCATTGTCTGACCATTCACGATATTTAACTTTCGTGCCGTCGGGGTTATGAGTCACGCCGAAGCGAGAAGTAGCCTTAGAAGCAGTTCTCTTCTTTGACTCTGCGCCGGTATTTTACCATATCGTTGGGTGCCCTTAAACCATAGTGAAATCCAATCACTAATGGCAACATGTGAATGATCTGTCTTTTTAGCAGTTCGTATATAATAAACGCGAAATAAATGCTCGCAGCTTTTTGAGAGATATCTGTCATTCCGCCCCGATCCAGTCAACTCTTTAAGACACGGAATAACTTCCTCGTAAAATTTTCCCTCGATAGGAAGACCCCCAAATTTCCAAAGGTCCCACAAAGAGATGGAAAGTTCCCCAGCCTGGGTGTGAAGAGTATTGGTTGCAGGGCATCATGCTTCACAAAAGGCTCGTACCACGTCTTTATTGCGATCGTAAGTATAGAGTGAAGCCATCACAGCATCTAGCAGACAAGCATGGCGAAGTATTTTCTTACTGCGACCGACGACAAGCTCCAACCACTCCCAATATTGAGGGATAAAAAGGAATTCTCCAGGAATCTTTAATACAGAGCCCCAACGAGTGGTACCCTCGATAATTCGACGTCCCAATGTTAGCTCGGGGGTTTGACTGGGATTTTGGCGGTGGAGCGCAGAACCTAACGTCCACACCATAGACGGGGAACCCTGACCCAAAGGTTTTTCTGAGGACCATTTTGACAAACCACTTGGTTTTTCTAGTGACGGCCACTTATTAGAGTAATCGCCGATCTTTGGTTCTTCTACTAGGAGGCTAACTCCGCGTTTTAAAGACTGATGTTCATCTTGTAAAAGAACGAGGTGTTTCTCTCCAGAAACGATTTGCTCTGCAAAATACACCATGTTCCTCCAAAACAAATTCGAAAGAGTTAATAAATTCAAAACAAAGCGATAATTGTGACGACGACATTAAATGAGCTAAAAAAAAAATGCGAGCATGAAGTGATTACCAAGAAAATACAACAACAAAAAAATATATACAACCTTAAAAAAAAATATAACCAAGCGACAGAAAAAAAAAAAACAACAACACATATAACCATCATAAAAAAAAAATCTTAAAGCGCAGCCCTTAGCATTTAAAAAAAAGAGAATGTTATAGTGGAAGCACACCAACAAGAACGGAGTACGTTCCCTAAGCAGACGCGCCCATTTCACATAAAGTGGAAATGCCAAACTGGCGCATCTACGAAGGAGAAGTAACGTCCTTAAGTCGGCGTATCATCCTTAAGTCGGCGCACCAACAAGGACGGTGTACGTTCTCTAAGTAGACGCGCTCATTTCACGTAAAGTGGAAATGCCCAAACTGGCGCATCTAAAAAGGAGAAGTAACGCTCTTAAGTCGGTACGCCAATCTCATAGAAACGGAACATAACGACTCGACGCACCAACAAGGACGGAGTACGTTCCCTAAGCAGACGTGCATCTGCAAAGGAGAAGTAACGTCCTTAAATTGTTACGTCGAGGCCACAAGAACTGAACATAACGACTCGACGCACCAACAAGGACGGAGTACGTTCCCTAAGCAGACGTGCATCTGCAAAGGAGAAGTAACGTCCTTAAATTGTTACGTCGAGGCCACAGGAACTGAACATAACGACCCAACGGACCAACAAGAACGGAGTATGTTCCCTAAGCAGACGTGCATCTGCAAAGGAGAAGTAACTTCCTTAAATCAGTACGCCGGTCTCACAGAAACGGAACACGGCGACAGAAACGGAACACGGCGATCCGACGCACCAACAATGACAGAGTACATTCTCTAAGCAGACGTGCATCTACAACGGAGAAGTAACGTCCTTAAATTGTTACGTCGAGGCCACAAGAACTGAACATAACGACTCGACGCACCAATAAGGACGGAGTACGTTCCCTAAGCAGACGTGCATCTGCAAAGGAGAAGTAACGTCCTTAAATTGTTACGTCGAGGCCACAGGAACTGAACATAACGACCCGACGGACCAACAAGGACGGAGTACGTTCCCTAAGCAGACGTGCATCTGCAAAGGAGAAGTAACGTCCTTAAGTCAGTACGTCGGTCTCACAGAAACGGAACACGGCGACAGAAACGGAACACGGTGATCCGACGCACCAACAAGGACGGAGTACATTCTCTAAGCAGACGTGCATCTGCAAAGGAGAAGTAACGTCCTTAAATTGTTACGTCGAGGCCACAAGAACTGAACATAACGACTCGACGCACCAACAAGGACGGAGTACGTTCCCTAAGCAGACGTGCATCTGCAAAGGAGAAGTAACGTCCTTAAATTGTTACGTCGAGGCCACAGGAACTGAACATAACAACTCGACGCACCAACAAGGACGGAGTACGTTCCCTAAGCAGACGTGCATCTGCAAAGGAGAAGTAACGTCCTTAAATTGTTACGTCGAGGCCAAAGGAGCTGAACATGACGACTCGGCGCACCAACAAGGACGGAGTACGTTTCCCAAGCAAACAGATCGATCTTACACAAAATAAGAATCGAAGCATCCACAAAGAGGAAGTAACGCCCTTAAATCAGTACGCCGATTCCACACGAAGTGGTGGTAAAAAATGGCGCACCTACAAAAAAAATAACGTCGCAACACTCACTCATTTGCTTGTTCTAAGTTAAAAATGAAAAAAACGAAAACATTTGAAATTTTACAATTTGAAAATGACATGAAAATTACATTAAAAAAGATTAGGGGTAATTTCAAATTTCTCAATCCCAATTTTACGGTTAATTTCTAAATCTTAATTTCAAATAAAAATTAATCACAAATTACAAATTACACAAATAAAAAAAAAAAAAAAAAATTCCAAATTCCAAATTTCCAATTCCCAATTACTTGTGATTTATTTATAAAATTCCAAATTCAAAATTACTTAGTGATTTCTAAATTCCAATTTTGAATTACATTATTTCTAAACACCTAATCACTAAATTAAAGTCTCAATTTTGAATTACATTATTTTTAAACACCTAATCACTAAATTAAAGTCCTAGCAAATTTAATTAAATTCAAAATTCACAGTTCCAAATCATCACAAATAAAATCTAATTTACCAATCCCATTTCATAAAATCTAATTTAACAATCTCATTTCACGAAATCTAATTTACCAATCCCATTTCACGAAATCAAATTTACCAAACACATTACAATACTTGCCAAATTAAAGTACATTAAAACCACCCAAATGAAATTAGAATCCAACAAATAAAAATAATTAAGTTCAAAATAATACAATCCAAATAATACATTCCAAATAATACAGTCAAAATCACCAAATTACAAACTAAATCACCAAAATGATACAAACTAAATCACCAAATCTACAAATTAAAGTCGAAATCAAAGATAGTAAATTTTTTTTACCCAAATCCCGATCTGCAGAACACGGTTGAGATTGATGGCGGCTGTAAAAAAAATATATATATATTAGAGTTGTAAAAATATATATATGTATATATACACTAAAAATATATATATATATATATATATATATATATATATATATATATATATAAACAGAATATATAAAAAATGCAAAAAAAAAAAAAAAAAAAAAACTCACCTTGCAGCGCATCAGAGGCGTGCGGCGAAAATATATATATGTATATATACACTAAAAAAAATATATATATATAACAATAAATATATATATATATATATATATAAACAGAATATACAAAAAATGCAAAAAAAAAAACAAATAAAAAAACTCACCTTGCAGCGGCATCAGAGGCGTGCGGCGGCGGGTGTGCAGCGCAGGCGCGGCGGCGTGCGACGGGATGCGGCGTGCGGCAGAGCAGGCGCGACGCGGGGCTGCGGCGGTGCGGCGGGGGACTTGAGCTCACTTAAGTTAAGAAACTTTGCAAAAAAAATTGTACGTTGGACTTGAGCTCAAGACCAAAGAAAACTAAAGTCGTCCAAGTTCCACTCTACCAAACAAACTTCTTTGTTATCATTTGTCTTCACATTCTAATATTGCATTCGGCCTATTATTTATGCCAAAATAAAATTTTCAACACTCCTACTCTGAATTCAAGCCAAACTTTAAAAAAATATCATAGTTTTTCCTGAAATTAAAATTTTGGGCATATTCCAAATTTTATTTCCATGCATGATTTAGAGTCAAAAGTTATCTAAATCCAAGTCTCAAATCAAAATTGGCGGTTTGGGTATACTTCATATTTTATCCACGTCGAAATTGGAGTAAAGTTCAAAGTCAAACCCTATTCAAAATTTAATTGGGCAGACACAAGTCTCTACTCTACATCCCAAGATAAACTAAGATAGAACAAAAAATTCTACCGAAGTTCAAATAAGAAAGATCAAAATTGTGAGCTAAATTCATATTTTTGATCGATTGGCATGGAGAGATGTGTCAATTAAAATAATTGATTTATGAATCAAATCTCATATTTCGATAAAATTTATACGTCAAAGCGGAGTCGGAATTAGGGGTGTCCTACGTTTCGATTTATTTATTTAACTTTTCTGAGACTCACCCACACATACTTGTGCACAACTCTCGAAAAAGAGGGCATTTGTTGACCGAGAAATTTCGGCCAATCAACGATCACCACGTGTCTTCATCACGGCCGGTGGATCAGATAAACTTGACCGAGCAAATTCGGTCACACAGTAATTGGGCTCGAAATCGGATCGGTCCAGAGAAGATATTCAAAAGACAATTTGGCTCAAAGGTCAAGCCCATTGGGCTCAAAATTCAAAAGCTCATTAGAGCCAAGCCCATTGGGTCCAATCTCAAGTCCATTGGATCCAGGCTCAAGCCCACCAGGCCCATGAGAACTCTATAAATAGAGCTCATTTTCATTTTCAAGGTTTAGAAAATTTCTTCTCCTAAGAACTCAGAGAGAATTCCCAAACAACGAAAGACTATTTGAATCCTAAAGACTGAACGTCATTTGAAGATCAAACACCTGAAGACTTCACCGCTACACGAAGCTGAAGATTCAACCTCGAGAACAAGCTGCGAAACCCTCGAGTACGGTTACATTTAAGAGAGAGAATCAGAGAATCAAACATTAGAGATTGTAATCCACTACGCACTGATACATGCAAATACATAAGTTCAAATTCAAATTTCATTTACACGTGTCGAATTTCCATTCGTCGTTCGAATTCTCGTGAGAACACTCCCAAAAATTTGTTAGGTTGGATTTTATTACTTTTTATTAATAACATAACATTTAGTAAACATTAATCATAGACAATAGTAATGGCATTTTATAAATATAGAAATCAAATTAAATTTAGGGACCAAAAATATGAACAAATTACAAAAATAAATGTAATTCACTATTTCTCTCTGGCATTATATGACTAGTCTAAATTTCATTATTTTAAAAACTAGTAGGAAGTTTGACATTATATGTGTTATGTTTGATACCTAAAATCAACCATTAAATAAATAAGAAGATAAGGAAATGAAAGAGAGTACACAAGGATTATAGTGGTTCAACCATTTAGGTCTCCATCCACTGTGCAAGATGAGTTTATTCTTTACTGCTTCACAAAACCAAGAACAAACGAAAGAGAGCTAATCTCTTGAAAGCAAAGCCCCAACAAAATACAGTACACACAGACTGTACAATTGATTCTCAGAAGATGGGAGAGGACACACGAGAGAGAAAACTAAATCTTAACTCCCCACAATTTTCACACTTTAACCCCACGTACAAAACTGCACACATTTTCCTCTCTCTTGTAACCAATTATGATAAGTGTCACACTTCAGATGAGAAACAACTTTGCCATAAATCAACATTAACAAATCACCATCTTTAATCAAGACATATCCAAGCTTAAGATGAAAACACAACAACAACTTTAACTCATCAAGCACTACATAACAATTCAACAAAAATTAGTCAATACCTACCTTAAGTAGGTCACACAGGTACAACAACCTCAAACCTGTCAAAGACTTTGTAAACATATCTGCAGGATTGTCTTTAGAAGCATTCTTCTCCAGAATCACTTCCTTCTTAACCACTATATCTCTCAAATAATGGAACTTAACATCAATATGCTTAGTTCGATCATGAAACATAGGATTTTTAGATAATGCCAAGGCACTTTGGCTATCACAATGAACAATTGGTACAGGAATATCACCAATCAAGTCTGACACTAACCCCTTAAGCCAAATTGCTTCTTCTACTAATTCTGTAAGAGCAACATACTCTGACTCTGTTGTAGACAAGGCTACCACTGGTTGGAGAGATGATCTCCAACTAATAGTATTTCCATATAATTTAAACACAAAACCAGTTGTTGACCTTCTTTTATCTAAGTCTGCAGCAAAATCAGAATCCACAAAACCTTCTAAACAAGACACATCAGAACTTTCTTCTGTATAAATCAAACCAATGTCTGATGTTCCTTTGACATATCTCAAAATCCATTTTACAGCTTCCCAATGTGGTTTGCCTGGACAACTCATAAACCTGCTGACTACACTCAAAGCATGTGCAAAGTCTGGTCGAGTACATGTCATACCATACATCAAACAACCCACTGCATTTGAGTAAGGAACCTTTGACATTTCAGCAATACCTTCATCTGACTTAGGTGACTGAACCCTTGACAATTTAAAATGTTGAGCTAAAGGAACTTTAACTAGTTTGGCTGAATCAATGTGAAATCTCTTCACCAATTTCTCAAAGTAACTACTCTGAGTAACAAGCAACTTACCAGCAACTCTATCTCTAAGAATTTCCATACCAAGAATCTTTCTTGCAGGCCCTAAATCTTTCATTGCAAATTCTTTACTCAATTCAGACTTCAAACAGATTATTTCTGACATATTCTGAGATGATATCAACATATCATCAACATAAAGAAGAAGAAATACTGACACATAGTCTGAAACTTTCTTCACATAAACACAACTATCATAAACACTTCTATTGAAACCACAATTGACTATAAAATTATCAAATCTTTTATACCATTGTCTTGGTGATTGCTTAAGGCCATAAAGAGATTTCTTCAATTTGCAAACTAAGTGTTCTTTCCCATTTTCTATGAAGCCTTGAAGTTGCTTCATGTATATGTCTTCCTCTAAATCTCCATATAAGAAAGCAGTAGTAACATCCATTTGTTCTAATTCCAAATTAAAATGAGTTACTAACGAAAGAAGAACACGAATAGAAGAATGTCTTACCACAGGTGAATAAACTTCATTCTAGTCTATTCCATATTCTTGTGTGAAACCTCTAGCAACTAGTCTAGCTTTGAACCTTGGATGATCCTTTTCACTCGCACTTGGCTTGATTTTATAAATCCATTTACAATCAACAAGTTTGTGATCATATGGCTTTTCTGTCAATTCCCAAGTCTCATTTTTATGTAATGAAGCCATCTCCTCACACATGGCATCATACCATTTCTTACTTTGTTCTGAATTCACTGCCTCAAAGTAATTGGTTGGTTCATCACTAAGAATACCTTCATTACAATTCAAAGCATAAGCTATCAAGTCATTTTGATGAGCTGCAAAACTTGCTTCATCAAATCCTGCTGGAGGTCGAGTGACTCTTCTTTGCTTATCTCTTGCCAATTGGTAATTTGTCAACTGTGAATCCTCACCTGCATTTTCAAAAGAAATATTTTCCTCAGGTTGTTGTGTTTCAGAAGTTTCTAACTCTTGGTGAATTTCAGTTTCAATTTCCTCTGGTTGTTCAACTGATGTGTTACCTCTGGATGTACCTTCAACTTGAGAATTTTCTAACTCAATCTCAAAAAAAATTGATGACAAATCTCCTGTTTTACCATAACTGAGACTACCTGACTGCTCCCACGGCAAATCTGTTTCATCAAATTTCACATCCCTGCTGATAATACATCTTCCTTCACCTGGCTGAAGTAACCATAATCTATATCCTTTTTACTTCTGAAGGATAACCAAGAAAGATACACTTTCTTGAACGAGGTTCAAGTTTATCTTGACGAATGTGTGCATAAGCTGCACAACCAAAAACCTTCAAGTGGTTTAAGTTAGGTGGTTTACCTGTCCAAATCTCCTGTGGAGTCTTCATATTCAAGGCTGATGAAGGGCTTCTGTTAATCAAATAAGCTGTTGTAGCAACTGCCTCTCCCCAAAACAATTTAGGAAGTTTTTCATTTGAAAGCATGCACCTCACCCTTTCCAACAATGTTCTATTGAACCTCTCTGCTAAACCATTATGTTGAGGTGTATAAGGCACTGTGTGATGCCGCTTAATTCCTGCCTTTTTACAGAAATTTACAAAGTTATCATTAAGATACTCAAGACCATTATCAGTCCTTAATACTTTTACTTTTTTACCTGTTTGGTTTTCAACTAATGTTTTCCAATGAGTAAAAGTATCAAATGCATCACTTTTGTTTTTCAAAACATACACCCACAATTTTCTTGAGAAATCATCTACTATACTCATAAAATATTTACCTCCACCAAGTGTTGATACTCTAGCTGGCCCCCAAAGATCTGAGTGAACATATTCCAAAACTCCCTTGGACCAATGCACTCCCTTAGAAAATTTAACTCTTGTAGATTTTCCTAAAGTGCAATGTTCACAGAATGGCAATTCAGAAAGTTTGGACTTTCCAAACAAACCTTGCTTATGCAATTCCACAAGTCCTCTATGTGAAATGTGTGTCATCCTCTTATGCCATAAAATAGTATCTCTATCAACTTGGTCCAAAGCAACATTTGCACAACTTGAGGTTTCGAATGAGTTTTGTAGAACATACAAACCATTTCTCAAAAAACCTTTCAATTTTAGCAAAGACCCCTTATATATCTTCAAAACTCCACCCTCTGATTTGTATCTATACCCACCTTTATCAAGCTGGCCAAGAGAAATCAAATTTCTCTTTAATCCTGGCACAAATCTAACATTAGGCAGTATCTTCTCCATACCATCATACAGTTTTAGTCTAACTGAACCAATCCCCTTGACTTGACAATATTGATCATTGCCCATAAAGACCTTACTTCAATCTAACTCTTCAAACTCATGGAAATAATTCTTACAAGGAGTCATATGGTAGGAGCATCCGGAGTCAAGAATCCACTCATCTCTGAGAGTGTTTTCAGAAACTGTTAAGACCTTTGCCGACTCATATCCCTCATGGATATTAGCTGAGCTTTGTCCTTCATCCTTTTCTTGATTCTTATTCTTATTTTTCAATTGATGACAATTTTTAATAAGATGTCATTCCTTGTCACAATAATAACATTTTCTCTTCTCTTTTCCTCTCGATATAGATCTCTGTTTTGCTTGTTTACCTTTATTCTGTTTTTCAGATCTTCCTCTAGCCAATAAATCCTCTGTTTCCTTTTTCTCTGATTTAATTTCAAAATCTTTTGATCTTAAAGCATCCAGAACAGTAGATAGTGACAAAGAATCTCTACCATATTTAATTGCAGCTTTCAGCTCTTTGTAACTATCAGGCAATGAATTTAGAAGAATTATCGCTTGATTCTCATCATCAAGTTTCTCTCCAGTGTTGGCTAAATCCATGCATATCTTGTTATAATCATCTAAATTCTCTTCAAGTGTTTTTGATGATTCCATCTTGTACCCAAAAAAAATTTCTTTAAGATAAATTTTATTTGGTAATGACTTACTCAAATAAAGAGTTTCTAATTTCTTCCAAAGCTCTACCGGTTTTTCAACATCATTCACTTATCGAAGTACATTATCCTCTAAGTGTAGGATCATAGTACTATATGCTATCTCTTACATTTCTACTTTCTTTTCTTCTGTTATGTCAATGGCCAAGTGTCAGGTTGATCAAGAACTTTACCAACTTTCTGTTGAACTAAGAGGGCTTTCAATTTTTTTCTTCAAAGACAAAAATTGCCTGTCCCATCAAACTTATCTAATACAAACTTGGTAGACATTGTCGAAATACAAACCAAGAAGCAAATTCAGCAAACGCCAACTGAAATCAATCACAGAAGAAACAAAGACAGCAATCGAGAATCGATGAAACAACAATACAAAAATCTGATGCCTTTTCTTCACAATCCGACAACCGAATAAAAACAGAGCACAATAGCAGAGAAAGTAATTTAGGACCAAACTAAAAACACTGATACCATTTGTTATGTTTGATACCTAAAATCAACCATTAAATAAATAAGAAGATAAGGAAAGGAAAGAGAGTACACAAGGATTATAGTGGTTCAACCATTTAGGTCTACATCCACTGTGCAAGATGAGTTTATTCTTTACTGCTTCACAAAACCAAGAACAAACGAAAGAGAACTAATCTCTTGAAAGCAAAGCCCAACAAAATACAAGTACGCATAGACGGTACAATTGATTGTCAGAAGATGGGAGAGGAAACACGAGAGAGAAAATTAAATCTTAACTTCCCACAATTTTCTCACTCTTACCCCACGTACAAAACTGCACACATTTTCCTCTCTCCTGTAACCAATTATGATAAGTGTCACAGTTCAGATGAGGAACAACTTTGTCATATATCTTGAATCAACATTAACAATATGACTAGTCTAAATTTCATTATTTTAAAAACTAAGAGCAAGTTTCCACTCCACATGATAGAAAAAGAGATCCAATTCATTATCCTCAAAATTTTATCCACTCTTCTTATTAGCACGCCGCGTGTCTTTGTTAATAAAAAGAAATAATGGAATGAGATTTAAATTTTTTTTTTCTTAATAAACTTCTTTTAAACAAACTTCAAAGAGAAATTTTAAAAAAATTAAATAGAATTATAAAAAGGACCAACTTGAAAATTATGTAAAAAAGTAAGGATATTTGTCATAAAATTTTATCCACTCTTCTTAGTAGCACACCCCGTGTCTTGTTAATAAAATACATTAATCGGAATCGGATGAGATTTAATTTTTTTTGTTAATAAACTTCTTTTAAACAAATTTAAAAGAGAAATTTTAAGAATTTCAAAATATTAAGGACCAACTTGAAAATTATGTCAAAAAGTAAGAATATTTGTCATATTTAGAAGGTTTATTTGAGATTTAATTTTTTTTGTTAATAAACTTCTTTTAAACAAATTTAAAAGAGAAATTTTAAGAATTTCAAAATATTAAGGACCAACTTGAAAATTATGTCAAAAAGTAAGAATATTTGTCATATTTAGAAGGTTTGTTTGTGGCAAAATAAAATATTTAAAACGCCCACCGTGGGGCTCGAACCCACGACCACAAGGTTAAGAGCCATGCGCTCTACCAACTGAGCTAGACGAGCTAATTGATATTTAATGAGATTTTTGAAAATTTGTTAATCACTTTATAAAAGAACTTAATTGAGAATTTTTAAGGGAAAATTTGAGAATTTTAAAATATTAAGGACCACCATGAAAATTATGTAAATAAGAAATTAAAGATATTTGGCATAGTTAACCTAACCTAAAAGAGTAAGCTGAAGCAAAAAGAAAAAATAAAAAATATTAACAAAATGCCCACTGTGGGGCTCGAACCACCCTAGAAAATCCACGGACCTAGATTTCATCCACCGTGAGCTTTTGTCATCGACTAGATTTGCAATCACGATCACCATAACTCATTTCAAGGAAAAAAAAAGAACCTTAACATAAAGGGAAGAATCTAATTCTAAATGTTTAAAAAAATGTTTTTAAGTGAAATATATATATATATATATATTTATATTAAAAGTACTTACAAAGTCATTCAAAATATGTTCTAACAAGATTCAACCCTCCAGGTAAGAACTTCTTTTTTTCTTCCACAATCAAATTGTTGTAGGGCAAAGAGATTTGGGAGCATTACCTATATAGATGACATTGTAAAAGAAAATATTCTTTTTTCTAGGTTGCATGGTTGACTCGATTTTAGAATAATTTTTTTGTATAGATTTTAAGTTTACCCGATCACTCCCTCGAACTTAGAAATTAGAATGGATGCTTCTTCTTAGTCCTTGATTCGAATTTTATTTTATATGTTTAAATTTAATTTTGAGGGTATACAAAATAGTATTTGGGGAAATTAGAATGGATGCTTGATAGCTCCAAAATAGTGCTATTATTTCCTCCCTAATTATAGCTAAAACCATGCTCGATATTGATTAAAATCCCTCTTTGTAGGTAAATTCATGGTGGAGAGCTCGAGGAGTCCGACGACGTGTTTTGGGGCTAAAAGCGACGTTTTAGAGCTTCAAGAACGCATCGGGAGTAAAGGGACTTGAAGAATTGAAGAAATGGCAAAATTTGCCATTGAAAGGCAAAATTTGGCCAACAAACCCGAGAGCAAGCGTTGAGCGGCAGCGTCGAGACGTTGGCTCAACGCTGCTCAGCGTCGGGACGCTGCCCTAGCGTCTCGACGCCGCCCCGAAAATTTTCGGATTTTTGACGCGCCCCAGCGTCGAGCGCGCGCGTCTCAACGCTCGCTCAATGCCGACAGCGTCGCGACGCTATCCTAGCGTCTCAACGCTACCCCGTGCGCGCGCGCTGCCAAGTTAGGGCACAGCGTCGAGACGCTGCCCTAGCGTCTCGACGCTCCGACGGCTTTAAAGTCTTTCTTCTCCGATTTTAGCCGCACTTCTTCTTCGAATTTTCATTTTCCACCATTTTTAGGCTCGGGTGGGAGCTCTAAACTGCTATTTCTTCCATTACTTCTTCAATAAAGCTCCAACATTAGTAATTTTGCTTGATTTGCACAACGGGGAGCTAAGGTAAGTGCTCTAATTTGAGGTTAGGGGTGAATTTGATGCGATTTATGAGGGTTTAGTTCTTAATTTTGTAACTTAGCATGACTGATTGGGCAAATTTATTTCTTCTAAGCATATCACATAAGCATGCTTGATTAATAGGAGTAGATGACCTTGATTTCCAGCATGTTTGATTGTTAAAGATTATGATGCCGTGCCTCTCTTAATCGCCAAGTAACACGGATAAGTTGAGCCATAGATAACATAGGTTTCCAGTTGATCTTGGCTGCAATTTATCTTGATGAAATAGATAAATCGGAATATTAGCTTAGGCGTCCTGGTTAAACATCCGTCGTAGTGCCCCCGTTCCTGTCAATTAATCAATATGGGTGGTGTTGGCCCCCTATTAATTCATTGCCACGTTTAATGAGAATCGAACATTCGCCTCTGTTCTTTATTTAATTTAGGATTGATCATCTTAGAATAATTAAAGAACAGTCCACTTAGAACTCCACGTTTCTAATTAATTATTTGGGTTACTTGTATTAGTAGTTTCGTGCAAGTAAATTACGTGTTTAATTATGCTCTTGCTAAGTATGTTTGAATCCAAATGAATCGAGTCGCATCAAGGTCAACCACAACCCTTAAAATTAGGAGCACGTGTTCCTTCTATTTTTCCGCTCTTTACTTTTCGCATTTATTTTCCCGTTAGTTTAGATTTAATCAACTCCCCCTCTTATTTGCTTTTGAGTCTTAGTTTCAAGACAAATAGAAATTAGTTAAGAGAAAATAATTTAGGTTCCCTGTGGTTCGACACCCGTTACCACTAGCTGCAAAGCTTAGTAGTTTCGGTACTTATACATTTCATTTTTGTCAGGCCTCGACAGCCTGTGAAATTAGTAGGATATACTCAAAAATCTTACTCACCAAAATTGGCGCCGTTGCCGGAGAACCATTTAGTTTCTCTTAGTTAAGTTTTATTTGTTAGAAAACCAAAAAAAAAAATATATATATTTTTCTTTTCTTGTGTCTTCTTGTTTGAGTATGGCAGGCATTCGCTTAGAAGAGTGGGTGGAAGCTTCAAGGTGTGAAGCCTCAGAAATTTCTTTTAATGACAAAATGGAATGGTATGACCTGGAAATTCTGATAGCTTCAAACGATCCCAACAAGGATGAGGGGATTAGAAGGGGTTCGCGGGCTATGAAAGGATATATGGGACAAATGTATAAGCTGCACTCCGAGGTTTGGTGGACGTTTGTTGGGGAAACGCATGCGAGAGCAAAGTGTTGTGCTTGCTCGGTAGGGGGTCATACTTCCTACGCATGCCCTGAGGCGCCACAAACCGGTCTCCTTGATGCCTACCCCGCACAAGAGCGTCCCGAGTTAGAAAATCAATGCTCCCTGTCTCGTTATTTAGCGCTTGAAGAAATGAAGGAGCAGATTGATTTTATGCTCGAGGAACTACGCCCCCACCGCAAAGTAGAAGTCACGATTGCTCCGCCGTATGACAATGAGATCTTCTGGATTAAGAAGAGAGTCGAGCCTACTATCTTGAAGGAATTTCAGGTGATAGAGTTCGAGGCTGACGAGTCTCTTTCTGTTTTATTTCCTGAACTCCCCTCTATTGATGCATGCTTTCTTCCTTTTTTCCCCTGTTGAGTCATTTATTTCCGTTGAGTCTTGTTTTGTTTTATTTCATTCTGTTGAGTCTTTTATTTTTCCATATAATTAAAATACAAAAAAAATAACAACTCTGTCCGGCTGCCTAGAAAAGTCGAAGAGCTTGCTTCTCTAAGCAGGCTTTGTTGATTCAAGGAAGAAGGGGCCGAAGAAGTACGAGAATTTTTACGTACCCTGACAGAGAGGAGGACACGTCGAGCATAACGACGTTAAAAATTTGCGCTTCTTGGGAGGCAACCCATGAGTATTTTAAATTCATGTTTTTACTTTTAGTTTTTATTTTTCCTAGCTTAGCGTTTTCTTTCTTTCTTTTGTAGGATGTTTTGTGGCCTAAGGATCGGAACAGTGGGCGAACAGTGCACTGCTCCAACCGACAACCTAACAAAATTCAGGGGAGGTTTTCTGTTCCCTTTTATTTTGTGCGTTTTATCTGCTTAGTCTGAAGTGTGATACATAGAGGACTATGTATAATTTTAGGTTGGGGGTGGAGTTGTCTGTTGGATGGATTCCATGTGCAGTTTGTTGAGCAGTGCTAATTTAAAATTTGAAGTGCTTGGGACTCTGTTTATATGCTTTCTGATTATGATGATCTAGGAAGTGCCTTTTTGGAATCTGAGCATTTGCATAATCTGGTTTTTGCATGATGTAGCTTTGCATTTATTAGGTTCATGTCAAAAAAAATTTAATTTGTTCTATTGCTCCCTTGCATCTATCGAGCACTTATCAACTTCATCTTAGACCCCGTAGGCTTAGTTTGATTGCACGTTGCATGATTCTTGTTGTCACCCCGAAAGGCACCCCCTAGGTAGCTTGTTGCATGAGAGTTAGTAGTCAAATTAATCGAGTTAGCATGAACTAAGCCTAAATAAAAAAAATAATAGAAAAGCATGTTAGCAAGAAAATTCTCCCGAGGCGTTCCTCCTTCTTAAGTGCGCACTAAAGAAGTGAACGTTAGTCCTTAAAAATGTGAAACTTAGGCCTAAGCTTGACATGTTAGGCAACTCGGGATGGGAAAGAAAAAAAAAATAAAAGTTGGGTTCAAAGAACCTTAACAAAGAGTACAAAGTACTCAAAGAAAAGAAAAAGAAAGAGAAAATTTTAGGTCTCTTAATTTATTACTCTCTCTCGTGTAAGTCAAGTTTAGACTGTTCTTAAACGCTAGAAGTAGGGGGAAAACGGGATGATATGTTGCATGTGGTTTTTCCGAGTTTACGTTGGTTTAGGATAGGTTGGCTAGCACACACACACGTTAGGGAGCGATAGTTAATTTTTGATATGTTCGTAATTAAATGCATGCGTTGATTGCTTTCGTGATTATGTTCTGTTCAGATTTGTAAAAAGCATCGAGGTTTGAATTAGAAGCATGTATGCATGGTCCTTTAGAGTCAAATTCTTTATTAGATTTATTACCCGATTACTCCCTCGAACTTAGAAATTAGAATGGATGCTTCTTCTTAGTCCTTGATTCGAATTTTATTTTATATGTTTAAATTTAATTTTGAGGGTATACAAAATAGTATTTGGGGAAATTAGAATGGATGCTTCTTTTTGGTCCTTGATTGAACTTCTTTTTTTCTTCCACACTCGAATAGTTGTAGGGCAAAGAGATTTGTCAGCTTTACCTATATAGCTGACATTGTAAAAGAAAATATTTTTTTTTCTAGGTTTTCTAGGATTTAGGAAGCAGAGAGATAAGTAAAGATGAATGAGAAGAACACAAATGATGGTTTTCTCTGTACATTTAGTGATCACACTATGACCCTTTATATAGGGCAGACTGTACAACTCAGTCAAGTAAGTTACAATGTAAATAACAGTAATTGTAACCAAAATAGACTAAATCTTAACCTTTCCTAACTTAACTTCCTAAACTTAATGAGCTCTCTTAATACCTCCCCTCAAGCCAATGGAGATTGAAGAGCAAACATTGAGCTTGGACAACCATGGTAGGAAGCTAGAAGCAGAAAGAGGCTTTGTAAAAATATGAACTATTTGAGTAGTGGCAAGAAGATGGTAAATACAGATATGCTTCGCTAAAACCAAATCTCTAACAAAGTAAATGTCTATTTCAACATGTTTCGTACGAGAATGTAAAACAAGATTCACACTCAAATGAACAGCACTCAAATTATCACACCACAAAGTAGGTGGTTGAGGAAGACAAATCTTTAACTCACAGAACAAAGATTTTAACCACATTAACTCAGCAGATGAATGGGCAAGGCTTCGATATGCAGCTTCAGTGCTTGATCGGGAGATGATACTCTGCTTCTTTGAAGACCATTGAATCAAATTACCTCCAAAATAAATGCAATAACCAGAGGTAGACTTTCGGTCATCAGGATCAGCAGTCTAGTCAGCATCGGCATAGCCTTGAAGATGCAATTCTTTTGGTTTGTGAAACATCAAACCATGATCTAGAGCACCCTTGAGATAACGAAGAATTCTTTTAACAGCTTGCCATTGAGAAAAAGTAGGAGCATGCATAAATTGACAGAATTTGTTCACACTATACGCAATCTCAGGATGAGTCAGTGTTGCATATTGAAGAGCGCCCACAGTACTCCGATACAATCGAACATCCAAAAACTTCTCACCATGAAAAGCAGACAAGATGGAACCACTAATCATTGGAGTATTAATCGGCTTCGTGATAGCTCCAAAATATAAAGCTATTATTTACTCCCTAATTATAGCTAAAATCATGCTCAATATTGATTAAAATGCCTTTTTGTAGGTGAACTCATGGTCGAGAGCTCGAGAAGTCCGAGGACGTGTTTTGGGGCTTAAAGCGACGTTTTAGAGCTTCATGGACGCATCGGGAGTGAAGGGGCTTGAAGAATTGAAGAAATGGCAAAAATTGCCATGGAAAGGCAATTTTTGGCCACCAAACCCGAGAGCAAGCGTTCAGCGGCAGCGTCGAGACGCTTGGCCAAGCGTCTCGACGCTGCCTCGACAGCTTCCAGAAATTGACGAGCGCCAGCGTCTGAATGCCCGCTCATTGCTGCCAACGTCGAGACGCTGGCCGAGCGTCGAGACGCTACCCCGTGCGCGCGCGCTGCCAACTTAGGGCACAGCGTCTCGACGCTCCGACGGCTTTAAAGCCTTCTCTTCCGATTTTTGGCCAAATTATCTTCCCATTTTCGATTTCCACCATTGTTTTAAGCTCGGGTGGGAGCTCCAAACTCAGATTTCTTCCCTTTTCTCTTCAATAAAGCTTCAACATTAATCGTTTCTCTTGATTTGCACAACGGGGAGCTAAGGTAAGTGCTCTAATTCGAGTTTAGGGGTAATCTTGATGCTTAGGGAGGGTTTTAGCTTAAAATTCCAGGTTGTAATTGTCCATTTCTTGCATGTTCTTGCTTTGTTTGAATCCCATGAACATGTATGACTGATTAGGAGTGACTCCCGAGTCCTTGTGCATGTTTTACCGTTAAAGATTAGGACGTACAATTGCCTCAATTGCTAGGTAACAAGGGTCTAAGCGTGACTAATTAATTCTAACCTAAGTGACAGTATGGGATTTGAATTAATTAACGTTTGCACGATAGACTTAGGGAAAGAAGATAAATTGCGCCAATTGGTCGAGTTCTCGATCAATTGGTTCGTCGCGATATTACCCGTTACTGTTCTTTGATTGGTTTAGGCTTGATCAACTTAAATTAATGAATGAGCATGTTTAATTATAATTGTACTTTTCTAATTAATTCATTGGGATGTTTGCTATGGAAACGAGCAAACCTTTCGCGTGCATGAGATTAAATTACTAAGCATGATTAGAATCCCTATGATCTAAGCGCATCAAGAGATATAAGATGTTCTATTGCAGAAGAATCACTTCCAGTAATCACAATATCATCAACATAAACCAATACATAACATTGAGACCCATTCTGATTACGGATTAACAAGGATGAATCTGCTTTTGAATTAACAAATCCAAGAGAATGAAGGAAAATACTTAACATTTCAATCCAAGCACGGGGAGCCTGTTTGAGCCAATACAAAGCTTTCTTCAACCGACACACTTTATGCGGATGAAGCGAAGAGATCATACCTGGTGGTTGGGACATAAACACCTCCTCACTAAGGTGACCATGGAAAAATGCATTGTTGATGTGAACTTGCCGGAATTTCCAGCCATAATACAAGGCTAGGGTGAAGAGAACACGAATTGTCATTGGTTTAACGACGGGACTAAATGTCTCTAAATAGTCAAAATCAACCTCTTGATGAAATCCCTAAGCAACCAGTCGGGCCTTATAACGAGCAATAGATCCATCAGTGTTCCTTTTTATCTTGAACACCCACTTACAACCAATGATTTTCTTTGTAGTAGGAGGAGTTTCCAATGACCATGTATCATTTTTAACCAAGGCAGCATACTCTTCCTTCATAGATTTTACCCAATGATCATACTTAAGAGCTTCTTTAACATTAGGAGGCTTCACCTCAATATATTCCGTAAGAAGAACCTTCGGCTTAAAAATTCCAGCCTTTGCTCGAGTCACCATTGGATGGAGATTATCAACAGCCACACTAGAGGACACAGGACCAAGTGTGTTTGAAACATTGGTTGATGAATCTGTGGATGACGAGGTCGCTGAAGATGAAAAAGACATTTCATTTGAAAGAGGAGAAGAAGACGTTGACTGTGAGGCTTCAGGTAAGGGAGATGTAGAGGAAATTGGGGAAAATACAGGTGAAGGAGATAAAGGGAGAAGGTCATCACGTGAGGTTGTACTTGAAGATAAGATGGGTGAAGAAAATGAGTGTTGATGATGGGACAATTCATTGGCACACGAAGACAACCCTTCATTATGACTAGTGGGACAAGGCAAGGAATGTACAACAAGGGGAGTGAAAACGTTGGGATTTGTGGAGGAAAGAGAAATGGGTGTAATGTCATGATTAGAAGATGACAAGAAAGAGGTTGTAGGGAAAGCATTTTCATCAAAAATGACATGCCTTGAGATAAACAACCTACCACATGAATCAAGACATTTATATCCTTTATGTTGAGTACTATATCCAAGGAATAAACAAGGAGTAGACCGAGGTTCAATTTTATGTTTGTTATATGCCCTCAAAGATGGATAACATAAACACCCAAAGATCTTGAGAAAAGAATAGTTTGGTTGGATGTCAAAAAGCTTTTCCAAGGGTGAAACTTGCTGATGGACTATAGGAGGAAGACGATTAATTAGATAAGTCGCAGTGGAAAATGCATCATCCCAAAATTCTAGAGATAAAGAAGCATGAGACAACAAAGTAAGACCCATGTCCACTATTTGACGATGTTTTCTTTCGACAATCCCGTTTTGTTGAGAATTATAAGGACAAGTTAATCTATGTTCTATACCGTTTGATTTAAGAAAAGGAATGAAGGAACAGAATTCACCCCCTCCATCGGTTTGTAAACGAAGGATGGACTTCTCAAGAAGCTTCTTAACATGAGCTTTAAATAGGAGAAAAGTAGAGAAAGCTTCAGATTTAGTATTTAAAAAGTAGATCCAAGTAAAACGAGAATAAACATCAACAAAACTAACATAGTAACGAAACTCATTCCTAGAAGTTTGAAAAGCCGGACCCCAAACATCGACAACAACTAATTGGAGAGGAGCAGTGTAGACAGTTAACGACTTAGAAAAGGGTAAATTATGGCTCTTTCCTATGGCACATGCACGACAAACACTAAGACTTTTATTAGATGAAAAAGGAACGTTACAAGACTTCAATATACCATGAACAGTAGATATGGTCGGATGACCTAAACGATTATGCCACAAGGTAAAAGAAGTGCATGACTCACGCCCTTTAGATAGACTAGTATGAAGAACTTGAGAATGAGTGATTGAGGATGAACAACCATGAGAGGGCACTGACCGAGAGAGTTGTGAATGAACTTTTTCCAAGTTGAAACTGTATAGTCCATCAGTTAAGTTACCTTGAAGAAGAATGTTGCCCTGGTTATATCCTTCACAAAAAAATGAAACAGGTGAAATTCAAAGTAAACATTATTGTTATTGGAAAATTGACTCACACTGATTAAGTTTTTGGTGATGAGAGGAACATGTAGAAGATTATTGAGATGAAACACAGAATTAGAAGAGGATTTAAAAGTAGAAGAACCAATGTTTCGAACATCCAAACCGGTTCCGTTGCCCACATGGACCTTAGTATCTCCAAGATATTCTGAATGTAAATTCAAATTGGCAAGATCATTGGTGACATGGTTTGAAGCCCCTGAATCTGGATACCATTGATTGTCTCTATTCAACTCATGTTGGATAACATAAGTAGAGGCTTGTTGTGAATGAGGGAAGTAATGTGAACCCGGACCTGAATTCATCGAGGACTGCCCATAGGTGGAGGAAGACGCTTGACTATTCGAATTACCATTGGGTCCCTGATATGCTCGTTCAAACCGCAAAGGACAACGAACAACAGTATGGCCAAATTGTCTGCAAAGTTGGCATTTTGGTGTATTATTTTAATTCCATCGCCGAGTTGATCTAGACCCTTGATTCTTCCCCTTTCGATTACGATCGGAATTTCCAGAGGAATATGAGTCCGAACTTTGTTGGGGTTGAGATTGAACAGCAAGATTGACTGAAGGCAAAGAACCATCCATATTTATCGAAGAATTTCGTAGGAGACGACTTTCTTGCGTCAAGAGCAATGAATAAACCTTCTGTAGGGAAGGAGTTGATAGCACTTCAAAAGTGCTAATATTTAGCTCCTAAATCTTGTAAATTCGAGTAATTATTTGGGCTTAATTGATTTATTTGGTATAATTTAATTGCTAAGGGGTAAATCGGGCATTTGCGATAATTAAGAGCTTAAATGAATATTTTATAATATTTTATTAGTTAGTCGTTTTGAGTGATTAAGCTACATTAATTAAATAATCTAATCTTAACTCAAAATTGATTAGTGGCTTGATGGTGCAAGTCTGATTAAGACAATGATGGTGCCCAGGCTCAAATATTGGTGGATGCAAAATGTTCCATCATTTTTATAAAAGTCATTGGTCAACGGTCAATGGTCAACGTCCAAGCCCACAGGCCCACAACCAAGACGGCGCGCGGCTCAGCATTGCCTCAGCGCGCCTGCCGACCTGTCCGCGCGGCCCAATTGGCCAATTTCGGCCCAAAACTCATTTTTTCAGCTTTTTAAGTATTTAAACCTAGTTTTTCAGCCACCATTCACTTAGGAGAGAGAAAAATCGATTTTGAGAGTTTTGGTCTCGGGTTTGGTGATATTTTAATCAATTTTCAAGATTTTTTGGACAATTTTTGATCGATTTTCAACACGTTTGGCTAAGGTAAGTGCTATAATTTGAGTTAGGGATTTACTTTGATACTTAATGAGGGTTTTTGTATGAATTTCTAGCATTTTGTTGTTGATTTCTTGCATCTTCAATCTGTATAAAGAACGAATGCCATGCCTTTCTAATTAGGATTGACACCCATAATTGTTACGCATGTTAGTAGGCTAAGCGTTAATTCTTGATAAGCTTTAATGCATTGTAGCGAGGGTCTAGCTTGTGGCTAATCAATTCGAGCCCAAGTGACAGCGGGGGTATGAGTTGATTAACGTTTTCACGGTGGGCCCAAGGTTAGGAGAGAAATCGAATTAGTCTTAAGAAATAATTCGTCGCAATTATACCCGTTACTGTTTTCTGATTAATTGATGGCTTATCACCTTAGATTAATTAAGAAGCATGTTTAATTAGAATTGACACCTCTAATTAATTCTTTGGGGTGCTTTGGACCCGGTTGGGACAAGACATTTTGCGTGCATGAAATAAAATTACTTTGCTAATTAGAATCCCTATGAACTAAGCGCATCAAGTAAATCCCAAACACTCAAATTAGGAGCACGTGTTACGTTTAATTTTTCCGTTATTTAATTTTCCGTTAGCTAGTTTACATGCTTACTTTAATTTTTCGTTAGCAATCCCCCTTTTATTTATCGTTTTATTTTATTGTTTTAGTTAATTAAAAAGCAAATAGAAATTAATTAGGAGAAAATAATTTAGGTTCCCTGTGGATCGACCCGACTACCACTAGCTGCAAAGCTCAGTTGTAGCGGAATTATAAATGTTATTTTGGCGGGATTCGACACCCCGAAATTTATAGGATATTAAAAAATCCTAGTACCAAAATTGGCGCCGTTGCCAGGGAACCATTTAATTTCTCTTAGTTAAATTTTATTTGTTTAAAAACCACAAAAATATTTTCCTTTTCTTGTGTCTTCTTGTTTTAGCATGGCAGATTTTCGACAGCAATTTTGGGGACAATTTAAAAGGAGCAACGCCGAAGACCTTCTCCGAACCTCTGAGGAGAGGGCCATTATCGAGTTGTACCCCGATTTTGAGGAAGGAATCGAGGAATTTATGACATGCGGAGGCGAGAACGGTGAGACCGAGGAGGATGAGCTTGACCTCGAGGAGCATCTTGAAGAGACTAGTGATGCGAACGAGCTAAGAAGTGGAGCTGAGACTTCTTCAAGGTGGGTTCCTCTAGAAGAATTTCTCGCATCTCCCAGTGATGAAGAAGAGCTCAAAGAATTTTACAAGGTAAGTATATCTCCACAGATTGATTTTGACTTAGAGCATGAATTTTGTATTGAAAATCTATTTGAGGATTCATGCACTAATGAGCTCGAGCATCTGTCTGTTAATGAGAATATTTTAGGAAATCTTTTCTTTGAGGATGTAGAACCAGCATGTTATGAAAATTTTGTTGTGATGGATGAGGAAGTGGCAATTGTGCCTTTAGATTATTTATCTCCTCTTGTTATGTCTTGTGATAATTCATGTATTCTAGGAGATTTATCTTGCATGCCCCCTTCCATCTGTGCTTCTGTTGATGTTGGTTGCCTTGGGAATTTTGATGTGATCCCTCCTTTGGTCGAGTCTTTATTTTCTGTTGAGTCTTTTATTTTTGTTGAGTCAGTTGAGTCTTCTTTTATTTTGTTTGAGTCTGTTGAGTCTTTATTTTTTCCATATATTGAAAATACCAAAAAGATAACAACTCTGTCCGGCTGTCTCCAAAAGTCGAAGAGCTTGCTTCTCTTAACAGGTTTTGTTGATTCAAGGAAAAAGGGGCCGAAGAAGTATGAAAATTTTTATGTACCCTGACAGAGTGGAGGACACGTCGAGCATAACGACGTTAAAAAATTGCGCTTCTTGGGAGGCAACCCATGTGTTTTTAAATTCTTGTCTTTACTTTCTGTTTTTATTTTTCCTAGCTTAGTTTCTTAGTTTTTCTTTTTGTAGGGGTTTGTGGCCTAAGGAACGAGATATTTGGGCAAGGACCGCGCTGGTTCAACCACCAACCTAACAAAATTCAGGGGAGGTTTTTTGTTCCCGTAAATTTTTTAATTTTAATCGCTTAGTCTGATGTGTGATACATAGAGGACTATGTATACTTTTAGGTTGGGGGTGGAGAAGTTTGTTGGATTTCTGAAGTTGTTGAGCTGTGGAAATTCTGAATTAGAAGTGCTTTGGTCTGCTGTTGCATGTTGTTCGATGAGGACAATCTATGAAATGCTTTTAAATTCTTCGTATTTACATATCTAGAAAAACATGAGATTGTATGTGCATATTGAGAATTGTTCAAAAAATTTTAAAATTTTTCTTTTTCTCCCTTGCATCTATTGAGCACGTAGCATCCTATTATTGGTGTTGTAGGCTTAGAATTGTCTTATGTTGCATGAAATCTTGTTGTCACCTCGAAAGGCACCCCTGGGGAAGGCTTGATGCATGATAGGTTGTATTAAATTAATCGTGTTATAGCAAAGCTATTGCCTAAAAAAAAAAAAAGAGAAGATAAAAGCTCCTGAGGTGCTCCTTCTTCTTAAAGTGCACGTTAAGAACTGAACATTAGTCCTTAAAAATGTGAAGCTTGCTTGTAGTCAGATACGTTGTGCAGTGGAACTGCGGGTAAGCTGGAACGAAGGCAAGTTTGACATGTTAGGCTCTCTTGGAGAAGAAAAGAAAAGTAGGAAAAAAAAAAAAAAGTGGTAGTTTAAAGAAAATAAAGAGTACAAAGTACTCAAGAAAAAGAAAATTTAGGCCTTTTAATTTGTTACCCTCTTGATTGTTGAAAAGTCGTAGACTGTTCTTTATTGCTAGAAGTAGGGGAAAAACGAGATGTAGAGTTGCATATGGTTTTTTCGAGTCTATAAGAGCTAGAATAGGTTGGCTAAACACACACGCACGTAGGGGAGTAACAGTTTAATTTTTGAAATCTTCTCAGCTTATGCATGCAATTGATTGTTTTCTTTTGTTGTACGTGCCTTGTTTTTTTTTAAAGCATTAAGGTAAGAGTCGTTGCATGCAATTTCATTCTTAGGAGCTAGTTCAGAGTTTTCCTTGCTCGAGGACTAGCAAGATTTAGGTTGGGGGTTTTTGATAGCACTTCAAAAGTGCTAATATTTAGCTCCTAAATCTTGTAAATTAGAGTAATTATTTGGGCTTAATTGATTTATTTGGTATAATTTAATTGCTAAGGGGTAAATCGGGCATTTGCGATAATTAAGAACTTAAATGAATATTTTATAATATTTTATTAGTTAGTCGTTTTGAGTGATTAAGCTACATAAATTAAATAATCTAATCTTAACTCAAAATCGATTAGTGGCTTGATGGTGCAGGTCTGGTTACCACAATGGTTGTGCCCGGACTCATATCTTGGTGGATGCAAGATTTTCCATCATTTTTATAAAAGTCATTGGTCAACGGTAAATGGTCAACGTCCAAGCCCACAGGCCCACAGCCCAGACGACGCGCGCGGCCCATCTGCCCACGCACGCCTCGGCGCCCCGTTGCGCAGCCCATGCGCGCGGCCCAGCATTGCCCCAGCGCCCGCCTGGCCCGCTCCAGCGGCCCAATTGGCCAAATTCGGCCCAAAACTCATTTTTCTACTTTTTAAGCATTTAGACCTAGTTTTTCAGCCACCATTCACTTAGGAGAGAGAAAAATCGATTTTGAGAGTTTTGTCCTCGGGTTTTGTGATATTTTAATCAATTTTCAAGGTTTTTGGACATTTTTTTATCGATTTTCAACACGTTTGGCTAAGGTAAGTGCTCTAATTTGAGTTAGGGATTTACTTTGATGCTTAGTGAGGGTTTTGTATGAATTTCTAGCATTTTGTTGTTGATTTCTTGCATCTCCAATCTGTATAAAGAACGAATGTCATGCCTTTCTAATTAGGATTGACACCCATAATTGTTACGCATGTTAGTAGGCTAAGCGTTAATTCTTGATAAGTTTTAATGCATTGTAGCTGTTGGGTTTTATGTCCTAAAACTCGTAGTTTGTAAACTGTTTGAATGTATATATTATATTTCAATAAAGTTGTTATTGAATTTTAGTGAATTGTGTTTGTATTAACCTATACCAATAACTAACATCCACGGCGATAGTGTGAGTACTTGAACTTCATGTGTGACATGAATGTGGATCAAGTTCAAGTAGACAGCCAAAATGGTCTATAGTATAGGGATAAGGCTGGGTATCTTATCCTGGGGACACTATTGGACGCGACTCACTTTGTATAGTACAAAACGATGTGATTCGAATCGTTTCATGTAGAGACATGTGAGTGAGGGCGTCCTGTGCAATGAGTTTGCACAAGACCGAACCAAGAAATAAAATCGCTCTTTCTTTATAACACCGTTTACTGTAAAGACCGGTTTTTTCATATGATGACTTAGGTAACTCGATCTCAATCCTGAGCTCACTATGAACTCCTGTTTATTTGACCTTATCCTTTGATTTGTATGGGTGAGAGTGGCCAGATCGCCGACTCAATATGCCTACCATCTTGGGGATAAGATCGAATAAGTGGTTGGGGACGTAGTTGTGCGAGATGGAATTCACTCCTACCCGCTTTAAGGGTTAGTAGAGAGGTTGTTCCCTTAAGTGCTGACTCCAGGTCTTGAACAATGGGCCCATCCTCTCCTGATCAGGGAGGAATCTGATTTGATGGTTGGACCACAAATCAATTGTTCATTAGAGGTGTCAGTGGTACTTAAGGAACAAGATATAATACAAGGGTTAAACGGTATATATGACCCGTTGTGATTATGAACGACCTGTGAAGGATCGACTTACTGATGATAGTTATATCAGTAGGACACAATATATCTACAGTGAGGAGAGTGCAGCCCTTGGACTTTAGTGGAGTCTCCGGGGGTTAACGAATGTTGGTTAGTTCGGTTGAAAGAGTTTTGACCGGATAATCTCGTATCGTTGGAGCTCATGATTTGTAGGTCCTTACGGTTCTCCTGGCTAGCTCGGATAAAGCCGTGAAACAATATAAAAGAAAAGAAAAGAATTTGAATCGTTCAAATTCGGGTTTGTGGAAGAATATGGACATATTTAAATATGTTTTAAATATGAGATTGGTCTACAATATGAATTGGATTCATATGCAAAAAGTCGGTTTTCGGAAAACCGGGTTTAATTATATTATTTAATTAATATTTGATATTGAATTAAATAATATTAATTAATATATATATATTTTTATTAATTAAAAAGTTTAATTAATAAAATAATTATTATTATTTTTAATAATATATATATATATATAGGGCTGGTTGCACAAATAGCAATCAGGCCCAAACTAATTGCAAATTTAGCAAACTTTAAAATGTTTTGCAAATATGGCAAAAAAACTCGTTTCTATAACTGATAGACTTTATTATATCACTGATAGACTTCTATCAGTGATAGACTATTATCACTGATAGACTATTATCACTGACAAAAATCTATAAAAAGCTTAGGTGATCAGCGATAGACTTCTATCAGTCATAAGATATCAGCGATAGAAATTGCTATATCCGCAAAATTTTTAAAAACATGCTATATTTGCAAACAATAAGTCTTAAATTGTCATTTACTACAATTTCCCTATATATATATATATATATTTACATGTGTCTTACATCCAATGCAATGTAAGACACATGTAAACATTCAAGGTATATATATATGAGTCAGATTAATTAAAAAAAAAAAAAAAGGGAAAAAGAAAAATAAAAGAACTCAGTGCTCTTTTGGGTTCATTTTGAAAATTTGTTTTCAATTTGAGTTTCTTCTTCCGTCTGCTTCCTAAACTCAGCTCTCTGTATTGAATTCTTTCAGTGAGCTTCTTCCTTCCTTTCTCTTGTAAAAGGAGTCCCACTACTCCGTTTCTCGGCCCGAGGATAGCGGGACTACCGTGGGTGGTCCACGAAGGTTTCGTGAGAAGGCTCGTTCAGCTCGTGAGGAGCTTTTGGCGGTAAAATTTGAAGAAATACGAACGACAAGGGTATGTGTTCTAATTTCTCTTTTTCATTGTTTAGGCATGTTTCCGTTTGTTTAAATTGATGAAATTAGAGTGTCTATGATACAAATCGCTTCCGCTGCGTTCCATCAACGCTCCATCAATTGGTATTAGAGCGTTTTTGGCCACTCAATTTCTATCAATTTAAGTTATGGTGGGTTTTATTTTAGAAATTGTTTCTGATTGGCGTCTAAAGTGAATATCGATTTTGGCATAGTTTCTTTTTTAATTTCAAAATTTGTAATTGCCCGAGAATGTATGGGCTTTAATGTGTGCTAAAGAGTCTGTATTTTTAGAGTCATTAAAGTCCATATAGGTTTCTTTGTGAAAGAAGTTTGAGTTTGGAACTCGCCGAAATGTTCGGTGTAAGTTCAAATTCGTTCTGGGCAATACGAGGAGAAATTCGAAGAGAATTTGGCCGAAGCGTTCGGAGGAAGCAAGTTGGTCAGAGGCGGTGCGAAGAGTTCGAAGTCCGCTCAAGGCGTAGCTTGTTGATCAAGCTTGTAATAAATTAGTTATTGCTTGCTAAATGCCAAAATCGATCCACTTTAGTGTGTTTAATTAATTATGCATTGCGAATGTATGTTTTAATTAAATTCCATGACTGTATGTGCATAACGTATGCCATATAGATTTAAAATCCCACCGTAGGAAGCATGCTTCATGCATAGAAAGTATGTTATAAGTGTTATAATATATCGTATGCATATTTGGCAATTCATGAATTTTGATATAAGAGTTATATTAATTCATGAATTAGTTGTTGTTTGCTTAATAAAATAATTGATATAAGTGTTATATTAATTATCAAATTGAATGAACAACATAGTTTATCCTAGTTTTATGCACATGGTATATTATAAGTGTTATAATGTATAGGATGCATGTTTATTCATGAGTATTAATATAAGAGTTATATTAATTCATGAATTAGATGTTGTTTGCTTAATAGAATAATTGATATAAGTGTTATATTAATTATGAAATTAAACATCCAACATTAGATGCATTTTGTTTGTTATAAGTGTTATAATGTATAGGATGCATGCTTAATTCAGAGTATTGATAGATTATGAATTAAGAGTTGAATGTTTAAGAGCATAATTGATACCAGTGTTCTATTGATTATGAAATTAAATATTCAACTTGTCATGCATTAGTGTTGCATGTTTGAGAAGCATGTAGAAGTTTGTTATAGTTAGTCTTAGTTTTGCAAAGCGTTGTAAAATTGGCATAGACTTTTAAAATCTATAACAAAGACAAAGGCATGCTCACTTAGGGTTGAATGTATCGTTCCGTTTCATTAGATGAATAGGTCGATATCTTGTAAATGCTAAGGTTACAAGAAACTCACCCGGGGACATCCTGTTCGAGGTTGGAGGTATTTAAGCTGACGGTTTACGGAACACCTCCTACCTGGGGACCATCCGGTACTTCAGTAAAGTTAACCCGGCTTTATGAGCATGCGTGAGTGGTGTGAGGTAATAAAGTGTTTATCACCTAGACATCATAGGTAAAAGTTTGTTTTACCTAGACTTAGGTCTTATTGTCTTAGCCGGATAATGCCTGAGTAATTTACCAATTCCGTCTTAAAATACTTAGTAGAGGTGTTGAGAAGGTATATATGATATATCCCTCTCCTCCTACGTTCTCTGTCAAGTTCACACCGTGAGAATTATGCTCGGCCTCGTGATGTCAATAGGGCATCCCCATTCGGATGGTATTTGCATAATTCAAGAGCAAGGTGAATGGAGAAAGTATTTATGGTAAGTGGGAGAAGGAAGTATGTCAATACATCCTGCGGTCTCCTCCATTGGATTGAACCGTGAGATTCCTCTGTTCCGCCTGCTAGGTGCCCACAAGAGGTACCGATCCATTCGGAGGGCCGTTTCATAGGAATCGGAACATCTCAACTTTGACATTTCCATTCGGTTGCATCGTTTTCATCGTTGGGGCCGCCCTATGAATTCTAAAAATGGAGGGTCACACTTACGAGATTTGCTAAGGAGTTAGTAAATCTTGACCAAACAACGATAACTAAGATGCTATAGGAATATGAGATATTCTGGTATTAGCATTTAGTCAAGAATGTCTTGATTCAGTGAAGGAATGTTTGACTGCCCCTCGGTAGCGACCATTCTGACCCACTGAAGTATCGTTGCAGTTTAATAATGAGTTCTGGGTACATTATTATTCTTTGCTAAATTCTTGATTGGTGTGTAAATTAGGTTAAAACCTTTTCACTAATATTTTTTCATTCTCTTTTCAGCATGTCTAGCTCTTTCATTCACTTACTAGCTTCTGATAAGTTAACCGGCGATAACTACGCGACCTGGAAATCGAACTTGAATACGATTCTCGTTCTAGATGATCTCAGGTTCGTCTTATCAGAGGATTGTCCTCCCCCTCCTAGCTCGGATGCGACTCGAACTGTTCGAGAAGCATATGATAGATGGACAAGGGCTAATGATAAAGCCCGAGTCTATATCTTAGCCAGCATATTTGATGTGTTAGCTAAGAAGCACGAGGATATGGTTTCTGCTAAAGAAATCATGTCTTCATTACAGGAGATGTTTGGACTACCGTCCTCATCGGTCTGTCATGAAGCCCTCAAATACGTTTACAACTCTCGCATGAAAGAGGGTACCTCTGTTAGGGAGCATGTCCTTAACATGATGGTCCACTTCAATGTGGCGGAAGTAAATGGAGCTACTATTGATGAGTCAAGTCAAGTAAGCTTTATCATGGAATCTCTTCCGAAGAGTTTCCTTCAGTTCAGAACCAATATGGTAATGAACAAGATAAATTATAATTTCACTTCTCTCCTCAGCGAGCTACAGACCTATCAGTCCCTTCACACTTCTAAAGGAAAAGAGAAGAAGGCAAACGTTGTCACTTCTAGGAAATTCCAAAAGGGGTCGTCTTCAGGGAGTAGGTCTGAACTTTCTTCTATTAAGAATAAGAGTATTCAAAAGAAGAAGAAAGATAAAAGGAAGGAAAAAGCACCTGCTGCAGGTAAGAGCAAGACTAAATCTACAGACAAAGGAAAATGTTTCTATTGTGGTGTAGATGGGCACTGGAAACGGAATTGCCCAAAGTATCTTGCAGAGAAAAAGGCTGAGAAGGAAAGACAAGGTAAATATGATTTATTTGTTGTCGAAACATATTTAGTAGAACATGATTGTCATACCTGGATACTTGATTCAGGAGCTACTAACCATGTTTGTTCTTCTTTTCAGGAAACTAGTTCTTGGCAGCTACTTTCTCGCGGTGAGATAACTCTCAGAGTTGGAACTGGAGAGGTTGTCTCAGTTGAAGCAGTGGGAGTTGTAAAGTTGTTGTATAGAGATAGTTTCATTTTACTAGAAAATGTACTCTTGGTTCCTACCTTCAAGAGGAATCTTGTATCTATATCTTGTTTGTTAGAACAGTTGTATAAAGTATCTTTTGTTCATAATGAAGCGTTCATTAGCAAAAGAGGTGTACGTATTTGTTCTGCGAAACTTGAAAACAACTTGTATGTGTTAAGACCAACCGAAGCCAAAGCTATTTTGAACACTGAAATGTTTAAAACAGCTGAGACTCAAACTAAAAGGCAGAAACTTTCTCCAAGTACTTATCTTTGGCACTTAAGACTAGGTCACATTAATCTCAATAGGATTGGAAGATTGGTTAAGAGTGGTCTGCTAAATCGTTTAGAGGACAACTCTTTACCGCCATGTGAGTCTTGTCTTGAGGGCAAAATGACCAAACAATCTTTTTCTGAAAAAGGTCATAGGTCCAAAGAACCTCTAGAAATCGTGCATTCGGATCTCTGCGGTCCTTTGAATGTCAAAGCACGAGGAGGGTATGAATATTTCATCAGTTTCATTGATGATTATTCTAGGTACGGTTATCTTTATCTAATGCATCATAAGTCCGAAGCTCTTGAAAAGTTCAAAGAGTATAAGGCAGAAGTTGAGAACATATTAGGTAAATCGATAAAAACACTCCGATCAGATCGAGGTGGAGAGTATATGGATTTAAGATTCCAGGACTATATGATAGAACATGGAATAGTATCTCAACTCTCAGCGCCAGGAACACCACAGCAGAATGGTGCGTCCGAAAGGAGAAATAAAACCCTGTTAGACATGGTTCGATCTATGATGAGTTATGCTCATTTGCCTAGTTCGTTTTGGGGATATGCAGTTGAGACTGCAGTATATATTTTGAACATGGTTCCCTCTAAGAGTGTTTCTGAAACACCTTATGAGTTATGGAGAGGGCGTAAAGGTAGTTTACGTCACTTCAGGATTTGGGGGTGTCCGACACATGTGCTAGTACCCAATCCAAAGAAGTTGGAACATCGTTCAAAATTGTGCCTATTTGTAGGTTACCCCAAGGAAACGAAAGGTGGTCTATTTTACGATTCTCATGAGAACAAGGTACTAGTATCGACTAATGCCACGTTCTTAGAGGAAGACCACATGAGAGATCATCAACCGTCGAGCAAAATTGTTTTGTTCGAATTTTCCAGGAAAACTACAGACGGATCAACAAAGGTTGTTGATCAGGCTGGTCCTTCTCAAGAGTTGAGAAAGCCTCGACGCAGTGGGAGGGATGTAAGACAGCCTAACCGCTAGATCGGCTTGTCTGAAACTCAAGTCGTCATACCTGATGATGGCGTTGAGGATCCATTGACCTTTAAACAGGCAATGAATGACATAGACAAGGACCAGTGGCTTAAAGCCATGGATCTAGAAATGGAGTCTATGTACTTCAATTCGGTCTGGGATCTTGTAGACCAACCAGATACTGAAAGAGCTATCGGTTGCAAGTGGATCTACAAGAGAAAACGAGACCAAGCCGGTAAGGTGCAAACCTTTAAGGCTCGACTTGTGGCAAAAGGTTATTCCCAAAGAGAAGGGGTGGACTATGAAGAAACTTTTTCTCCTGTTGCCATGTTAAAGTCGATTAGAATACTCTTATCCATTGCTACATTTTAGGATTATGAAATCTGGCAAATGGATGTCAAGACTGCTTTTCTGAATGGTAATCTTGAGGAGAGTATCTATATGGCTCAACCAGAGGGATTCATACTTCAGGGTCAAGAGCAAAAGGTTTGCAAGCTTAATCGATCCATTTATGGGTTGAAGCAAGCATCTAGATCCTGGAATATAAGGTTTGATACGGCGATCAAATCTTATGGCTTTGAACAAAATATTGACGAACCTTGTGTTTACAAGAAAGTAGTCAATACTGTTGTAGCTTTCTTAGTCTTGTACGTAGACAATATACTACTCATTGGGAATGATGTAGGGTTCCTAACTGACGTTAAGAATTGGCTAGCGACCCAATTCCAAATGAAAGATTTGGGAGAGGCTCAGTTTGTTCTAGGGATTCAAATCATAAGGAATCTTAAGAACAAAGTGCTAGCGCTGTCTCAAGCATCTTATATTGACAAGATATTGTCAAGATATTCGATGCAGAATTCCAAGAAAGGTTCGCTGCCTTTTAGGCATGGAATTCACTTGTCTATGGAACAGTCTCCTAAGACACCTCAAGAGGTTGAGGATATGAGACGAATTCCCTATGCATCTGCAGTTGGTAGTCTCATGTACGCTATGTTGTGTACAAGACCCGACATCTGCTATGCAGTAGGAATTGTCAGTAGGTTCCAGTCCAATCCAGGATATGATCACTGGACAGCCGTTAAACACGTTCTCAAGTATCTTAGGAGAACGAGAGACTATGTGCTTGTGTATGGCGCGAAGGATTTGATCCTTGCAGGATACACTGACTCTGATTTTCAGACTGATATATAGATTCCAGGAAATCTACATCAGGATCAGTGTTTACTCTTAACGGAGGAGCAATAGTATGGAGGAGTATAAAGCAAGGTTGTATTGCTGACTCCACCATGGAAGCTGAGTATGTCGCAGCTTGCGAAGCAGCGAAGGAAGCTGTGTGGCTTAGGAAGTTCTTGACAGATTTGGAAATTGTTCCAAATATGAACTTGCCAATCACCCTTTATTGTGATAACAGCGGTGCAATGGCAAATTCTAAAGAACCTAGAAGCCATAAGCGTGGAAAGCATATTGAGCGGAAGTATCATCTCATCAAGGAGATAGTGCAACGAGGAGATGTGATCGTCACACAGGTAGCCTCGGAGCACAACATTGCTGATCCGTTTACTAAGTCTCTCACGGCTAAAGTGTTTGAGAGACACCTAAAAAGTATAGGGCTGCGAGCTGCTCAGTAGGACAGTGGGGGAAACTTTAGATATTTGATATTCTAGTTCTCTCGACCAGCATGTACTCCACTGATGTTTTAGTCCAAGTGGGAGTTTGTTGGGTTTTATGTCCTAAAACTCGTCGTTTGTAAACTGTTTGAATGTATATATTATATTTCAATAAAGTTGTTATTGAATTTTAGTGAATTGTGTTTGTATTAACCTATACCAATAACTAACATCCATGGCGATAGTGTGAGTACTTGAACTTCATGTGTGACATGAATGTGGATCAAGTTCAAGTAGACAGCCAAAATGGTCTATAGTATAGGGATAAGGCTGGGTACCTTATCCTGGGGACACTATTGGACGCGACTCACTTTGTATAGTACAAAACGATGTGATTCGAATCGTTTCATGTAGAGACATGTGAGTGAGGGCGTCCTGTGCAATGAGTTTGCATAAGACCGAACCAAGAAATAAAATCGCTCTTTCTTTATAACACCGTTTACTGTAAAGACCGGTTTTTTCATAAGATGACTTAGGTAACTCGACTCAATCCTGAGCTCACTATGAACTCCTGTTTAGTTGACTTTATCCTTTGATTTGTACGGGTGAGAGTGGCCAGATCGTCGAGTCAATATGCCTACCATCTTGAGGATAAGATCGAATAAGTGGCTGGGGACGTAGTTGTGCGAGATGGAATTCACTCCTACCCGCTTTAAGGGTTAGTAGAGAGGTTGTTCCCTTAAGTGCTGACTCCAGGTCTTGAACAATGGGCCCATCCTCTCCTGATCAGGGAGGAATCTGATTTGATGGTTGGACCACAAATCAATTGTTCATTAGAGGTGTCAGTGGTACTTAAGGAACAAGATATAATACAAGGGTTAAACGGTATATATGACCCGTTGTGATTATGAACGACCTGTGAAGGATCGACTTACTGATGATAGTTATATCAGTAGGACACAATATATCTACAGTGAGGAGAGTGCAGCCCTTGGACTTTAGTGGAGTCTCCGGGGGTTAACGAATGTTGGTTAGTTCGGTTGAAAGAGTTTTGACCGGATAATCTCGTATCGTTGGAGCTCATGATCTGTAGGTCCTTACGGTTCACCTAGCTAGCTCGGATAAAGCCGTGAAACCATATAAAAGAAAAGAAAAGAATTTGAATCGTTCAAATTCGGGTTTGTGGAAGAATATTGACATATTTAAATATGATTTAAATATGAGATTGGTCTACAATATGAATTGGATTCATATGCAAAAAGTCGGTTTTCGGAAAACCGGGTTTAATTATATTATTTAATTAATATTTGATATTGAATTAAATAATATTAATTAATATATATATATATTTTTATTAATTAAAAAGTTTAATTAATAAAATAATTATTATTATTTTTAATAATATATATATATATATATATATATATATATTTACATGTGTCTTACATGCAATGCAATGTAAGACACATGTAAACATTCAAGGTATATATATATGAGTCGGCCCGAGGATAGCGGGACTACAGTGGGTGGTCCACGAAGGTTTCGTGAGAAAGCTCGTTCAGCTCGTGAGGAGCTTTTGGCGGTGAAATTTGAAGAAATACGAACGACAAGGGTATGTGTTCTAATTTCTCTTTTTTATTGTTTTTGCATGTTTCCGTTTGTTTAAATTGATGAAATTAGAGTGTCTATGATTCAAATCGCTTCTGCTGCGTTCCATCAACGCTCCATCAGTAGCGAGGGTCTAGGTCGTGGCTAATCAATTCGAGCCCAAGTGACAGTGGGGGTATGAGTTGATTAACGTTTTCACGGTGGGCTCAAGGTTAGGAGATTAATCGAATTAGTCTTAAGAAAATAATTCGTCGCAATTATACCCGTTACTGTTTTCTGATTAATTGATGGCTTATCACCTTAGATTAATTAAGAAGCATGTTTAATTAGAATTGACACCTATAATTAATTCTTTGGGGTGCTTTGGACCCGGTTGGGACAAGGCATTTTGCGTGCATGAAATAAAATTACTTTGCTAATTAGAAACCCTATGAACTAAGCGCATCAAGTAAATCCCGAACACTCAAATTAGGAGCACGCGTTACGTTTAATATTTCCGTTATTTAATTTTCCGCTAGCTAGTTTACATGCTTACTTTAATTTTTCGTTAGCAATCCCCCTTTTATTTATCGTCGGGCATTTGCGATAATTAAGAACCTACGCCTTTGAGGATGTACATCACATGATCATCATGATCAATTTTCTTTCCAGCCACTGTCAAAGAATCTACTAGAGTCATGATTTTGGAAAAATAATCTTGAAGACTAAAATTACCTTTCTTTAAAGTCTCAAGCTTCGATTTCAACTCCATCGCCCGGGCAAGATTTCGAGAAGAAAAGCGAGTAGAGAGAATAGACCAGACCTCGCTTGATTTTTGGCAATCAAGCATTTCAGAGACTAGTGTATTCGTCATTGAACTAATCAGCCATGCCGTAATGAGATTTTCTTGTTGGATCCAGTGTTGGTGGGCAGGATTGATCAATTTTATCAATTCATCAGCAGTCGAGAGAAACTTCAGAGGAGGCTCTTTATCTTCCTCGACAAAATTAGACAAGCCATGACCGCGAAGTGTCTAAAGAACTTGACAATTTTCAAAGAAGCAGAATAATTTACCAGATCTGAAGAGGAAAAAGTCATGGCGGAAAAATAAACAAAAATGGATTCTAAAGGGTCGTTTGACCTATTTTTGGCTATGATACCATTCTAGGATTTAGGAAGCAGAGAGATAAGTAAAGAAGAATGAGAAGAACACAAATGATGGTTTTGTCTGTACATTTAGTGATCACACTATGACCCTTTATATAGGGCAGACTGTACAACTTAGTCAAGTAAGTTACAATGTAAATAACAGTAATTGTAATCAAAATAGACTAAATCTTAACCCTTCCTAACCTAACTTCCTAAACTTAATGAGCTCTCTTAATAGCATGGTTGACTCGATCTTAGAATAAATTTTTTGTGTAGATTTTAAGTTTACCCGATCACTCCCTCAAACTTAAAAATTAGAATGGATGCTTCTTCTTAGTCCTTGATTCGAATTTTATTTTATATGTTGAAATGTAATTTTGAGGGGTATACAAAATAGTATTTGGGGAAATTAGAATGGATGCTTCTCCTTGGTCCTTGATTGAATTTCTGCTTTTCTTCCCCACTCAAATAGTTGTAGGGCAAAGAGATTTGTCAGCCTTACCTATATAGCTGACATTGTAAAAGAAAATATTCTTTGTTCTAGATTGCATGGTTCACTCAATCAGCTAGCTAGAAATTTGGTTCTTACACAAATACGTACGCAATTAGGTTTAAGGGCGAGTATCTATACAACAAAATTAGATCTAAACATTTAATACAAAGTTAAAAATATTTTAAATCTCCGTTGAAATAAAGAACAAATAAGTTTTTCTCTTTAACATATAAAAACTCAATCTTTCAATTAAAAGATAAAAACTCATAAAAGTAATAAACATTCGAATGTTACAACACAATTATTACTTTTTTAAAGTCAAACTGTAGTGGACAATTTTATAATTTTTTTTTTTTTGTATAGATTTTAAGTTTACCCGATCTCTCCCTCGAACTTAGAAATTAGAATGGATGCTTCTTCTTAATCCTTGATTCGAATTTTATTTTATATGTTGAAACGTAAATTTTATTTTATATGTTGAAATGTAATTTTGAGGGTATAAAAAATAGTTTTTGGGGTGAGAAAGGCTTGAACTCTCGACCTCAGGATTACTCTTTAAGCTATGAGACTTACGCGCTACCCAACTGCACCACCACCCCAATTTGTGGAGTGAATTCATAATTGTTTATACTACTAAACAGTTAAAAGCGCATTGATGATTTATTTGATCAAGTTCAAAATATACAACGAACTGTTTGAATAAATATAAAACAAACTGTTTGATAACAATTTGGTAGTTTATTTTTTATTTTTGAAAATTAAACTTATAACCATGGTTTCTTTTTATTTTAAGAGAAATATGAGACATATTTTAAAATTCGGTGACCTTCTATACACAAAATTCAAAATGCAGGGATCAAATAGATACAAACCTTAAAGCTCAGAGACTAAACTTATAATTTAACCTTGTTTTTTTTTACAACAAGTGAGGTGGGGGATTCAAACCTCAACCCTATTGGTCGCTAGTTCATACATTATGTCAGCTATCTTTAGGACCTATTTTATGATAGTTTAGAGCATTAAACGTGTACTTTCACGATTATTGTATAGATATCGAGCATTTTGGAGAAAATCGGAGAATTTAGAAACTTTATGATTAAAACTAGGATTTTTTTATATTAATAATGTACTTTAAATAACCTATTATAAAAATAAGGTAGTTTTCAAAGTATTTAGAAAACAAGGGTACCTAAATCGTGTACCATGGTATATGACTTAGGGGGTAACCCGTGTACCATGGACACGATTTACATGATGTGCCAACCTAAGTCAGGTACCATGGACACGAGTAACCCCCTAAGTCGTGTACGATGGACACGAGTTACATGTAACGTGACATATCAACATGGCAATTATGAAGCAAGTGAGGTGATCATAACTCGTGTCCATGGTACACGAGTTACATATAAATCGTGTACCATGGACACGAGTTACCCTTAAATCGTGTACCATAGACATGATTTCCCTAAATTGTGTCCATGGTACACGATTTTAGTACCCTAGTTTTTGTAAATAATTTGAAAACTACCATATTTCTCTAATAATTTATTTAAAGTACATTATTAATATAAAAAATTCTGAAAACTAAGCTATTTCCCAAGTGACAAAGAAGAAGGAAAATCAAGGCAAAACCGGAGAGCATAGCGCCTAGCGCCTCAAAATTAAAGTTTTCGCTTGAACCAACTTAGAACTGGACCAGACCGCTCAAAGTAAATAGAGAAAAAAAGAAAACAACATTCGAGCTCGAATTTGGGACGCGTGGAAAATAATTTCCCATACACATTCCACAAACGCATCGAAACACCATTTATACTTCTAAATTTAGCAAATATATAATTTATTCTTCAGCGCCACACCTAATTTTTAGCCCTCCACACCTCCATCAAACTGACGCGTGTCGCACCTGATTGCCGCCTGTCCAGACTTGATATTATACGTTTTTTTACCTAAAATATAATATAAATACATATTTTTTAGCCTTTCTTGGGAAGCGAATTTGGAGAGTAAACCCAAATTTCGAAATTACATAGTTTTTTGAGTTATAATAGATTTTTGGTAGTACAAAGCAAAGATTTACATGCTCGGGATCGTGGAGATTGCAGCGGAAACGTTGAATCCACATGAGTTTTATTTTTTCTTTCCCTTTTAATTTGTAGTTTTATTATGAGTTTACTATTAAGTTTATATTTTGAACTACTGAACATGATTAGTTAAACTCTTTTGACTTAGAGCCTTCATGTAATCGTTATTGAATCTTATTCTTTTTAATTAATAGTTGGTATTTCAATTTCATATTGGTTGTGAGAATGTTTCTGAGCTTAATGCAGGTTGGTATTTGACCATTTTTTGCATGAATTTTATATCAATGATTTGAGGTCGAGAGATGATTATTATTGATGACCTTGAATTGTTTTTCATATTTATATATGAGATAGACATATCCTTGTAGATTTGGTGGCAGTTGTGTAGTTTCACGCTCCTCATATTTGGATTGTCCGAATTTTCATAGCAATATAGTCAATTTACTTTTCAAATAATATTTTTACTGCTCGAGAGAGAATAACAAGTCTATAGGGTAGAACTTGTCAACAGTTTATATGGTAAAACTTGTCAACAGTTTATATGGTAGAACATATTTGGATTGTCCGAATTTTCATAGCAATATAGTCAATTTACTTTTCAAATAATATTTTTACTGTTCGAGAGAGAATAACAAGTCTATAGGGTAGAACTTGTCAACAGTTTATATGGTAAAACTTGTCAACAGTTTATATGGTAGAACTTGCTCAAGTCAATTCCCTAGTACATATGTCTCCTTAATGTTCTCCATATTTTATTTTATGTTTTTATTTTATTTTGTTTGAATCATATCTTTCTATTTCATTCTCTAAATGAAATTGAGTGATAATATTCGTGGTAATTAGATGAACTAGAAAACCAATCCTAAGGACGAATCCGTATTTTTTATACACTATACTTTACCTGTACACTTGCGATATTAAGGGGAGAATTGTGTGATCGTAATTTTTTAGATTTGCTTTTGGTTCCACCAAAAAAGAATCATACTAATGGAGAATGTTGTCCCTCCTTATATATCCATGATCTTCCTCTATTTTAACTGATGTGGGACTTTGGTCGCACTCCTAACACTTCTCTGTTTCATTTTGATCTGACTACCCTTCTTTTCTTTGCCATAGATACAATGTCTTCCAAATCTTTTGCATTCAGCTGATATATAAAGAACTTCTATAAAGAAAAAAAAAACCACTAACTTAGTTCTAACCATGACAACTGCCTCCTTCTTTGTTCCTTAAATGGTATTATGTTAAAACATTGCCACCTTTACGATTTAAGTTCTTGGGATGTGGGAATTCCTCACAATGGTTTCAATTCAAATCTCAAATTTCAATATCAACCAAAATAAGGACACAAGGTTTATCATCTTGTTCTAGAAAGTGAGAAAGTGTTGATTGATGCAAAAAAAAATTTATTAAAGTGTATTTTTTTTTGTAAATGTACTTAATTAATGTAGGGTGGAGGATCGAACCTCTGACCAAATGGTCAATAATTCATACTTCATATCGGTTGAACTATATTAATTTTGGCAGGCAAGTCAAATTTTATCCCAGGTAACTCTTGAGATATTCTATTAGTCAAATAACCATCAAAATAATTATAGAATATATTGGAGATTGATCTAGTCTTTTTGATTTGTTAGTAGTGTCTTTCTTTCTGTTGATAGTAAAGGCTATTTAATGACATAATCTCTTCTATTCAATTACAACATAAATTCTTAAAACATACTCTTCCATTATCTTTAGTTTATTCGATAACATTTGGTATCTGAGCCATCATGAGGTCTGATCAAAATTTGAAGCAGCAGTCTTCAAAAACACATGGAGGGTTCAAGTTCTTTTGTGCAACCAATAATTCAAAAATTTGATGGGCATTATGATCATTGGAAAATTCTCATGGAGAATTTTCTACAATCAAAGAAATATTGGGGATTGATAGAATATGGACTTCCTACAGTAGCGGAAGACGTGGTTCTCACAGATGCACAAAAGAAGAACATCAACGATCAAAAGTTGAAAGACTTGAAAGCCAAGAACTATTTATTTCAGGCTTGGGATCGGTCAATTTTAGAAACAATTATGGACAAAGATACGTCAAAGAGCCTATGGGATTCTATGAAGAAGAAGTATCAAAGGACAAATCGAATTAAGCGTGTACATTTGCAAGCACTTAAGAAGGAATTTGAAGTTTTACACATGAAGGCTGGAGAACCTGTGAATGAATATTTTGATTGAACTTTTACCATTGCCAACAAGATGAAAGTTGTTGGTGCAAAGAAAGGTGATGTTGATGTAGTTGAATTTTTTTTAGATTCATGAATCCTAAATTTAATTATGTTGTATGCTCTATTGAAGAGTCGAAGGGTTTAGTTACATTAACTATTGATGAGTTGCAAAGCAGTTTGTTGGTGCATGAACAACATATGAATGTTCAAGTTGACGAAGAACAAGCCTTGAAGATAACTCATGGTGATGAGTCAGGAGGATGGGGTTGAGGAAGTGGAAGAGGATAAAGAGGACGAGGATGGGGCCGCCAATTTTTTGATAAATCCACAATTGAATGTTATAATTGTCACAAATTTGGACATTTCTAGTGGGAATGTCTAAATAAAGAGAAAGGAGAAAACTCCGCTGAGACGGAAGTTGAGTTGTTGTTGAGTGCATGTTCAAATGTGAGCTAAGATCACAAAGAAGATGTGTGGTATCTTGACTCAGGTTGCAGTAACCATATGTGTGGTAAGAAGGAGTATTTCTTTGATTTAAATGAAAATTTTAGAGAATTAGTAAAATTAGGCAACAATTTGAGCATGATTGTTATGGGAAAGGGGAACATTAGATTGAAAGTGAATGAAACCATTCAAATTATTATTGGAACTTTTGATGTACCCGAATTGAAAAATAATTTGTTGAGCATTTGCCAATTGCAAGAGAAATGGCTTTCCATTATGTTTCAACATGGTAGATGTAAGGTGTTTCATGAAGAAAAATGTTTGATTATGGATATGAAAATGTCTACAAATCGAATGTTTATTTTACAAGTTATTTCTCAACCTATAACATCTGTTTGTTTTAATACCATCATAGAGGATACGGTGCAACTTTGACATTGTAGATATGGACATTTGAGTTTTACAGGTCTTAAAACTCTCCAACAAAAAGGAATGGTGAATGGCTTACCACAACTCAAGACTCCTTCCAGGTTATGTAAAGATTGTTTAATAGGAAAACAACACACATATTCATTTTAAAAAATAAGCAACTGGAGAGCAACACAAATTTTTCAATTACTACATGCTGACATTTGTGGACCAATCAAGCCCATTTCCAATGGCAGAAAACCGTCCTTACTTACTTTTACTAATGACTTCAGTACAAAAACATGGGTTTTCTGTTTTTCAGAAAAGTCAGAAACCTTTGATGTTTTCAAGAGATTAAAGGTTCGTGTGGAAAAGGAGACAAACAAACAAATTCGAGCTTTGTGAACAGATCGAGGAGGAGAAATTACATCACAAGAATTTAGTAAATTTTGTGCTGAAAATGGCATAAAAAGAAATTGACAGCTGCATATACGCCATAACAAAATGGAGTCACTGAACACAAAAACATAATCATTATGAATATGGTACGAAGTATGATTTCAGAAAAGAAAGTTCCTAAAATGTTATGGCTTGAAGCTGTCAACTGGACCATTCATGTTTTAAATCGAAGTCCAACCATGGTTGTAAGAAACAAGACCCCGGAAGAAGCATGAAGTGGAATAAAACCTTCGGTAGATTATTTTAGAGTTTTTGGTTGCATATCCCATGTTCATGTGCCTGATAACAAACGTGTTAAACTAGATGATAAAAGTCTTACTTGTGTTTGGTTGGGAGTTAGTGAAGTATCGAAGGCCAATCGACTTTATGATCCTATTTCACAAAAGATCATAATAAGTCGAGATGTTGTCTTCGAAAAAGATAAAAGCTGAGATTGGGATAAAAAAACATGACGAAGCAATTGCATGTGACTTGGAGTGGGGCAATCGAGAGGAATAAGCAGTGGAAGTAGTGGATGATACTGGAAATTAAGCTAATATAGAAGAGGAGCAAGCCATTCCCACCACTAATTCTCCTGATGAGGAGAGCTCACACGAAGAGCGAATTAGAAGACAACCAACTTGGATGCAAGACTTTGAAATATGGGAGGGTCTTTCTAAAGAAGATACTCAATTTGACATGTTTGTAACTTCTGACCTTACTCACTTTGAAGAGGCTGTAAAAAGCGAAAAATTGAGGAAAGCCATGAATGTTGAAATAAAGGCGATAAAACGAAACGACACACGAGAGTTGATAGAGCTACCTGCAGGTGGGAAGGTAATTGGAGTGAAATGGGTCTACAAAACAAAGTTAAATGAAGAGGGTGACATTGACAAACAAAGCAAGGCTCGTAATGAAGGGGTATTCTCAACAACATGGGGTAAATTTCATTGAAGTCTTTGCACTTGTAGCACGTATGGAAACAATACGTTTAGTTGTATCTCTTGCAGCTCAACATGGATGGGCTATCTATCAACTAGATGTTAAATCAACTTTTCTATATGGTGAGCTAAATCATGAGGTTTTTGTGGAGCAACCTAGTGGTTAGGTAAAAAAAGGACATGAACACAAGATTTATAAATTGTAAAAGGCTTTCTATGGCCTGAAGCAAACACTACATGCCTGGTATAGTCGCATTGAAGCTTATTTTATAAACGAGGGTTTTGAGAAATGTGACTATGACCATACCCTCTTTATCAAGATAAACAAATAAGGTAAATTTTTTATTATAAATTTGTACGTGGATGATTTGATTTTTACCAGCAATGATGAACAAATGGTTTCAAATTTTAAAACTTTTATGAACAGGAGATTGCAATGATAGATGTTGGTAAAATGAGGTTTTTTCTTGGCCTTGAAGTTCTTCAAAATTCCAAAGGTGTATTCATCAATCAGAAAAGATATGCTTTGGAAGTTGCAAAGATTTGATATGGATAAAAGCAACTCAGTTCTAAATTCTACTGTTCCAGGCTGCAAACTTGTGAAGGATGAAAATGACACTAAGGTAGACAAAACTTAGTATAAACAAATCATTGGTAGCCTTATGTATCATACAGTTCCTCGACCATATGTGATGTTTGTAGTAGGTATTCTTAGCAGGTACATGGAAAATCCTACCAAACTTCATTTACAAGTTGCAACAAGAGTGTTGCGATACTTAAAAGGAACGCTTGATTTTGAAATTTTCTGCAAGTAGGGAGGAAATAATGTACTTATTTCCTATACAAACAATGATTATGCTGGAGACTTTGAAGATAGAAAAAACACTTCGGGTTATGTGTTCTTGTTTGGCTCCAGAGCGGTATCTTGGTTGTCAAAGAAATAACCGGTAGTAAGTTTATCTACCATTGAAGTTGAATTCATTGCTGCAGCTTCTTGTGCATGTCAAGCAATATGGTTGAAGATGGTGCTGGAAAAATTGGATAAGAATCAAGATACTACAACCGTGATTTATTGTAACAGTAGTTCTGCAATCAAGCTTTCGAAGAATCCTATAATGCATGGTCGAAGTAAGCATATAGATGTACGTTTTCATTTCCTTTGAGATATCACAAAGAATGACTATGTGGAGTTAGTTTACTGCAACACCAGTGAACAATTAGCCGATTTAATGACAAAGCCGCTCAAGATGATTGCTTTCATAAAGTTGCGTGTATCTTTAGGTGTTTGTTCTGAAACTGATGTAAATTGATGCTTACACGCATTCAATTTAAGGGAAGAAATATTGAGATATTCTATTAGTCAAATAACCATCTAAATAATTATAGGATCCATTGGAGATTGATCTAGTCTTTTTGAGTTGTTAGTAGTGCCTTTCTTTCTGTTGATACAATCAGCTATTTAATTGCCTAATCTCTTCTATTCAATTAAACACATATTCTTCCATTATCTATAGTTTATTCGATAATAGTAACTTGGCCAAATTTAGTAAAATAAGAAATGATAAAATACTACTTATCTTTCAATTAATTAAAGTTCAAACTTATCCCACTAGCTTATTAATTTATTAATTAAGTAAGAGAAGTATTAATATTTTATTATTAATTTTTCTAGCTTATTAATTAAGTAAGAGAAGTTTTAATATTTATTATTATTTTTATTAGAAAAGCGGTGAACGGTGGAAATTTTACTTATAAATATGATAGTTGTTAATATCTGTACGAAAGAGTTGTTTCCTAAGTGCTAGCGGACTTCAAAGGTGCAAGGTATAGTTTGACACCACCATTTTGCTTTGTTTTTCTTCTTTAAGTTGCAATTGGATTTAAGTTTATTATAGTTTATTTTTTCTTTCCTTCAACAAGGTTCATGAAACGAGATGTATTGTTTTTATTCTTTTTACTCGAACACAAAATTTAATAGCAGAGTGGTGTATATCTTTGATCAACTTCCATAATTGAAGTAGTAATGTGTAATTAAAAAGTTTTGTCTAACATGTAAATTTTGTCAAACCGAGCATATCTCAATTGGCATAAGATTGTGTCCTTGATTAAGAGGTCATGAGTTCAATCTCCCCACTAATTAAAACACCGTTGCAAAAAAAAAAATGTAAATTTGTTAAGTCTCTGAAAGTGACTTATTTAGGACCCATTTAGCTTAAGAAGATGCACACTTTTAGGTGTTTTTGATAGCATTTAGCCTAAACCTATGCTTAAATATGAGAATGAGAAGAAGGTAGCTAAATTAGGACTTATGCACAATAGGAAAGAAAAGGGTTGAAAACCGAAGGAAAAGAATTAAAAAAAACTGCATTGCGACAGCATTGCGAAAACATTGCTGAAGCCGCAATTATTCAAGTGAAAACCGTAAGTTGACTGATCTTTTTCTGTTAATTTCCGTAATTTCAGGGATTCGTTCTTTCTCCTCCATCCATTCTGATATACGACGTTGAAGATTGATGGTTCTCCTTGGCCTAAACGCACCTGCAAACTACTATAAAAGGGGGTCAAAGTCGGAGGTTCAGTCATCATCCGAAAGCGTAGAGTCTTCTCGCAGTCCATCTTTTCTCCCTGTTTTCCCTTGCCGTCTGTTGGAGTGAGAGTCTCAGCTGTTGGAATCGATAATCTGATACGAAGGAGAGGAGATTCTTCTTCTCTCTCGATTGGATTCATCCAAGCAAGGCTGACCTTTCATCCCCTTCATTCGAGGCGATTGCGACGAAGCTTCAAGCTGCATTTCCTGCTTTCTGTCTTCCTTTTCTAATTTCCAGCTTTGATCAGTTGTTGTTTCTAGTTTAGTGATTAATCTACTTCATTTCGTTGCTGTCTGTCTTTGAATTATTTCCTTTAAGTTTCCTTTTGTCCGTTCAACATTCAAAGTAATCAAATTGCAAGATTTCATTTCACAGTTTTCATCTTCTGCTGCTACGGTTTTGTCTTACTGTTTTGAGTACATTTCCCTTCTAAGCATGTCTGTTTTATCTTATATTTCTGTTCTCTATATATCCATGAGTAGCTAAGTCACTTAGGGGCATGCTAATGACAGAACTATAGGCTAAAAAACGTGAACCAAGCATGTAGGATAGCTCTCGAACATTGATTGTATGTAAGCTTCATCCCACGGGCAATTTCGATTGGCCATCCATTTTGTCCAAAGAACTCCTAACCTCTGGAAGGAGTAAGAGTTCAGAGTCATATCATCATGCTAGCCTTTCATGGTAACCAGGAAACGGCCTAGGAATAGGCGTTTCCCTAGTACAAACTAAACACTCCTGCTTTAACAAGATGCTTAAGACCTTACTTTGAGTTGAGTAAACTAAAGAATCTAATGCATGGAATCGGACGATACATGAGATAGAGTGAGTTTGATGCATAGAGAGTTGATCTAATGCTTGGGAATCGTAGTAAAATGCCTATAGGATAGTCATTAGTAGCCCTTAATTCACCCATTTACACACTTTCGCTGTTATTCAATTGCGGTAAAATTGCGGTGTCCGCAATTCTGCTAAGTTACCATTCTGTTTAGCTGTTTTCTTCTTCGTTTATTAATTCCATCTCTTGTCTTTTGAGTCTAATTTCAACTTGCATTTGTTTATGTTGCATTCCTTTACACATTCAGCAAAAATTAGATAATTAAAAACCAATTTTACCCCATCAAATCCACCCCTTCTTTCTTAACAAATACACTTCATGAATAGCTAAAAATAAGTCTCTGTGGAAAAAACGAATGAAATATACTTACTACTTGCTGTGAGACCATGTATGCTTGCATGTTCTGAGTGCTCTCTCTACCTTCTTGCTTATTTATCTTTAACACATTGAGCACGCAACAAGTTTTTGGCGCCGCTGCCGGGGACTTATTTTAAGTGAAAACGAAGTTTGTTAAGTTTGAAAAACCAAGTTTATTATCTATTGAAACTAATCTACTTTTCATTTCTTTTGCAGGTACTATTGGGTTAGTTTATGAGTGAGCGTTCAAGTAGTGATCTAGAGTTCAATCCTGAGCCTGAGAGACTACTTAGAGCTAGAAACAAAGCAAAGAAACGACTCTTTAAACAACCTCCTATACCTCAAATCATACCTGAAATCGAAGAAATGGACGATATAGTTCCAAATCCGGTACCTGTCATTCGCAACCCCATCGAAATAGCGAATGACAAGAATAGTGCCATTCTTTCATACCTCGTACCTATGCCTGGGGAGCTGAACCCCAGCATAATCCGTCCTGAGATCACTGCCAACTCATTCGAGTTAAAGCCAGTGATGTTCCAAATGTTGTCCACTGTTGGACAATTCTTTGGAATAGAAAATGAGGACCCCCACAACCATCTTAGGAACTTCTTAGGAGTCAGTGATACCATTATCATCCCTGGAGTGTCCCAAGAAGCTTTAAGGCTATACTTGTTCCCTTACTCTTTGAGGGACAAAGCCAAAACATGGTTGAACTCATTACCCTCTGGATCTGTCCGCAATTGGACAGATTTAGCAGAAAAATTCCTAGTCAAATACTTCCCACCTGATAGGAATTCTACCTTTCGTGATGACATAGTCAAGTTTAAACAAGCTGATAATGAGTCTCTTCACGAAGCTTGGACTAGATTCAAAGATCTTCTTCTTAAATGTCCACATCATGGCATCCCATGGTGTATCCAAATAGAGGTCTTTTTCAAAGGATGCAACCCCAGCACTAGGCAAGTCTTAAATTCATCTGCTGGTGGTTCCATGTTGTCCAAGAGTTACAACGAGGCCTATGAGATCTTGGAGAAGATCTCAGCATCTCATTGTAGGTGGTTGATAGCTCCATTTTGGAGCTATAATTATGTCCCTAATTCACGTTTATTATTGGCTTAATCTTGCTTTTATGTAACTATTGTAGGTGTTCTCGGTGCTTCGCTCTCGAGAGCGTTTCGGCGCTTTTCGGAGCTTAATATCGCGATTTAAAGGCATAAGAACACCTCCCGGGAAGGTCCATGCAAAGGGATGAAGTTTGGGTGCTTTGGGGAAATTGAAGGCGAAATTCCATGCAAAAACCCGAGAGCTAGCGTCGAGCGACAGCGTCGCGACGCTAGCTCGACGCTGCCCAGCGTCGAGACGCTGCCCCTAGCGTCTCGACGCTCCGAAGTCTGAAGCGCTGAATTGAAGAAAAACCCGAGAGCAAGCGTCGAGCGACAGCGTCTCGACGCTCGCTCGACGCCGCGCATAGCGTCTCGACGCTGCGCGAGCGTCTCGACGCTACCCCGAGCGCGCGCGCGGATTATTTAGGGCGCAGCGTCGAGACGCTGCCCTAGCGTCTCGACGCTACGACGGATTACTTAAATTTCTGTCCGATTTTTAGCCGCGATTATGATCTTCCACCTCGAGCTCCGCGCCTGATTTGACGTCCAGCAGCCATTTTTCACCATGGGAGGGGCTATGAAGCTCGATTGGAAGCCGTCCCACACCACACAAGTCATGAGTGAGTAGATTTACCGTTTTTGGCTCGGGATTGTAAGGATAAGTGTAGTATGAATTCTTGGTGAGGTTGTGGATTGAAATTCTGAATTGGTTAGATATTTTGTTGAATTGAATTCTACTTCTTAGCTTAATCTATGAGCACGTTTGAATGATTTAGGACTAGGCACCCTTGATTTTGAGCATGTTCATTTGTTAAAGGATTTGATGCCGTGCCTCTCGTTTCCGCCAAGTAACAAGGAATTATGGCATCTTGAGCGTATTGGCGTCCTTACGCTTTTGGTGTTCGTTCTTCCCGAATTGGAATTCCAAATCGACATACTAGTTTCGCGTCCAAATTAGATAGTCGTCACAGTTAGCTCGTTGCTACCGTTCGGTCTTGGGAGAGCGTTGGCCGCCAATGTCCGAATGGTATGCTTGATTAGCATAATTAATTATGTTTAATTAAATCCACGGAGCATGTCTGAGTTATTTATTAATTTTAGACGAGCTGTGCATTCATTAAATTGTTTGACCATAATACTCATCAACCTATGAACCAAGAAGCATGCTAAATTTATTTTGATCGTCCCGAGTCGGAAACTCCGTTAGCTTAATTTTCCCATTTGATTGTTTCTATCTTAGTTACTTGAAAACCAACAATTACCCCTTATTTCACCCATATTAACAGTTTGCAAATTTAATTGAGATTAAGCCAAAATTCCTTAATTCCCTGCGGATCGACCCCGTTACTACTATTCTACAAATAGTTTAGTGATTTCGGGCATTTATAAATTTATTTTGGCGGGTCTCGACAACCCGATGATTGGCGATAGTTCAATAATATCGTTACCAAAATTGGCGCCTTTGCCGGGGAATTAAGTGTAATTCGGCCTGATTTAAATTTGATTTGTGAACTTTTAATTTTTACTTTAAAAATTCTGTTTATTCTTTTATTATTTGCAATTTTGATCTGTTTGTTTAAGTGTGCAAGAAGTGCCAAATTTTTACTGAGAAAATGGAGATTGATGATGAGATTGGAGTCCCAAAAACGCTCAGACAATGGACATCATTTGCTATGGGCTACCAACCTTCTTGTATTTCCTACCCGGAAATTTCAGGTGAGTTTGTGCTTAAATCAGGTGTGATTAATCTTTTACCCTCTTTTTGTGGTGAAACAGATGAAGATCCTTACAAACATCTCAAGGAGTTTCAAATGGTAAGCTCCGCGATGAAGCCTGGCGACATAACAAAAGATCAGCTCTACCTGAGAGCTTTTCCATTCACTCTAAAAGGTGAAGCTCGAGATTGGCTGCATTACTTGCCATCGGGGACCATCTTTACTTGGGAGAAGTTGCAGAGTCTATTCTTGGAAAGGTATTTCCCAGCTTCAAAAGCCAGAGCAGTGAAAAGAGATATACGACAATTTGAGCAAGGAAAGGATGAGGCGTTTCACGAATGCTGGGAGAGGTTCATTAAACTCTGTGAAAAATGTCCGAACCACTTGATAGCGGAAGTCGCGCTTATCGAATGTTTCTATGATGGGTTGCTCACGCAAGACCGCCAGATGCTTGATGCAGCAAGTGGAGGAGTCCTTTGGGAGAAAACGCCTGCGGAAGCCCGTCAGTTGATCTCCAACATAGCTGAGAACCGTCGCCAGTACGGAGGAAGAAACGAGCATTCTAAGATGTCTTCCGACATAGAAGTGCTCAAAGAACAAGTGTCTCAGGTATTTGGTTTAGTTCATACGATGCAAGAAAAATCATCTCGGGATGTTTCTTCTATTTCAGGTAAAGCCATTGAAAGCATGTTCAAATCGCTCATGGAAGCTAGCGATGAGACAAGGTCGCAGATTAAGTCTCTAAGAGATGAATTCACGGAGGTGAAGGAAAGAATGGGTAGAATTGAGTCCAAAGCGGAAGGGGTTAGTGCTATAAACCTCAGAAGCGGTAAAGAAGTGCCATCTCAAACCACTCCCGTGAGTCCTCCAAACGATTCAGAGATATCTCCAGATAAGTGTTCTCAAGCACCCTCTGAAACTGTTGTAACACCTCCTATTATTTCTATGAAGTCTTACACTCCAGTTGCTCCTTTTCCTAGTAGGCTTGCAAGGCCATCTAAGGAGGCCAACAACGCGGATGTACTTGAGACTTTGAGGAAAGTTGGGATCAATATACCGCTACTTGATGCAATTCAACAAATCCCAAGGTACGCTAAATTCCTTAAGGAGATGTGCACTATAAAGAGGAAGACTAAAAGTGCTGAGAGAGTCGTGGTGAGCAAGAATGTTTCTGCCCTGCTAACCCAAGGTATTCCAAGCAAATGCCAGGACCCAGGTATGTTCCTCTTGCCATTTACTATAGGGGATAGAGAAATCGAGCACGCTATGTTAGACTTAGGAGCTTCAATTAATGTTATGCCATACTCAGTCTATAAGAGCCTCGGTTTAGAAGGTATGCAGGAAACTAGTATAGTTATCCAGTTAGCTAATAGGTCTTCTATTCATCCTCTAGGGGTGATTGAAGATGTGTTGGTTAAAGTTAAGGATTTAATCTTCCCTGCTGATTTTTATGTGATAAACTTGGAAGAAAACACATCCACCACTTCTGTTTTACTTGGTAGACCATTCATGAAAACTGCTAAAACGAAAATTAATGTGCATGATGGAACTTTGTCTGTTGAGTATGAAGGGGATGTGTTCGAATTTAATGTATTTGATGCCATGAAACAACGTGCTGATGTGCATTCTGTCTGTAAAATTGATCTGATAGATACTTTAGAACAAGAAGAATGCATGACTGTTGTTGATGGGGATGACCCACTCGTTTTTACTGAAATTGTTAGCAAAGTTGAAAGTAGTGATCCCATATTGACTGATTTGTCTGAACAACCCACTTTTGCTTTAGAGACATATGAAAAGCCAACTAAAATATTACCATCTCTTTTGCAGGCTCCCAAGTTGGAATTGAAGGAGTTGCCGGGTCATCTCAAGTACGTGTACTTGGGTGAGGTGGATACACTTCCGGTAATTATCTCCAAGGAGCTTACATCGGAGCAAGAAGGCGAGTTGGTCGAGGTTCTGAAAAAGAACAAAAGAGCCATGGGATGGACATTGGCAGACTTGCACGGGTTGAGTCCAGTGCTGTGCATGCACAAGATTCGGCTGGATGAGGGAGCAAAGCCATCCCGAGAGCCTCAGCGGAGACTGAACCCTGCAATGAAAGAGGTAGTGTTGTCTGAGATACACAAACTCCTGGATGCAGGTATTATCTTTCCCATTTCTGATAGCCAATGGGTTAGCCCTATTCATGTTGTACCTAAAAAGACGGGCATAACTGTTATTAGAAATGATAAGGGGGAGTTAGTACCTAAGAGAGTACAAAACGGGTGGAGAATGTGTATTGATTTTAGAAAACTGAATGATGTGACTAAGAAGGACCACTTTCCTATTCCCTTCATAGATCAAATGGTGGAGCGTTTAGCTGGGAAGCCATTCTTCTGTTTTCTAGATGGTTTTTCTGGGTTTTATCAAATTCCCATAGCCCAGGAAGACCAAGAAAAGACTACTTTTACCTGTCCATTCGGAACTTACGCATATAGGAGAATGCCCTTTGGGCTTTGTAATGCTCCAGGGACTTTTCAGCGATGCATGATGAGCATATTTTCTGAATTTGTAGAAAAATGCATCGAAGTCTTTATGGATGATTTTACTGTATATGGAAGTTCATTTAAAGATTGCCTGTTTAACTTGTCTAGAGTCATGGAAAGATGCATTGAAACTAATCTTGTTTTAAATTTTGAGAAGTGTCATTTCATGGCCAGTCAGGGCATAGTATTGGGTCACGTTGTGTCTGCTAAGGGGATAGAGGTTGATAAAGCTAAGATTGATGTCATATCTGATTTACCTTATCCCACGAATCTTCGGGAAGTACGTTCTTTTCTTGGTCACGCAGGTTTTTACCGCAGGTTCATTAAAGACTTCTCGAAGATAGTGACCCCGATGACAAGCTTGCTGAAAAAGGATGTTCCATTCTGTTTCGACAAAGAGTGCAAGCTTGCCTTTGATGTTCTGAAGAAGTGCTTGACCAACGCACCCATCATCCATCCACCGCAGTGGGGGACTCCTTTCGAGATCATGTGCGACGCAAGCAATTATGCCGTAGGCGCTGTGTTGGGCCAGAGGATAGACAAGAAGAGCCATGTGATTTATTATGCCTCGAGGACGCTCAACTCTGCGCAGATCGGTTACACAACAACAGAGAAGGAGCTGCTTTCCATAGTTTTCGCTCTTGATAAATTTCGGCCATATATTCTTGGATCTAAAGTAATTGTTTTTTCTGATCATGCAGCAGTTCGATACTTGATGAACAAGAAAGACTCGAAGCCTAGACTGCTCAGATGGGTATTATTACTTCAGGAGTTCGACGTCTCTGTTCAGGACAGAAAAGGATCAGAAAATACCGTTGGTGACCACTTGAGCCGCATTGTGCGTAATGAGGAGGACTTGCCTCTGAATGATGAGTTCCCTGATGAAGTTCTTTTCCAGGTAAGCGTGGAGACACCATGGTACGCCGACATTGTCAACTACTTGGTCACAGGTACGTTCCCATTCGACTTTTCATATAATCAAAGAGCTAAGCTGAAAAGCGAAGCCAAAACATATGTTTGGGAAGAGCCCATTTTGTGGAATTTTTGTGCTGACCAGGTAATTAGGAAGTGCGTCCCTAAGTCTGAACATAGGTCCATCCTTACCTTTTGCCATGAATTTGCATGCGGGGGACACTTTGGGCAAAATAGAACTGCGAGAAAAATTTTAGATTGTGGGTTCTTCTGGCCATCGCTGTTTAAAGACTGTTATGACTTTTGTAAATCTTGTGATCAGTGTCAGAGAAAAGGGACCATCACTAGTAGGAATGAAATGCTCCAAAACCCCATTTTAACTTGTGAAATTTTTGAGGTTTGGGGTATGGACTTTATGGGACCCTTCCCCCCTTCATTTGGTTTTGTCTATATCTTATTGGCTGTGGACTACGTGTCTAAATGGGTGGAAGCTAAAGCCACCAAAGTTGATACCGCTAATGTTGTTTCCAGTTTTGTCAAATCTAACATTTTTAGCAGGTATGGAGTTCCACGAGCCATCATAAGTGACCAGGGGAGCCACTTCTGCAACAAAACGATCCAGGCCTTGATGAGGAAATATGGGGTCAATCATAAAATCTCTACCCCGTATCATCCTCAGACCAATGGTCAAGCGGAGGTTTCCAATCGAGAGGTGAAGAGCATCCTCGAGAAAACAGTAAGTCCAGGAAGGAAGGATTGGAGCCTCAGGCTGGACGACGCTTTGTGGGCTTATCGTACGGCTTACAAAACCCCCATAGGGATGTCTCCCTACCGGATGGTTTATGGTAAAGCCTGTCATCTCCCCGTGGAGATCGAACACAAAGCTTACTGGGCCGTGAAGAAGTGCAACATGGACTTTGACTTGGCGGGCGAAGAAAGACTCCTCAAATTGCAAGAACTGGAGGAGCTTCGCCTGGATGCATATGAGAACTCGAAGACCTACAAGGAAAAGACCAAAATGTTCCACGACAGGCGAGTCGTCAGGAAACACTTCGAAGTTGGTCAGAAAGTCCTCTTGTTCAACTCCCGCCTGAAGCTCATGCCAGGTAAACTTCGTTCCAGGTGGCTTGGTCCTTTCATTATCACTGATGTTCATCACTATGGTGCAGTTAAAATTCAGAGTTTGGATACGGAAAAGGAGTACACAGTGAATGGCCAGCGATTAAAGATCTTTCATGAGGGAATGTCAGAGGACTTCGACGACCATGCCTACTTGAAAGAGCCTGATTATGAGAAAGGATAAATTGAGTTTTGGTAAAGTCGAGCAATCGACTCTAAACATTTGCGTTACTCGGAGGCACCCGAGCTTGAACTGTACATGCTTTTTGTTTACTTACCGTCTTTAGGATTAGTTTAGATTTCTACTCTCATGTTGTGAATTTTCAGGTGAAACAATGGCTCATCCTTGCGGTTTATTGGCTAAGGTTAACGCGCGCTCTACAACCCTCTAAGTCACAATTCAGGGAAGGTTTTCTTTCCTTTTGTTTTGACTACGCATACTTGGTCCAATGAGGACATTGTCAATTTCTAAGTTGGGGGTGGTGGGTTGTGCCTTATAGTGATTGTCGAGTTTAGTTGTGGAATCCTGATTTACTTGTTGAGTTATGGTGAAAGCATGCTAGTCTGACTATGAAATTCTGTGATGTACTGCTGAGGTCTTCGTATTTGTATTTGTCATGAAATTCAGCATAATTGCATATGTTAAGGCCATTTTGAAAATTTTTTCAAAAATATTTCCCTGTTTAAGCTTCGCATGTTAGCACTCTATCTTGGATCTGTGGGTTTAGTGTAGCTCTGTTTGTTTTGAAATTCGTTGTCACCTCGAAAGGCAACCTTAGGATGGGCCAAGATTCGCTTTTGTTTGTAACCCGTGCGCTTAAAATTTTAATATGATGCTTAGACTAAAAGAAAAATGAATGCAAGTTTATAAAAAGAAAATAATCTCGTGAGGCGTTCCTCCTTCTTGAGTTGCCTTAGTAGCCAGGGGCGGTCGTGTAACCCACGGTCGCCACTGCATGAAAAGGATGCACAAAGAAGTGAACGTGATAGCTCCAAATTAGAGCTATTATTTACTCCCTAATTCTAGCTAAAACCATGCTCGTTATTGATTAAAATGCTTTCTTATAGGTGATTTCATGGTGAAGAGCTCGGGAAGTCCATTGATGATTTTCGGGGCTAAAAAGGTCATTTAACATGTTTCGGGAAGTGTTCGGGTCAAAACGATAGGCCAAACGGAGCTCGGGAGCCAAAACGACCCAAAAGTGGGCTAAGAGCCGAGAGGGCAGCGCCCAAGCGCCGGCGCCCAGCGCCCAGGCGCCCAACGCGCGCGCACCCGCGCGCCCACGCCCCCTCCGCCTCGCCTCGCGCCCGCGCGCCCTCGCCCGTGTCCGCCTCGCCCTGTCCGCGCGCGACAGCGTCGAGACGCTGGCCTAGCGTCTCGACGCTCCGAAGTCTGAAGCGTGATTCTGAAATTCCACCCGAGAGCAAGCGTCGAGCGCAAGCGTCTCGACGCTCGCTCGACGCCGCGCAGCGTCTCGACGCTGCGCGAGCGTCTCGACGCTACCCCGCGCGCGCGCCTGCCAACTTAGGGCACAGCGTCGAGACGCTGCCCTAGCGTCTCGACGCTCCGCCGGCTTTAAAAGCCTTCTTCTCCGTTTTTTGCAAAAAAACTTTTTAACACTTCTTCTTGGATTTTGGTTTTTCCACCATTGTTAGGCTCGGGTGGGAGCTCTAAACTTGTATTTCTTCCATTACTTCATCAATAAAGCTCCAACATTAGCGTTTTTGCTTGATTTGCACAACGGTGAGCTAAGGTAAGTGCTCTAATTTGAGGTTAGGGGTGAATTTTGATGCGTTTCATGAGGGTTCGTTCTTAATTCCGGGACTTAGCATGACTGATTGGGCGAATTTATTTCTTCTAAGCATATCACATGAACGTGTAAGAATGATTTAGGCCTAGACACCCTTGATTTCAAGCATGTTTGATTGTTAAAGATTATGATGCCGTGCCTCTCTTAATCGCCAAGTAACACGATAAATTGAGCCATAGATAACATAGGTTTCCAGTTGATCTTGGTTGCAGTTTATCTTGATGAAATAGGCAAATCGGAATATTAGCTCAGGCGTCCTAGTTAAACATCCGTCGTAATGCTCCCGTTACTGTCGATGAGTCAATATGGGTGGCGTTTGCTCCCTATTAATTCATTGCCACGTTTAATTAGAATCGTACATTCGTCTCTGTTCTTTACTTAATTTAGGATTGATCCCCTTAGATTAATAAAAGAACAGTCCGCTTTGCACTCCACGTTTCTAATTAATTATTTGGGTTACTTGTATTAGTGGTTTCGTGCAAGTAAATTACGTGTTCAATTATGCTCTTGTTAAGTATGTTTGAATCCCAATGAATTGAGTCGCATCAAAGTAAACCCCGACCCTTAAAATTAGGAGCACGTGTTCCGTTTAATTTTCCGCGCTTTACTTTTCGCATTTATTTTCCCGTTAGTTTATATTTCGCCAAACCCCCCATTTTAATTGCTTTCGAGTCTTAGTTTTAAAAACAAATAGAAATTAATTAGGAGGAAGTAATTTTGGTTCCCTGTGGTTCGACACCTGACTACCACTAGCTGCAAAGCTCTGTTGTAGCGGAGTTATAAATGTATTTTGGCAAGCCTCGACAGCTTGAATTTAGAGTACCCCAAAAGTACTTCTACCAGAACGCTAGTCCTTAAAAATGTGAATTTTGCCCGTAGTCAGATGCACTGTGCAATGAAATTGCAGGCAAGCTGAAACGAAAGTAAGATTGACATGTTAGGCGCTCATGAAGATAAGTTCAATGAAAATGAGAAAAAGATGCCTTGCGTTATATTACTTGCATAAGCGATGAACTGCCCTTAGACTGTTCTGTTATGCCATAAGTAGGGGGAAAGCGAAATTTTAGGATAGATAGAGCTGTTCTAAGCCTGTTGAAATTTAAGATCGAGGAGCTAAGTCCGAAGCGTAGATAGGGAAACATCTTTAAATTTTCCAAATTGTTCTTAACCAATGCATGCATGCAGCTGTTCTTTCAAATGCAATTGCCTTGTCTTTTCCAGTATTGAGAATCGAGTCCCTAGCATGCATTCTCGTTCTATTTAATTAATCAGAATCCCTCCTTGCTCGAGGACTAGCAAGATTTAAGTTGGGGGTGTTTGATAGCTCCATTTTGGAGCTATAATTATGTCCCTAATTCACGTTTATTATTGGCTTAATCTTGCTTTTATGTAACTATTGTAGGTGTTCTCGGTGCTTCGCTCTCGAGAGCGTTTCGGCGCTTTTCGGAGCTTAATATCGCGATTTAAAGGCATAAGAACACCTCCCGGGAAGGTCCATGCAAAGGGATGAAGTTTGGGTGCTTTGGGGAAATTGAAGGCGAAATTCCATGCAAAAACCCGAGAGCTAGCGTCGAGCGACAGCGTCGCGACGCTAGCTCGACGCTGCCCAGCGTCGAGACGCTGCCCCTAGCGTCTCGACGCTCCGAAGTCTGAAGCGCTGAATTGAAGAAAAACCCGAGAGCAAGCGTCGAGCGACAGCGTCTCGACGCTCGCTCGACGCCGCGCATAGCGTCTCGACGCTGCGCGAGCGTCTCGACGCTACCCCGAGCGCGCGCGCGGATTATTTAGGGCGCAGCGTCGAGACGCTGCCCTAGCGTCTCGACGCTACGACGGATTACTTAAATTTCTGTCCGATTTTTAGCCGCGATTATGATCTTCCACCTCGAGCTCCGCGCCTGATTTGACGTCCAGCAGCCATTTTTCACCATGGGAGGGGCTATGAAGCTCGATTGGAAGCCGTCCCACACCACACAAGTCATGAGTGAGTAGATTTACCGTTTTTGGCTCGGGATTGTAAGGATAAGTGTAGTATGAATTCTTGGTGAGGTTGTGGATTGAAATTCTGAATTGGTTAGATATTTTGTTGAATTGAATTCTACTTCTTAGCTTAATCTATGAGCACGTTTGAATGATTTAGGACTAGGCACCCTTGATTTTGAGCATGTTCATTTGTTAAAGGATTTGATGCCGTGCCTCTCGTTTCCGCCAAGTAACAAGGAATTATGGCATCTTGAGCGTATTGGCGTCCTTACGCTTTTGGTGTTCGTTCTTCCCGAATTGGAATTCCAAATCGACATACTAGTTTCGCGTCCAAATTAGATAGTCGTCACAGTTAGCTCGTTGCTACCGTTCGGTCTTGGGAGAGCGTTGGCCGCCAATGTCCGAATGGTATGCTTGATTAGCATAATTAATTATGTTTAATTAAATCCACGGAGCATGTCTGAGTTATTTATTAATTTTAGACGAGCTGTGCATTCATTAAATTGTTTGACCATAATACTCATCAACCTATGAACCAAGAAGCATGCTAAATTTATTCCGATCGTCCCGAGTCGGAAACTCCGTTAGCTTAATTTTCCCATTTGATTGTTTCTATCTTAGTTACTTGAAAACCAACAATTACCCCTTATTTCACCCATATTAACAGTTTGCAAATTTAATTGAGATTAAGCCAAAATTCCTTAATTCCCTGCGGATCGACCCCGTTACTACTATTCTACAAATAGTTTAGTGATTTCGGGCATTTATAAATTTATTTTGGCGGGTCTCGACAACCCGATGATTGGCGATAGTTCAATAATATCGTTACCAGTGGTCAGATGATCCAGTTGAGCCAACTAGTGCTCAAGACAAGGATGCTCTAAGTGCAATGAGCACCCAAATAAATGCCCTGGCCAACCTAGTTAAGCAAATGGCTCAAGCCAATCTCCAAACAAGTGCCAACACCGCTACTGCCATGTCAATGGGCACCCAACCAAGTCAAGGTGAGGCACTTGTATGTGGATTCTGTGGGGAAGGGCACCTGTATGAATACTGCCCTGGGAATCCAGCCTCAGTCTGCTACATTGGAAGTCAGCAGCAGCCTAGGAACAACCCCTATTCCAACACATACAACCCTGGTTGGAGGAACCACCCAAACCTGTCGTGGGGTGGCCAACAAAATGCTAACCAAAATCCTAACCAACCTAGACCGAGTGGAACACCTGGTTTCACTCCCCAACATAACCAATCAATGTATCAAAAACCTTATAACCAACCTGTAGGATCTTCTGTAGAAAACTTACTCAAGGAATACATAGCTAAGAATGATGCTACTCTTCAAAGCCAACAAGCTACTCTTAGGAGCCTAGAGAATCAAATAGGCCAATTAGCCAACGAACTCAAGAGTAGGCCCCAAGGTAGACTCCCTGCTGACACCGAGGTGCCAAGGAGAGATGGTAAAGAGCAAGTTCAAGCAATTGAACTTAGAAGTGGTAGACCCTTGGTGAGCAACACAAATGACACACCAAAGAGAGTAGAGAACACTGAGTCTAGTGCTCCACTGGAGTCTCTGCCAACCCAAGGCCCACCACCAACTAGCACATCAGGATCCAGGCTGGAGCCAATTATTGAGGAGATAGAAGAAATTCCAAGGCCTCCACCTATCCTAAGGCGCCCTGACGTGCCTGCATATGTGCCACCACCTCCATACCCTCGAAGGCTTAAGAAGAAGCAGGAACAGGAAGTGCATTTTAATAAATTCTTAGAAATTCTTAAACAAGTGCATGTCAACATTCCTTTTGTAGAAGTTTTACAGTCTATGCCTTCATATGTAAAGTTTTTGAAGGACATTATTACTAACAAAAAAATAATTGGTGAGTTTGAAACAGTAAACCTCACTGAGGAGTGCAGTGCCATACTCCAAAACAAGTTGCCCAAGAAGGAGAAGGATCCTGGTTCGTTCACCTTACCTGTAGAACTTGGAGGCAAGCACGTGGGCAGAGCGCTTTGTGACCTGGGCGCCAGCATAAACCTCATGCCCCTATCACTATTCCGCCAGTTGGGAATAGGAGAAGCACGTCCAACCACTGTCACCTTACAATTAGCAGACAGATCCATTGCATATCCAGAAGGTAAAATTGAGGATATTTTAGTAAAGGTTGACAAATTTATTTTTCTTGCAGATTTCATTATCCTGGATTATGAAGCAGACAAGGAGGTCCCCATCCTGCTAGGCAGACCATTTCTAGCCACAGGTAGGGCACTTATAGACGTCCAAAAAGGTGAGCTCACTATGAGGGTTCATGATGAAGAGGTGAAATTTAGTGTGTATAAAGCTTTAAGGTATCCCTCTGACCTTGAATCCTGTGCTAGTATGGACGTTGTTGATTCTTTAATGGAAGAACAATTAGAGCATGTATTACTGACCAAGCATGCTAATGAATATGTAGGATTAGATATAGCTGACTTGAATGTATCTGACATAATGGATATACCTGTAGATAAACCACAACATGTATGTATGAATATAGACCTAACTGATAGACCTGTAAATCCTTTAAAGCCATCTATTGAGCATCCACCTGTTTTAGAACTGAAACCACTACCTACTCACCTCAAGTATGCATATTTAGGGAGTAATGAAACTCTGCCTGTTATCATTTCTTCTAAATTAAGTGAAAAGCATGAGGTTGAACTGATTTTATTGCTTAAGCAACATAGGAAGGCTATTGCATGGACTATTGCTGATATTAGAGGCATTAGCCCTTCTTATTGTATGCATAAGATTATACTAGAGGAAGAGCACACACCTAGAGTAGACCATCAACGTAGGCTGAATCCCTCTATGAAAGAGGTAGTTAAGAAAGAAATAATAAAATGGTTAGATGCTGGTGTGATCTTTCCCATAGCTAGTAGTCAGTGGGTGAGCCCTATACAGTGTGTACCTAAAAAGGGTGGGATGACTGTGGTAGTCAATGAGAACAACGAACTGATTCCAACTAGGACTGTCACAGGATGGAGAGTGTGCATGGATTACAGGAAACTAAATAAAGAAACTAAAAAAGACCACTTCCCTCTACCATTCATTGACCAGATGTTAGACAGAATAGCTGGTAGAGCCTACTATTGTTTCTTAGATGGTTATTCTGGCTATAACCAGATTACTATAGACCCCAAAGACCAAGAGAAGACTACCTTCACTTGCCCTTTTGGAACTTTTGCCTTTCGCAGAATGCCTTTTGGCTTATGCAATGCACCGGCAACTTTCCAACGGTGCATGATGGCAATCTTCTCTGAGTTGGATGAGGCCATGATAGAAATATTCATGGACGACTTCTCAGTCTTTGGGGATTCATTCACCAACTGTCTAGATAATTTAAGACAAGTCTTAGCTAGATGTGAAGAGACTAACTTAGTCCTTAATTGGGAAAAGTGTCACTTCATGGTAGATGAAGGGATTGTCTTAGGTCATAGAGTGTCAAGAGCTGGAGTGGAGGTCGATAGGGCCAAAATAGAGATCATAGAGAAGTTGGTAGAGCCTCAGAATGTCAAGGCCATTAGGAGTTTCTTAGGGCATGCTGGCTTCTACAGAAGGTTCATCAAGGACTTTTCTAAGATAGCCAAGCCTCTATGTGAGCTTCTAGAGCTAAATAGGCCATTCATCTTCTCTAAGGACTGTTTAGTAGCTTGGACCACCCTTAAGAAAGCACTAGTTACAGCACCTGTTATAGTAGGGCCAGATTGGGATCTCCCATTCGAGATGTTATGTGATGCTAGTGACTATGCTGTAGGGGTCATGTTAGGACAGAAGATTGACAAGCTAACACACCCTGTCTATTATGCTAGTAAGACCTTGAATGAGGCTCAATGTAATTATACAACTACTGAGAAAGAGATGCTTGCTGTAGTGTTTGCCTGTGAGAAATTCAGGAACTATATTGTAGGCACTAGGACAATTGTATACACTGACCATTCTGCCTTGAAATATCTTATGAGGAAGGCTGATGCTAAGCCTAGGTTGATTAGGTGGGTGTTATTGCTGCAGGAGTTTGATTTGGACATTCGAGACAAGAAGGGATGTGAAAATGTGGTTGCAGATCACCTTTCTCGATTGCAGCACAATTGCGAAAAAATTGCGGATCCCGCAATTTCTGATGCTTTTATTGATGAACATGTCTTTGTTTTGACTCATCGTGATAAGGATGAGGAACCTTGGTTTGCTGACATTGCTAACTTCCGTGCATCACAGGTATTACCAGTTTTCAAGGGAGGACAAGAGAAGAAGAGGTTCCTTCATGAAGCAAGGAAATTCATCTGGGATGACCCCACACTTTACAGAACCTGTGCTGATGGCTTGCTGAGGAAGTGTGTTTTAGCTGCTGAAGCGAAGTCTGTGCTGCAGCACTGTCACGCAGCTCCTTATGGTGGACACTTTGGTGGCCAAAGAACAGCTGCAAAGGTATTTCAGAGTGGTTACTATTGGCCAACAATCTTCAAGGATGCCCACAACTATGCCCACAGCTGTGACGAATGCCAAAGAACAGGTAACCTCAGTCGAAAGGATGAGATGCCCCTCACCTACATCTTAGAGTTGGAGCTCTTTGATGTGTGGGGCATTGACTTCATGGGGCCATTCCCTCCATCATCAGGTAACCTCTACATATTAGTGGCAGTGGACTATGTGTCCAAGTGGGTAGAAGCCAAAGCATGTCCTAATAATGATGCTAAAACAGTCACTAATTTCTTGCATAGGCACATTTTTACTAGGTTTGGGACACCTCGTGCCATCATTAGTGATGAGGGGTCACATTTCATTAACAAGGCTATGGAGAGAGTGTTGGCTAAATATAACATTAGACATAGAGTAGCCACTCCCTATCACCCACACTCAAATGGACAAGCTGAAATTTCAAATAGGGAAATTAAGAACATCCTAGAGAAAGTAGTCAAACCTAATAGGAAAGACTGGTCCTTCAAGCTTGAGGATGCACTTTGGGCTTATAGGACAGCATATAAGACACCTCTAGGAATGTCTCCTTATAGGCTGGTTTATGGCAAGACTTGTCACTTACCACTTGAGTTAGAAAACAAAGCATTTTGGGCCATGAAGGAATTGAATTTTTGTGTAAAAGATGCAGGTACACTAAGGTCTTTACAATTACATGAGCTTGATGAGCTTAGACACATGGCCTATGAAAATGCTAAGATGTATAAGGAAAAGACCAAGATTTGGCATGATAGTAGACTTAGAGTTAAGGACTTTAAGAAGGGTCAACTTGTATTGTTGTTTAACTCACGGTTGAAGCTATTTCCAGGGAAACTTAAGTCTAGATGGTCAGGTCCATTTGTGATTACTAATGTGTTTGTTCATGGTGCCATAGAGATAAAGAACTTGCAGCAAGGCCAACCATTTATGGTTAATGGTGCAAGGTTGAAGCACTACTATGAGGAAGGAGATGTGAAGACTCTCTCGGCCTTCCTCTTGACTGAAGCATGAAAAGAGAACGAGAGAGGACGAGTGATTACTGTGCTCGTCAACATAAGGCTCATGCCTTAGTTTATTTTTTGCAATTTTCCGGTTATCGTTTGTGTGTTTCGTTGTGTGATTTTAATTGCGAATTTGATGTTAATTTTATTTCTTTTTGCAGGGGATCAATAGAGGAAATCAAGGAGAGTAGATCCAGCTTTAAAAATCAAGAAACGATCGAGCCAACTAAAAGATACGGGCGAGCAAAGTTTGACATTTTAATGAAAAAAGATCCCTAAAATTGCGCTGGAATTGCAGGATCCGCAAAATATAGCCGTTGGGGATTTAGCTGTTTCCTTTATATCCGTTGGGAAGCGCTCGATCGATACGATTCTCTCATTCTCTGATTTCCAAGAAAACTGAGATTCTCTTCATCTTTGATCCTTCTCTCCAAACCTCCAAGATTCGACAATGGTGTCCACAAGGGCTGAAAGATCCGCAGCCAAGAAGAGGGCTGATGACGCTGCTGAAGCGACTGCGAGGGAAGCACTTCTCACCCTTGCAGATGATGGTGCTGTACGCACCAGACGTCTTCCCAAGCTTCCGATCCGTAGGAAGAAGTGGAGGGTTGTCACAGAAATCCCTGCTGGACCCTCTGAACCAGCGGGCACACCCAAGAAGCGTCGGTGGAGTGTCGAGATGGCCGCTGAACCAAGCAAAGCAAAGACTCCCTCTGTGGAGAGTCAAGAATCGGATCGTGCGTCCCACGAGTCGATCAAGAAGGGTTCGTCGCCGTCTGCATCGCCTGCGCACAACCCTTCACCATCTGAACCAGTGCAGAGCTCAGAGTCGCCTTCATCACCGCCAGCGCAGAGTTGATAACTCCATTTTGGAGCTATTAAATACGTCCTAATTATAGCTAAAGGCCGCTTCCAATTGATTAAATGTATCTCTTTTGTAGGAGAAAAGCGGCAAAGAGCTCGTGCGTCCATTGGGCATGTTCGAGCGCTTAAAGCAGAGTTTTAGCGCCCCGGGATTGCATCGGGAAGAGGGGAATTTGTTCCGTGAAGAAACGGGCCAAAACAGCCTTGAAGAGGCATTGCATCAGCCCCAAACCCGAGAGCCAGCGTCGAGCTATAGCGTCGAGACGCTGGCTCGACGCTGGAAAAACCCGAGAGCAAGCGTCGAGTGATAGCGTCGAGACGCTAGCTCGACGCTGCCCTGGCGTCGAGACCCTGCTTGGCGTCGAGACGCTCCGGAGGAGGCGCGCGCAGGAAATTCATCGGGGCAGCGTCGCGACGCTGGCCTAGCGTCGCGACGCCAGCGCGCGCGCGCGCGGATTACTTAGGGCACAACGTCGAGACGCTGGCCTAGCGTCTCGACGCTACGACGATTACAGCAGCTAAAAGACGATTTTCTGCATAATTTTGAGGGGGGCTTTTTCTTCTTCTTCTTCCAAGCGATTCCGGCGATTCTTCTTCCCTTCTTCCCCATTTTCTCTCTATATTTCGTGGAGCTCCGCCATTGTTGGCATGTTAGTGAGCTCCACTCCCATTTGTAATACGTAGATGAACTCTTCCATGGTCGTTGGTGGAGCGGGATTGACGATCCGCGCCATGAGCGGCTAAGGTAAGGGTGACGGTTTGGGATTTTGTTTAGGGGAATTTTGTTAGACATTATTGCTTTGATAATCTGAGTATGAATTCGCATATTGGTTCTGTTTACATTGCATTTATTTACTTTGCTTAATCCAACGCGCATGCTAAATTATGTTGATTGACACTCGGATAGTTTCGCATGTTGTGTATGTTAAAGAGTAGCGATGCCGTGCCTCTCACTGCTCGACTAAGTAACACAGGTAAATAGAACTAAATCGAAGTATCGGGTCGGGTAGGATAATTGTTGGTTGCATACGGCGTTTGCGGGCAACCTACTAGCAATTAGAATTCACGCCCGAATGTTCGTCGCGGTTAGCTAGTAACTGTCTAAATTCATCTTAGGACTGATCATCTTAATTTGAGATTAGATAACGTGTAATTAGGACTGTGTGGCCTAATTAAAATCCATGAAGTCGGCTACTTTGGGGCTTCTCTGGTAGTCGTCCGCGTGCATAGTAAACTGAATTCCATGTTATTAGAATTAAATGATAAGTTGTATTTGTCTAACAATTGACCCCGAGACTCCCCAAACCGTACACACGTTTTCTACATATTATTTCTTTCTTCCGTTAACTTTCGCATTGATTTCCTATTTGCATGATAAAACCCCCCCGTTACCAATTAATCGATCAAATCCCAATTTTATTAGTAAATTCAACTCTCCTATTCCTTGGATCGACCCTGTTACCACTGGCTGCAAAGCCTTGGCAATAGGCATTATAAATTTATTTTGGCAAGCCTCGACAGCTTGAGTTTATAGCGATAGTTCAAAAATATCGTTACCAAAAATTGGCGCCGTTGCCGGGGAGTAGGCAATTGTTTGAATTTATGATTGGAGTTTGAATTTGATTTATTGATGGTTGACTGAAATTTTTTTTCTGTTTGTAGTTTGTATGTTTAGATTTTTGTTTGTGTATGACCCGTTCCTCTGAGGGTAGTTTGCAGTATATTCCTGAGATTGACAGAGAGGAGCGGCGGTTGCGTAGAGAAGCCCGGGAGGGGCAAGGAACGTTTGAAAGAGAAGAAGGCAATCCCTTCTTGTTTGACGAGATGGCGCAAGGTGAAGCGCCACGGACGCTGAAGCAACTGGCAGCGCCAGACCTGAACCTGCAGCCTTTGTGCATTAACTACCCCGTGGTAGCAGGTAACTTTGAACTGAAATCTGGTTTAATTCACCAGTTACCTTCTTTCCATGGAAACGCAGGTGAGGACGCGAACAAACATCTGATGGAGTTCCATTGCGTCTGCGCGGGGATGAAGCCCGCAGGGGTCACGGAAGAGCAGCTGAATATGAGGGCATTCCCCTTCACGCTCAAGGACAAGGCCAAGGATTGGCTGTACTATTTGCCTTCCGGATCCATCACCACGTGGCAGGACATGAAGCGGGTATTTCTGGAGAAGTACTTTCCCGCATCCCTAGCCACCACCCTGCGAAAGAGAATTTATGGGATCACCCAGGATGTAGGTGAGTCCCTGCATGAGTATTGGGAACGCTTTGGGCGCCTGTGCGCGAGTTTCCCACACCACCAGATCGCCGATCAGCTGCTCATACAGTATTTTTATGAGGGGATGACGCCCCACGACAGGCAGATGATCGATGCAGCGAGTGGAGGGGCACTTATTGACAAGACCCCAGTTGAGGCCAAGCAGCTCATTGCAAATATGGCCACCAATTCGCAGCAGTTTGGGATCAGGGGGCAAGGACAAGTGCACAGCGTGGCTCAGAGCCATGAGATGTCTGAAATGAGGGCCCAGGTGGCCGAGATAGGTAGTATGTTGAAGAAAATTGTTGGAGGACAACGCGAAGAGGCGGAGGTCAATGCAATCGGGGGATATGCTTCCAACCCAAGGAAGTATGATCCATATGCTAACACTTACAACCCCGGTTGGCGTGACCATCCTAACTTCAGCTATGGGAACAGGGAAGGACAAAATCGCTTCCAAGGCCAGTCCCAGGATAGGCCTAACTCTTCCACCCAGGCTCAAGCCTCGAGCTCCTCCAGCTCACTTGAAGAGATGGTCAGAACCATCGTGACTAGCACCAGCCAGTTCCAGAAAGAGGCTCGCGAGGAGCTTAATTCTCATAAGGCAGAGCTGCAGAATTTGAACAAGCAGCTGACACAAATGGCGGTGTCTATTAGTAAGATCGAGAGCAAGAGCTCGGGGAAGCTTCCTTCCCAAACTACAGTTAACTCATGTGAAAATGTGAGTGCCATTCAGCTGCGCAGTGGGAAGTCACTTTCCACCAGAGCTGCGAAGGAAGCCACGGACAGCCTGAACGAGTCCGCCCCGATTGCTCTTGAGACTCAGAATGAGAAAAGAAATGAGAAGGTCAGTGTACCTGTGGATGTTGCCAAAGCACCATTCCCGAGTAGGCTTGCGAAGCCTACTTTGGAATCCGATGATGAGGAGGTCCTTCGAACCTTCCAGAAGGTGATGGTGAATATCCCGCTCCTAGAGGCAGTCAGTCAAGTGCCCAAATATGCAAAATTTCTAAGGAGCTGGTGCACTACGAAGAGAAAGTCCAGAGGGACTGAGAAAAAGAAAGAGAACGTCTCTGCCTTACTCCCAGGTACGTTGCCTGCAAAGTGCGACGATCCAGGTACCTTTACTATCCCTTGCACTATAGGTAGTAAGGTTGTTCATAATGCCATGTTAGACCTAGGAGCCTCTGTTAATGTTATGTCTTATGCATTATATCGTGAACTGAATTTGAATGGAATGCATGAATGTAATGTTTCTGTTCAGTTGGCTAATGGGTCGAGCATCTGTCCTAGGGGGAAGGTAGAGGATGTTTTAGTTAGAGTTGGGAATATGACGTTTCCCGCCGATTTCCTTGTTTTAGATATGAAAGAAAGTTCATTGCATGCTTCGTCCTCTATGCTGTTAGGACGCCCTTTTCTTAAGACCGCTAGGGTCAAAATCGATGTGTATAAGGGCGTCGTTTCGTTAGAGTTTGATGATACTTTACATGAGTTCTCTTTATTTGATGGGAAATCTGTTGCAAATGTTTCTGTTGTTTGTGAGCATGATGAGAATGGGAGTCTACCCTCGCGCTTGAGGGATGGTTCCCATGTCTCGGTTAAAATTTCTGATTTAAATTTGATGGATGATACTGCTGGATTTTGCACTAACATGTCTAATATTCACGTGCCCGAGGCACGAAGAGTGCAAAATGTTTTTCAGGTGGATGGAAAAGGTGTGGCCTTGGACAAGTATGGATCGTCCCCCGCACCTACAGACTATGGATGAGTCTGTTGAGAGAATACAGTCGAGCAACCGACTTTAAAAATTCTGCGCTTCTCGGAGGCACCCGAGTGTTGAACTGTTTTTATGCTTTAGTTTAGTTTTATTGCTTTTTAGATTAATTTCGTTTTAATTAGCTTGCTGTTTTTTTTTTTAGGAATCGAGGATGAGAAGACAATTTTGGGCTCTAATGCGTTCGTGCGCCGCTTCCTCGCCCTCGCCAGCTTCACTAAGAGTCAGGGAAGTGTATTTCTTCTTCCCTTTTACTTTGATGTATCTGACTGATTGGCATTGAGGACAATGCCAAATTTAGAAGTTGGGGGTGGAGTAGTCCGATGGATGTGCATGTGTAGTTTGTTGAGAAGTGCTATAAAGATATTGAAGTGCTTGGGACTCTGTTTACTGTTTTCTGACTGTGATAGCCTAGGAAATGCATTTTGGAATTCTGAGCATGTTCATAATCGAGTTTTTGCATGAGTTTTGTGTTTATTAGGTTCATGTCAAAAATTTTTAAAATTTTTTCTGTTGCTCCCTTGCACTCATCGCGCACTTAGCAACTTCTCCCTAGATTCCGTAAGCTTGGTTTATCGCATGTTTAGCTAATTCTCGTTGTCACCCCGAAAGGCACCCTTAGGTAGCTTGTTGCATGAGAGTTAGTAGCCAATTAATTGAGAAAGCATGTGCTTAGCCTAATGTAAAAAAAAAACAGAAAAGCATGTTTTATAGAAAAGTTCCTCTCGAGGCGCTCCTCCTTCTTATTTGCGCTTAAAAGAAGTGAGCGTTAGTCCTTAAAAACGTGAAGTTTCATGCATGAATTTGACGTGTTAGGCAACTCGAGTAGGAAAGAAAAAGAAATGAAAAGTTGGTTCAAAGAACCCAAAATAAAAGAGTACAAAGTACTTTTGAAAAGGAAGAAAAAGAATGAGAAAATAATTAGGTCTCTTAATTTGTTTCTCTCTCTCGTGTAAGTCAAGTGTAGCTGTTCTTAAACGCTAGAAGTAGGGGGAAAACGGGATGTGCGTTGCATGTTGGTTTTCCGGGTTTACGTGAGTTTAGGAGTGGTTGTCTAGCACACACACACGTTAGGGGGCAAGAGTTAATTTTTGATATGTCCTAGTTAATGCATGAACAAAATGCTTCCATGATTATGCTCGTGTTTAAATTTCAATATGCATGGAGGTTTGAGTTAGAATATATGTAAACGCGTCCTTAGAGTCAATGTCTTTGTAGTGCTTGCTCGAGGACTAGCAATGTTTAAGTTGGGGGTGTTTGATAACTCCATTTTGGAGCTATTAAATACGTCCTAATTATAGCTAAAGGCCGCTTCCAATTGATTAAATGTATCTCTTTTGTAGGAGAAAAGCGGCAAAGAGCTCGTGCGTCCATTGGGCATGTTCGAGCGCTTAAAGCAGAGTTTTAGCGCCCCGGGATTGCATCGGGAAGAGGGGAATTTGTTCCGTGAAGAAACGGGCCAAAACAGCCTTGAAGAGGCATTGCATCAGCCCCAAACCCGAGAGCCAGCGTCGAGCTATAGCGTCGAGACGCTGGCTCGACGCTGGAAAAACCCGAGAGCAAGCGTCGAGTGATAGCGTCGAGACGCTAGCTCGACGCTGCCCTGGCGTCGAGACCCTGCTTGGCGTCGAGACACTCCGGAGGAGGCGCGCGCAGGAAATTCATCGGGGCAGCGTCGCGACGCTGGCCTAGCGTCGCGACGCCAGCGCGCGCGCGCGCGGATTACTTAGGGCACAGCGTCGAGACGCTGGCCTAGCGTCTCGACGCTACGACGATTACAGCAGCTAAAAGACGATTTTCTGCATAATTTTGAGGGGGGCTTTTTCTTCTTCTTCTTCCAAGCGATTCCGGCGATTCTTCTTCCCTTCTTCCCCATTTTCTCTCTATATTTCGTGGAGCTCCGCCATTGTTGGCATGTTAGTGAGCTCCACTCCCATTTGTAATACGTAGATGAACTCTTCCATGGTCGTTGGTGGAGCGGGATTGACGATCCGCGCCATGAGCGGCTAAGGTAAGGGTGACGGTTTGGGATTTTGTTTAGGGGAATTTTGTTAGACATTATTGCTTTGATAATTTGAGTATGAATTCGCATATTGGTTCTGTTTACATTGCATTTATTTACTTTGCTTAATCCAACGCGCATGCTAAATTATGTTGATTGACACTCGGATAGTTTCGCATGTTGTGTATGTTAAAGAGTAGCGATGCCGTGCCTCTCACTGCTCGACTAAGTAACACAGGTAAATAGAACTAAATCGAAGTATCGGGTCGGGTAGGATAATTGTTGGTTGCATACGGCGTTTGCGGGCAACCTACTAGCAATTAGAATTCACGCCCGAATGTTCGTCGCGGTTAGCTAGTAACTGTCTAAATTCATCTTAGGACTGATCATCTTAATTTGAGATTAGATAACGTGTAATTAGGACTGTGTGGCCTAATTAAAATCCATGAAGTCGGCTACTTTGGGGCTTCTCTGGTAGTCGTCCGCGTGCATAGTAAACTGAATTCCATGTTATTAGAATTAAATGATAAGTTGTATTTGTCTAACAATTGACCCCGAGACTCCCCAAACCGTACACACGTTTTCTACATATTATTTCTTTCTTCCGTTAACTTTCGCATTGATTTCCTATTTGCATGATAAAACCCCCCCGTTACCAATTAATCGATCAAATCCCAATTTCATTAGTAAATTCAACTCTCCTATTCCTTGGATCGACCCTGTTACCACTGGCTGCAAAGCCTTGGCAATAGGCATTATAAATTTATTTTGGCAAGCCTCGACAGCTTGAGTTTATAGCGATAGTTCAAAAATATCGTTACCAAGAGTCCTGAACTGCCATCTTCGCCACTGAGTTCTGCACAGTCGCCTACAGCAGAGCAGAGTGCCACACCTTCGCACACGCCTCCACGGCCTGACCCTGAATTCCCCTATGGGGAGTACCAAGAATCCACTCAGGGCAGTGGGGAAGTTGGGGAAGACGAGGTCTTCTCACCTGCGAGGGAAGCGAGCCCAGAGAGTCCTGCACAGCAGGATGATTCCATGGAAGAGACGCTGGGGGCATGCCTGCAGCAGATCAACATTAAGGCGAAGCTCAAGAAGAAGAAGAAGGCCAAGATTGTCAAGACCAAGCGATCAAAGAAGCTGAAGAGGAAGAAGGCTAAAAGGGCACCTTCAGCAGACAAAGAGAGCACTGAGCCTTCGCTCAAACGGCTCAAGGTTGAGGCTGCCGAGTCAGCCAAGCCATCAGATAAAGGGAAGGCAAAGCTCTACCCTGAAGACGAGCCTCAGTCAGTGAGGTATGTTTCCTCTGATGCTGAATCCAGGGGTGCTGAGCTGAGGAAGAGGGAGTTGCTGCACGAGAAAGGCTTCCTCGACCGACTTGCTGACCTGCCGCAGTTCTTGCGCGCAGGAGTGATCAACCACGGCTGGGAGGAATTTTGCAGACCGCCCAATCCAGCCTACACGAGCATGGTGTATGATTTCTACGCCAATGTGCTCAGCCCTGAGGATGGCCTGTCTGTTGTCAGAGGGGTAGAGGTGGATTTCTCAGCCAAGGCCATCAACGAAGCCTATGGTCTCAAGGGCCAAGCACATACAGATTATGCACGGATTGTTGATGAGCCTACTGAGGCTGTTCTGGAAGAGGCCATTCGGACCATTGGCCAGCCTGAAGCTTCCTGGACCGTGTCACGCAATGGGAGGCACACTCTCATGAGTGCCAACCTCACGGCTAAGGCGGCTGTTTGGTTTTCGTTCGTGAGAAGGAGATTGTCCCTAGTGACTCACGAGACTACAATCAACCAGAGCCGTTCGCTGCTGGTGTATGCGATAATGAGAGGTCTCACGATCAACGTGGGAGAAGTCATCACTGCTGCCATTGCTGAGTGCGCTAAGAAAGGTAAGGGACCACTGTTTTTCCCTAACACCATAACCAAGCTATGTTTGCTTGCAGGAGTCCCCACCGAGCGCATGGAGCAGCAGATGGCTTACACAGGCCACTTGGAGCTGCCTGCTAGCCTGAGGCTGAGGAGAAAGGGGAATATGGAGTTTGAACTGGATAGGCTGGCTGCTGATCAGTCCCTATCCATGGCCTGCCTAATGGATATGCAGAGAAGGATGGCTCAATGGGCCACGTATGCGCAGGCACGGGACAAAGAGGTTGCAGACCAGCTAGGCTGCATCTTCCCTGACTTCCCCACCAATCTCCTGACTCCATGGGTGCCCCCACGCCCACGACAGCCTGATGAGGATGAAGATATTTGAGTGCTGGTTTGAATCGCACTAAAGGGAGTATTGCTGTTCCCTTAGAAAAAAAAAACAATTTTCTGCTTTCTGATAATCATGTGAACTTTGCTGTTTTTAGTCCAATTTTTGATCTGTTTTAGATGCTTCGTTTTATGTTTTTTCTTTTGCTCAGTATAGTCTAATGTTAGCTGACTAGGTAGGATAGTTTAGTTTTATTTTTAGAAAGCTTGAGTGACTGGAAAAAGCATGCTTAAGGGCCTTAATCAATGTTATATCTGCCCCGAATTGATTGCGAAATAATTGCGGTACCCGCAATTTTTATGACTGAAAGCATGTTTTGGACTGTCTGTTTAGCTAGGCTGTGATCTGTTTAAATTCTTTCTTTTGCTGCTATCATGACTACCTTATATAGCTTATCTAGATGCATGCTGGATGAGTGTCATAGGACACCATTTGATAGTTTAAATTAACCTCTAAATAGCTCAGTATGCATAGCTGTCAGTCCTTATCTGCCTGTTTTTTTTAGTTTTCTGCTGCTGTGATATTTGCTATTCGAATGTTTTGTCTATGCCTAGGGCTTTAGTTTCTCTTTGTTTTACCTTAGACTAGATGCTTCTAGGACAAGTTTGGGGGTGTGCCACCTCCGACACTCATTGGGGACAATGAGTAGTTGAAGTTTGGGGGAGGCCACCCTAGGCCTAGGAACATTCCTCTCTCCCTTAGAAACATAAGCATTCTTCTTCTCCTTTAAAAAAAATGATGAGCTGAAAAAAAATGAAAAAAGAATAAAGGGGGAGTTTCTCTTAGGGTGCTGAGTAATCAGTGCCAAGTGTGTAACCCACAAGTGGCGTTGCATCAAAAGGCAACCAAAGGAGAGGCTCCACCTAAGTAAGAAAAAGGGAAAGGAATAGGGAAGAAGAATGTATACCTAGGAGTTACAACTTTGTGGCTTAGATGTCCTATTTAAAAAGAACTCTGATCCTCAATTAGCTAAGTGCAAAGTTGTAACTTGTAGGGTTGTTTAGGGAGATGAGTGTTTATCCAATGTAGTGATGCCAGGGTTTAGGTTGTTCTCTAAAAGTACTACTGTCACCGTTAATACTAAGACTGGCATGACTCTAAGGAATCCTAGACACATTAAAAATAAAGCTAGAAGCATGTACTGAGTCTGAGGTAAAGCTAGGCAGAATTTGAAACCTTAGGGATAGTGGCATGATATGACAAAAGCAAATAGATCAGTTGTAGGGAGTCAATAAAAACAGAAGGAATGCTAGGCAGGCAAAGTCAGAAGAAGCTAGATAAGAGGGTAGTTTTAAACTAAGGAGTGTGTCACAGGACAGCATTGCTATAGACAAGAATATAAGGGAGTTAGTAAGTGGTTAAAGAAGATGAAACAGCAGCCTAGGTAAGTCCTTAGTGTGCTTGAGGACAAGCAAAACCTTAAGTTTGGGGGTGTGTTAAGTCTCTGAAAGTGACTTATTTAGGACCCATTTAGCTTAAGAAGATGCACACTTTTAGGTGTTTTTGATAGCATTTAGCCTAAACCTATGCTTAAATATGAGAATGAGAAGAAGGTAGCTAAATTAGGACTTATGCACAATAGGAAAGAAAAGGGTTGAAAACCGAAGGAAAAGAATGAAAAAAAACTGCATTGCGACAGCATTGCGAAAACATTGCTGAAGCCGCAATTATTCAAGTGAAAACCGTAAGTTGACTGATCTTTTTCTGTTAATTTCCGTAATTTCAGGGATTCGTTCTTTCTCCTCCATCCATTCTGATATACGACGTTGAAGATTGATGGTTCTCCTTGGCCCAAACGCACCTGCAAACTACTATAAAAGGGGGTCAAAGTCGGAGGTTCAGTCATCATCCGAAAGCGTAGAGTCTTCTCGCAGTCCATCTTTTCTCCCTGTTTTCCCTTGCCGTCTGTTGGAGTGAGAGTCTCAGCTGTTGGAATCGATAATCTGATAGGAAGGAGAGGAGATTCTTCTTCTCTCTCGATTGGATTCATCCAAGCAAGGCTGACCTTTCATCCCCTTCATTCGAGGCGATTGCGACGAAGCTTCAAGCTGCATTTCCTGCTTTCTGTCTTCCTTTTCTAATTTCCAGCTTTGATCAGTTGTTGTTTCTAGTTTAGTGATTAATCTACTGCATTTCGTTGCTGTCTGTCTTTGAATTATTTCCTTTAAGTTTCCTTTTGTCCGTTCAACATTCAAAGTAATCAAATTGCGAGATTTCATTTCACAGTTTTCATCTTCTGCTGCTACGGTTTTGTCTTACTGTTTTGAGTACATTTCCCTTCTAAGCATGTCTGTTTTATCTTATATTTCTGTTCTCTATATATCCATGAGTAGCTAAGTCACTTAGGGGCATGCTAATGACAGAACTATAGGCTAAAAAACGTGAACCAAGCATGTAGGATAGCTCTCGAACATTGATTGTATGTAAGCTTCATTCCACGGGCAATTTCGATTGGCCATCCATTTTGTCCAAAGAACTCCTAACCTCTGGAAGGAGTAAGAGTTCGGAGTCATATCATCATGCTAGCCTTTCATGGTAACCAGGAAACGGCCTAGGAATAGGCGTTTCCCTAGTACAAACTAAACACTCCTGCTTTAACAAGATGCTTAAGACCTTACTTTGAGTTGAGTAAACTAAAGAATCTAATGCATGGAATCGGACGATACATGAGATAGAGTGAGTTTGATGCATAGAGAGTTGATCTAATGCTTGGGAATCGTAGTAAAATGCCTATAGGATAGTCATTAGTAGCCCTTAATTCACCCATTTACACACTTTCGCTGTTATTCAATTGCGGTAAAATTGCGGTGTCCGCAATTCTGCTAAGTTACCATTATGTTTAGCTGTTTTCTTCTTCGTTTATTAATTCCATCTCTTGTCTTTTGAGTCTAATTTCAACTTGCATTTGTTTATGTTGCATTCCTTTACACATTCAGCAAAAATTAGATAATTAAAAACCAATTTTACCCCATCAAATCCACCTTCTTCTCATTCTCATATTTAAGCATAGGTTTAGGCTAAATGCTATCAAAAACACCTAAAAGTGTGCATCTTCTTAAGCTAAATGGGTCCTAAATAAGTCACTTTCAGAGACTTAACAAAATTTAAAAGAATTGATAGAATGTATGGATTCTACATTGTATTAGAATGACTCGATCAGAAATACATACTAGAGACCTATTTATACTAAAATAGCATAATAATACAAAAGACTAGTCTACCCTTACATAATAAACTATAAAACATAACACTTAAATTAACCAAAAGATAATCATGTTTCAATTTTAAAGCTATAGGTTATAATTACTGATGACATATAATTTTAATTGTTAAAGTTTTTTTTTTTTTTTTTTGAGTACATTGGGGATGGGGGATTCGAACCACAGACATCTTGGTCGTTAACACATACATATGCCCGCTGAGCTATGCTCGCTTTGGCTTAATTGTTAAAATTATGATGCATTAGAATTTGTTTGATTTACATTTTTTTGTTGACCACGTCTTCTGTTTAAATAAAAATTAATTAATGAATTGTTACTCTACAATTTATGTTCCTAGGACATATTTGTTTTGCGAAAATCGGAGATAGATAGGTTCAATTCAAGGTAAGTAGCTTATCTCTCGTTGTTTCAGAATGACATAGGTATGATATGAACGAAAAATTATTTATTACTTGTATTGATATATGTTATTTTGCTTGTGGTCATTTTTAGAAAATTACTACGTCTTCTATTTAAATAAAAGTTAATTAATGAATTGTTACTCTACAATTTATGTTCGTAGGACATCTTTCTTTTTGCGAAAATTAGAGATAGATAGGTTCAATTCAAGGTAAGTAGCTTATCTCTCGTTGTTTCAGAATGACATAAGTATGATATGAACTGCAATTATTTATTACTTGTATTGATATATGTTTTTTTTGCTTGTGGTCATATTTTAAAAATTACTATTTCATGTAGCATGCTGAAATCAAGTTTTCTTTCAGGGACCTCATGCATATTTGTATGTTCATGTACATGTTAATCTATATTAAATGTGACGGCTACTATTCCTATATTATGGGGACTGGATGAGTATGGATGGTAGCACCTCTCCAGTCTCGGGCTAGATGAGTATGTATGGTAGTACCTCTCTAGACCTAAACTATGTTCATGATGTGGCAATTGCAAGATATGATTCTGGCTTTGCTGACTAATCTCCACTACTATCATCAGTTAGCGTTAGTTTCGTGCATAGTCCTCTTTTTCTTTCTTAGAGTAGTGGAATTCACGTATGTGGTAATGGTTGGATGTGACTTTGGTTCTACTGACTGGTCTCGACTACTATCATTAGTTAGAGTCAATTTCGTGTATCATCTTTTTCCTTCTCATAGTAGTGAAATCATGTTGGAAGAGTTTATTCTGATTTTGGCTTTGCTGACTAATCTCCACTACTATCATCAATTAGCGTTAGTTTCGTGCATAGTCCTCTTTTGCTTTCTTAGAGTAGTGGAATTCACGTATGTGGCAATGGTTGGATGTGACCTTGGTTCTACTGACTGGTCTCGACTACTATCATTAGTTAGAGTCAATTTCGTGTATAGTCATCTTTTGCTTTCTCATAGTAGTGAAATCATGTTGGAAGAGTTTATCCTGATCACAAACATATAAGTTATAATAAGAAATATAAGACAAGCTTTATGACTTATAGGTCCCTCTCATTAAATTGCATTTCATCTATGTATGTGGTTGTTTGTTCTGAATTACCCTGTTAGGGGCAACATACTATGTATTTCCAATACTCACTGATAGCTCCAAAATAGAGCTATCTTTATGTCCCTAATTCTAGCTAAAACCATGACATATATTGATTAAAACGCTTTCTTGTAGGTGATTTCATGGTAGAGAGCTCGGGAAGTCCTTAGACATGTTTCGGGGCTTAAAGTGCCGTTTTAGAGCTTAGAGAATCCAAGAGATGGCAAAAATGGCCTTGAAGAAGCACATTTTGGCCATCCAAACCCGAGAGCACCTTGCATGGGCGGCAGCGTCGAGGCGCTAGCTCGACGCCGCCCGACATCAACCGAAGCACGCGCGCGCCCCAGCGTCGAGACGCCGCCCGAGGGTCTCGACGCCGCCCCGATTGCCAAACGCAGACGAAGCGCACGCCAGCGTCGAGACGCCGCCCGAGGGTCTCGACGCTGCCCAGACACCATCCGACGCACGCGCGCGCGACAGCGTCGAGACGCCGCCCGAGGGTCTCGACGCTGCCCAGACACCATCCGACGCACGCGCGCGCGACAGCGTCGAGACGCCGCCCGAGGGTCTCGACGCTGCCCCGACTACTTACTGAAGACCAAGCGCGCTCCAGCGTCGAGACGCCGCCCGAGGGTCTCGACGCTCGCCCGACATTTTTCCAGATGGACGCGCGACAGCGTCAAGACGCTGTCCGAGCGTCGAGACGCCCGCGCCCGCGCGCGCGGCAGCCAACTTAGGGCACAGCGTCGAGACGCTTGCCTAGCGTCGAGACGCTCCGACTTTAAAAAGCGTGAAAACGCCTTTTTTCAGCTTTTCTTTCATCCTTCTTCTTCTTCCAACATTAGCTCTCGGGTCTACAACCATTTTCCACCATTTTTGTACTTCTTCTTCTTCTTTTTGCATGCTACTAAGCTCTTCCATGGGGGATTGGATTTATTCATCCTCCATGGAAGGCTAAACCCAGGTTAGTGCTTGATTTCGATTTTGGTTTGTAAGTTTTGGATGTTTGGGGAGATTTGCCCCTTTGTAATTATTGATGTAGTTAGCTTGTTTATTCATCTTCTTGCTTGATCTTCATAAAATCTAGCATGTGTAGCTAAATTAGGTTGACGCCCTAGTTCCTATGCATGATAGAGGGCTAAAGGTTGGGACGTATAATTGCCCAAACCGCTAGGTAGCACGGGTCTAAGCATGGCTAATTAGTTCAACCCAAAGTGACAGTTGGTAATCTGAATTAATTAACATTTTCATGTTAGGCTTAAGGCAAGAAAGAAATCGGGTTAGTCTTAGGATTAAGCCGCCGCAATGTTCCCGTCACTGGCACGTAGTCGATTTAGGGGTCGCGACCTTAGATGGATTGTTGGCCAAGTACGATTAGAATTGCACGTTTCTAATTATATCATTGGGTCATTTAAGTTAGAAATAACCAAATGAATTGTGTGCATGAACATGGCTAGCGAGTAAATTGTATCGATGATCCGAACATCCATAACGAGCAATTCCATTTCTTGAAGTTAAGCACGACCGTTTAATTTTGCACATTGTCATTTAATTTTCCGTTAGTTGCATATTAGGAGCTCCCTTCCCCCCCAAACCAAATTACCATTCTTTTATTTGTGCATACTTTTTATTATCAGCAAAGTAGGCTTAATTAGATTAGATTTCTTATTTCCCTGTGGATCGACCCCGTTACCACTAAGCTTCAAATAGCTCGGTGTACATCGGGTTTATAAATTGTATTTTGGCAAGCCTCGACAGCTTGAATTTGGAGTACAACATAAAGTGCTCTACCAAAATTGGCGTCGTTGCCGGGGAACTAAGTTTAATTTAGTTTAGTTAAGTTTAGTTTGTTGGTTTTAAAATTTTCTTTACTTTTTGTACAGTTTAATTCTTTTGTATCATTTTACCCGTTTTTGTTTGAGTTTTTGGAGCGCAGTCATTCTTTGAAAATTCAAAAGAAGCGCCAAGATGGAGGTCGTGGGTAATTTTGAGCATCAAAGAACCTTGAGGGAGCTTGCATCACCTGAGCTAGGCCGGAACTCATCGAGTATCATGTATCCGGTAGCTGCAGGTAATTTTGAACTTAAAGTTGGTCTGGTTAACTTATTACCTTCTTTTTGTGGTAATACAGATGAGGATCCCGTCAGACACCTCAAGGCATTCCAGATGGTGTGTTGAAGGAGAAGGCGAGAGATTGGATGTATTACCAACCGACCGGATCCATCACGACTTGGAAGGAGCTGAATGAGGCGTTTTTAGAAAGGTATTTTCCTGCGTCAAAGGTCGTCGCCCTCAGAAGAGAGATACACAAAATTGAGCAAGGAAAGGAAGAAACCGTCTTTGAGTGCTGGGAGAGGTTTGGTCGGTTATGCGAGGATTGTCCCAATCATCAAATAACCGAGCAATCCCTCATCCAGAGTTTCTACTACGGTTTGCTTTCCCAAGGCCAGCAGATGATAGACGCCGCCAGTGGAGGTTCGCTTATGGATAAGACACCCGCTGAAGCTAAAGTTTTAATTTCTAACGTAGCTAGAAGCTTGGAGTGGGGTGCAGATAGAGACAAGGAGAATACTCGCCTGAGAAGGGACGTGGACGAGCTTAAAGCCCAACTTTTAGTGGTAAGTAACGTTGTTCTTGCTTTGAAAGATCACTTACAACCCCGTCCTTCTGTTTCAGGTAGATCCTTGGAAGAAATGCTTGAATCACAACATAAGGAAACTCGAGAGAAGTTTCAAACTCTGAGCGATGCAGTGATTCAAGTGAGTAAGAGGTTGACAGTGATTGAGCACCAGAACGCGGAGAGCGCTAGTGCCATCACCTTGAGGAGTGGGAAGCAGCTTCCCACGAGTACCCCGCCGGTGGAAGTCGATCATGGCCACGTCGAGCCACAGACAGAAAATCCCGAACCACGGTGGCATGGTGTAAATTTCGATCCTACATGCACTAGAGTTTATGTGCCTAAGGCTCCTTTTCCTAGCAGGTTAGCGAGACCGCCTAAGGAGGACTACGAGAAGGAGTTCCTAGACACATTCAGGAAGGTAGAGATCAACATCCCTCTGTTGGACGCCCTGAAGGAAATTCCGAGGTACGCCAAGTTCCTAAGGAAACTTTGCACCAACCAGAGGAAGACAAAGGAGAGTGAACGCGTCGTGGTAAGTGAGAACGTCTCTGCTGTGATCAGAAAGAGCTTACCGGTTAAATGCGACGATCCAGGTATGTTCTCTCTCCCTTGTAAGATTGGAGGTATGCATATTAGAAGAGCAATGCTTGATCTAGGAGCCTCCATTAGTGTTATGCCGTATTCCATTTTTCAGAAACTGAAATTGAAAGGAATGAATAAAACAGGAACAGTTATTCAACTTGCTGATAGAACTTCTGTGCACCCTTTAGGAATAATTGAAGATGTGTTAGTGCAAGTTAATGAATTAATTTTTCCTGTTGACTTTTATGTTATGAAAATGGATGAAAATTATTCCTCTTCGCATGCTTCGATCTTATTAGGTAGGCCCTTTATGAAAACTGCTAAAACTAAAATAAACGTGGATAAGGGCATTTTATCTGTTGAGTATGGCGGAGAGGTTGTTGAGATGCATTTGCCCTATGTAGAAGAGCATGTTGATGATGTATTCTCTCTTTGTCAAGTAGACACATTTGAATCTGTAGCTCATAATGAATGCATGACTGTTGAGGATGGGGATGACCCATTATTTTTAACTGAACTTTTTGATGATCATGAGTTGCATGAGCCATCCTTGACTGAATTTTGTGATTCATTTGTTTCTGCTTTGACAATTGTGGAGAACCCTGCTAATCTACTCCCTTCCACTTTACCTTGCACTATTGGAAATGAAATGAATAATCAAGCCATGCTAGATTTAGAACCATCGGTTAATGTTGAGTCGCATGCTATTTTTAATGAGCTTAAACTGAATGACTTGCATGAATCTGGTTCTATTATGCAATTGGTTGATAAATCCTACGTGCACCCCTTGAAAAAGGTGGAAGATGTTTTGGGCAAAGTAAATGACCCGTTCTTTCCTGCTGATCCTTATGCTTTAGGAATGCATGAAAATCTCTCATGTTTTTGCATCAATTTATGGGATCAACCTTTTATAAAACCTGTTAAATTTAAAATTGATGTTGTATGTGCGCAGAAGGTGTTACGTCTCCAAAAGTGACTATTTTAGGACTTATTTGCTATAGGAAGTTGTACATCCTTAGGCGTTTTTGGTAGAATTTAGCTTAACCTTGTGCTTATATATGAGAATTAGTAGAATGAAGCTAAATTAGGACTTATGTGTAAAAGGAAAGGAAAAGAACCGAAAACAAAGCTAATGAGTGAAAATTGCACATTGCTGAAGTATTGCGGAAACGTTGCGGTTTCAGCAATGTTTTAAGTGAAACCCGTAAGTTGTCTAACCAATTTCTGTTTTGTTCCGATCTTTCAGGGGCCCATTCTTTCTCCTGCTGCCACGTAGAAGAACGACGTTCAGAATGGATGGTTCTCCTTGGCCCAATCGTACCTGCAGAACACTATAAAAGGAGGTCAAAGGGGAAGGTTGAAAACACACTCGAAAGGCGTAGATCTCTTTCCTTCAACGCAGTTTCTCATTGTTTTCTCTCACGGGTGTTGGCGTGGAGGTTTTAGCTGGTGGAATCGATAATCTAAGAGGAAGAAGAGAGGATCTTCCATCTCTTCTGATTGGATTCATCCACGATCAAGCTTACCTTCGGTTGTCATCCAAGGCGTTGCAGCGAGGAGTCACACGCATTCTTTACTGCTTTCTGCTGTTTTTATTCCCTTTGTTGCTGCTGTCTTTGCTATTTCGTTTCTGTCTGCTACTCTACTCTCTTTCGTACTCTTCTGTTTAGCTTTCGTTGTTTAAAGTTGTTATTTGTTTAGTTCAAACCTTGGTTAATCAAAGAATTATTTCATCACTTCGCAAGCTCTTCACTTCTTATGTTTACTGTCTTCTTCTTCTGTTCTGTCCTTTATATTCTGTTAAGCATGTCGTTTTCATCTATACTTCTTATTCCCCTATCATCCATGAGTAACTAAGTCACATAGGGGCACGCTAATGACAAGACTATAGGTAGAAATACGTGAATCAAGCATGTAGGTTAGCTCTCAAATGCATTGAATGTATGTAAGCTTCATCCCACGGGCAATTTCGATTGGCCATCCATTTTGTCCAAAGAACTCCTAACCTCTGGAAGGAGTAAGAGTTCAGAGTCGTACATTCATGCTAGCCTTCCATGGTAGCCAGAAAACGACCTAGGAATAGGCGTTTTCCTAGTACAAATCAATAACTTGCTTTTATAAACAGATGCTTAAGGCCTTACTTGGACATGAGTAAACTAAAGGATCTAATGCATGAAATCGAAAGATACATGAGAATGAGTTAGTTTGATGCATGATGAGTTGATCTACTGCTTGAGAATCGTATGAAAAAGCCTATAGAGGAGTCGTTAGTAGCCCTTGTTTCCACACTTTACACTTAATTCGCTGTTAGTAACATTGCTAGAAAATTGCTGTTTCCGCAATTCCCTTAGTTCAAACTTTCGCCTTAGCCATTTCTCTCTTAGTTTGTTGTTCTTTTCTCTTTACATTCGAGTTAATTATCTACTTGCACTTGTTCATGCTTCCATCATTCACACATCCCTTAATAACTTAGGAACTTTTAAACCAAATCTACCCCATTTAATCCACCCATTCTCACTTAACAAGTCACTTCGCTAGTAACTAAGAATAAATCTCTGTGGGAAATCGAATGAAAAAATACTTATTACTTGCTACAAGATCATGTATGCTTGCATGTTCTGAGTGCTCTACCATTGCATCTTTATTTTATACATTGAGCACGCAACAAGTTTTTGGCGCCGCTGCCGGGGATTTTGTTTAGTGAAAACGAAGTTTGTTAAGTTAGAAACACCAATCTTACTACCTATTGGAGCTGATCTATTCTCATTTCTTTTGCAGGTACCATTGGGTTAGTTTATGAATGAGCATTCAAGTAGCGATCTAGAGTTCAATCCTGAGCCTGAAAGATTACTTAGGGCCAGAAACAAAGCTAAGAAACGCCTGTTTAAACAACCCTCTGTAACTCAAAGTATTGCTGACTCCGCAGAGTCTTCGCAATTCTCTCAAATAGAAATGGATAGACCAAACCCAAATCCAGCACCTACCATTCGCAACCCCATCGAAATAGCGAATGACAAGGATAGTGCCATCCTCTCCTACTTAGTACCCATGCCTGGGGAGCTAAACCCAAGCATAATACGCCCTGAAATTACTGCCAATTCATTCGAGTTAAAGCCAATAATGTTCCAAATGTTGTCCACTGGGGGACAATTCTTTGGAGTGGAAAATGAGGACCCCCACAACCATCTAAGAAACTTCCTAGGAGTTAGTGATACCTTCCTTATCCCAGGAGTTTCCCAAGAAGCTTTGAGGCTTTACCTCTTCCCCTACTCATTAAGAGATAAAGCCAAAACGTGGTTGAACTCATTACCTTCCGGATCAGTTGTCAATTGGACAGATCTGGCTGAGAAATTTCTAGTCAAATACTTCCCACCTGATAGGAATTCCAACTTCCGTGATGACATAATTAAGTTCAAACAAGCCGAAAACGAATCACTTCACGAAGCTTGGACAAGGTTCAAGACCTTTTGCTTAAATGTCCACACCATGGCATTCCATGGTGTATTCAAATAGAAGTATTCTTTAAAGGATGCAACCCCAGCACAAGGCAAGTGCTAAACTCTTCAGCTGGTGGTTCCATGCTTTCAAAGAGTTACAATGAAGCCTATGAGATCCTGGAGAAGATCTCAACCTCTCACTGTAGGTGGTCAGATGATCAAGTAGAGCCAAGTAGAGCTCAAGACAAGGATGCACTCAGTCCCATGAGTAGCCAAATAAACGCCCTGACCAACCTAGTAAAACAAATGGCTCAAACCAATCTCCAAACCAATTTCAACACCGCCGCAGCCATTTCAATGGGCGCACAAACAAGTCAAGGTGAGACACTAGTCTGTGGATTCTGTGGGGAAGGGCACCTGTATGAATACTGCCCTGGGAATCCAGCCTCAGTCTGCTATGTTGGAAGTCAACAGCAGCCTAGGAACAACCCCTACTCTAACACTTACAATCCTGGTTGGAGAAACCACCCAAATCTTTCTTGGGGGGGGCAACAGAATACTAACCAAAGTCAAAACCAACCAAGACCAAGTGGAACACCTGGTTTCACTCCCCAAAATAACCAATCCATGTACCAAAAACCATATAACCCTCCAATGGGGTCATTAGTAGAAAATCTACTAAAGGAGTACATTGCAAAGAATGATGCTACTCTACAAAGTCAGCAAGCTACCCTCAGGAGCCTAGAGAACCAAATAGGGCAATTAGCCAATGAATTGAAGAGTAGGCTCCAAGGTAGATTGCCTGCTGACACTGAAGTGCCAAGAAGGGATGGAAAAGAGCAAGTTCAAGCAATTGAACTTCGCAGTGGAAGACCATTGGTGAGCAACACTAGAGAAACACCAAAGAGAGTAGAGAATGAAGAGTCTAGTGCTCCACTGGATTCTCTGCCAAGCCATGATCAACCACCAACAAGCACATCAAGGGTGAGGCTGGAACCTATCATAGAGGAACCAGAAGAGATTCCAAGGCCTCCACCTATCATTAGGCGACCTGAAGTGCCTACATATGTGCCACCACCTCCATTCCCTAGAAGGCTAAAGAAAAAACAAGAACATGAAGTGCACTTTAATAAATTTCTAGAAATTCTAAAGCAAGTGCATGTTAATATTCCGTTTGTAGAGGTTTTGCAATCTATGCCTTCTTATGTTAAATTTTTGAAGGATATTATTACTAACAAGAAAATTATTGGTGAATTTGAAACAGTGAATCTCACTGAAGAGTGTAGTGCTATACTCCAGAACAAACTTCCAAAGAAGGAGAAGGATCTTGGTTCCTTCACCTTACCAGTGGAGTTGGGAGGCAAGCACGTGGGCATAGCTCTTTGTGACCTGGGAGCCAGCATAAATCTCATGCCCCTATCACTATTCCGCCAGCTTGGAATAGGGGAAGCACGTCCCACCACTATCACCTTGCAGCTGGCAGACAGATCCATAGCCTACCCTGAGGGTAAGATAGAGGATATTCTTGTCAAGGTTGACAAGTTCATTTTTCTTGCAGACTTCATCATTCTGGATTATGAAGCAGACAAGGAGGTTCCCATCCTATTAGGCAGACCATTTCTAGCCACAGGTAGAACCTTGATCGATGTCCAGAAAGGTGAGCTCACCATGAGGGTTCATGATGAGGAGGTTAAGTTTAGTGTCTTTAAAGCTCTAAGGTATCCTTCTGATTCTGAATCTTGTGCAAGTATGGACATAGTAGATTCACTGATGGAAGAGCAACTTGAGCATGAACTGATGATTAAGCATGCTAATGATTATGTACAAATAGATACAACTGACTTAAATATTTCTGAAATAATGAATATACATGTGGATAAACCTCAGCATGTTTGTATGACTAATGATTTGACTGAAAGATCCATGAATCCATTGAAACCATCCATTGAGCATCCACCTCTCTTAGAACTGAAACCATTGCCTGATCATCTTAAGTATGCATATCTAGGAGATCATGATACTTTGCCTGTTATCATTTCGTCCAAATTGAGTGAGAAGCATGAAATTGAATTAATATTGCTGCTTAAGCAACATAAAAAGGCTATTGCATGGACGATTGCTGACATTAGAGGTATTAGCCCTTCCTAATGCATGCATAAGATATTATTGGAAGAGGAGCATACACCTAGATTAGATCACCAACGTAGGTTGAACCCCTCCATGAAGGAGGTAGTTAAAAAAGAGATAATCAAATGGTTAGATGCAGGTGTAATCTTCCCTATCGCCAATAGTCAATGGGTAAGTCCAATCCAATGTGTGCCTAAGAAGGGTGGGATGACTGTAGTAGTAAATGAGAGTAATGAACTAATTCCAACTAGAACTATTACAGGATGGAGAGTCTGTATGGACTATAGAAAATTAAATAAAGAAACAAAAAAAGATCATTTTCCTTTACCGTTTATAGATCAGATGTTAGATAGGATAGCTGGTCGAGCCTACTACTGTTTCTTAGATGGTTATTCTGGATATAACCAAATCACCATAGACCCTGTGGATCAGGAGAAAACAACCTTTACATGTCCCTTTGGAACATTTGCTTTTCACAGAATGCCTTTTGGCTTATGTAATGCACCAGCAACTTTCCAAAGGTGTATGTTGGCCATTTTCTCTGACTTAGATGAATCCATGATAGAAATATTTATGGATGACTTCTCAGTCTTTGGTGATTCTTTTACAAATTGCTTAGAGAACTTAGGACAAGTCCTAGCTAGGTGTGAGGAGACCAACCTAGTCCTTAATTGGGAGAAATGCCACTTTATGGTGGAAGAAGGGATAGTCCTAGGTCACAGAGTTTCTAGAGCAGGAGTAGAGGTCGATAGGGCCAAGATTGAAATAATAGAGAAGCTAGTGGAACCTCAGAATGTGAAAGCTATTAGAAGCTTCCTAGGACACGCAGGTTTCTATAGAAGGTTCATTAAGAACTTTTCAAAAATTTCTAAGCCTTTGTGTGAGCTTCTAGAGCTTAATAAACCATTCATCTTCTCAAAAGAATGTTTCTTAGCCTGGACAACCCTTAAGGAAGCATTAGTCAAAGCACCTATTATCGTAGGGCCAAATTGGGACCTACCATTTGAGATGTTGTGTGATGCTAGTGACTATGCAGTAGGGGTTATGCTAGGACAAAAATTTGACAAACTAACACATCCTGTATACTATGCTAGTAAGACACTGAATGAAGCACAATGTAATTACACAACCACGGAAAAGGAAATGCTAGCTGTAGTGTTTGCTTGCGAGAAGTTCAGGAATTACATTGTAGGTACTAGGACCATTGTGTACACTGATCATTCTGCACTAAAATACCTAATGAGGAAGGCTGATGCTAAGCCTAGGTTAATTAGATGGGTATTGTTGTTGCAAGAGTTTGATCTAGACATTAGAGATAAGAAAGGATGCGGAAATGTAGTTGCGGATCATCTTTCTAGATTGCGGCATAATTGCGATAAAATTGCGGAAACAGCAATTTCTGATGCCTTTATCGATGAGCATGTCTTTGTGTTAGCCCATCGTGATAATGATGAGGAGCCTTGGTTTGCAGACATTGCTAACTTCCTTGCCTCGCAGGTACTACCAACTTTCAAGGGAAGGCAAGAAAAGAAGAGGTTTCTACATGAAGCTAGGAAGTTCATCTGGGACGATCCTACACTCTACAAGACGTGTGCAGATGGGTTGCTGAGGAAGTGTGTGTCAGCTGCTGAAGCGAAGTCTGTGCTGCAACATTGCCATACATCTCCCTATGGTGGACATTTTGGTGGCCAAAGAACAGCTGCAAAGGTGTTCCAGAGTGGCTACTATTGGCCCACGATCTTCAAAGATGCCCACGACCATGCACACAGCTGCGATGAATGTCAAAGAACAGGTAACCTTAGTCGGAAGGATGAGATGCCTCTCACTTACATCTTAGAGTTGGAGCTCTTTGATGTGTGGGGCATTGATTTCATGGGACCGTTTCCCCCATCTGCAGGTAACCTTTATATACTTGTAGCTGTAGACTATGTATCTAAATGGGTAGAAGCCATAGCATGTCCAACAAATGATGCCAAAACAGTCATTAAGTTCCTTAATAGGCATATCTTTACTAGATTTGGTACACCCCGTGCGATAATTAGTGATGAAGGGACTCACTTTATTAACAAAGCTATGGAAAAAGTGTTAGCTAAGTACAATGTTAGACATAGAGTCGCCACCCCTTATCACCCACATTCGAATGGACAAGCTGAAATATCCAATAGGGAGATTAAAAACATACTCGAAAAAGTGGTCAAACCCAATAGAAAAGATTGGTCGTTTAAGTTAGAGGATGCACTTTGGGCATATACGACTGCATATAAGACACCCCTAGGTATGTCTCCTTATAGACTTGTGTATGGCAAAGCATGTCACTTACCATTCGAATTGGAAATCAAAGCATTTTGGGCCTTAAAAGAACTAAATTATTGTGTGACCGATGCGGGAACATTGCGGTCTCTGCAATTACATGAGTTAGATGAGCTTAGACATATGTCCTATGAAAATGCCAAAATGTATATAGAAAAAACTAAAATTTGGCATGATAGTAGACTTAGGATTAAGGATTTTAAGAAAGGCCAGCATGTCTGGTTATTTAACTCAAGGTTGAGATTATTTCCAGGCAAACTTAAGTCCAGATGGTCAGGTCCTTTTGTTATAACTAACGTGTTTGTTCATGGTGCGATTGAGATTAGGAACCTACAGCACGGGCAACCGTTTATGGTCAATGGTGCACGGTTGAAACACTACTACGAGGAAGGAGATGCGAAGACACTCTCGGCCTTCCTCTTATCTGAAGCTTAAGAACCAAATCGAGAGAGAATGAGTGCTTACTGTGCTCGTCCATGTGAAGGCTATGCCTTAGTTTTTTTTGTATTTCTTCGGTTTTTATTTGGTGTGTTTAGGTGTGATTTTTATTACGAATTTTGTGTTAATTTTGTACATTTTAATAGGGGATCGAAAGAGGAAATCAAGGAGATGAATCAAGGGAGAAGAATCGATGAAGATATCGGGCCGAATCAAAGACTTAGTTGTGTGAATCTTGGGATTTAAATCAAGAAAATCTCCAACGGCCAGCCCATTTAATTGCGGTAGATTTGCTGAAACCGCAACAGAAAGAGCCGTTGGGATCCACTTGATTACAAATAGCCGTTAAGTCAGCAGTGCCCCCTACGCTTTCGTCATTCGTTGGACTTCAAGAATCACTCTTCTTCTTCCTCTGCATCTCCTACCTTTAGATCTCTCCGAATCGACAATGGTGCTTACACGAACTGAGCGATCTGCCTCCATGAAAAAGTCACCTGACGCAGAGATACCTGCGAGGGAAGCATTGCTCTCCTTGGCAGATGCCGAAGCTGCGCAACCCGTACGACCGTCTAAGCTTCCAGTACGCAAGAAGAAGTGGAAGGTGGTGACTGAAATTCCTGCTGGTCCATCTGAACCAGTGGGTACACCCAAGAAAAGGAAGTGGAAGATGGCAGTCGGGGATGCACCGATTAAGGAAAACACTAACACCGAGGAGAGTCAAGGGAGTGGCCGCCCATCCTACGAGACGGCCAGACAAAGCCCCGAGCCATCTCCACCTTCACAAAGCCCTGAGCCATCTCTACCTTCACAAAGCCCTGAGCCATCTCCATCATCGCAGACGCCAGAGCCTGAAGTCCCGAGTGAAGAGCACCAAGAATCAGTGCCGAGCGAAGAGGCGGCTGAGGAAGATGAAGTCTTCTCCCATTTGAGGGAAGTCAGCCCGGATAACCCAGCAGAGGGGGGGAGAGACTCGATGGATGAGACGTTGGGGGACTGCCTCCAGCAGATCACCACCAGGGCGCGGTTGAGGAAGAAGGCGCCCAAGATTGTGAAGGCCAAACGGCCAAAAGCTTCCAAGCGATTCAAGAAGAAGAAGGTCAGTAGTGAGCCTTCTATGAAGAAGCTGAAGGTCGAGGCTGCTGAGTCGGCCAAGACAAGGGAGAAGGGGAAAGCCAAATTGTACCCCGAAGACGAACCTCAAGCCGTGAGGTATGTCTCTTGAGATGCAGAATCGAGGGGCACTGAATTGAGGAAGAGAGACCTGCTCCATGAGAAGGGATTTCTTGATGTATTGGCGGACCTGCCGCAATTCTTGCGCGCAGGGATCACCAACCATGGCTGGAAAGAGATGTGCAGACCGCCCATCCCTGCCTACTCCGACATGGTGTACGATTTCTACGCCAACCTGACGCACCCCGAGGATGGTCTGTCCATGGTGAGAAGAATTGAAGTAGATTTCTCGGCCAAAGCCATCAATGAAGCTTATGCCCTCAGAGGGCATAAGTACACTGACTATGCGAGGATCATCGAATCACCATCTGAGGCTGTCTTGGAAGAAGCCCTGCGCATCATAGGCCAACCTGAGGCGGCCTGGACGATTTCAAGAAATGGGAAGCACACCCTGATGAGTGCAACCCTCAAGGACAAGGCAGCCGTCTGGTTTTCCTTTGTGCGACGGCGCCTCTCCCCTGTGACCCATGAAACTACCATCAACCAGGGGAGATCCTTGCTGGTATACGCCATTATGAGGGGCCTCACCATAGATGTTGGTGAGGTCATTGCAGCCTCCATAACCGACTGTGCAAAGAAAGTTAAGGGCCCCCTTTTCTTCCCAAACACCATCACTAAGCTCTGTTTACGTGCAGGTGTACCTATCGAGAGGAAGGAGAGGCAGCTGGCCTACACGGGTCATCTGGAGTTTCCTACGGGCCTGATGATGCGAAAAAGGGGAAACATGGAGTTTGAGCTAGATGGCCTGGCTGCTGCTCAATCACTCTCCATGGCCTGCTTGATGGATTTACAGCGCAAGATGCCGCAGTGGGCTGAGTACGCTCAAGCAAGGGACAAAGATGTGGCTGATCAATTGGGATGCATCTTCCCTGCCTTCCCCACTGATCTGCTGAAGCCATGGACACCTCCAAGAGCAAGGAAGGATGATGATGAGGATGTTTGAGTGCCAGTCTGAAGGGCACTCGAGGGAGTACTTTTGTTCCCTCTTGAAAAAAAAAAAAAAACCTGCTTTTCTTTTGATTGTTTAGGATAGTTTAGTATAGGTAGATGGTGTCTGAGTAGCTAGCATGTTTTAGTTTCCTTTTTGCTTAGTTGTAGATGACTGGAAATAGCATGCAAAAGGGCCTGATCACTGATAAATATGCCCTGTAGGTTCATTGCGAAATTATTGCGGACTCCACAATTTTTGTTAGTTATCGCATACTATTGACTGACTGATAGATAGGCTGGTTCTGTTTAAATTTTGCTCTCTTGCTGCTTTCTTGACTGCCATATATGACCTATCTGTGAGCATGCTGGATGAGTGTCTTAGAACACCTTTGTTAGTTGTAATTAACTCCCTTAAGTTGCTCAGCATGCATCTCTTTAAGCCCTACTTTACTGTTTTATAAAATTCTGCTGCTATGTTGTTTGCTTTAGGAAGGTTCATTCTATGCCTAGGACTTTTAGATTCTCCTTGTTTTGCCTTAGACTAGATGCTTCTAGGACAAGTTTGGGGGTGTGCCACCTCAGACTCTCATTGGGGACAATGAGAAGTTTAAGTTTGGGGGAGGCCACCCTAGGCCTAGGAACATTCCTCTCTCCCTTTGTAAACATAAGAATTCTTCTTCTCCTTTGAAAAAAAAAATGATGAACTGAAAAAAAAATGAAAAAAGAATAAAAGAGGTGTCTCTCTTAAGGTTGCTGAGTAATCAGTGCCATGTGTGTAACCCACAAGTGGCATTGCATCAAAAGGCAACCAAAGGAGAGGCCCTACCAAAGAAAGAAAGAAAAAGGAAAAACTAAGGAAGAAGAGTGTATGCCTATGAGTTGCAACTTTGTGCTTAGGTGTCCTGAATAAAAGAACTCTGATCCTCAATTAGCTAAGCACAAGGTTGTAGCTTGTAGGTTTGTTAAGGGAGATGAATGTATATCCAATGTAGTGATGCCAGGGTTTAGGTTGTTCTATAAATGTACTACTGTCACTGGTTTATACTAAGACTGACATGACTCTAAGGAATCCTAGGTAGCTCAAAAGAAAAAACATTAGAAGCATGTACTGAGTCTGGGGTAAAGTTAGGTAGAGTTTGAAAACTTAGGGATAGTTGCACAATGGACTTAATGACCAAAGCAGATAGATCAGTTGTAGAGAGTTAATGAAACAGTAGGATTATAAGGCAAGAGAAATCAGAAGAAGCAAAATAAAGAGTTGGTTTTAAACTTAGAAGCGTGTCACAGGACAACATTGCCATAGATAGTGAACTTAGGGAAATCAGCAAGTGGTTAGAGAGGTTAAACAGCAGCCTAAGTAAGTCCTTATATTGCTCGAAGACGAGCAAAACCTTAAGTTTGGGGGTGTGTTACGTCTCCAAAAGTGACTATTTTAGGACTTATTTGCTATAGGAAGTTGTACATCCTTAGGCGTTTTTGGTAGAATTTAGCTTAACCTTGTGCTTATATATGAGAATTAGTAGAATGAAGCTAAATTAGGACTTATGTGTAAAAGGAAAGGAAAAGAACAGAAAACAAAGCTAATGAGTGAAAATTGCACATTGCTGAAGTATTGCGGAAACGTTGCGGTTTCAGCAACGTTTTAAGTGAAACCCGTAAGTTGTCTAACCAATTTCTGTTTTGTTCCGATCTTTCAGGGGACCATTCTTTCTCCTGCTGCCACGTAGAAGAACGACGTTCAGAATGGATGGTTCCCCTTGGCCCAATCGTACCTGTAGAACACTATAAAAGGAGGTCAAAGGGGAAGGTTGAAAACACACTCAAAAGGCGTAGATCTCTTTCCTTCAACGCAGTTTCTCATTGTTTTCTCTCACGGGTGTTGGCGTGGAGGTTTTAGCTGGTGGAATCGATAATCTAAGAGGAAGAAGAGAGGATCTTCCATCTCTTCTGATTGGATTCATCCACGATCAAGCTTACCTTCGGTTGTCATCCAAGGCGTTGCAGCGAGGAGTCACACGCATTCTTTACTGCTTTCTGCTGTTTTTATTCCCTTTGTTGCTGCTGTCTTTGGTATTTCGTTTCTGTCTGCTACTCTACTCTCTTTCGTACTCTTCTGTTTAGCTTTCGTTGTTTAAAGTTGTTATTTGTTTAGTTCAAACCTTGGTTAATCAAAGAATTATTTCATCACTTCGCAAGCTCTTCACTTCTTCTGTTTACTGTCCTCTTCTTCTGTTCTGTCCTTTATATTCTGTTAAGCATGTCGTTTTCATCTATGCTTCTTATTCCACTATCATCCATGAGTAACTAAGTCACATAGGGGCACACTAATGACAAGACTATAGGTAGAAATACGTGAATCAAGCATGTAGGTTAGCTCTCAAATGCATTGAATGTATGTAAGCTTCATCCCACGGGCAATTTCGATTGGCCATCCATTTTGTCCAAAGAACTCCTAACCTCTGGAAGGAGTAAGAGTTCAGAGTCCTACATTCATGCTAGCCTTCCATGGTAGCCAGAAAACGACCTAGGAATAGGCGTTTTCCTAGTACAAATCAATAACTTGCTTTTATAAACAGATGCTTAAGGCCTTACTTGGACATGAGTAAACTAAAGGATCTAATGCATGAAATCGAAAGATACATGAGAATGAGTTAGTTTGATGCATGATGAGTTGATCTACTGCTTGAGAATCGTATGAAAAAGCCTATAGAGGAGTCGTTAGTAGCCCTTGTTTCCACACTTTACACTTAATTCGCTGTTAGTAACATTCCTAGAAAATTGCTGTTTCCGCAATTCCCTTAGTTCAAACTTTCGCCTTAGCCATTTCTCTCTTAGTTTGTTGTTCTTTTCTCTTTACATTCGAGTTAATTATCTACTTGCACTTGTTCATGCTTCCATCATTCACACATCCCTTAATAACTTAGGCACTTTAAAACCAAATCTACCCCATTTAATCCACCCATTCTCACTTAACAAGTCACTTCGCTAGTAACTAAGAATAAATCTCTGTGGGAAATCGAATGAAAAAATACTTATTACTTGCTACAAGATCATGTATGCTTGCATGTTCTGAGTGCTCTACCATTGCATCTTTATTTTATACATTGAGCACGCAACAGAAGGCACGAGAGAAAGAATTGTTCATGGATTTTCGCAGGAAATAGGTGATTAGGAAGATGGATGGGGCATCTTCCAAGTTTGACTATGGATGAGTTGACGAGATAATACAGTCGAGCAGTCGACTTAAAAAATTTGCGCTTCTCGGAGGCACCCGAGTTTGGACTGTAATTTTGTTATTTACTGTTTTGCTTTTGTTTATATTAGCTTTTGAATTAGTTGTTTGTTTGTTTCTTTCCTTAGGAGAAAAGGTGGAACGGTCGACGATTCGAGAGCACATTGGAAGACGATGGTGCACATCTCCACCCGTCGACTCCATAAAATTCAGGGGAGGTTTTCTGTTCCCTTAGAATTTTATTGTTTTTATAGTTGAATGCATTGGGGACAATGCATATCTTAAGGTGGGGGGTGGAGTTTGTTGATAGAGATAAGACTTCTTAGTAGTCGTCGAGCATATGTGTACTCTGGCTGTTAGATTAGAATCTGAATGCATGTTGTCCGATGAGGACGGTCTGTGATTTGCTTGTGAACACTCCGTATTTGCATGATTCGAAAATTTGACAATGTATGCACATTTTGAGCCTATTTTAAAAAAAATTCTGTTATTTCCCTACATTCACTGAGAACATAGCCCTCTTATTCTCAGCTCCGTAGGTCTAGACTGATCTTATTTTGTCTGAAACCTTGTTGTCACCCCGAAAGGTACCATTAGGGAGGCTTGATGTGTTAGAAGTAGTAATGACTCATTTGTTGTATAGCATAGCCATTGCCTAAAAAAAAAAGTGTTAGCATGAAAAATAAAAACTCTAGAGTTGCTCCTCCTTCTTGTGTTGCCCGTGTAACCAGGGGCGATCGTGTAACCCACGATTGTCACTGCATGAAAGGGGAACTAATAGAAGTGAGCAATGGTCCTTAAAAACGTGAAGCTAGATTTAGTTTGACGTGTTATGCTCTCTGGGAGAAAAATAAAAAAAAAATAATAAAAAAATAAAAAGTGGTTCAAAAATAAAAATGGGTACAAAGTACTCAAAGAAAAGAATAAAACGTAGGCCTTATGTTTTGTTGCTCTTTCTATCGCTAAAAGTCGTTAGACTGTTCTTATCGCCATAAGTAGGGGGAAAACGAGTTATAGGACGGTATAAGGTTGTTCCGGGCTTGCGTGAGCTAGGTTGAGAGGTGCTAAACACACACACACGTAAGGGAATAGGAGTTAAAATTTTGAAATGATTTCAACGTTTGCATGCACTTGATGGTTTTTCATTTATACAAGTACCTTGTTTCACAAGCATTGAGATTAGAGTTTTCACCATGCGTTTAATTCTTTGGAGATTATTGAGAGTATACCTTGCTCGGGGGTGAGCTAGGTTGAGAGGTGCTAAACACACACACACGTAAGGGAATAGGAGTTAAAATTTTGAAATGATTTCAACGTTTGCATGCACTTGATGGTTTTTCATTTATACAAGTACCTTGTTTCACAAGCATTGAGATTAGAGTTTTCACCATGCGTTTAATTCTTTGGAGATTATTGAGAGTATACCTTGCTCGGGGACTAGCAAGATTTAGGTCGGGGGTATTTTGTTAGCTCCAAAATAGAGCTATCTTTATGTCCCTAATTCTAGCTAAAACCATGACATATATTGATTAAAACGCTTTCTTGTAGGTGATTTCATGGTAGAGAGCTCGGAAAGTCCTTAGACACGTTTCGGGGCTTAAAGTGCCGTTTTAGAGCTTCATAGATGCATCGGGAGTGAAAGAGCTTAAAGAATCCAAGAGATGGCAAAAATGGCCTTGAAGAAGCACATTTTGGCCATCCAAACCCGAGAGCACCTTGCATGGGCGGCAGCGTCTCGACGCTAGCTCGACGCTAGCTCGACGCCGCCCGACATCAACCGAAACACGCGTGCGCCCCAGCGTCGAGACGCCGCCCGAGGGTCTCGACGCCGCCCCGATTGCCAAACGCAGACGAAGCGCGCGCTAACGTCGAGACGCCGCCCGAGGGTCTCGACGCTGCCCAGACACCATCCGACGCACGCGCACGCGACAGCGATGAGACGCCGCCCGAGGGTCTCGACGCTCGCCCGACATTTTTCCAGATGGACGCGCGACAGCGTCTCGACGCTGTCCGAGCGTCTCGACGCTCCGACTTTAAAAAGCGTGAAAACGCCGTTTTTCAGCTTTTCTTTCATCCTTCTTCTTCTTCCAACATTAGCTCTCGGGTCTACAACCATTTTCCACCATTTTTGTACTTCTTCTTCTTCTTTTTGCATGCTACTAAGCTCTTTGTTACGTCTCCAAAAGTGACTATTTTAGGGATTTATTTGCTATAGAATGGTGTACACTCTTAAGCGTTTTTGGTAGAATTTAGTCTAAACATGTGCTTATATATGAGAATTTGTAGAATGAAGCTAAATTAGGACTTATGTGTAAAAGGAAGGAAAAAGAACCAAAAACAAAGCTAAAGAGTTGAAATTTCCATATTGCAGAAACATTGCGAAAACATTGCTGTCTCAGCAATGTTTTAAGTGAAATTTGTTAAGTTGTCTAACCGTTTTCTATTTTGTTACGATTTTTCAGCCGCCCATTCTTTCTCCTACTGCCACGTGGAAGGTTGTTGTTCAGAATGGATGGTTCTCCTTGGCCGAATCTTACCTACAAAACACTATAAAAGAAGGTCAAAGGGGGAAGGACAAACACACACTCGAACGGCGTAGACTCCCATTTCAACGCATTCTCTCATTTGTTCTTTCTTCCGGTTGTTGGTGCGAGAGGTTCAACTGGTGGAATCGATAGTCTGAGAGGAAGAAGAGAGGATTTTTCTTCTCTTCTGATTAGATTCATCCACGATCAAGCTTACCTTCGGCTTTCACTCGAGGTGTTGCGACGAGGAGTTCACACGCTTGCGTTTACAGCTTTCTTCTGCTTTCCTTTGCTTTCTGTTTCTCTTTTCGTTGCTGTCTGCTGTAATTCGTTTATGTTTGCTACTCTAATTCATTTCGTCTCTTTCTGTTTAGTGTTCACCAGTTTAAATTGTTGCTTGTTCAGTTTGAACCTTGATAAATCAAAGAGTTAACTTGGCTGCTTTGCAACTGTTTTACTGCTCTTCTTCTTCTATTTTGTCATTTACATTCTGCTAAGCATGACTTCACCATATATTCCTTCCATTCCATCTTCGTCCATGAGTAACTAACCCACATAAGGTTATGCTAATGACAAGTCTATAGGAAGAAATACGTGAATCAAGCATGTAGGATAGCTTCAAGTGCATTGAATGTATGTGTGCTTCATCCTACGGGCAATTTCGATTGGCCATCCATTTTGTCTAAAGAACTCCTAACCTCTAGAAGGAGTAAGAGTTCAGAGTCGTACATTCATACTAGCCTTTCATGGTAGCCAGAAACCGACCTAGGAATAGGCGTTTTCCTAGTACAAATCATTAACTTGCTTTTATAAATAGATGCTTAAGGCCTTACTTGGACATGAGTAAACTAAAGGATCTAATGCATGAAATCGAGAGATACATGAGAATGAGTTAGTTTGATGCATGATGAGTTGATCTACTGCTTGAGAATCGTATGAAAAAACCTATACAGGAGTCGTTAGTAGCCCTTGTTTCCACACTTTACATTTAAAACGCTGTTGGTAACATTGCTAGAAAATTGCTGTTTGCGCAATTCTTTTCCTTCTACATTCGAGTTTATCTTTTTACTTGCACTTGTTTATGCTTTCATATCTCGCGCGTTCCTTATTAGTTAGGCATTTTAATCCCAAAGATACCCCATTTAAACCACCCTTTCTCACTTAACATCTCACTTCGTTAGTAACTAAGAATAAATCTCTATGGGAAATCGAATGAAAAAATACTTATTACTTGCTACAGGACCATGTATGCTTGCATGTTCTGAGTGCTCTACCGTTGCATCTTTATTTTAAACATTGAGCACGCAACAAGTTTTTGGCGCCGCTGCCGGAGATTTTGTTTAGTAAACACGAAGTGTGTTATTTTAGAAAAAAAATAAAACTTAATATCTATTGGAGCTAATCTTCTTTCATTTCTCTTACAGGTACTATAAAGCTAGTTTATGAATGAGTTTCCAAACCTCAACTCGCATAGAGAGAAACTTTGCAGGTGGAAAACGTATGTGTATGACAAAGTAAATGAATACGCTGCAGAACTTAATTGGAGGACGAGTTTGCCCACAACAGTTTGAAGAATTTTATCAGCCATGTGCTTATTGTGGGGATAATCATAACTTGGAGAATTGCCCAACATTGAATTATCAAGAGAGGCAATATCAACAAAGCTATGACAACCATTATTCGTACATGTGTGAACATGATCAGTGGCAACTCTCAAATAATCCTTGGGAAGAGCATGTGCAAGTTGCTCATTATGAAGAGTTCCCCCAACATGAAGACTATCAACATTATGCCCCAACTCCAAATGAAGAATTATCACCCACTTTGGAGGCGCTATGGATAGAATTCATGGAAAGGAATGATGCATCCATGAGGAGAATGGATGTGCAATTAGCTCAGCTCACAAATGACTTACAAGATCTACTTGCTATAGCAAAATCACCACCACCATGCCCTCAGATGTTCGATTTTTATGATGATGAATCCTTTGTTACCTTCGAATCTGAGAAGAGTGATCCAATGGAATATTCATATGAAATGGTGGAGTTGGTGAAAGTTGAGAAAAATGAAATTGTGCTGGATGAGGCCAAAGAGACTAATGCACTGCTTGAGGAACAAGAATTTGAAATGTCTGATGTTGGAGCAAGCTTCTCCACCAATGAAAGAGTTGAGCCACCACCACCACAAATGCTCCAGCTGAAGGAGTTAGAAAGAGATGTGCCAGAAAAAGAAGTCTCATCGCATCAAAGCTATGTTGTAGCAAATGTTGTAGAAACAAAACCAACGCACAGAAAGTACAAACCTTGGGATGTTATAACATGCAGTCTCTTTGAAAGAATCAACAAAATCAAGGTGTGGCAGAATGTCCGACCCCGTAAATCAAGACTTAAGTATCTTAAAGGAGCAGAAGTGATGCCTCGAAACATTGAAGAATATCCATATGAGGCAGATTGACAAGGGAGATTTCTGATCCCTAAACTCTTAAATTAGGATTTTATCATGCTTTGCTTAGATTTCGTATGTTAGGAGAAGTTTATTTTGGGAATGAAATATTTATTATGTGCCAACAATCATAGTCGTTTAGCATGAATTGATGATGCACTGTGGGCCTATAGGACTGCATATAAAACACCCTTAGGTATGTCTCCTTATAGGCTAGTGTATGGAAAAGCATGTCTCCTTATAGGCTAGTGTATGGAAAAGCATGTCATCTTACCTTTCGAATTGGAAATCAAAGCCTTTTGGGCCTTAAAAGAACTGAATTATTGCGTGACCGATGCGGGAACATTGCGGTCTCTGCAATTACATGAGTTGGATGAGCTGAGACATATGTCCTATGAAAATGCTAAAATGTATAAGGGAAAAACTAAAATTTGGCATGATAGTAGACTTAGGATCAAGGACTTTAAGAAAGGCCAGCATGTCTTATTATTCAACTCAAGGTTAAGGTTATTTCCAGGTAAACTTAAGTCCAGATGGTCAGGCCCTTTTGTGATAACTAACGTGTTTGTTCATGGTGCGATTGAGATTAGGAACCTACAGCACGGGCAGCCGTTTATGGTCAATGGTGCACGATTGAAGCATTACTACGAGGAAGGAGATGTGAAGACACTCTCGGCCTTCCTCTTATCTGAAGTTTGAGAATCGAATCGAGAGGGGATGAGTGACCACTGTGCTCATCCAACAGAAGGCTATGCCTTAATTTTTTTTTCCATTATTTTTTTCGGTTTGTGTTTAGTTGTTTATTTGTGATTTTATTTACGGAATTTGTTTTAATTAGGTGAATTCTAATGGGAGATCTTTAAGAGGAGATCAAGGAGATGAATCAAGGGAAGAAGATCCACGAGAAAGATCGGGCTAAATCAAAGATTTGGTTGATTGAATCTTGCAACTTAAATCAAGAAATCCCAACGGCTAGGCTATTTAATTGCGGTAGATTTGCTAAATCCGCAATAAAATATAGCCGTTGGACTGCACTCGAGTACAAATAACCAACATTTGATCGTTGCCCTTTACGTTTTCTCAATCCGTTGGACCTCAAGATTTCATTCTTCTTCTTCCTCTGCATCTCCTACCTTCAGACCTTCCAAGAACGAAAATGGTATCCACACGGGCCGATCGTTCCACGCCCAAAAAGAAGTCACCTGACGCAGAAGAAGCTGCGAGGGAGGCGCTGCTTGCCTTAGCAGATGCTGATGCTGCGTAGCCCTCACGGCCTCCGAAGCTACCAGTGCGCCGAAAGAAGTGGAAAGTTGTGACGGAGATTGTTACGTCTCCAAAAGTGACTATTTTAGGACTTATTAGCTATAGAAAGTGACACATTCTTAAGTGTTTTTGGTAGGATTTAGCTCAAACTTGTGCTTATATATGAGAATTAGAAGAATGAAGCTAAATTAGGACTTATATGCAAAAGGAAAGAAAAAGAACCAAAAACGAAGTTAAAGGATTGAAAATTGCACATTGCGGAAGCATTGCGAAAACATTGCTAAAACCGCAATGTTTTAAGTGAAATCCGTAAGTTGTCTAACCGATTTCTGTTTTGTTCCGATCTTTCAGGGGCCCATTCTTTCTCCTGCTGCCACGTAGAGATACGACGTTTAGAATGGATGGTTCTCCTTGGCCCAATCGTACCTGCAGCACACTATAAAAGGAGGTCAAAAGGGAAGGTTGAAACACACTCGAAAAGCGTAGAACTCCCATCTCAACGCGGTTTCTTCCCTATTTCTTCTCCCGTTTGTTGGCGTGAAGGTTTCAGCAGTTGGCATCGATAATCTGAGAGGAAGAAGAGAAGATCCTTCTTCTCTTCTGATTGGATTCATCCCCAAACAAGCTCACCTTCGCCCTTCATCCGAGGCGCTTGCGGCTAGGAGTTCACGCACACACTTTAGATTGCTTTCTACTGCTTTTTGTCTCTTATTTTCTTTACTGTCTTCTGCTCTTTACTTCTGTTTGCTACTGCAATTCAATTCTCCTTCAATCGTTTAGTCTCTCTTGTTTTGTACTCGTGGCACATTAAGCTTTGAATCTCACGCAATAGAGGAATTATTTGACTACTTCGCAATTCTCTTTAATGCTTTCTTTCTTCGTTTGCTGTCTTTAAATTCTGTTAAGCATGTTTAAATACTCAAATCTTTCTATTCCATCTTCATCCATGAGTAACTAAACCACATAAGGGTATGCTAATGACAAGTCCATAGGTCGAAATACGTGAATCAAGCATGTAGGTTAGCTTCGAATGCATTGAATGTATGTAAGCTTCATCCCACGGGCAATTTCGATTGGCCATCCATTTTGTCCAAAGAACTCCTAACCTCTGGAAGGAGTAAGAGTTCAGAGTCGTATATTCATGCTAGCCTTCCATGGTAGCCAGAAAACGACCTAGGAATAGGCGTTTTCCTAGTACAAATCACTAAACTCACCTTTATAAAAAGATGCTTAAGACCTTACTTGGACATGAGTAAACTAAAGGATCTAATGCATGAAATCGGAAGATACATGAGAATGAGTTAGTTTGATGCATGATGAGTTGATCTACTGCTGAAGATTCGTATGAAAAAGCCTATATAGGAGTCGTTAGTAGCCCTTGTTTCCACAACTTACCCTTAAAACGTTGCTGCAGAATTGCGAGAACATTGCTGTTTGCGCAATTCTTCCAGTTTCACTTTTTGCCTTAGCCATTTTTCCAGCTTTCTTTTGCTTTGCGATTTTGTTTAATTGCTCTCTCCGCAAGTCTTTTTCTCCTACATTCAAGTTAATCTATTTACTTGCTCTTGTTTATGCTTGCATATCTTGCACTCTCTTTATTAGTTAGACACATTAAACCTAATTCTACCCCATCTAAACCACCTTTTCTAAGTTAGCATCTCACTTCGTAAGTAACTAAGAATAAATCTCTGTGGGAAATCGAATGAAAAAATACTTATTACTTTCTGCAAGACCATGTATGTTTGCATGTTCTGAGTGCTCTATCATTGCATATTTATTTTAACATTGAGCACGCAACAGAGATCCCTGCTGGTCCGTCTGAACCAGTCGGTACACCCAAGAAGAGGAAGTGGACGGTGGCAGTCGAGGATGCACCGATCAAAGAGAAGACTCTCACCGAGGAGAGTCATGGGAGTGGCCGCCCATCCTATGAGACGGCCAGACAGAGCCCTGAGCCATCTCCTTCCCCGCAGACGCCCGAGCACGAAGCCCCACCTGAAGAGCACCAAGACTCGGTGCCAAGTGAAGAGGCGGCTAAGGACGAGGAGGTCTTTTCCCCCTTGAGGGAAGTCAGTATTGACAGACCTGCGGAGGGGGAAAGCAAAGACTCCATGGACGAGACATTGGGGGATTGCCTCCAGCAGATCACCACCAAGGCACGCCTCAAGAAGAGGGTCCCTGTAATCGTGAAAGCCAAACGACCGAAAGCCTCCAAGCGAGCCAAGAAGAAGAAGGTCATATCTGACCCTTCTTTAAAGAAATTAAAGGTTGAGGCTGCTGAATCGGCTAAAGCAAAAGAGAAGGGGAAGAAGAAGATGTACCCCGAGGATGAACCTCAAGCTGAGAGGTTTGTCTCACAAGAAGTAGAGGCCAAAAGCCTCGAATTGAGGAAGAAGGAGCTCCTCCACGAACGGGGTTTTCTTGATGCGTTGGCAGACTTGCCGCAGTTCTTGCGCGCAGGAATCATCACCCATGGATGGGAGGAACTGTGCAGACCCCCAATCCCAGCATACACCGACATGGTGTATGACTTCTATGCCAACCGCGCACACCCTGATGCGTGCCTGTCCATGGTAAGGGGGTAGAGGTCGACTTCTCTGCCTCTGCCATCAATTAAGCCTACGGCCTCAAGGGGTATCCACATTCTGACTACGCCAAGATTATTGACCTGCCATCTGAGGCAGTCCTAGAAGAGGCTTTGCACACAATTGGCAAGCCAGAAGCATCGTGGGCGGTGTCAAGAAATGGGAAGCACACCTTGATGAGTGCAACTCTGCGCGACAAGGCAGCCGTCTGGTTTTCTTTTGTGCGCAGGCGTCTCTCCCCTGTGACCCACGAGACGACTATAAACCAGGGGAGATCTTTGCTGCTGTACGCCATCATGAGGGGCCTCACCATTGACGTTGGTGAAGTCATTGCTGCCTCCATTGCCGACTGCTCAAAGAAAGGTAAGGGTCAATTATTTTTCCCTAATACCATCACTAAATTGTGCCTTCGTGCAGGAGTCCCAATGGAGAAGAACGAGAAGCAGTTGGCTTACACAGGCCATCTGGAGCTGCCCACCATCTTGAGGATGCGACAGAGGGGCAACATGGAATTTGATCTAGACGGCCTGGCTGCTGCTCAATCGCTGAACATGGCGTGTTTGATGGACCTGCAGCACAAGATGGCGCAGTGGGCTGAATATGCTCAGGCACGGGACAAGGATGTGGCTGATCAGCTGGGGTGCATTTTCCCTGCCTTCCCTACGGACCTGTTGAAGCCATGGGCGCCTCCTAGAGCCAGGAGAGATGAGGATGAGGAGAATTGAATGCCAGCTTGAACGGCATTCGAGGGAGTTTTTTGTTCCCTCTTAAGAATAAAAAAAAAAAAACTGCTGCTTTTCTGTGACTTTTTGTCTCTGTATTAATCAACTCTGGATTTGTTTTAAATTGTTCTTTTGTTTGTTTAGGTTAGTGTAGTTAGGTTGATGGTTTCTGAGTAGTTAGCTTAGTTAGTTTACTTGTTTTGTGTAGCGAAAATAGCATGCTGGGAGCTCTGATCAAATGCTCAATATGCTCTGTAGGTTTATTGCGGATTCTTTGCGGAGTCCGCAATTTTTGTTAAGTTTCGCATGCTATTGGCTGACTTTTTGGATAGGTTGGTTCTGTTTAAATTTTGTTATCTTGCTGCTTTCTTGACTTCAATATGTGATCTATCTGTGCGCATGCTGGATGAGTGTCTTAGTACACCTTTGATAGTTTAAATCAGTTCCTTAAAATTGCTCAGCATGCACCTCTTTAAGCCCTTAACATGCTGTGTTTACAAAACAATTCTGCTGTTGTGCTATCTGTTTTAGGAAGGTCATTCTATGCCTAGGACTTTTAGATTCTACATGTTTTGCCCTAGACTAGATGCTTCTAGGACAAGTTTGGGGGTGTGCCACCTCAGACTCTCATTGGGGACAATGAGAAATTTAAGTTTGGGGGAGGTAGCCCTAGGCCTAGGAACATTCCTCTCTCCCTTTTAAACATAAGCATTGTTTTCCTTGAAAAAAAAATGATCTGAAAAAAAAAAATGAAAAGAATAAAGAGTAGTGTCTCTCTTGAGGTTGTTGAGTAATCAGTGCCATGTGTGTAACCCACAAGTGGCATTGCATCAAAAGGCAACCAAAGGAAGAGACCCTACCAAAGAAGGAAAGAAAAAGGAAAAACCAAGGAAGAAGAATGTATGCTTGCAAGTCATAACCTATGTGCTTAGGTGTCCTCTATGAATGAACTCTGATCCTCAATTATCTAAGCACAGGGTTGTAGCTTGTAGGTTTGTTAAGGGAGATGAATGTATATCCAATGTAGTGATGCCAGGGTTTAGGTTGTTCTATGAAATGTACTACTGTCACTGGTTTATACTAAGACTGGCATGACTCTAAGGAATCCTAGGTAGCTCAAAAGAAAAATATTAGAAGCATGTACTGCGTCTTGGGTAAAGCTATGTAGAATGTGAAAACTTAGGGATAGTTGCACAATGAATCTAATGACCAAAGCAGATAGATCAGTTGTAGGGAGTTTATAAAGACAGTAGGATTATAAGGCGAGAGAAATCAGAAGAAGCAAAATGAGAAGTTAGTTTTAAACTTAGAAGCGTGTCACAGGACAACCATGCCTAAGATAGTGAAGTTTGGGGAGTCAGCAAGTAGTTAGATAGAGAGATAGCAGCCCAAGTAAGTCCTTATATTGCTCGAGGACGAGCAAAACCTTAAGTTTGGGGGTGTGTTACGTCTCGAAAAGTGACTATTTTAGGGATTTATTTGCTATAGAATGGTGTACACTCTTAAGCGTTTTTGGTAGAATTTAGCCTAAACATGTGCTTATATATGAGAATTTGTAGAATGAAGCTAAATTAGGACTTATGTGTAAAAGGAAGGAAAAAGAACCAAAAACAAAGCTAAAGAGTTGAAATTTCCATATTGTAGAAACATTGCTAAAACATTGCTGTCTCAGCAATGTTTTAAGTGAAATTTGTTAAGTTGTCTAACCGTTTTCTATTTTGTTACGATTTTTCAGCCGCCCATTCTTTCTCCTACTGCCACGTGGAAGGTTGTTGTTCAGAATGGATGGTTCTCCTTGGCCGAATCTTACCTACAAAACACTATAAAAGGAGGTCAAAGGGGGAAGGACAAACACACACTCGAACGGCGTAGACTCCCATTTCAACGCATTCTCTCATTTGTTCTTTCTTCCGGTTGTTGGTGCGAGAGGTTCAGCTGGTGGAATCGATAGTCTGAGAGGAAGAAGAGAGGATTTTTCTTCTCTTCTGATTAGATTCATCCACGATCAAGCTTACCTTCGGCTTTCACCCGAGGCGTTGCGACGAGGAGTTCACACGCTTGCGTTTACAGCTTTCTTCTGCTTTCCTTTGCTTTCTGTTTCTCTTTTCGTTGCTGTCTGCTGTAATTCGTTTATGTTTGCTACTCTAATTCATTTCGTCTCTTTCTGTTTAGTGTTCACCAGTTTAAATTGTTGCTTGTTCAGTTTGAACCTTGATAAATCAAAGAGTTAACTTGGCTGCTTTGCAACTGTTTTACTGCTCTTCTTCTTCTATTTTGTCATTTACATTCTGCTAAGCATGACTTCACCATCTATTCCTTCCATTCCATCTTCGTCCATGAGTAACTAACCCACATAAGGTTATGCTAATGACAAGTCTATAGGAAGAAATACGTGAATCAAGCATGTAGGATAGCTTCAAGTGCATTGAATGTATGTGTGCTTCATCCTACGGGCAATTTCGATTGGCCATCCATTTTGTCTAAAGAACTCCTAACCTCTAGAAGGAGTAAGAGTTCAGAGTCGTACATTCATACTAGCCTTTCATGGTAGCCAGAAACCGACCTAGGAATAGGCGTTTTCCTAGTACAAATCATTAACTTGCTTTTATAAATAGATGCTTAAGGCCTTACTTGGACATGAGTAAACTAAAGGATCTAATGCATGAAATCGAGAGATACATGAGAATGAGTTAGTTTGATGCATGATGAGTTGATCTACTGCTTGAGAATCGTATGAAAAAACCTATACAGGAGTCGTTAGTAGCCCTTGTTTCCACACTTTACATTTAAAACGCTGTTGGTAACATTGCTAGAAAATTGCTGTTTGCGCAATTCTTTTCCTTCTACATTCGAGTTTATCTTTTTACTTGCACTTGTTTATGCTTTCATATCTCGCGCGTTCCTTATTAGTTAGGCATTTTAATCCCAAATATACCCCATTTAAACCACCCTTTCTCACTTAACATCTCACTTCGTTAGTAACTAAGAATAAATCTCTATGGGAAATCGAATGAAAAAATACTTATTACTTGCTACAGGACCATGTATGCTTGCATGTTCTGAGTGCTCTACCGTTGCATCTTTATTTTAAACATTGAGCACGCAACACTCTTCCATGGGGGATTGGATTTATTCATCCTCCATGGAAGGTTAAACCGAGGTTAGTGCTTGATTTCGATTTTGGTTTGTAAGTTTTGGATGTTTGGGGAGATTCGCCCCTTTGTAATTATTGATGTAATTAGCTTGTTTATTCATCTTCTTGCTTGATCTTCATAAAATCTAGCATGTGTAGCTAAATTAGGTTGACGCCCTAGTTCCTATGCATGATAGAGGGCTAAAGGTTGAGACGTATAATTGTCCAAACCGCTAGGTAGCACGGGTCTAAGCATGGCTAATTAGTTCAACCCAAAGTGACAGTTGGTAATCTAAATTAATTAACGTTTTCATGTTAGGCTTAAGGCAAGAAAGAAACCGGGTTAGTCTTAGGATTAAGCCGCCGCAATGTTCCCGTCACTGGCACGTAGTCGATTTAGGGGTCGCGACCTTAGATGGATTGTTGGCCAAGTACGATTAGAATTGCACGTTTCTAATTATATCATTGGGTCATTTAAGTTAGAAATAACTAAATGAATTGTGTGCATGAACATGGCTAGCGAGTAAATTGTATCGATGATCCGAACATCCATAACGAGCAATTCCATTTCTCGAAGTTAAGCACGACCGTTTAATTTTGTACATTGTCATTTAATTTTCTGTTAGTTGCATATTAGGAGCTCCCTTCCCCCCAAACCAAATTACCATTCTTTTATTTGTGCATACTTTTTATTATCAGCAAAGTAGGCTTAATTAGATTAGATTTCTTATTTCCCTGTGGATCGACCCCGTTACCACTAAGCTTCAAATAGCTCGGTGTACATCGGGTTTATAAATTGTAATTTGGCAAGCCTCGACAGCTTGAATTTGGAGTACAACATAAAGTGCTCTACCACTCACCACTCAACAAATTTTGCAGATGAGGAGACAACATAAGCGACATTGATAAATGATTGCTTGGTAGGCCATGTGTCGTCCCACGTTTTGGATAACATCGAGTCTGTAGTATGGTTCACTCATGATAATCACCATTGTAATCGTGATTGTGATTGACAACACCATGTAACAATTTTGTAAATTGATAGTTATATAATATTTTGTTGTTTTCAAGGGATCCCAACTATGTTTCTTTTAAAATAGTCTTGTTATGTTGGAATATTGTTCAAAGTTTCATGCATGCATGTAGTAGCGTCCCTAGACATGTCATGTAGAGGTCTGGGTCATTATACAATTGAATCATTTCTAATGGCAATACGTTGTCCAAACCAAGCAAGTTGGAGATAATATGCAAGGGCTATAGTGTATAGAAAAAAGAAGTATAGAGTCAAAGCTGATTTTTTTTTCCTTTGGTGATAATTAAAGTAACACATTTTCACCGAAAAATTAATATAAATTAGATGCTTTTTGTTTTGTTGCAAGTATGGTGTCTGATTAGTCCCGATTTTGTTCTGTGGTGACTCTAATTTGATTTTTTTCTTTTTGATTTTTGTTCCACAGGTCTCGAATTTTTCTGCTTCGTCCGAAGAGAAACTGAAGCACGCCTTGGAGGAAGTTCGGGAATTTGAAATTGCAGTACAAATAAAATCAAGAACGACGAACAATCTGCCTTACAAGGTAATTAACCCATATGAACAATTTGTCTAATTTTAGTAGCTCCATACTAGATTGCTAGGGGTTCATACTCTTTTGCCAACCTCTTTTGGAAGTAAAAGCATTATGGATTCTCTTCTATTTTTAAAAAAGGAAAGAATTGTTAGGAGTGCTAACAAAGTCCCACATTGGTTAGGGAAGAGATTGATCCATGGTATATAAGTGAGGACAATTATCTTCATTGGTTTGAGGTCTTTTGGGTGAAACAAAAAGCAAAGTCATGCGGGTTTAGGCCCAGAGTGGACAATATCATGGAGATATATGAAGTTTCGTTGTCCCATCAATTGGTATCAGAGCCATGGTACCCTAGCTGGGTGGAAAGTTCCTCAGATTCTGAACAAAGAGAACTCCTAGCTTTTTGACATTGATTTAAGGTAAACAATAAATATAAATGTTATGTTTTCCGTATGCTGTGGAAAGGCTCCAAGGTTCGATGGGAGGATTGTTAACAGTGCTAACAAAGTCCCACATTGGTTAGGGAAGAGATTGATCCATGGTATATAAGTGGACAATTATCATATTAATGTGGAGTTTCGTTGTCCCATCAATCTTTAGCTTTTTGACATTGATTAATAGGTAAACAATAAAGAACAAATATAAATGTTCCTCTTATGTTTTCCGTATGTTGTGGAAAGGCTCCAATGTTACTCTTATGTTTTTCGTATGCTGTGGAAAGGCTCCAAGTGGTACTTAGTTCGATGGGAGGATTGTTAAGAGTGCTAACAAAGTCCCACATTGGTTAGGGAGGAGATTGATCCATGGTATATAAGTGAGGACAATTATCTCCATTGGTACGAGGCATTTTGGGTGAAACCAAAAGCAAAATCATGCGGGTTTAGGCCCAAAGTGGACAATATCATACTAATGTAGAGATATGAGGCCTAGATTAGAAACAAAAAGTAGAATCTTTAGCTTTTTGACATTGATTAATAGGTAAACAATAAAGAACAAATATAAATATTCCTCTTATGTTTTTCGTATGCTGTAGAAAGGCTCACAACTACGATTAATGCCCATTAGATCGATGATAGCTCATATGAACCGCCCAAGGCATCAAATTGTTATTTATATTTTATTAAATAATTTGATGTAAGTTTATTGTTTTCTAATTTTATCATTTTATGACATATTTAAGTAGGGTTATTTTAGTAATTTTGCTATGAATTATGATTTGACATTTAGGATTTTGGGAGGTGATAACTCCATTTTGGAGGTAATTATCACTCCCTAACTCTAGCTAAAAGCCGTGATTAATTGTTTAATTTGTCTTGTTTATATGAGTTTTGCGGCATAGAGCTCATGGTGTCCATTAGATGCGTTTCGTGGCTAATGAAGCTGTTTTAGCACTCCGAAATTGCATCGGAAGATGGGGAGGTTCAACAAGGAAGATTTAGAGAAAATTGCCATGCAAAGGCAATTTTCCAGCCCCAAACCCGAGAGCAAGCGTTGAGCGGAAGCGTCGAGACGCTGCTCAACGCTGCCCGGCGTCGAGACGCTCGCCCTTGCGTCGAGACGCTCCGAAGAGGCGCGCGCGCTGAGATTTATCTGGGCAGCGTCGAGACGCTGGCCTAGTGTCTCGACGCCATCGCGATGCGCGCGTTGAGTTTTTTAGGTCGCAGCGTCGCGACGCTGGCCTAGCATCTCGACGCTCCGACGGATTATAAAGGTCGTAAAGACGATTTTTCATCATCTTCTCCGTTGTTTTCTCTCGGTATTCCGCCATTGTTAGGCGTTTTTGGAGCTTTTTCTTTAGTTTTTGCTTGAGATGATGACCAAGGCTTCCATGGATGCTATTATGGTCAATTTCTCCATGGTCGGCTAAGGTAAACGTGTAGGATTTGGGACCGATTAGGGATTTTTGCTAAGCCTTAATGTTTTGATAATTATGCATCTTGGTTCTGTTTTGGCTTGATTCATTGTATGCATTTATTGTTCTTGCTTATTCTATGCATGTGTTAGATTTCTAGACGGACAATCTCACTTTCTAGCATGTGTTATTGTTATAGACTAGTGATGTCGTGTCTCTCCTTGTCGACTTAGTAACACAGAACAATAGAACAAATCAAAGCATCGTGTTATTCATGTTAAATGTTGATTACTTTAGGGTTGCGGGGTAGTCAGTTAGCATTTAGGATGTATAATCAAACGTTCGTCGTGGAGCGCTAGTGACTGTTTGGGGTTAAATTGGGGTTGATCACTCTAATTTGATTGCGAACAATGTTTAGTTAGGATTGCGAAGTTCTAATTAATTATTATGAAGTCGGTTGCTTTAGGGTTCCCGGGCAACCGTTCCCGTGCATGTCAATTCGATAGCCATGTCTTTAGAATTAAATAATGAACGTTATTATGCTTAGCAAAATCCCGAAATCCCCAAAATCCAACACTTTGCATGATTAAAAACCCCATGTTTTGTGACATAACCTCCCAATCAATTTAATTGCAACTCAAACAAGTAATTTCAATTTTATTCCCTCTCTGTGGTTTGACCCCGTTACCGCTAGCTGCAAAGCTAAAAGCTACGGATTTTATAAATTTATTTTGGCAAGCCTCGACAGCTTGAAGTTGGAGTACACCATTAAGTGCTCTACCAAAATTGGCGTCGTTGCCGGGGAGGGCAATTAAAAATTGAAATTACGTTTGTGTTGCGTGCTCAATGTGTAAAATAAATAAGCAATAAGAGAGAGAGAGCACTCAGAACATGCAAGCATACATGATCTTATAGCAAGTAGTAAGTATTTTTTCATTCGTTTTCCCACAGAGATTTATTATTAGCTACTCGTGAAGTGTATTGTTGGTAACGATATTTTTGAACTATCGCTATAAACTCAAGCTGTCGAGGCTTGCCAAAATAAATTTATAATGCCTATTGCCAAGGCTTTGCAGCCAGTGGTAACAGGGTCGATCCAAGGAATAGGAGAGTTGAATTTACTAGTGAAATTGGGATTTGATCGATTAATTGGTAACGGGGGATTTTAATCATGCAAAGAAATCAATAAGAAAGAAATAATATGTAGAAAACGTGTGCTCGGTTTGGGGAGTCTCGGGGTCAATTGTTAGACAATTACAACTTATCATTTAATTCTAATAACATGGAATTCAGTTTACCAAGCACGCGGACGACTACCAGAGAAGCCCCAAAGTAGCCGACTCCATGGATTTTAATTAGGCCACACAGTCCTAATTACACGTTATCTAATCTCACATTAAGATGATCAGTCCTAAGATGAATTTAGACAGTTACTAGCTAACCGCGACGAACATTCGGGCGTGAATTCTAATTGCTAGTAGGTTGCCCGCAAACGCTGTATGCAACCAACAATTATCCTACCCGACCCGATACTTCGATTTAGTTCTATTTACCTGTGTTACTTAGTCGAGCAGTGAGAGGCACGGCATCGCTACTCTTTAACATACACAACATGCGAAACTATCCGAGTGTCAATCAACATAATTTAGCATGCGCGTTGGATTAAGCAAAGTAAATAGATGCAATGTAAACAGAACCAATATGCAAATTCATACTCAGATTATCAAAGCAATAATGTCTAACAAAATTCCCCTAAACAAAATCCCAAACCGTCACCCTTACCTTAGCCGCTCATGGCGCGGATCGTCAATCTCGCTCCACCAACGACCATGGAAGAGTTCATCTACCTATTACAAAAGGGAAGTGGAGCTCACTCGCATGCCAACAATGGCGGAGCTCCACGGAAAGTAGAGAGAAAATGGGGAAGAAGGGAAGAAGAATCGCCGGATTCCGTTGAGAGATGAAGAAGATGAAGCTTGGAGAAGATATGAAAAATGTGCAGAAAAATCGTCCTTAAGCTACTGCCTTCGTCGTAGCGTCGAGACGCTAGGCCAGCGTCTCGACGCTGTGCCCTAAGTGATCCGCGCGCGCGCGCGCTGGCGTCGCGACGCTGCCCCGATGATTTTCCAGCGCGCGCCTCCTCCGAAGCGTCTCGACGCCAAGCAGGGTCTTGACGCCAGGGCAGCGTCGAGCTAGCGTCTCGACGCTATCACTCGACGCTTGCTCTCGGGTTTTTCCAGCGTCGAGCCAGCGTCTCGACGCTATAGCTCGACGCTGGCTCTCGGGTTTGGGGCTGATGCTTTGCCTCTCCAAGGCTGTTTTGGCCCGTTTCTTCACGGAACAAACTCCCCTCTTCCCGATGCAATCCCGGGGCGCTAAAACTCTGCTTTAAGCGCTCGAACATGCCCAATGGACGCACGAGCTCTTTGCCGCTTCTCTCCTACAAAAGAGATACATTTAATCAATTGGAAGCGGACTTTAGCTATGATTAGGACGTATTTAATAGCTCCAAAATGGAGTTATCAAACACCCCCAACTTAAACATTGCTAGTCCTCGAGCAAGCACTACAAAGACATTGACTCTAAGGACGCTCTTACATGTATTCTAACTCAAACCTCCATGCATATTGAAATTTAAACACGAGTATAATCATGGAAGCATTTCGTTCATGTATTAACTAGGACATATCAAAAATTAACTCTTGCCCCCTAACGTGTGTGTGTGCTAGCTAACCACTCCTAAACTCATGTAAACCCGGAAAACCAACATGCAACGCACATCCCATTTTCCCCCTACTTCTAGCGTTTAAGAACAGCTACACTTGACTTACACGAGAGAGAGAAACAAATTAAGAGACCTAATTATTTTCTCATTCTTTTTCTTTCTTTTCAAAAGTACTTTGTACTCTTTTATTTGGGTTCTTTGAACCAACTTTTCATTTCTTTTTCCTTCCTACTCGAGCTGCCTAACACGTCAAATTCATGCATAAAACTTCACGTTTTTAAGGACTAACGCTCACTTCTTTTAAGCGCAAATAAGAAGGAGGAGCGCCTCGAGAGGAATTTTTCTATAAAACATGCTTTTCTATTTTTTTTTTTACATTAGGCTAAGCACATGCTTCCTCAATTAATTGGCTACTAACTCTCATGCAACAAGCTACCTAAGGGTGCCTTTCGGGGTGACAACGAGAATTAGCTAAACATGCGATAAACCAAGCTTACGGAATCTAGGGAGAAGTTGCTAAGTGCGCGATGAGTGCAAGGGAGCAACAGAAAAAATTTTAAAATTTTTGACATGAACCTAATAAACACAAAACTCATGCAAAAACTCGATTATGAACATGCTCAGAATTCCAACATGCATTTCCTAGGCTATCACAGTCAGAAAACAGTAAACAGAGTCCCAAGCACTTCAATATCTTTATAACACTTCTCAACAAACTACACATGCACATCCATCGGACTACTCCACCCCCAACTTCAAAATTCGGCATTGTCCTCAATGCCAACCAGTCAGATACATCAAAGTAAAAGGGAAGAAGAAATTCACTTCCCTGACTCTTGGTGAAGCTGGCGAGGGCGAGGAAGCGGCGCACGAACGCATTAGAGCCCAAAATTGTCTCCTCTTCCTTGGTTCCCTAAAAAAAAAAACAGCAAGCTAATTAATGCTAAAAAAACAATAAAACTAAACTAAAGCATAAAAACAGTTCAACACTCGGGTGCCTCCGAGAAGCGCAGAATTTTTAAAGTCGGTTGCTCGACTGTATTCTCTCAACAGACTCATCCATAGTCTGTAGGTGCGGGGGACGATCCATACTTGTCCATGGCCACACCTTTTCCACCGTTCACCTGAAAAACATTTTGCACTCTTCGTGCCTCGGGCACGTGAATATCAGCATTGTTAGTGCAAAAACCAACATCATTATCACACACATTTAAATCCGAAATTTTTACTGAGACATGGGAACCATCTCTCAAGCGCGAGGGTAGACTCCCATTCTCGACATGCTCAACAACAGACACATTCTCATCATTCACAAACGATTTCGATGCATTTATAATAAACTCGTTCACCGTTCCATCAAATTCTACAGACAAAGCACCCCTATCAACATCTATCTTGACCTTAGCGGTCTTCATAAATGGGCGGCCTAGTAAAATAGAAGAGGAAACATGCGAAGAATTCTCATTCATGCTCAGCACATAAAAATCGCATGGAAACAGTAAGTCTTTTACTTTGACTAAAACATCCTCAATCTTCCCTAAAGGATGCACACAAGATCGATCGGCTAGTTGGATAACTATATTGGACTCGATTAAAGTACACAGTTCAAGTTCTTTAAAAACATCATAAGACATGACATTAATCGAGGCACCGAGATCTAACATGGCATTTTCAATGAATTTAGTACCGATAGTGCATGGGATAGAAAACATACCAGGATGGATGCACTTCGGTGGAAGATTACCTTGGAAGATTGCAGAGACGGTTTCTTTCTTCGTCTCTTCGCTTTTTCTCGACATTCTCTTACTCGTGCACCACTTCTTGAGAAACTTGGCGTACTTTGGCACTTGGCTTACGGCCTCAAGAAGTGGGATGTTGACCACCACCTTTTGGAAGGTTCGAAGGACCTCCGCATCCTCGGTCTCCAAAGTAGGCTTCGCAAGCCTACTCGGGAATGGTGCTCTGGCAACATCCTCAGGTACACTGATCTTCTCATCTTTTCTCACATTCTGAATCTCAGGAGCAGTCGGGGCGGACTTGTTCAGGCTGTCCGTGGCTTCCTTCGCAGCTCTGGTGGAAAGTGACTTCCCCTTGCGCAGCTGAATGGCACTCACGTTTTCACATGAGTTAACTGTAGTTTGGGAAGGAAGCTTCCCCGAGCTCTTGCTCTCGATCTTACTAATAGACACCGCCATTTGTGTCAGCTGCTTGTTCAAATTCTGCAGCTCTGCCTTATGAGAATTTAGCTCCTCGCGAGCCTCTTTCTGGAACTGGCTGGTGCTAGTCACGATGGTCCTTACCATCTCTTCCAGTGAGCTGGAGGAGCTCGAAGCTTGAGCCTGGGTGGAAGAGTTAGGCCTATCCTGGGACTGGCCTTGGAAGCGATTTTGTCCTTCCCTGTTCCCATAGCTGAAGTTAGGATGGTCACGCCAACCGGGGTTGTAAGTGTTAGCATATGGATCATACTTCCTTGGGTTGGAAGCATACCCCCCGATTGCATTGACCTCCGCCTCTTCGCGTTGTCCTCCAACAATTTTCTTCAACATACTACCTATCTCGGCCACCTGGGCCCTCATTTCAGACATCTCATGGCTCTGAGCCACGCTGTGCACTTGTCCTTGCCCCCTGATCCCAAACTGCTGCGAGTTGGTAGCCATATTTGCAATGAGCTGCTTGGCCTCAACTGGGGTCTTGTCAATCAGTGCCCCTCCACTCGCTGCATCGATCATCTGCCTGTCGTGGGGCGTCATCCCCTCATAAAAATACTGTATGAGCAGCTGATCGGCGATCTGGTGGTGTGGGAAACTCGCGCACAGGCGCCCAAAGCGTTCCCAATACTCATGCAGGGACTCACCTACATCCTGGGTGATCCCATAAATTCTCTTCCGCAGGGTAGTGGCCAAGGATGCGGGAAAGTATTTTTCTAAAAATACCCGCTTCATGTCCTGCCACGTGGTGATGGATCCGGAAGGCAAATAATACAGCCAATCCTTGGCCTTGTCCTTGAGCGTGAAGGGGAATGCCCTCATATTCAGCTGCTCTTCCGTGACCCCTGCGGGCTTCATCCCCGCGCAGACGCAATGGAACTCCATCAAATGTTTGTTCGCGTCCTCACCTGCGTTTCCATGGAAAGAAGGTAACTGGTGAATTAAACCAGATTTCAGCTCAAAGTTACCTGCTACCACGGGGTAGTTAATGCACAAGGGCTGCAGGTTCAGGTCTGGCGCTGCCAGTTGCTTCAGCGTCCGTGGCGCATCGCCTTGCGCCATCTCGTCAAACAAGAAGGGATTGCCTTCTTCTCTTTCAAACGTTCCTTGCCCCTCCCAGGCTTCTTACGTAACCGCCGCTCCTCTCTGTCAATCTCAGGAATATACTGCAAACTACCCTCAGAGGAACGGGTCATACACAAACAAAAATCTAAACATACAACATACAAACAGAAAATTTTTTCAGTCAACCATCAATAAATCAAATTCAAACTTCAATCATAAATCCAATCAATTGCCTACTCCCCGGCAACGGCGCCAATTTTGGTAACGATATTTTTGAACTATCGCTATAAACTCAAGCTGTCGAGGCTTGCCAAAATAAATTTATAATGCCTATTGCCAAGGCTTTGCAGCCAGTGGTAACAGGGTCGATCCAAGGAATAGGAGAGTTGAATTTACTAGTGAAATTGGGATTTGATCGATTAATTGGTAACGGGGGATTTTAATCATGCAAAGAAATCAATAAGAAAGAAATAATATGTAGAAAACGTGTGCTCGGTTTGGGGAGTCTCGGGGTCAATTGTTAGACAATTACAACTTATCATTTAATTCTAATAACATGGAATTCAGTTTACCAAGCACGCGGACGACTACCAGAGAAGCCCCAAAGTAGCCGACTCCATGGATTTTAATTAGGCCACACAGTCCTAATTACACGTTATCTAATCTCACATTAAGATGATCAGTCCTAAGATGAATTTAGACAGTTACTAGCTAACCGCGACGAACATTCGGGCGTGAATTCTAATTGCTAGTAGGTTGCCCGCAAACGCTGTATGCAACCAACAATTATCCTACCCGACCCGATACTTCGATTTAGTTCTATTTACCTGTGTTACTTAGTCGAGCAGTGAGAGGCACGGCATCGCTACTCTTTAACATACACAACATGCGAAACTATCCGAGTGTCAATCAACATAATTTAGCATGCGCGTTGGATTAAGCAAAGTAAATAGATGCAATGTAAACAGAACCAATATGCAAATTCATACTCAGATTATCAAAGCAATAATGTCTAACAAAATTCCCCTAAACAAAATCCCAAACCGTCACCCTTACCTTAGCCGCTCATGGCGCGGATCGTCAATCCCGCTCCACCAACGACCATGGAAGAGTTCATCTACCTATTACAAAAGGGAAGTGGAGCTCACTCGCATGCCAACAATGGCGGAGCTCCACGGAAAGTAGAGAGAAAATGGGGAAGAAGGGAAGAAGAATCGCCGGATTCCGTTGAGAGATGAAGAAGATGAAGCTTGGAGAAGATATGAAAAATGTGCAGAAAAATCGTCCTTAAGCTACTGCCTTCGTCGTAGCGTCGAGACGCTAGGCCAGCGTCTCGACGCTGTGCCCTAAGTGATCCGCGCGCGCGCGCGCTGGCGTCGCGACGCAAGGCCAGCGTCGCGACGCTGCCCCGATGATTTTCCAGCGCGCGCCTCCTCCGAAGCGTCTCGACGCCAAGCAGGGTCTCGACGCCAGGGCAGCGTCGAGCTAGCGTCTCGACGCTATCACTCGACGCTTGCTCTCGGGTTTTTCCAGCGTCGAGCCAGCGTCTCGACGCTATAGCTCGACGCTGGCTCTCGGGTTTGGGGCTGATGCTTTGCCTCTCCAAGGCTGTTTTGGCCCGTTTCTTCACGGAACAAACTCCCCTCTTCCCGATGCAATCCCGGGGCGCTAAAACTCTGCTTTAAGCGCTCGAACATGCCCAATGGACGCACGAGCTCTTTGCCGCTTCTCTCCTACAAAAGAGATACATTTAATCAATTGGAAGCGGACTTTAGCTATGATTAGGACGTATTTAATAGCTCCAAAATGGAGTTATCAATTGTTAAGAAAGAATGGGTGGATTTGATGGAGTAGAATTGGTTTTAAATTGTCTAATTTCTAAGGAATATGTAAAGGGTAGCAACCAAAACAAGTGCAAGTCAAAGATAAACTCAAATGAAAAGAGAAGAGGTTAATAAACGAAGAGGAAAATAGATAAACAGAATTTTTAACTTAGCAGAATTGCGAGAACAGCAATTCTACCGCAATGTTACTAACAGCGAAAGTGTGTAAAATGGGAAAACAAGGGCTACTAACGACTCCTCTATAGGCATTTTTATACGATTCTCAAGCACTGGATCAACTCACTATGCATCAAACTAACTCAATCTCATGTATCTTCCGATTTCATGCATTAGATTCTTTAGTTTACTCATGTCCAAGTAAGGTCTTAAGCATCTTGTTAAAGCAGAAAGTTATGGTTTGTACTAGGAAAACGCCTATTCCTAGGTCGTTTTCTGGCTACCTTGAAAGGCTAGCATGAGTGTATGACTCTGAACTCTTACTCCTTCCAGAGGTTAGGAGTTCTTTGGACAAAATGGATGGCCAATCGAAATTGCCCGTGGGATGAAGCTTACATACAATCAATGCTTCGAGAGCTATCCTACATGTTTGGTTCACGTTTTTTAGCCTATAGTATTGTCATTAGCATGCCCCTATGTGACTTAGTTACTAATGGATATAGAAAGAACAGAAATAAGAGATGAAGTAGACATGCTTAGAAGAGAAATAAACTTAAAACAGCAAGGTAAACCAGTAGCAGCAAAAGATAGGAAGCTGTGAAATAATGAATTGTGCTTTGATTACTTGATTGTTTGAATGAACAACGGAAAGCTTAAAGTGAATAGCATAAAGACAGAAGACAACGAAATGAAATGAGCTAGCTACTGGAAGAGAAACAACAACTAAACAGAGCTGGAAATTAGAAATAAAAGACAGAAATCAGTAATTGAGCTTGAACGCCTCGTCGCAAATGCCTTGGCTGAAAGGGAAGAAAGGATAGCCTTGCTTGGATGAATACAATCAGGAGAGAAGATGAATCTTCTCTCCTTCCTATCAGATTGTCGACTCCAATAGCTGAACCTCTCAAACCAACAGACGGAGAAGAAAAACAGGAGCAAAGATGGAGCTGCGAAGAGACTTCTACGCTTTCGGATGATGATCAAACCCTCTACTTTGACCCCCTTTTATAGTAATCTGCAGGTGCGTTTGGGCCAAGCAGAACCATCCATCCTCATTGTCGTACTTCAAAATGGATGGAGTAGAAAGAACGAATCCCTGAAATAACGGAAAATAACAGAAAAAGATCAGTCAACTTACGGATTTCACTTGAAACATTGCGGTTTCAGCAATGTTTCCGCAATGCTACTGCAATGAACATTTTTCCTTCTTTTACTTCGGTTTTCATTCCTTTTCTTTCCTTTTGCACACAAGTCCTAATTTAGCTACCTTCTTCTAATTCTCATATATAAGCATAGGTTTAAGCTAAATCCTATCAAAAACACCTAAGAGTGTACATCTTTCTAAGCTAAATAAGTCCTAAAAAGGTCACTTTTGGAGACGTAACACACCCCCAAACTTAAGGTTTTGCTCGTCCTCGAGCAATCTAAGGACTTGCCTAGGCTGCTGTTTCATCTTCTTTAACCACTTACTGACTCCCCTACATTCCTATCTATAGCAGTGCTGTCCTGTGACACACTTCTAAGTTTACAACTATCCTTTTATATTGCTTCTTCTGACTTTGCACGCCTAATACTCCTACTGTTTCATTAACTCCCTACAACTGATCTTCTTGCTTTTATCATATCGTGCATCTATCCCTAAGGTTTCAAATTCTACCTAGCTTTACCCTAGACTCAGTACATGCCTCTAGCTTTTATTTTTGAATTACCTAGGATTCCTTAGAGTCATGCCAGTCTTAGTATTAACAGTGACAGTAGTACTTTTAGAGAACAACCTAAACCCTGACATCACTACATTGGACATACATTCATCTCCCTAAACAACCCTACAAGCTACAACTTTGTGCTCAGCTAATTGAGGATCAGAGTTCTTTTTATTCAGGACCTCTAAGCCACAAAGCTGCAACTCCTAGGTATACATTCTTCTTCCCTATTTATTCCTTTTTCTTTCTTTCTTACTTTGGTGGAGCCTCTCCTTGGGTTGCCTTTTGATGCAACGCCACTTGTGGGTTACACACTTGGCACTGATTACTCAGCAACTTTGAGAGAGACACCCCTCTTTATTCTATTTTTCATTTTTTTTTTTTTTTCAGCTCATCATTTTTTTGTAAAGGAGAAGAAGAATGCTTATGCTTTAAGGGAGAGAGGAATGTTCCTAGGCCTAGGGTGGCCTCCCCCAAACTTAAACTACTCATTGTCCCCAATGAGTGTCTGAGGTGGCACACCCCCAAACTTGTCCTAGAAGCATCTAGTCTAAGGTAAAACAAAGAGAATCTAAAAGCCCTTGGCATAGACAGAACATTCTAAAAGTAAATATCACAGCAGCAGAAATTTATAAAAACAGGCAGGTAAGGACTTAAAGTTATGCATGCTGAGCACTTTTAAGAGGCTAATTTAAACTATCACAGGTGTCTTATGACACTCATCCAGCATGCATTTAGATAAGCTATATAAGGCAGTTAAGATAGCAGCAAAAGACAGAATTTAAACAGACCCAGCCTATCTAAACAATCAGTCAAAAACATGCATTTACTAATAAAAATTGTGGATTCCGCAATTATTTCGCAATAGATACAGGGCAGATATATCAGTGATCAGGGCCCCTATGCATGCTTTTTCCAGTCATTCAAGCTATTCAAAAAGGAAACTAAACTAATCTACCTAATCAGCTACCATCAGACTACACTAAACAAATTTAAATACTACAATTAAAGAACTAAAACAGATCAAAATACTAACTCAAAACAGCATAATTCACATGGTTCAACAAAAAGCAGTTTTTTTTTTCTTTATTTTAAGGGAACAGCAAGACTCCCTTGAGTGCCTAGCACTCAGATATCCTCATCTTCATCATTCCTTCTTGGTCTTGGTGGCGCCCATGGGGTCATTAGGTTCGTGGGGAATTCAGGAAAGATGCATCCCAATTGGTCAGCAACCTCCTTGTCCCTTGCCTGCGCATATGTGGCCCATTGAGCCAACCTCTTCTGCAGATCCATCAGGCAGGCCATGGACAGCGACTGAGCAGCAGCTAGGTCATCCAGCTCGAACTCCATGTTCCCCTTCCTTCGCATCCTCAAGCCTGTGGGGAGCTCCAAGTGCCCTGTGTAGGCCAGCTGCCTTTCCATTCGCTCGATTGGGACCCCTGCACGTAAGCAGAGCTTAGTAATTGTATTAGGAAAGAAAAGTGGGCCCTTACCCTTCTTGGCGCAGTCAGCAATTGAAGCTGCAATGACCTCGCCCACGTTGATTGTAAGACCTCGCATGATCGCGTAGACCAGCAGCGATCTGCTTTGGTTGATGGTGGTCTCATGGGTCACTGGGGACAGCTTTCTGCGCACAAATGAAAACCATACAGCCGCCTTGGCTGTGAGGTTGGCACTCATGAGAGTGTGCCTCCCATTGCGCGATACTGTCCACGATGCCTCTGGCTGGCCAATGATCCGAATTGCCTCCTCCAGGACAGCTTCTGTTGGCTCATCAACGATCCTTGCATAGTCAGTGTGTTTTTGGCCCTTGAGGCCATAGGCTTCGTTGATCGCCTTTGCTGAGAAGTCCACTTCAACCCCTCTGACCACAGACAGGCCATCCTCAGGATTCATCAAATTGGCGTAAAAGTCATACACCATGCTGGAGTAGGCTGGATTGGGTGGTCTGCACAACTCCTCCCAGCCGTGATTCGTGATCCCTGCGCGCAAGAATTGCGGCAGGTCTGTGAGGGCGTCTAGGAATCCCTTCTCGTGCAGCAGTTCCCTCTTCCTCAGCTCAATGCCTCTGGACTCAGCATCAGAAGACACGTACCTCACTGATTGAGGCTCATCTTCAGGGTAAAGCTTGGCTTTCCCTTTGTCTTTCGGTTTGGCTGACTCAGCAGCCTCAATCTTGAGCTTCTTCAGAGACGGCTCATCACTCCCCTTCTCTGATAAAGGCGCCCTCCTGGATTTCTTTTTCTTGGACTTCTTTGGCCGTTTGGCCTTGACAACCTTGGCTGCCTTCTTCTTCAACCTTGCCTTGGTTGTGATCTGCTGGAGGCAATCCCTCAGTGTCTCGTCCATCGAATCATCCCTCTGCGCAGGGCTCTCAAGGCTGGCTTCCCTCAAAGGAGAGAAGACCTCTTCTTCCTCAGCTTCCCCACTGCCCTGCGTCGATTCTTGATACTCTCCATATGGAAATTCAGGGTCGGGTTGTGGGGAAGTGGGTGATGCTTCAGGGCTCTCTGCTGGTGGGGTATTGTTAAGTCTCTGAAAGTGACTTATTTAGGACCCATTTAGCTTAAGAAGATGTACACTTTTAGGTGTTTTTGATAGCATTTAGCCTAAACCTATGCTTAAATATGAGAATGAGAAGAAGGTAGCTAAATTAGGACTTATGCACAATAGGAAAGAAAAGGGTTGAAAACCGAAGGAAAAGAATGAAAAAAACTGCATTGCGACAGCATTGCTAAAACATTGCTGAAGCCGCAATTATTCAAGTGAAAACCGTAAGTTGACTGATCTTTTTCTGTTAGTTTCCGTTATTTCAGGGATTCGTTCTTTCTCCTCCATCCATTCTGATATACGACGTTGAAGATTGATGGTTCTCCTTGGCCCAAACGCACCTGCAAATTACTATAAAAGGGGGTCAAAGTAGAGGGTTTGATCATCACTCGAAGTGCAGAAGTCTTCTCACAGTCCACCATTTCTCTCGATTTTCCCTTGCCGTCTGTTGGAGTGAGGTTCTCAGCTTTTGGAGTCGATAATCTGACAGGAAGGAGAGAAGATTCTTCTTCTCTCTCGATTGGATTCATCCAAGCACGGCTGAATTCTCATCACCTTCATTCGAGGCGACTGCCACGAAGATTTCCAGCAACCTTTACTGTTTTTCTGCTCTTTCCTTCTCAATTCCATTTCTGTTCAATGTTGTTCTTAGCTTAGTCATTTACTTATTGCATTTCGTTGTTGTCTGCCTTGAATTCATTCTGTTTAAGCTTTCCTTTGTCATTCAAACACTTGAAGTAATCAAAGTAAGTTTCTGCATTTCACAGTTATTCCTTATTCTGCTACGAGTTTGGCTTGCTGTTTTACACACTTTTCCCTTCTAAGCATGTCTACTTTATCTACCATTTCTGCTCTTTACATATCCATGAGTAACTAAATCCATTTAGGGGCATGCTAATGACAGAACTATAGGCTAAAAAACGTAAGTCAAGTAGGTAGATCAACACTCGAACATTGATTATATGTAAGCTTCATCCCACGGGCAATTTCGATTGGCCATCCATTTTGTCCAAAGAACTCCTAACCTCTAGAAGGAGTAAGAGTTCAGAGTCGTATAATCATGCTAGCCTTTCATGGTAATCAGGAAACGGCCTAGGAATAGGCGTTTCCCTAGTATAAACTGAACACTCCTGTTTTAACAAGATGCTTAAGACCTTACTTTGAAGTCGAGTAAACTTGAGTCTCTCATGCATGGAATCGGACGATACTTGAGATAGAGTGAGTTTAATGTGTAGAGAGTTGATCCAAAGCTTGATAATCGTAATAAAATGCCTATAGGACAGTCATTAGTAGCCCTTAATTCACCCATTTAACCAGTTTTTCGCTGCCAATTAATTGCGGATTAATTGCGGTTCTCGCAATTCTGCTAAATTGCTTTCTGTCTAGCTGTTTTCTTCTTCGTTTATTGAGTTCATCTCTTGTCTTTTAAGCCTGATTTTAACTTTAAGTTGTTTATGGCATATTCCTTTATACATTCAGCAAAAAGTAGTTAATTAAAAACCAATTTTACCCCATCAAATCCATCCCATCTTTCTTAACAAACACACTTCGCGAATAGCTAAAACTAAGTCTCTGTGGAAAAAACGAATTAAATATACTCACTACTTGCTGTAAGGCCATGTATGCTTGCATGTGCTAAGTGCTCTCTCTACCCTTTTGCATATTTATCTTTACACATTGAGCACGCAACAAGTTTTTGGCGCCGCTGCCGGGGACTTATTTTAAGTGAAAACGAAGTTTGTTAAGTTAGAGAAAAAAAAAAAACTCAATATCTAGTGGAGCTAATCTTCTTTCATTTCTTTTACAGGTACTATCAAGCTAGTTTATGAAAGAGTTTCCAAACCTCAACTCGCAACAGAGAGAAACTTTGCAGGTGGAAAACGTATGTGTACGACAAAGTAAATGAATACGCTGCAAAACTTAATTGGAGGAAGAGTTTGCCCACAACAGTTTGAAGAATTTTATCAGCCATGTGCTTATTGTGGGGATAATCATAACTTGGAGAATTGCCCAACCTTGAATTATCAAGAGAGGCAATATCAACAAAGCTATGACAACCATTATTCGTACATGTGTGAACATGATCAGTGGCAACTCTCAAATAATCCTTGGGAAGAGCATGTGCAAATTGCTCATTATGAAGAGTTCCCCCAACATGAAGACTATCAACATTATGCCCCAACTCCAAATGAAGAATTATCACCCGCTATGGAGGCGCTATGGATAGAATTCATGGAAAGGAATGATGCATCCATGAGGAGAATGGATGTGCAATTAGCTCAGCTCACAAATGACTTACAAGAGCTACTTGCTATAGCAAAATCACTACCACCATGCCCTCAGATGTTCGATTTTTATGATGATGAATCTTTTGTTACCTTCGAATCTGAGAAGAGTGATCCAATGGAATCTCCATATGAAATGGTGGAGTTGGTGAAAGTTGAGAAAAATGAAATTGTGCTGGATGAGGCCAAAGAGACTAATGCACTGCTTGAGGAACAAGAATTTGAAATGTTTGAGGTTGTAGCAAGCTTCTCCACCAATGAAAGAGTTGAGCCACCACCACCACAAATGCTCCAGCTGAAGGAGTTAGAAAAAGTTGTGCCAAAAAAAGAAGTCTCATCGCATCAAAGTTATGTTGTAGCAAATATTGTAGAAACAAAACCAACGCACAGAAAGTACAAACCGTGGGATGTTATAACATACAGTCTCTTTGAAAGAATCAACAAATTCAAGGTGTGGCAGAATGTCCGACCCCGTAAATCAAGACTTAAGTATCTTAAAGGAGCAAAAGTGATGCCTCGAAACATTGAAGAATATCCATATGAGGCAGATTGACAAGGGAGTATTTCTGTTCCTTAAAAGAAAAAAAAAATAATCAAACTGCTTTTCGTCGAACCATGTGAATTCTGCTGTTTTGAGTTAATATTTGGTCTGTCTTTAATTCTTTATTTTTGCTGTTTAAATTTGTTTAGTGTAGTCTGATGGTAGCTAAATAGGTAGATTAGTTTAGTTTCATTTTTGTATAGCTTGAATGACTGGAAAAAGCATGCATAGGGGCCCTGATCACTGATATATCTGCCCTGTATCTATTGCGAAATAATTGCAGAATCCACAATTTTTATTAGTAAATGCATGTTTTTGACTGACTGTTTAGCTAGGCTGGTTCTGTTTAAATTATGTCTTTTGCTGCTATCTTGACTACCTTATATAGCTTATCTCAAAGCATGCTGGATGAGTGTCATAGGACACCTTTGATAGTTTAAATTAGCCTCTTAAAAGTGCTCAGCATGCATAGCTTTAAGTCCTTACCTGCCTGTCTTTACGAATTTATGCTGCTGTGATATTTACTTTTAGAATGTTCTGTCTATGCCTAGGGCTTTTAGATTCTCTTTGTTTTACCTTAGACTAGATGCTTCTAGGACAAGTTTGGGGGTGTGCCACCTCAGACACTCATTGGGGACAATGAGTAGTTTAAGTTTGGGGGAGGCCACCCTAGGCCTAGGAACATTCCTCTCTCCCTTGGAAACATAAGCATTCTTCTTCTCCTTTACAAAAAAAAAAAAAATGATGAACTGAAAAAAAAAATGAAAAATAGAATAAAGAGGGGGGTCTCTCTGAGGTTGCTAAGTAATCAGTGCCAAATGTGTGACCCACAAGTGGCATTGCATCAAAAGGCAACTAAAGGAGAGGCCCCACCTAAGTAAGAAAAAGGGAAAAGAATAGGGAAGAAGAATGTATACCTAGGAGTTATAACTTTGTGGCTTAGATGTCCTATTTAAAAAGAACTCTGATCCTCAATTAGCTAAGCACAAAGTTGTAACTTGTAGGGTTGTTTAGGGAGATGAGTGTTTATCCAATGTAGTGATGCCAGGGTTTAGGTTGTTCTTTAAAAGTACTACTGTCACCGTTAATACTAAGACTGGCATGACTCTAAGGAATCCTAGACAAGTTAAAAATAAAGCTAGAAGCATGTACTGAGTCTGAGGTAAAGCTAGGCAGAATTTGAAACCTTAGGGATAGTGGCATGATATGACAAAAGCAAATAGATCAGTTGTAGGAAGTTAATGAAAACAGAAGGAGTGTTAGGCAGGCGAAGTCAGAAGAAGCTAGATAAGAGGGTAGTTTTAAGCTTAGAAGTGTGTCACAGGACAGCAGTGCTATAGATAGGGATATAGGGGAGTCAGTAGGTGGTTAAAGAAGATGAAACAGCAACCTAGGTAAGTCCTTAGTGTGCTTGAGGACAAGCAAAACCTTAAGTTTGGGGGTGTGTTAAGTCTCTGAAAGTGACTTATTTAGGACCCATTTAGCTTAAGAAGATGTACACTTTTAGGTGTTTTTGATAGCATTTAGCCTAAACCTATGCTTAAATATGAGAATGAGAAGAAGGTAGCTAAATTAGGACTTATGCACAATAGGAAAGAAAAGGGTTGAAAACCGAAGGAAAAGAATGAAAAAAACTGCATTGCGACAACATTGCTAAAACATTGCTGAAGCCGCAATTATTCAAGTGAAAACCGTAAGTTGACTGATCTTTTTCTGTTAGTTTCCGTTATTTCAGGGATTCGTTCTTTCTCCTCCATCCATTCTGATATACGACGTTGAAGATTGATGGTTCTCCTTGGCCCAAACGCACCTGCAAATTACTATAAAAGGGGGTCAAAGTAGAGGGTTTGATCATCACTCGAAGTGCAGAAGTCTTCTCACAGTCCACCATTTCTCTCGATTTTCCCTTGCCGTCTGTTGGAGTGAGGTTCTCAGCTTTTGGAGTCGATAATCTGACAGGAAGGAGAGAAGATTCTTCTTCTCTCTCGATTGGATTCATCCAAGCACGGCTGAATTCTCATCACCTTCATTCGAGGCGACTGCCACGAAGATTTCCAGCAACCTTTACTGTTTTTCTGCTCTTTCCTTCTCAATTCCATTTCTGTTCAATGTTGTTCTTAGCTTAGTCATTTACTTATTGCATTTCGTTGTTGTCTGCCTTGAATTCATTCTGTTTAAGCTTTCCTTTGTCATTCAAACACTTGAAGTAATCAAAGTAAGTTTCTGCATTTCACAGTTATTCCTTATTCTGCTACGAGTTTGGCTTGCTGTTTTACACACTTTTCCCTTCTAAGCATGTCTACTTTATCTACCATTTCTGCTCTTTACATATCCATGAGTAACTAAATCCATTTAGGGGCATGCTAATGACAGAACTATAGGCTAAAAAACGTAAGTCAAGTAGGTAGATCAACACTCGAACATTGATTATATGTAAGCTTCATCCCACGGGCAATTTCGATTGGCCATCCATTTTGTCCAAAGAACTCCTAACCTCTGGAAGGAGTAAGAGTTCAGAGTCGTATAATCATGCTAGCCTTTCATGGTAATCAGGAAACGGCCTAGGAATAGGCGTTTCCCTAGTATAAACTGAACACTCCTGTTTTAACAAGATGCTTAAGACCTTACTTTGAAGTCGAGTAAACTTGAGTCTCTCATGCATGGAATCGGACGATACTTGAGATAGAGTGAGTTTAATGTGTAGAGAGTTGATCCAAAGCTTGATAATCGTAATAAAATGCCTATAGGACAGTCATTAGTAGCCCTTAATTCACCCATTTAACCAGTTTTTCGCTGCCAATTAATTGCGGATTAATTGCGGTTCTCGCAATTCTGCTAAATTGCTTTCTGTCTAGCTGTTTTCTTCTTCGTTTATTGAGTTCATCTCTTGTCTTTTAAGCCTGATTTTAACTTTAAGTTGTTTATGGCATATTCCTTTATACATTCAGCAAAAAGTAGTTAATTAAAAACCAATTTTACCCCATCAAATCCATCCCATCTTTCTTAACAAACACACTTCGCGAATAGCTAAAACTAAGTCTCTGTGGAAAAAACGAATTAAATATACTCACTACTTGCTGTAAGGCCATGTATGCTTGCATGTGCTAAGTGCTCTCTCTACCCTTTTGCATATTTATCTTTACACATTGAGCACGCAACAGGTATGTTTAGAACTCTGCGGTGATGGAGGAAGCTCAGGGCTTCGCGCTGGTGGAGATGGCGAAGAGCTCTGCTTGGCTGACTCGTGTGACCGACGGTCACTTTTTTGACTCTCCACAGAGGGAGTCTTTTTCTTGCTCGCTTCTTCGGCCACCGCCATGCTCCACTTGCGTTTCTTGGGTCTATTTCTAGCCTTAAATAATCTCTCAGGCTCAGGGTTGAACTCTAGATCACTACTTGAAGGCTCATTCATAAACTAACCCAACTAGTACCTGCAAAAGAAATGAAAACAGATCAGCTTCACTAGATATTTAGAGTTGGTTTTCTAACTTAACAAACTTCGTTTTCACTAAACTAAATCCCCGGCAGCGGCGCCAAAAACTTGTTGCGTGCTCAATGTGTAAAATAAATAAGCAATAAGAGAGAGAGAGCACTCAGAACATGCAAGCATACATGATCTTATAGCAAGTAGTAAGTATTTTTTCATTCGTTTTCCCACAGAGATTTATTATTAGCTACTCGTGAAGTGTATTGTTAAGAAAGAATGGGTGGATTTGATGGAGTAGAATTGGTTTTAAATTGTCTAATTTCTAAGGAATATGTAAAGGGTAGCAACATAAACAAGTGCAAGTCAAAGATAAACTCAAATGAAAAGAGAAGAGGTTAATAAACGAAGAGGAAAATAGCTAAACAAAATTTTTAACTTAGCAGAATTGCGAGAACAGCAATTCTACCGCAATGTTACTAACAGCGAAAGTGTGTAAAATGGGGAAACAAGGGCTACTAACGACTCCTCTATAGGCATTTTTATACGATTCTCAAGCACTGGATCAACTCACTATGCATCAAACTAACTCAATCTCATGTATCTTCCGATTTCATGCATTAGATTCTTTAGTTTACTCATGTCCAAGTAAGGTCTTAAGCATCTTGTTAAAGCAGAAAGTTATGGTTTGTACTAGGAAAACGCCTATTCCTAGGTCGTTTTCTGGCTACCTTGAAAGGCTAGCATGAGTGTATGACTCTGAACTCTTACTCCTTCCAGAGGTTAGGAGTTCTTTGGACAAAATGGATGGCCAATCGAAATTGCCCGTGGGATGAAGCTTACATACAATCAATGCTTCGAGAGCTATCCTACATGCTTGGTTCACGTTTTTAAGCCTATAGTATTGTCATTAGCATGCCCCTATGTGACTTAGTTACTCATGGATATAGAAAGAACAGAAATAAGAGATGAAGTAGACATGCTTAGAAGAGAAATAAACTTAAAACAGCAAGGTAAACAAGTAGCAGCAAAAGATAGGAAGCTGTGAAATAATGAATTGTGCTTTGATTACTTGATTGTTTGAATGAACAACGGAAAGCTTAAAGTGAATAGCATAAAGACAGAAGACAATGAAACGAAATGAGCTAGCTACTGGAAGAGAAACAACAACTAAACAGAGCTGGAAATTAGAAATAAAAGACAGAAATCAGTAATTGCTTGAACGCCTCGTCGCAAATGCCTCGGCTGAAAGGGAAGAAAGGATAGCCTTGCTTGGATGAATCCAATCAGGAGAGAAGATGAATCTTCTCTCCTTCCTATCAGATTGTCGACTCCAACAGCTGAACCTCTCAAACCAACAGACGGAGAAGAAAAACAGGAGCAAAGATGGAGCTGCGAAGAGACTTCTACGCTTTCGGATGATGATCAAACCCTCTACGTTGACCCCCTTTTATAGTAAATTGCAGGTGCGTTTGGGCCAAGGAGAACCATTCATCCTCAACGTCGTACTTCAAAATGGATGGAGGAGAAAGAACGAATCCCTGAAATAACGGAAAATAACAGAAAAAGATCAGTCAACTTACGGATTTCACTTGAAACATTGCGGTTTCAGCAATGTTTCCGCAATGCTACTGCAATGAACATTTTTCCTTCTTTTACTTCGGTTTTCATTCCTTTTCTTTCCTTTTGCACACAAGTCCTAATTTAGCTACCTTCTTCTAATTCTCATATATAAGCATAGGTTTAAGCTAAATCCTATCAAAAACACCTAAGAGTGTACATCTTTCTAAGCTAAATAAGTCCTAAAAAGGTCACTTTTGAAGACGTAACAGTTTGATTTAGACTTAGGTTGATTGGTTGTGTTTCTGAAAAAAATTTCTGATTTGTTTGTGCATGTTTGAAAGTTTTGTTGTTGTATGACCCGTTCTTCTGAGCTAAGTGGATTGTAGTTTATACCTAAAATAGACAGAGAAGAGCGGAGGTTGAGGAGAGAAGCCCGCGAGGGGCGAAGGTTGTTTGACGAAGAAGAAGTTGATCCCTTCTTGCGTGAGGAGATGTCACAGGGAGATGTGCCCAGGACATTAAAGCAGCTGACAGCGCTAGATCTGAACCAACAGTCGCTCTGCATCACATACCCCGTGGTAGCAGGTAATTTTGAATTAAAGTCGGGTTTAATTCACCAATTGCCTTCTTTCCATTGCAATGCAGGCGAGGACGCGAACAAACACCTGATGGAATTCCCATGCGTGTGTTCGAGGATGAAGCCCCCAAGCGTCACGGAGGAGCAGTTGAATCTAACGGGCATTCTGTTGCGTGCTCAGTGTGTAAATAAAATGTAATGCGAAGAGCACTCAGATCATGCAAGCATACATGGTCTGCAGCAAGTGATAAGTATTTTTTAATTCGTTTTCCCACAAAGATTGAGTTTAGTTACTAACGAGTTGATGTGTTAAATTAGATAAGGTAGGTTAAATTGGGTAGATTTGGGGTTGACGTACCGAAATAATAAAGAAGCAAGAAGGATGCAAATGTAAAAGCCAAGCAAGTAAAGAGATAAAGCTATAATGTGAAGAAGAATAATTGCGGGTCTCGCAATGTTTTAGCAATAAAATCGCAAAGGGAAACAACTAATAGAAAGACTAAGGCAAAAAGCAGAAATGTTTTATTGCGGTTCTCGCAATAATCTAGCAATAAATTAGCAACGTTTTTAATGTAAAGTAAAGCAGCAAGGTCAACTTAAGACTCTTCTATAGGCACTTAACTACGATCAATCAGCAGGAGATTAACATATCATGCATCGTCTTAGCTCAGTCTCATGCATCTCTCGATTACATGCATTAGATCTTTAGTTCACTCATATCCAAGTAAGACATAAACACCTATTTATACAAGCAAGCTAATGAACGTGCTAGGAAAACGTCTATTCCTAGGTCGTTTTCTGGTTACCATGAAAGGCTAGCATGAATGGATGACTCTGAACTCTTACTCCTTCCGGAGGTTAGGAATTCTTTAGACAAAATGGATGGCCGGTCGAAATTGCCCGTGGGATGAAGCTTACATACATTCAATGCAATCATACTACCCTTCATGCTGAATTCTCGTATTTCTAGCCTACAGAGATGGATTGGTGGATCATGATTTAAAGAACTTAGTAAACGCAAATGAATAAGAGTTAACAAAATGAAGAACTCAAGAAAACTTAAATGATTACTTTCTAGAATAAGGTTCGGAACACAATGTGCGATGATATGAAAACAGTAAAGAATTGAGTGAATTGGAGAATGGATCGAAACAATGTAGCAAATGGAAACAATTGAGAGAAAACAGTAGAGAAAGCTTGTAAAAGTGCACGGATCTCCTCGTCGCAAACGCCTCGGATGAAGGGGAAGATTAGCTGTTCTTGGGGATGAATTTAATCAGAAGAGAAGAAGGATCTTCTCTTCTTCCTCTCGAATTATCGACGCCAAGGGCTGATTTCTTCGTTCCAACAAACGGGAGAAGGAAATTCGTCTGCAGATTGCTTTGCAACCGAGAACTCCATGCTTCTGAGCTATTTTTTCCCTTCATCATCCGTCTCTTTTTATAGCCTCTAGGTGGTTGCAAAAGGCTGCTCATTAATCGTGGATCACCATTCAGCTTTGTGAGGTAGTTGTTACGTCTCCAAAAGTGACCTTTTTAGGACTTAATTATCTTAGAAAGATGTTCACTCTTAGGTGTTTTTTATAGCATTTAGCCTAAACCTATGCTTAAATATGAGAATTAGAAGAAGGTAGCTAAATTAGGACTTATGTACAATAGGAAAGAAAAGGGTCGAAAACCGAAGGAAGAGAATGAAAAAACAAGCATTGCGGAAACATTGCGGTTCCCGCAATGTTTCAAGTGAAAACCGTAAATTGACTGATCTTTTCTGTTAATTTCCGTTATTTCAGGGATTCGTTCTTTCTCCTCCATCCATTCTGAAGTACGACGTTGAAGATTGATGGTTCTCCTTGGCCCAAATGCACCTGCAGATTACTATAAATATGGGTCAAAGTCGAGGGTTCAAACATCATCCGAAAGCGTAGAAGTCTTCTCGCAGTCCATCTTTTCTCCTGTTTTCCTTTGCCGTCTGCTGGTTTGCGAAGCTCAGCTGTTGGAATCGATAATCTGATAGGAAGGAGAGGAGATTCTTCTTCTCTCCCGATTGGATTCATCCAAGCAAGGCTGACCTTTCTCATCCTTCATTCGAGGCGGCTGCAACGAGACATTCGAGCTTGTTTTACTGCTTTTTGCTCTTCATTTCCATTTTCCAGCTTTGCCTTGTTGTTGTTTCTTTTCTAGAAGCTAGATTAGGCTATTTCGTTGTGTTCTGTCTTCCTGTTATTTGCTTTAAAGCTTTTCTTTGTCAATCAAACAATCAAGTAATCAAATCTCAATTCTTCATTTCACAGTTTCTTGCCTTTACATTCTACTGCTTTCCCTCACTGTTTTGTCTTTAAATTCCTTCTAAGCATGTCTACTTCTTCTCTTGCTTCTGTTCTGTTTACATCCATGAGTAGCTAAATCACTTAGGGGCATGCTAATGACAACACTTTAGGCTAGAAAACGTGAACCAAGCATGTAGGATAGCTCTCGAAGCATTGATTGTATGTAAGCTTCATCCCACGGGCAATTTCGATTGGCCATCCATTTTGTCCAAAGAACTCCTAACCTCTGGAAGGAGTAAGAGTTCAGAGTCATACTATCATGCTAGCTGTTGCGTGCTCAATGTGTTAATAAGAATAAGCAAGAAGGTAGAGAGAGCACTTAGGACATGCAAGCATACATGGTCTCACAGCAAGTAGTAAGTATATTTCATTCGTTTTTTCCACAGAGACTTATTTTTAGCTATTCACGAAGTGTATTTGTTAAGAAAGAAGGGGCGGATTTGATGGGGTAAAATTGGTTTTTAATTATCTAATTTTTGCTGAATGTGTAAAGGAATGCAACATAAACAAATGCAAGTTGAAATTAGACTCAAAAGACAAGAGATGGAATTAATAAACGAAGAAGAAAACAGCTAAACAGAATTGTAACTTAGCAGAATTGCGGCCACCGCAATGTTACCGCAATTGAATAACAGCGAAAGTGTGTAAATGGGTGAATTGAGGGCTACTAATGACTATCCTATAGGCATTTTTATACGATTCTCAAGCACTGGATCTACTCTCTATGCATCAAACTCACTCTACCTCATGTATCGTCCGATTCCATGCATTAGATTCTTTAGTTTACTCGACTCAAAGTAAGGTCTTAAGCATCTTGTTAAAACAGAAGTGTTTAGTTTGTACTAGGGAAACGCCTATTCCTAGGCCGTTTCCTGGTTACCATGAAAGGCTAGCATGATTATACGACTCTGAACTCTTACTCCTTCCAGAGGTTAGGAGTTCTTTGGACAAAATGGATGGCCAATCGAAATTGCCCGTGGGATGAAGCTTACATACAATCAATGGTTCGAGAGCTATCCTACATGCTTGGTTCACGTTTTTTAGCCTATAGTTCTGTCATTAGCATGCCCCTAAGTGACTTAGCTACTCATGGATATACAGAGAACATAAATGTAAGATAAAACAAACATGCTTAGAAGGAAAATATACTCCAAACAGTAAGACAAAGCTGTAGCAGCAGAAGACGAAAACTGTGAAATGAAATCTTGCAATTTGATTACTTTGAATGTTGAACGGACAAAAGGAAGCTTGAAGGAAATAATTCAAAGACAGACAGCGACGAAATGTAGTAGATAGAACACTAAACTAAAAACAACAATTTGATCAAAGCTGGAAATTAGAAAAGGAAAACAGAAAGCAGGAAATGATGCGTGAAAGCTTCGTCGCAATCGCCCCGAATGAAGGATCAAAAAGAGCAGCCTTGCTTGGATGAATCCAATCGGGAGAGAAGAAGAATCTCCTCTCCTTCCTATCAGATTATCGACTCCAACAGCTGAGCTTCGCAAACCAGCAGACGGCAAAGGAAAAACAGGAGAACAGATGGACTGCGAGAAGACTCTACGCTTTCGGATGATGACTGAACCTCCGACTTTGACCCCCTTTTATAGTAGTTTGCAGGTGCGTTTGGGCCAAGGAGAACCATCAATCTTCAACGTCGTATATCAGAATGGTTGGAGGAGAAAGAACGAATCCCTGAAATCACGGAAATTAACAGAAAAAGATCAGTCAACTTACGGTTTTCACTTGAATAATTGCGGCTTCAGCAATGTTTTCGCAATGCTGTCGCAATGCAGTTTTTTCATTCTTTTCCTTCGGTTTTCAACCCTTTTCTTTCCTATTGTGCATAAGTCCTATTTTAACTACCTTCTTCTTATTCTCATATTTAAGCATAGGTTTAGGCTAAATGCTATCAAAAACACCTAAAAGTGTGCATCTTCCTAAGCTAAATGGGTCCTAAATAAGTCACTTTCAGAGACTTAACACTAGCCTTTCAAGGTAACCAGGAAACGACCTAGGAATAGGCGTTTCCCTAGTACAAACCATATTTTTCTGCCTTAACAAGATGCTTAAGACCTTACTTGGACATGAGTAAACTAAAGAATCTAATGCATGAAATCGGAAGATACATGAGAATGAGATAGTTTGATGCATAGAGAGTTGATCCAATGCTTGAGAATCGTGAGAAAAAGCCTATAGGATAGTCGTTAGTAGCCCTTAATCCATCACTTTGCACACTTTCGCTGTTATTATAATTGCGGTAAAATTGCTGTCTCCGCAATTCTGCTTAAGTTACCATTCTGTCTAGCTGTCTTTGCTTTCATTTATTAATCTCGTCTCTTTTAATTTGAGTTTAGCTTTGACTTGTTCTAGTTTATGTTGCTACCCTCTACATATTCAGTAGGAAATAGACAATTTAAAACCAATTCTACCCCATCAAATCCACCCCTTCTTTCTTAACAAATACACTTCGCGAATAGCTAAAAATAAATCTCTGTGGGAAAACGAATGAAATATACTTACTACTTGCTATAAGATCATGTATGCTTGCATGTTCTGAGTGCTCTATCTCTCTTATTTCCTAATTATTTCAACACATTGAGCACGCAACGGTAGTCCAGCTTGACATGTGGCAGCAGCAGAGAGAGTTGACGGCTGAAAAATCTCAGTCAATAAAGACTGACGGCTGGAAAGAAATGCAGCAGCAACGACTGTTTCCTTGCGGTTTCCTTGCGAGGGTCGCAATGCTTCATTGCGGTTTTAGCAATGTTTCCGCAAAGTTTCATGCAATGTACATTTTAGCTTGTTTTACATCATTTTACATCATTTTTCGTTCCTTTTCCAAATAAGTCTTATTTTAGCATCATTTCTCAAATTCTCGCATTTAGGCACACATTAAGCTAACTTCTAACAAAAACACTCAAGAATGTGCATGATTTAAAGGTAAATATAGCCCTAAATAATGGACTTTTGGCGAGGTAACACACCCTCAAACTTGAGTTATTGCTAGTCCTCGAGCAATATAAAGGCTTACTTTAGCTGCTAAATCTTGTCTTTCAAACTCTATCTACCTGACTTGCTGACTTCCCGAGGCTTACTATCAAAGGCATTGTTGTCCTATGACACTCTTCTAGGTTCAAACTAACTTCATAAACTGCCTATTCTGATTTCCCTTGCCTTTAAAACCTTCTGTTTTGACAAACTTCCTACCTTATGGTTTATCTGCCTATGTCATTGGGCTCATTGTGCAGTTATCCCTAAGCTTTCAAATTCTCCCTAGTTTTAACTCAGACTCAGTACATGCTTCTAATGTTTTTATTTTTGAATTACCTAGGATTCCTTAAAGTCATGCCAGGCTTAGGGCACATAAGTATCAAAGTTCAGTATCCATAGAAAAAACTAAGCCCTGACACCACTATGTTGGATACACACTCATCTCCCTTGATAACCCTTCAAGGTACAACCCTGTGCCTAGCAAACTTAGGATCAGAGTTCAATTTCACAGGACATCTAAGCACTTAGGTTGCAGCTTTGTGGCCCACATTCTTCTTCTTTGATTTTATTTTTCTTTCTTTTCCTTTTAGCAAAGTCTCTTCTTTGAACTGCTTTTTGATGTAGTGCCACTTGTGGGTTACACAAATGACCCTGATTACTCAGCATCCTTAGAGAGAGACAATACCCTTTACTTTTCTTTTGCTTTCTTATTCATTTTTTTTTTTTTTTTTTAGAAGAAGAAGAAGAATGTCTATTTTTTCAAAGGAGAGAGGAGTGTTCCTAGGCCTAGAGGTTGCCTCCCCCAAACTTAAACTTCTCATTGTCCCCAATGAGAGTCTGAGCTGGCACACCCCCAAACTTATCTTAGAAGCATCTAGTCTAAATAAAAACCAGACAGCCTCAAAACTCCTAGGGATAGAATGACCCTCCTAGTTCAGATAACTCAGTGGCAGAAAATTACTAAAACCAATAAGGTAAGGTATAACAGAGGTACATGCTCAGCATTTTACGAAGGTAATTAAAACTAACGAGTGTGTACTTGACACTCATCCAGCATGCTCAATAGACAGACGACCTATGGACATCAGTAATGCAGCCAAATAATGAGATTTAAAGATAGACAACCCATCAGAAAGTCATACAACAACATGCCTAGGTAACAAAATATTGCGGGGACCGCAAAAAATCTGCAATGATACCAACAGAGCAGATGTAACCGTGATCAAGGCTCCTAACATGCGATGTTCTATTCTTAAACAACTATAGGCAATAGAAAGACTATCTAAGAAAACTAATCATACGAAATTAAACTAAACTAAGCTATTTAACTCAAACTAATTAAGAAAGTAAAACAGACACACAATTGATTATTGGGGGGGGGGGGGGGGGGGGTAACCGGTCACAGAAAAGCAGTTTGTTATTTTTCTTGAGAGGGATCAGAAATACTCCCTCGAATGCCATCACTCTAGCATTGATTCATCCTTATCTTATTCATCATTCCTCTCACTCGGAGGCACCCAAAGACTCAACAACCCAGCAGGGAAGGTAGGGAACGTGCACCGCAGGTGCTCAGCCAGCTCTTGGTCCCTTGCCTGCGAATACTCAGCCCATTGGGCTAACTTTCGTTGTAAGTCCATCAAGCAGGCCATGGACAATGACTGTGCCGCAGCAAGTCCATCCATCTCAAACTCCATGTTGCCTCTTCTCCTCACCCTCAGGTCACTGGGCAGCTAAAGGTGGCCAGCATAGGCCAATTGTTTCTCCTCCATCGTCACAGGCAGACCTGCGCGTAAGCATAATTTAGTAATGGTATTGGAGAAAAAGAGTTGGCCCTTACCTTTCTTAGAGCATTCGATGATTGATGCTGCTATGACTTCACCCACATAAATGGTGAGTCCCTTCATTATCACATAAATCAGCAATCAACAGCGATCTCCCTTGATTGATGGTTGTCTCATGTGTGACAGGGGAGATTCGTCTTCGAATCAGGGAGAACCAAACAGTTGCTTTGTCCCTGAGGGTTGTGTTGCGTGCTCAATGTGTTAATAAAAATGATAAGTAAGAGAGAGAGAGCACTCAGAACATGCAAGCATACATGATCTTATAGCAAGTAGTAAGTATATTTCATTCGTTTTCCCACAGAGACTTGTTTTTAGCTATTCTCGAAGTGTTTTGTTAAGAAAGATGGGGTGGATTTGAGGGGATGAAATTGGTTTTTAATTACCTAAGTTTTGCTGAATGTGTAAAGGAATATAACATAAACAAATGGGAGTTGAACCTAGACTCAAAGGACAAGAGATGGAATTGATAAACAAAGGAGAAAGCAGCTAACAAAATAACAACTTAGAAGGAATTGCGGGGACCGCAATGTTTCCTCAATTAAACAGCAACGAAAGTGTGTAGATGGGTGAATTAAGGGCTACTAATGACTATCCTATAGGCCTTTTTATACGATTCTCAAGCACTGGATCTACTCTCTATGCATCAAACTCACTCTAGCTCATGTATCGTCCGATTCCATGCATTAGACTCTTAAGTTTACTCGACTCAAAGTAAGGACTTAATCATCTTGTTAAAACAGAAGTGTTTAGTTTGTACTAGGGAAACGCCTATTCCTAGGCCGTTTCCTGATTACCATGAAAGGCTAGCATGATTATATGACTCTGAACTCTTACTCCTTCCAGAGGTTAGGAGTTCTTTGGACAAAATGGATGGCCAATCGAAATTGCCCGTGGGATGAAGCTTACATACAATCAATGATTCGAGAGCTATCCTACATACTTGATGCACATTTTTTAAGCCTATAGTTCTGTCATTAGCATGCCCCTAGGTGATTTAGCTACTCATGGATATATGGAGAACATAAAGGGTAGATAAAACAGACATGCTTAGAAGAGGAATAAACTTAGAACAGGAAGTAAAAACCGTAGCAGGAAATGGGAAGTGAGAAATGCAGAAACGTACTTCGATTACTGAAATTGTTTGACGAACAGATGAAAGCTTTAAAGTAAATAGCAACAAGGCAGAAAGCAACGAAATAAACTAATCTAGCTACTTAAGAAAAGGACAGCACGAAGCAGAAATGCAAAACAGAAAAGAAAGATAGAAAGCTTGTAAGATGGTGCTTGAAGCCTCGTCGCAATCGCCTCGAATGAAGGATTAAAAAGACAGCCTTGCGTGGATGAATCCAATCGGGAGAGAAGAAGAATCTACTCTCCTTCCTATCAGATTATCGACTCCAGCAGCTGAGCTTCGCAAACCAACAGACGGCAAAGGAAAAACAGTGGAACAGATGGACTGCTAGACGACTTCACGCTTTCGGATGATGATCAAACCTCCGACTTTGGCCCCCTTTTATAGTAGTTTGCAGGTGCGTTTGGGTCAAGGAGAACCATCAATCTTCAACGTCGTATATCAGAATGGATGGAGGAGAAAGAACGAATCCCTGAAATAACGGAAATTAACAGAAAAAGATCAGTCAACTTACGGTTTTCACTTGAATAATTGCGGTCACCGCAATGTTTTCGCAATTCATTCGCAATGCTCATTTTTTCATTCTTTTCCTTCGGTTTTCAACCCTTTTTCTACCTATTGTACATAAGTCCTATATTAGCTACCTTCTTCTAATTCTCATATTAAGGCATAGGTTTAGGCTAAATGCTAACAAAAACACCTAAAAGTGTACATCTTCCTAAGCTAAATGGGTTCTAAATAAGTCACTTTCAGAGACTTAACACACCCCCAAACTTAAGGCTTTGCTTGTCCTCAAGCATACTAAGGACTTACTTAGGCTGCTTTTTTATCTTCTTTAACTACTTACCGACTCCCCTATATCCCTATCTCTAGCAGTGCTGTCCTGTGACACACTTCTAAGTTTAGAAGTAACCTCCTTATCAAGCTTCTTCTGACTTCACCTGCCTACTATACCTGCTGTTTTTATTCACCCCCTACTGCTGATCTAGCTACTTTTATGACATCATGCCACTATCCCTAAGGTTTCAAATTCTACCAAGCTTTACTCCAGACTCAGTACATGCTTCTAGCTTTATTTTTAATGTGTCTAGGATTCCTTAGAGTCATGCCAGTCTTAGTATTAACAGTGACAGTAGTACTTTTAGAGAACAACCTAAACCCTGGCATCACTTCATTGGATAAACACTCATCTCCCTAAACAACCCTACAAGTTACAACTTTGTGCTTAGCTTAATTGAGGATCAGAGTTCTTTTTAAATAGGACATCTAAGCCACAAAGTTATAACTCCTAGGTATACATTCTTCTTCCCTATTTTTTCCTTTTTCTTACTTAGGTGGAGCCTCTCCTTTGGTTGCCTTTTGATGCAACGCCACTTGTGGGTTACACACTTGACACTGATTACTCAGCAACCTAAGAGAAACTTCCCCCCTTTATTCTTTTTTTCATTTTTTTTTTTTTAGCTCATCATTTTTTTTTTTAAAGGAGAAGAAGAATGCTTATGTTTCTAAGGGAGAGAGGAATGTTCCTAGGCCTAGGGTGGCCTCCCCCAAACTTCAACTACTCATTGTCCCCAATGAGTGTTTGAGGTGGCACACCCCCTAATTTGTCCTAGAAGCATCTAGTCTAAAGTAAAACAAAGAGAATCTAAAAATCCTAGGCATAGGCAAAACATTCTAAAAGCAATTATTCCAGCAGCAGAAATTTTGACAAAACAGACAGTTTAAGGACTGATGGTTTATGCATGCTGAGCCCTATTCAGAGGCTAATTTAAACTAGCAAAGGGTGTCCTATGACATTCATCCAGCATGCTTGAAGATCAGCTATATAAGGTAGTCATGCTAGCAGCAAAAGATAGAATATAACAGATCACAGCCTAACTAAACAGACAGTCCAAAACATGCAAACAGTCACAAAAATTGCGGGAACCGCAATTATTTCGCAATTCAATCCGGGCAGATTTAACATTGATTCAGGCCCCTAGCATGCTTTTTCCTGTTACTCACGCATCCTAAAAATAAAGCTAAACTATCCTACCTATTCAACTAACATCAGACTAGACTAAGCAAAAGAAAAAACATAAAACTAAACATTAAAAACAGATCAAAAGCTGAACACAAAACAGCATACTGCACATGATCCTATCAGAAAGCAGAAAAATTGTTTTTTTTTTTTTTTTTTTTTTTTTTTTTTTTTTTTTTGTCTTAAGGGAACAGCAATACTCCCTTTAGTGCACTTCAAACCAGCACTCAATTCTCGTCATCCTCATCTGGTTGCCTTGGTCGTGGGGGCACCCATGGAGTTAGGAGATTGGTGGGGAAGTCCGGGAAGATGCACCCCAGCTGGTCTGCAACTTCCTTATCCCTTGCCTGCGCATAGTTGGCCCATTGAGCCATTCTCCGCTGCATGTCCATCAAGCAGGCCATGGATAGGGACTGTTCAGCAGCCAGCCTATCCAATTCAAACTCCATATTCCCCTTTCTCCTCAGCCTCAGGTTAGCAGGCAGCTCCAAATGGCCTGTGTAAGGCAGCTGCTGCTCCAAGCGCTCGGTGGGGACTCCTGCAAGCAAACATAGCTTGGTTATGGTATTAGGGAAAAACAAGGGTCCCTTACCTTTCTTTGCGCATTCAGCAATGGCAGCTGACATGATTTCCCCCACATTGACCGTGAGACCGCGCATGATGGCATAAACCAGCAGTGATCTACTCTGGTTGATTGTCGTCTCGTGGGTCACAGGGGACAGCTTTCTCCTCACAAAGGCAAACCAAACAGCTGCCTTTGCTGTCAGATTGGCACTCATTAAGGTGTGCCTCCCATTGCGTGAGACAGTCCACGCTGCTTCAGGCTGGCCAATTGTGCGAATAGCCTCTTCCAGCACTGCCTCAGTCGGCTCATCAACTATCCGTGCATAATCTGTATGAGGTTGGCCCTTGAGACAAAATGCTTCATTGATGGCCTTGGCGGAGAAATCTACTTCTACCCCTCTGACCACAGACAGGCCATCCTCAGGGCTGAGCACATTAGCGTAGAAATCATACACCATGCTCGTGTATGCTGGATTAGGCGGTCTGCAGAATTCTTCCCAGCCGTGGTTGATCACCCCTGCGCGCAAGAACTGCGGCAGGTCAGCAAGTCGATCGAGGAAGCCCTTCTCGTGCAACAGGTCCCTCTTTCTTAGCTCAGCACCCCTGGATTCAGCATCAGATGAGACATACCTCACTGACGGAGGTTCGTCTTCAGGGTAGAGTTTAGCCTTCCCCTTATCTGCTGGTTTGGATGATGCAGCAGCCTCCACCTTGAGGCGTTTGAGCGAAGGCTCAGTACTCTCTTTGTCCGTCGACGGCACCTTCTTGGCCTTCTTTTTCTTCAACTTCTTGGCCTTGTCAATTCTGGCCTTCTTCTTCTTCCTGAGCCTGGCTTTGGTGTTGAGTTGCGGGAAGCATGCCCCCAACGTCTCCTCCATAGAATCGTCCTGCTGTGCAGGCTCGGCAGGGCTATCTTCCCTCATAGGAGAGAAGACTTCGTCTTCCCCAGCATCTCCACTGCCCGGCGTGGATTCTTGATAATCCCCATATGGGAATTCAGGATCAGGCTGTGGAGAATTGTGCGATGGCGTGGGATTGTGCTCTGCTGATGGTGTCTGCGCAGAACTCAGTGGCGAAGATGGTGGTTCAGGACTCTGTGCTGCTGCAGGTGTCGGATCAGAACTCTGAGGTGCTGGAGACAACTCGGGGCTCTGTGCAGGCGGTGACGACTCTGCGCTTGGTACTGGTTCAGATGGTGAAGGACTACGCGCAGGTGATGCAGACGGCGACGATCCTTCTTTGGCTGACTCGTGGGATGCACGATCAGGTTCTTGACTCTCCACAGAGGGAGTCTTTGCTGTGCTTGGTTCGGCGGCCGTCTTGACACTCCACCGGCGTTTCTTGGGCGTGCCCACTGGCTCAGATGGTCCAGCAGGGATCTCAGTGACCACCCTCCACTTCTTCCTACGAATAGGAAGCTTGGGAAGAGGACCGGTGCGAACGGCACCATCGTCTGCAAGGGAGAGAAGCGCTTCCCTCGCAGCCGCTTCAGCTGCGTCATCAGCCTTCTTCTTGGCTGCGGATCTTTCAGCACGTGTGGCCACCATTGTCGAATCTTGGAGGTTTGGAGAGATGGATCAGAGATGGAGAGAATCGCAGATTTCTTGAAATCAGAAAATGAGAGAATCGTATCGAACAAGCGCGTTCTAACGGCTATAAATGCAACGGAAAAAATCCCAACGGCTCTTTTTTGCGGATCCAGCAATTTTAGCGCAATTGTAGGGATATTATTTCATAAAAATCTCCAACTTTGCTCGTCCGTATCTTTTATTTGGCTCAACCGTTTCTTGATTTTTAAAGCTTGATTTACTCTCCTTGATTCCCTCTTTCGATTCCCTACAAAAACAAATAAAACAAACATTAAATACGCAATTAAAAACACACCACAAAACATACAAACGATAATCGGAAAAACAGTAAAAATAAACTAAGGCATTCGGCCTTGACTAAACGAGCACAGTAACCACTCGTTCTCTCTCGTTCTCTTTGTCATGCTTCAGTCAAGAGGAAGGCCGAGAGAGTCTTCACATCTCCTTCCTCATAGTAGTGCTTCAACCTAGCACCATTGACCATAAATGGCTGACCTTGCTGCAAGTTCTTTATCTCTATTGCACCATGAACAAAGACATTAGTAATAACAAATGGACCTGACCATCTAGACTTTAGTTTGCCAGGAAATATCTTTAAACGTGAGTTAAATAATAGGACAAGTTGGCCTTTCCTAAAGTCTTTGATCCTAAGTCTACTGTCGTGCCATATTTTGGTCTTTTCTTTATACATTTTGGCATTCTCATAGGCCATATGCCTAAGCTCATCAAGTTCATGTAGCTGCAAAGATCTCAATGTCCCCGCATCCTTTACACAGAAGTTCAATTCCTTCATGGCCCAAAATGCTTTGTTTTCTAACTCAAGTGGCAAGTGGCAAGCCTTGCCATACACCAACCTATAGGGAGACATGCCTAGGGGTGTCTTATATGCTGTTCTATAAGCCCAAAGTGCATCCTCAAGCTTAAATGACCAGTCTTTCCTATTAAGTTTGACTACCTTCTCTAGGATGTTCTTTATCTCCCTATTGGAAATTTCAGCTTGGCCATTCGAGTGTGGGTGATAGGGAGTAGCTACCCTATGTCTAATGTTATATTTAGCCAATACTTTCTCCATAGCTTTATTAATGAAATGTGACCCCTCATCACTAATGATAGCACGAGGAGTCCCAAATCTAGTGAAAACGTGCCTATGCAAGAAGTTAGTGACTGTTTTAGCATCATTATTAGGACATGCTTTGGCTTCTACCCACTTGGACACGTAGTCCACTGCCACTAATATGTATAGGTTACCTGATGATGGAGGGAATGGTCCCATGAAATCAATGCCCCATACATCAAAGAGCTCCAACTCTAAAATGTAGGTGAGGGGCATCTCATCCTTGCGACTGAGGTTACCTGTCCTTTGGCATTCGTCACAGCTGTGGGCATAGTTGTGGGCGTCCTTGAAGATTGTTGGCCAATAGTAGCCACTCTGAAATACCTTCGCAGCTGTTCTTTGACCACCAAAGTGTCCACCGTAAGGAGATGAGTGACAGTGCTGCAGCACAGACTTCGCTTCAGCAGCTGAAACACACTTCCTCAACAACCCATCAGCACAGGTTCTGTAAAGTGTGGGGTCATCCCAGATGAATTTCCTTGCTTCATGAAGGAACCTCTTCTTCTCTTGTCCTCCCTTGAACACTGGCAATACCTGTGATGCACGGAAGTTAGCAATGTCAGCAAACCAAGGTTCCTCATCGTTATCACGATGAGCCAACGCAAAGACATGTTCATCTATAAAAGCATCAGAAATTGCGGTCTCCGCAATTTTTTCGCAATTGTGCTGCAATCGAGACAGGTGATCTGCAACCACATTTTCACATCCCTTCTTGTCCCGAATGTCCAAATCAAATTCCTGCAGCAATAACACCCATCTAATCAATCTAGGCTTAGCATCAGCCTTCCTCATAAGATATTTTAAAGCAGAATGGTCAGTATATACAATGGTCCTAGTGCCTACAATATAGTTTCTAAATTTTTCACAAGCAAATACTACAGCAAGCATCTCTTTCTCTGTAGTTGTATAATTACATTGAGCCTCATTCAAGGTCTTACTAGCATAATAGACAGGGTGTGTGAGCTTGTCAATCTTCTGTCCTAACATGACTCCTACAGCATAGTCACTGGCATCACATAGCATCTCAAATGGGAGATCCCAATTTGGTCCTACTATGATTGGTGCTGTGACCAGTGCCTCCTTAAGGGTTTTCCAAGCTACTACACATTCTTTAGAGAAGATGAATGGCCTACCTAGCTCCAGTAGCTCACATAGAGGCTTGGCTATCTTAGAAAAGTCCTTGATGAACCTTCTGTAGAAGCCAGCATGCCCTAAGAAACTCCTAATAGCCTTGACATTCTGGGGCTCTACCAACTTCTCTATGATCTCTATTTTTGCCCTATCCACTTCTACACCTGCCCTTGACACTCTATGTCCTAAGACAATCCCTTCATCTACCATAAAATGGCACTTTTCCCAATTTAGGACTAGGTTGGTCTCTTCACACCTAGCCAGGACTTGTCCTAGGTTTTCTAGACAGGTTTTAAATGAATCCCCAAAGACTGAGAAGTCATCCATGAATATTTCTATCATGGACTCATCCAACTCAGAGAAGATTGCCATCATGCACCTTTGGAAAGTTGCCGGTGCATTGCATAAGCCAAAAGGCATTCTGCGGAAGGCAAACGTTCCAAAAGGGCAAGTGAAGGTGGTCTTCTCTTGATCCTTAGGGTCTATAGTAATTTGATTATAGCCAGAGTACCCATCTAAAAAACAATAGTAGGCTCTACCAGCTATTCTGTCTAGCATCTGGTCAATAAACGGTATAGGGAAATGGTCTTTTTTAGTTTCTTTATTTAACTTTCTGTAATCCATACACACTCTCCACCCTGTGACAGTCCTTGTTGGAATCAGTTCGTTATTCTCATTGACTACCACAGTTATTCCCCCCTTCTTAGGTACACATTGGATGGGGCTCACCCACTGGCTACTAGCTATGGGGAAAATCACTCCTGCATCTAACCATTTGATTATCTCCTTTTTCACTACCTCTTTCATAGAGGGGTTTAACCTACGCTGGTGATCTACCCTAGGTGTGTGCTCTTCCTCTAGTATAATTTTGTGCATTCAATAAGAAGGGCTAATGCCTCGAATATCAGCAATAGTCCATGCTATAGCCTTCCTATGTTGCTTAAGCAGTAAAATTAATTCAACCTCATGCTGTTCACTTAGCTTAGAAGAAATAATTACAGGCAACGTATCATCATCTCCTAGATATGCATATTTGAGGTGAGTGGGTAGTGGTTTCAGTTCTAAAACAGGTGGATGCTCAATGGAGGGTTTCAAAGGATTTACAGTTCTATCAGTTAAATCTATATTCATACATACATGTTGAGGTTTATCTACAGGCATATTCATTATGTCAGATACATTTAAGTCAGCTACATCTACTTGTACATATTCACTAGCATGCTTGGTTCTTCCATCAATGAGTCAACAATATCCATGCTAGCACAGGATTCAAGGTCAGAGGGATACCTTAAAGCTTTATATACACTAAACTTTACCTCTTCATCATGAACCCTCATAGTTAACTCACCTTTCTGAACATCTATTAGTGCCCTACCTGTGGCTAGAAATGGTCTACCTAACAGGATGGGGACCTCCTTGTCTGCCTCATAGTCCAGGACAATGAAATCTGCAAGGAAAATGAATTTGTCAACTTTAACTAGAATATCCTCGATCTTACCTTCTGGATATGCGATGGATCTGTCTGCTAGTTGTAAAGTGACTGTGGTTGGACGTGCTTCTCCCATTCCCAACTGGCGGAATAGGGACAGGGGCATGAGATTTATGCTGGCGCCCAGGTCACAAAGCGCTCTGCCCACGTGCTTGCCTCCAAGTTCTACAGGTAAGGTGAAGGAACCAGGATCCTTCTCCTTCTTGGGCAGCTTGTTCTGGAGGATGGCACTGCACTCCTCGGTGAGGTTTACTGTTTCAAACTCACCAATTATTTTTTTGTTAGTAATAATGTCCTTCAAAAACTTTACATATGAAGGCATAGACTGTAAAACCTCTACAAAAGGAATGTTAACATGCACTTGCTTAAGTATTTCTAAAAATTTATTAAAATGAACTTCCTGTTCCTGCTTCTTCTTAAGCCTTCGAGGGTATGGAGGTGGTGGCACATATGCAGGCACGTCAGGACGCCTTAGGATAGGTGGAGGCCTTGGAATTTCTTCTACGTCCTCAACAATTGGCTCTAGCCTGGCTCCTGATGTGCTAGTTGGTGGTGGACCTTGGCTTGGCAGAGACTCCAGTGGAGCACTAGACTCAGTGTTCTCTACTCTCTTTGGTGTGTCCTTTGTGTTGCTCACCAATGGTCTTCCACTCCTAAGTTCAATTGCTTGAACTTGTTCTTTGCCATCTCTCCTTGGTACCTCGGTGTCAGCAGGGAGTCTACCTTGGGGCCTACTTTTAAGTTCATTGGCTAATTGGCCTATTTGGTTTTCTAGGCTCCTAAGAGTAGCTTGCTGGCTCTGAAGAGTAGCATCATTCTTAGCTATATATTCCTTGAGTAGGTTTTCTACAGAAGATCCTACAGGTTGATTGTATGGTTTTTGGTACATTGATTGGTTATGTTGGGGAGTGAAACCAGGTGTTCCACTCGGCCTTGGTTGGTTAGGATTTTGGTTAGTGTTCTGTTGGCCACCCCATGACAGGTTAGGGTGGTTTCTCCAACCAGGGTTATAGGTGTTGGAGTAGGGGTTATTCCTAGGCTGCTGCTGGCTTCCAACATAGCAGACTGAAGATGGATTCCCAGGGCAGTATTCATATGGGTGCCCTTCCCCACAGAATCCACAGATAGGTGCCTCGCCTTGATTTGGTTGGGTGCCCATTGACATAGCTGTGGCGGTATTGGCACTGGTTTGGAGATTGGCCTGAGCCATTTGCTTAACTAGGTTGGTCAGGGCATTTATTTGGGTGCTCATGGCGCTTAGAGCGTCCTTGTCTTGAGCCCTAGTTGGCTCTACTGGATCGTCTGACCACCTACAGTGAGATGCTGAGATCTTCTCCAAGATCTCATAGGCCTCGTTGTAACTCTTGGACAACATAGAACCACCAGCAGATGAATTTAAGACTTGCCAAGTGCTGGGGTTGCATCCTTTGAAAAAGACCTCTATTTGGATACACCATGGGATGCCATGATGTGGACATTTAAGAAGAAGATCTTTGAATCTAGTCCAAGCTTCGTGAAGAGACTCATTATCAGCTTGTTTAAACTTGACTATGTCATCACGAAAGGTAGAATTCCTATCAGGTGGGAAGTATTTGACTAGGAATTTTTCTGCTAAATCTGTCCAATTGCGGACAGATCCAGAGGGTAATGAGTTCAACCATGTTTTAGCTTTGTCCCTCAAAGAGTAAGGGAACAAGTACAGCCTTAAAGCTTCTTGGGATACTCCAGGGATGATAAAGGTATCACTGACTCCTAAGAAGTTCCTAAGATGGTTGTGGGGGTCCTCATTTTCTATTCCAAAGAATTGTCCCACAGTGGACAACATTTGGAACATCACTGGCTTTAACTCGAATGAGTGGGCAGTGATTTCAGGACGGATTATGCTTGGGTTCAGCTCCCCAGGCATAGGTACTAGATATGAAAGAATGGCACTATTCTTGTCATTCGCTATTTCGATGGGGTTGCGAATGACAGGTACCGGATTTGGAACTATATCGCCCATTTCTTTAATTTCAGGTAAGAGTATAGGAGGTTGTTTAAAGAGACGTTTCTTTGCTTTATTTCTAGCTCGAAGTCATCTTTCAGGTTCAGGATCGAACTCTAAATTACTATGTGAACGCTCACTCATAAACTACCCTAATAGCACCTGCAAAAGAAATGAAACAGATTAGTTTCACTCAATGATAAACTTGATTTTTCAAACTTAACAAACTTCGTTTTCACTTAAAATAAGTCCCCGGCAGCGGCGCCAAAAACTTGTTGCGTGCTCAATGTGTTAATAAAAATGATAAGTAAGAGAGAGAGAGCACTCAGAACATGCAAGCATACATGATCTTATAGCAAGTAGTAAGTATATTTCATTCGTTTTCCCACAGAGACTTGTTTTTAGCTATTCTCGAAGTGTTTTGTTAAGAAAGATGGGGTGGATTTGAGGGGATGAAATTGGTTTTTAATTACCTAAGTTTTGCTGAATGTGTAAAGGAATATAACATAAACAAATGGAAGTTGAACCTAGACTCAAAGGACAAGAGATGGAATTGATAAACAAAGGAGAAAGCAGCTAACAAAATAACAACTTAGAAGGAATTGCGGGGACCGCAATGTTTCCGCAATTAAACAGCAACGAAAGTGTGTAGATGGGTGAATTAAGGGCTACTAATGACTATCCTATAGGCCTTTTTATACGATTCTCAAGCACTGGATCTACTCTCTATGCATCAAACTCACTCTAGCTCATGTATCGTCCGATTCCATGCATTAGACTCTTAAGTTTACTCGACTCAAAGTAAGGACTTAATCATCTTGTTAAAACAGAAGTGTTTAGTTTGTACTAGGGAAACGCCTATTCCTAGGCCGTTTCCTGATTACCATGAAAGGCTAGCATGATTATATGACTCTGAACTCTTACTCCTTCCAGAGGTTAGGAGTTCTTTGGACAAAATGGATGGCCAATCGAAATTGCCCGTGGGATGAAGCTTACATACAATCAATGATTCGAGAGCTATCCTACATACTTGATGCACATTTTTTAAGCCTATAGTTCTGTCATTAGCATGCCCCTAGGTGATTTAGCTACTCATGGATATATGGAGAACAGAAAGGGTAGATAAAACAGACATGCTTAGAAGAGGAATAAACTTAGAACAGGAAGTAAAAACCGTAGCAGGAAATGGGAAGTGAGAAATGCAGAAACGTACTTCGATTACTGAAATTGTTTGACGAACAGATGAAAGCTTTAAAGTAAATAGCAACAAGGCAGAAAGCAACGAAATAAACTAATCTAGCTACTTAAGAAAAGGACAGCACGAAGCAGAAATGCAAAACAGAAAAGAAAGATAGAAAGCTTGTAAGATGGTGCTTGAAGCCTCGTCGCAATCGCCTCGAATGAAGGATTAAAAAGACAGCCTTGCGTGGATGAATCCAATCGGGAGAGAAGAAGAATCTACTCTCCTTCCTATCAGATTATCGACTCCAGCAGCTGAGCTTCGCAAACCAACAGACGGCAAAGGAAAAACAGTGGAACAGATGGACTGCTAGACGACTTCACGCTTTCGGATGATGATCAAACCTCCGACTTTGGCCCCCTTTTATAGTAGTTTGCAGGTGCGTTTGGGTCAAGGAGAACCATCAATCTTCAACGTCGTATATCAGAATGGATGGAGGAGAAAGAACGAATCCCTGAAATAACGGAAATTAACAGAAAAAGATCAGTCAACTTACGGTTTTCACTTGAATAATTGCGGTCACCGCAATGTTTTCGCAATTCATTCGCAATGCTCATTTTTTCATTCTTTTCCTTCGGTTTTCAACCCTTTTTCTACCTATTGTACATAAGTCCTATATTAGCTACCTTCTTCTAATTCTCATATTAAGGCATAGGTTTAGGCTAAATGCTAACAAAAACACCTAAAAGTGTACATCTTCCTAAGCTAAATGGGTTCTAAATAAGTCACTTTCAGAGACTTAACAGGTTGCACTCATTAGCGTGTGCTTCCCATGCTTTGAGACTGCCCAGGCTGCCTCAGGTTTCCCTATTATATTCAGTGCTTCCTCCAGGACACCCTGGTGGGCGGATTTTTGAATGTCCGCTTAATCTCAAGCTGTCGAGGCTTGCCAAAATACGATTTATAAAGCCTATGACCAAGGCTTTGCAGCCAGTGGTAACAGGGTCGATCCAAGGAATAGGAAGATTGAAATTACTAATGAAATTGGGATTTAATTGATTGATAGATTTTTGGTAACGGGGGGTTTTATCATGCAAGAGAAATATTAAGATAAGCTAACGGAAGAAAGAATAATAAGAAGAGAACGTGTGCACGGTTTGGGAAGTCTCGGGATCAATTGTTAGACAAATTCGGTTTATCATTTAATGCTAATAACATGGAATTCAGTTTATTGAGCACGCGGACGACTACCAGAGAAGCCCCAAAGTAGTCGACTCCATGGATTTTAATTAGACCACACAGTTCTAATTACACGTTATCTAAGCTTACATCAAGGTGATCAGCCCTAAGGTAAGTATAGACAGTCACTAGCTAACCGCGACGAACATTCGAGCGTGAATTCTAATTGCTAGTAGATTGCGCGCAAACGCCGTATGCAATCAACAATTATCCTACCCGACCCGATACTTCGATTTAGTTCTATCTACCTGTATTACTTAGTCGAGCAGTGAGAGGCACGGCATCGCTACTCTTTAACATACACAACGTGCGAACCTACTCGAGTGTCAATCGTCGTATTTTAACATGCGCGTTGGATTAAGCAAAGTAGATAAATGCTAATAAACAGAACCAATATGCATAAAGATCAGATTATCAAAGCCAAAAACGTCTAACAAAATCGCCCTAAACTAATCCCAAACCGTTCACCCTTACCTTAGCCGCTCATGGCGCGGTTTGTCAATTCCGCTCCAACAACAGCCGTTGAAAGTGTCATCAGCGTATTACAATGAAGGTGGAGCTCACTAGCATGCCAACAATGGCGGAGCTCCACGGAAAATAGAGAGAAAACGGGGAAGAAGAAGATAAAGAAGAGCAAAATTGGTGGGGAAGAACTCTCCAAAAAAATGCAGAAAAATCGTCTTTTAACTTCTGCAATCGTCGTAGCGTCGAGACGCTAGGCCTAGTGTCTCGACGCTGTGCCCTAAGTTTTCCGCGCGCGCTCGCGATGGCGTCGCGACGCTGCCCCAATAAAATTCCTGTGCGCGCCTCCTCCGGAGCGTCTCGACGCCAAGCAGGGTCTCGACGCCAGGGCAGCGTCGAGCTAGCGTCTCGACGCTATCACTCGACGCTTGCTCTCGGGTTTTTCCAGCGTTGAGCCAGCGTCTCGACGCTATAGCTCGACGCTGGCTCTCGGGTTTGGGGCTGAAGCTTTGCCTCTCCAAGGCTGTTTTGGCCCGTTTCTTCACGGATCAAGTTCCCCTCTTCCCGATGCATTCTCGGGGCGCTAAAACTCCACTTTAAGCTCTCGAACGGGTCCAACGGACGCACGAGCTCTTTGCCGCTTTTCTCCTACAAAAGAGATATATTTAATCAATTGAAAGCGGACTTTAGCTATAATTAGGAAGTATTTAATAGCTCCAAAATGGAGTTATCAAACACCCCCAACTTAAACATTGCTAGTCCTCGAGCAAGCACTACAAAGACATTGACTCTAAGGACGCGTTTACATGCATTCTAACTCAAACCTCCATGCATATTGAAATTTCAAGCACGAGTATAATCATGGAAGCATTTTGTTCATGCATTAACTAGGACATATCAAAAATTAACTCTTGCCCGCTAACGTGTGTGTGTGCTAGCCAACCACTCCTAAACTCACGCAAGCTTGGAAAACCCACATGCAACGCACATCCCGTTTTCCCCCTACTTCTAGCGTTTAAGAACAGTCTAAACTTGACTTACACGAGAGAAAGAAGCAAATTAAGAGACCTAAATATTTTCTCATTCTTTTTCTTTTCATAAGTACTTTGTACTCTTTTATTAAGGTTCTTCGAACCAACTTTTTATTTCTTTTTCTTTCCTACTCGAGCTGCCTAACACGTCAAACTTAGGCCAAAGCTTCACGTTTTTAAGGACTGACGCTCACTTCTTTTAAGCGCTACTAAGAAGGAGGAGCGCCTCGAGAGGAATTTTCTATCAAACATGCTTTTCTATTTTTTTTATTAGGCTAAGCACATGCTTTCTCGATTAACCAACTACTAACTCTCATGCAACAAGCTACCTAAGGGTGCCTTTCGGGGTGACAACGAGAATTAGCGCTACATGCAATTTTTCGAACCTACGGAATCTAGGAAGAGGTTGCTAAGTGCTCGATAAGTGCAAGGGAGCAACAGAAAAAATTTTAAATTTTTTGACATGAACCTAATAAACACAAAACTCATGCAAAAACTCGATTATGAACATGCTCAGATTTCCAACATGCATTTCCTAGGCTATCATTGTCAGAAAACAGTAAACAGAGTCCCAAGCACTTCAATATCATTATAGCACTTCTCAACGAACTACACATGCAAATCCATCAGACTAACTTCACCCCCAACTTCAAAATTTGGCATTGTCCTCAATGGCAACCAGTCAGATATACAAAGTAAAAGGGAAGAAAAAGTACACTTCCCTGACTCTTTGTGAAGCTGGCGGGAGCGAGGAAGCGACACACAAACGCATCAGAGCCCAAAATTGTCTTCTCTTCCTTGATTCCTAAAAAAAAAAAAAAAAAAAAAAAAACAGCAAGCTAATTAAAACTAAGTTAATCTAAAAAGCAATAAAAACTAAACTAAGGCATAAAAACAGTCCATCGCTCGGGTGCCTCCGAGAAGCGCAGAATTTTTAAAGTCGGTTGCTCGACTGTATTCTCTCCACAGACTCATCCATAGTCTGTAAGTGCGGGGGACGATCCAAACTTGTCCACGTCCACACTTTCCCTGCAAACATAATTTGAAATCATTTGCACTCTTCGTGCCTCGGGCACGTGAATATCAGAATTGTTAGTGCAAAAACCAGCATCATTATCACACAAATTTAAATCAGATTTTTTTACAGAGACATAGGAACCATCCCTCAAGCGCGAGGGTAGATTTCCATTCTCACCATACTCAACAACAGATATATCCGCAACAGATTTCCCATCAAATAAAGAGAACTCATGCAAAGTATCATCAAATTCCAGAGAAACAACGCCCTTAAACACATCAATTTTGACCCTAGCGGCCTTAAGGAAAGAACGTCCTAACAACATGGAGGACGAAGTATGCGAAGAGTTTTCATTCATATCTAAAACAAGGAAATCAGCGGGAAACGTCATATTCCCAACTCTAACCAAAACATCCTCTACCTTCCCCCTAGGACATATGCTTGACCCATTAGCCAACCGAACAGAAACATTACACTCATGCATTTCATTTAAATTCAGTTCACGAAACAGCGCATAAGACATAACATTAACAGAGGCTCCTAAGTCTAACATGGCATTATGAACAACTCTACTACCTATAGTGCAAGGGATAGTAAAGGTACCTGGATCGTTGCACTTTGCAGGCAACGTACCCATTAGCCAACGTTTTCCTTCTTTTTCTCAGTCCCTCTGGACTTCCCTTTCGTAGTGCACCAGCTCCTCAGGAATTTTTCATATTTGGGCACTTGACTGACTGCCTCGAGGAGCGGGATATTTACCATCACCTTCTGGAAGGTTCGCAGGACCTCCTCGTCATCAGATTCCAAAGTAGGCTTCGCAAGCCTACTCGGGAATGGTGCTTTGGCAACATCCTCAGGTACACTGACCTTCTCATCTCTTTTCTCATTCTGAACCTCGGGAGCAGGCGGGGCGGACTTGTTCAGGCTGTCCGTGGCTTCCTTCACAGCTCTAGTGGAAAGTGACTTCCCACTGCGCAGCTGAATAGCACTCACGTTTTCACATGAGTTGACCGTGGTTTGGTAAGGAAGCTTCCCTGAGCTCTTGCTCTCGAGCTTACTGATAGACACCGCCATCTGTGTCAGCTGCTTGTTCAGATTCTGCAGCTCTGCCTTATGAGAATTAAGCTCTTCGCGAGCTTCTTTCTGAAACTGGCTGGTGCTCGTCACGATGGTCCTTACCATCTCTTCAAGTGAGCTGGAGGAGCTCGAGGCTTGAGCCTGGGTGGAAGAATGAGGCCTATCCTGAGACTGGCCTTGGAAGCGAGATTGTCCTTCCCTGTTCCCATAGCTGAAGTTTGGATGGTCGCGCCAACCGGGGTTGTACGTGTTTGCATATGGGTCGTACTTCCTTGGGTTGGAAGCATACCCCCCGATTGCATTTACCTCCTCCGCCTCGCGGTGTCCTCCAACGATTTTTTTCAACATACTGCCTATCTCGGCCACCTGGGCCCTCAGCTCAGTCATCTCGTGGCTCTGGGCCACGCTGTGGACTTGTCCTTGCCCCCGAATACCGAATTGCTGCGAGTTGGTGGCCATATTCGCTATCAACTGTTTGGCCTCAACTGGGGTCTTGTCAATCAGTGCCCCTCCACTCGCTGCATCAATCATCTGCCGGTCATGGGGCGTCATCCCCTCGTAAAAATACTGTATGAGCAGCTGATCGGCGATCTGATGGTGTGGGAAGCTGGCGCACAAGCGCCCAAATCGCTCCCAGTACTCGTGCAGGGACTCACCTACATCCTGGGTGATCCCATAAATCCTCTTCCGCAGAGTGGTGGCCAAGGATGCGGGAAAGTATTTCTCCAAGAATACCCGCTTCATATCCTGCCACGTGTTGATCGATCCGGAGGGCAGGTAATACAGCCAATCCCTGGCTTTGTCCTTGAGCGTAAAGGGGAATGCCCTCATATTCAATTGCTCCTCCGTGACCCCTGCGGGCTTCATCCCCGCGCAGACGCAATGGAGTTCCATCAGGTGCTTGTTCGCGTCCTCACCTGCATTGCCATGAAAAGAGGGTAACTGGTGAATTAAACCGGATTTTAACTCGAAGTTACCTGCTACCACGGGGTAGTTTATGAACAAAGGCTGCAGGTTCAGGTCTGGCGCTGCCAGTTGCTTAAGCGTCCGTGGCGCATCACCTTGCGTCATCTCGTCAACCAAGAAGGGATTGCCTTCTTCTTCTTCAATCGGTCTTTGCCCCTCACGGGCCTCTCTTCGTAACCGCCGCTCCTCTCTGTCAATCTCAGGGATAAACTGCAATCTACCCTCAGAGGAACGGGTCATACACAAACAAAAATCCAAACATACAATTTACAAACAGAAAAAAATTTCAGTCAACCATCAACAAATCAAATTCAAACTTCAATCATTAAGTCAATCAAATGCCTATTCCCCGGCAACGGCGCCAATTTTGGTGGGCGGATTTTTGAATGTCCGCTTAATCTCAAGCTGTCGAGGCTTGCCAAAATACAATTTATAAAGCCTATGACTGTTGCGTGCTCAATGCGTTAATAAAAATGATAAACAAGATAGAGAGAGCACTCAGAACATGCAAGCATACATGATCTTATAGCAAGTAGTAAGTATATTTCATTCGTTTTCCCACAGAGACTTGTTTTAGCTATTCTCGAAGTGTTTTGTTAAGAAAGATGGGGTGGATTTGAAGGGGTGAAATTGGTTTTTAATTACCTAAGTTTTGCTGAATGTGTAAAGGAATATAACATAAACAAATGGAAGTTGAAATTAGACTCAAAGGACAAGAGATGGAATTGATAAACAAAGGAGAAAGCAGCTAACAGAATAAAAACTTAGCAGGAATTGCGGGGACCGCAATGTTTCCGCAATTAAACAGCAGCGAAAGTGTGTACATGGGTGAATTAAGGGCTACTAATGACTATCCTATAGGCCTTTTTATACGATTCTCAAGCACTGGATCTACTCTCTATGCATCAAACTCACTATAGCTCATGTATCGTCCGATTCCATGCATTAGACTCTTAAGTTTACTCGACTCAAAGTAAGGACTTAATCATCTTGTTAAAACAGAAGTGTTTAGTTTGTACTAGGGAAACGCCTATTCCTAGGCCGTTTCCTGATTACCATGAAAGGCTAGCATGATTATATGACTCTGAACTCTTACTCCTTCCAGAGGTTAGGAGTTCTTTGGACAAAATGGATGGCCAATCGAAATTGCCCGTGGGATGAAGCTTACATATAATCAATGTTCGAAGGCGATCCTACATGCTTGGTTCACGTTTTTTTTAGCCTATAGTTCTGTCATTAGCATGCCCCTAAGTAACTTAGCTACTCATGGATATATGGAGAACAGAAAGGGTAGATAAAACAGACATGCTTAGAAGAGAAATGTGTGTAAAACAGCAAGACAAAACCGTAGCAGAACAAGGTGGAAACTGTAAAATGCAGAATTGTACTTTGATTACTTTGAGTGTTTGAATGACAAAGGAAAGCTTTGAAAGAAATGAATCCAAGACAGACAACAACGAAATGCAGTAAGTAAAATACTAAACTAAGAACAACAATAATCAAACTGGAAATAAGAAGAAGGACGACAGAAAAGCAGTAAAGGGTGCTGAAAAGCTTCGTGCAGTCGCCTCGAATGGAAGGGATGAGAGGTTAGCCTTGCTTGGATGAATCCAATCGAGAGAGAAGAAGAATCTTCTCTCCTTCCTATCAGATTATCGATTCCAACAGCTGAGACTCCCACTCCAACAGACGGCAAAGGAAAACAGAGAGAAATGATGGACTGCGAGAAGACTTCTGCGCTTCGAATGATGATCAAACCTCCGACTTTGGCCCCCTTTTATAGTAGTTTGCAGGTGCGTTTGGGCCAAGGAGAACCATCAATCTTCAACGTCGTATATCAGAATGGATGGAGGAGAAAGAACGAATCCCTGAAATAACGGAAATTAACAGAAAAAGATCAGTCAACTTACGGTTTTCACTTGAATAATTGCGGTCACCGCAATGTTTTCGCAATTCATTCGCAATGCTCATTTTTTCATTCTTTTCCTTCGGTTTTCAACCCTTTATCTACCTATTGTACATAAGTCCTATATTAGCTACCTTCTTCTAATCCTCATATTAAAGCATAGGTTTAGGCTAAATGCTAACAAAAACACCTAAAAGTGTACATCTTCCTAAGCTAAATGGGTTCTAAATAAGTCACTTTCAGAGACTTAACACACCCCCAAACTTAAGGCTTTGCTTGTCCTCAAGCATACTAAGGACTTACTTAGGCTGCTGTTTTATCTTCTTTAACTACTTACCGACTCCCCTATATCCCTATCTCTAGCAGTGCTGTCCTGTGACACACTTCTAAGTTTAGAACTAACCTCCTTATCAAGCTTCTTCTGACTTCACCTGCCTACTATACCTGCTGTTTTTATTCACCCCCTACTACTGATCTAGCTACTTTTATGACATCATGCCACTATCCCTAAGGTTTCAAATTCTACCAAGCTTTACTCCAGACTCAGTACATGCTTCTAGCTTTATTTTTAATGTGTCTAGGATTCCTTAGAGTCATGCCAGTCTTAGTATTAACAGTGACAGTAGTACTTTTAGAGAACAACCTAAACCCTGACATCACTTCATTGGATAAACACTCATCTCCCTAAACAACCCTACAAGTTACAACTTTGTGCTTAGCTAATTGAGGATCAGAGTTCTTTTTAAATAGGACATCTAAGCCACAAAGTTATAACTCCTAGGTATACATTCTTCTTCCCTATTTTTTTCTTTTTCTTACTTAGGTGGAGCCTCTCCTTTGGTTGCCTTTTGATGCAACGCCACTTGTGGGTTACACACTTGGCACTGATTACTCAGCAACCTAAGAGAAACTCCCCCCCTTTATTCTTTTTTCATTGTTTTTCAGTTCATCATCATTTTTTTTAAAGGAGAAGAAGAATGCTTATGTTTCTAAGGGAGAGAGGAATGTTCCTAGGCCTAGGGTGGCCTCCCCCAAACTTCAACTACTCATTGTCCCCAATGAGTGTTTGAGGTGGCACACCCCCAAACTTGTCCTAGAAGCATCTAGTCTAAAGTAAAACAAAGAGAATCTAAAAATCCTAGGCATAGGCAAAACATTCTAAAAGCAATTATTCCAGCAGCAGAAAATTTGACAAAACAGACAGTTGAAGGACTGATGGTTTATGCATGCTGAGCACTATTCAGAGGCGAATTTAAACTATCAAAGGGTGTCCTATGACACTCATCCAGCATGCTTGAAGATCAGCTATATAAGGTAGTCATGCTAGCAGCAAAAGATAGAATATAACAGATCACAGCCTAACTAAACAGACAGTCCAAAACATGCAAACAGTCACAAAAATTGCGGGAACCGCAATTATTTCGCAATTCAATCCGGGCAGATTTAACATTGATTCAGGCCCCTAACATGCTTTTTCCTGTTACTCACGCATCCTAAAAATAAAACTAAACTATCCTACCTATTCAGCTAACATCTGACTAGACTAAGCAAAAGAAAAAACATAAAACTAAACATTAAAAACAGATCAAAAGTTGAACACAAAACAGCATAATATACATGATCCTATCAGAAAGCAGAAAAATTGTGTGTTTTTTTTTTTCTTAAGGGAACAGCAATACTCCCTTTAGTGCACTGCAAACCAGCACTCAATTCTCGTCATCCTCATCTGGTTGCCTTGGTCGTGGGGGCACCCATGGAGTTAGGAGATTGGTAGGGAAGTCCGGGAAGATGCACCCCAGCTGGTCTGCAACTTCCTTATCCCTTGCCTGCGCATAGTTGGCCCATTGAGCCATTCTCCTCTGCATGTCCATCAAGCAGGCCATGGATAGGGACTGTTCAGCCGCCAGCCTATCCAATTCAAACTCCATATTCCCTTTTCTCCTCAGCCTCAGGTTAGCAGGCATCTCCAAATGGCCTGTGTAAGGCAGCTGCTGCTCCAAGCGCTCGGTGGGGACTCCTGCAAGCAAACATAGCTTGGTTATGGTATTAGGGAAAAACAAGGGTCCCTTACCTTTCTTTGCGCATTCAGCAATGGCAGCTGACATGATTTCCCCCACATTGACCGTGAGACCGCGCATGATGGCATAAACCAGCAGTGATCTACTCTGGTTGATTGTCGTCTCGTGTGTCACAGGGGATAGCTTTCTCCTCACAAAGGCAAACCAAACCGCTGCCTTTGCTGTCAGATTGGCACTCATTAAGGTGTGCCTCCCATTGCGTGAGACAGTCCACGCTGCTTCATGCTGGCCAATTGTGCGAATGGCCTCTTCCAGCACTGCCTCAGTTGGCTCATCAACTATCCGTGCATAATCTGTATGAGGTTGGCCCTTGAGACCAAATGCTTCATTGATGGCCTGGGCGGAGAAATCTACTTCTACCCCTCTGACCACAGACAGGCCATCCTCAGGGCTGAGCACATTAGCGTAGAAATCATACACCATGCTCGTGTATGCTGGATTAGGCGGTCTGCAGAATTCCTCCCAGCCGTGGTTGATCACCCCTGCGCGCAAGAACTGCGGCAGGTCAGCAAGTCGATCGAGGAAGCCCTTCTCGTGCAACAGGTCCCTCTTCCTTAGCTCAGCACCCCTGGATTCAGTATCAGATGAGACATACCTCACTGACGGAGGTTCGTCTTCAGGGTAGAGTTTAGCCTTCCCCTTATCTGCTGGTTTGGATGATGCAGCAGCCTCCACCTTGAGGCGTTTGAGCGAAGGCTCAGTACTCTCTTTGTCCGTCGACGGCACCTTCTTGGCCTTCTTTTTCTTCAACCTCTTGGCCTTGTCAATTCTGGCCTTCTTCTTCTTCTTGAGCCTGGCCTTGATGTTGAGTTGAGGGAAGCATGCCCCCAACGTCTCCTCCATAGAATCGTCCTGCTGTGCAGGCTCGGCAGGGCTATCTTCCCTCATAGGAGAGAAGACTTCGTCTTCCCCAGCATCTCCACTGCCCGGCGTGGACTCTTGATAATCCCCATATGGGAATTCAGGATCAGGCTGTGGAGAATTGTGTGATGGCGTGGGATTGTCCTCTGCTGATGGTGTCTGCGCAGAACTCAGTGGCGAAGAGGGTGGTTCAGGACTCTGCGCTGCTGCAGGTGTCGGGTCAGAACTCTGAGGTGCTGGAGACAACTCGGAGCTCTGTGCAGGCGGTGACGAATCTGCGCTCGGCACTGGTTCAGGTGGTGAGGGGTTGTGCGCAGGTGATGCAGACGGCGACGATCCTTCTTTGGCTGACTCGTGGGATGCACGATCAGGTTCTTGACTCTCCACAGAGGGAGTCTTTGCTGTGCTTGGTTCGGCGGCCGTCTTGACACTCCACCGGCGTTTCTTGGGCGTGCCCACTGGCTCAGATGGTCCAGTAGGGATCTCAGTGACCACCCTCCACTTCTTCCTACGAATAGGAAGCTTGGGAAGAGGACCGGTGCGAACGGCACCATCGTCTGCAAGGGAGAGAAGCGCTTCCCTCGCAGCCGCTTCAGCTGCGTCATCAGCCTTCTTCTTGGCTGCGGATCTTTCAGCACGTGTGGCCACCATTGTCGAATCTTGGAGATTTGGAGAGATGGATCAGAGATGGAGAGAATCGCAGATTTCTTGAAATCAGAGAATGAGAGAATCGTATCGAACAAGCGCGTTCTAACGGCTATAAATGCAACGGAAAAAATCCCAACGGCTCTTTTTGCGGATCCAGCAATTTTAGCGCAATTGTAGGGATATTTTATCATCAAAATCTCAAACTTTGCTCGTCCGTATCTTTTATTTGGCTCGATCGTTTCTTGAGTTTTAAAGCTTGATTTACTCTCCTTGATTCCCTCTTTCGATTCCCTACAAAAACAAATAAAACAAACATTAAATACGCAATTAAAAACACACCACAAAACATACAAACGATAATCGGAAAAACAGTAAAAATAAACTAAGGCATTGGCCTTGACTAAACGAGCACAGTAACCACTCGTTCTCTCTCGTTCTCTTTGTCATGCTTCAGTCAAGAGGAAGGCCGAGAGAGTCTTCACATCTCCTTCCTCATAGTAGTGCTTCAACCTAGCACCATTGACCATAAATGGCTGACCTTGCTGCAAGTTCTTTATCTCTATTGCACCATAAACAAAGACATTAGTAATAACAAATGGACCTGACCATCTAGACTTTAGTTCGCCTGGAAATATCTTTAAACGTGAGTTAAATAATAGGACAAGTTGGCCTTTCCTAAAGTCTTTGATCCTAAGTCTACTGTCGTGCCATATTTTGGTCTTTTCTTTATACATTTTGGCATTCTCATAGGCCATATGCCTAAGCTCATCAAGTTCATGTAGCTGCAAAGATCTTAATGTCCCCGCATCCTTTACACAGAAATTCAATTCCTTCATGGCCCAAAATGCTTTATTTTCTAACTCAAGTGGCAAGTGGCAAGCCTTGCCATACACCAACCTATAGGGAGACATGCCTAGGGGTGTCTTATATGCTGTTCTTTAAGCCCAAAGTGCATCCTCAAGCTTAAATGACCAGTCTTTCCTATTAGGTTTGACTACCTTTTCTAGGATGTTCTTTATCTCCCTATTGGAAATTTCAGCTTGGCCATTCGAGTGTGGGTGATAGGGAGTAGCTACCCTATGTCTAATGTTATATTTAGCCAATACTTTCTCCATAGCCTTATTAATGAAATGTGACCCCTCATCACTAATGATAGCACGAGGAGTCCCAAATCTAGTGAAAATGTGCCTATGCAAGAAGTTAGTGACTGTTTTAGCATCATTATTAGGACATGCTTTGGCTTCTACCCACTTGGACACGTAGTCCACTGCCACTAATATGTATAGGTTACCTGATGATGGAGGGAATGGTCCCATGAAATCAATGCCCCACACATCAAAGAGCTCCAACTCTAAGATGTAGGTGAGGGGCATCTCATCCTTGCGACTGAGGTTACCTGTCCTTTGGCATTCGTCACGGCTGTGGGCATAGTTGTGGGCATCCTTGAAGATTGTTGGCCAATAGTAGCCACTCTGAAATACCTTCGCAGCTGTTCTTTGGCCACCAAAGTGTCCACCGTAAGGAGATGAGTGACAGTGCTGCAGCACAGACTTCGCTTCAGCAGCTGAAACACACTTCCTCAACAACCCATCAGCACAGGTTCTGTAAAGTGTGGGGTCATCCCATATGAATTTCCTTGCTTCATGAAGGAACCTCTTCTTCTCTTGTCCTCCCTTGAACACTGGCAATACCTGTGATGCACGGAAGTTAGCAATGTCAGCAAACCAAGGTTCCTCATCGTTATCACGATGAGCCAAAGCAAAGACATGTTCATCTATAAAAGCATCAGAAATTGCGGTCTCCGCAATTTTTTCGCAATTGTGCTGCAATCGAGACAGGTGATCTGCAACCACGTTTTCACATCCTTTCTTGTCCCGAATGTCTAAATCAAATTCCTGCAGCAATAACACCCATCTAATCAATCTAGGCTTAGCATCAGCCTTCCTCATAAGATATTTTAAAGCAGAATGGTCAGTGTATACAATTGTCCTAGTGCCTACAATATAGTTTCTGAATTTTTCACAAGCAAATACTACAGCAAGCATCTCTTTCTCAGTAGTTGTATAATTACATTGAGCCTCATTCAAGGTCTTACTAGCATAATAGACAGGGTGTGTGAGCTTGTCAATCTTCTGTCCTAACATGACTCCTACAGCATAGTCACTGGCATCACATAGCATCTCAAATGGGAGATCCCAATTTGGTCCTACTATGATTGGTGCTGTGACTAGTGCTTCCTTAAGGGTTTTCCAAGCTACTACACATTCTTTAGAGAAGATAAATGGTCTATTTAGCTCTAGAAGCTCGCACAGAGGCTTGGCTATCTTAGAAAAGTCCTTAATGAACCTTCTGTAGAAGCCAGCGTGCCCTAAGAAGCTTCTGATGGCTTTGACATTCTGGGGCTCTACCAACTTCTCTATGATCTCTATTTTTGCCCTATCCACTTCTACACCTGCCCTTGACACTCTATGTCCTAAGACAATCCCTTCATCTACCATAAAATGGCACTTCTCCCAATTTAGGACTAGGTTGGTCTCTTCACACCTAGCCAGGACTTGTCCTAGGTTTTCTAGACAGGTTTTAAATGAATCCCCAAAGACTGAGAAGTCATCCATGAATATTTCTATCATGGACTCATCCAACTCAGAGAAGATTGCCATCATGCACCTTTGGAAAGTTGCCGGTGCATTGCATAAGCCAAAAGGCATTCTGCGGAAGGCAAACGTTCCAAAAGGGCAAGTGAAGGTAGTCTTCTCTTGATCCTTAGGGTCTATAGTAATTTGATTATAGCCAGAGTACCCATCTAAAAAACAATAGTAGGCTCTACCAGCTATTCTGTCTAGCATCTGGTCAATAAACGGTATAGGGAAATGGTCTTTTTTAGTTTCTTTATTTAATTTTCTGTAATCCATACACACTCTCCACCCTGTGACAGTCCTTGTTGGAATCAGTTCGTTATTCTCATTGACTACCACAGTTATTCCCCCCTTCTTAGGTACACATTGGATGGGGCTCACCCACTGGCTACTAGCTATGGGGAAAATCACTCCTGCATCTAACCAATTGATTATTTCCTTTTTCACTACCTCTTTCATAGAGGGGTTTAACCTACGCTGGTGATCTACCCTAGGTGTGTGCTCTTCCTCTAGTATAATTTTGTGCATGCAATAAGAAGGGCTAATGCCTCGAATATCAGCAATAGTCCATGCTATAGCCTTCCTATGTTGCTTAAGCAGTAAAATTAATTCACCCTCATGCTGTTCACTTAGTTTCGAAGAAATAATTACTGGAAGTGTATCATTATTTCCTAGATATGCATATTTGAGGTGAGTGGGTAGTGGTTTCAGTTCTAAAACAGGTGGATGCTCAATGGAGGGTTTCAAAGGATTTACAGTTCTATCAGTTAAATCTATATTCATACATACATGCTGTGGTTTATCTACAGGCATATCCATTATGTCAGATACATTTAAGTCAGCTACATCTAATCCTACATATTCACTAGCATGCTTGGTTAACAGTACATGCTCTAATTGTTCTTCCATCAGTGAGTCAACAATATCCATGCTAGCACAGGATTCAAGGTCAGAGGGATACCTTAAAGCTTTATATACACTAAACTTTACCTCTTCATCATGAACCCTCATAGTTAACTCACCTTTTTGAACATCTATTAGTGCCCTACCTGTGGCTAGAAATGGTCTACCTAGCAGGATGGGGACCTCCTTGTCTGCCTCATAGTCCAGGACAATGAAATCTGCAAGGAAAATGAATTTGTCAACTTTAACTAGAATATCCTCGATCTTACCTTCTGGATATGCGATGGATCTGTCTGCTAGTTGTAAAGTGACTGTGGTTGGACGTGCTTCTCCCATTCCCAACTGGCGGAATAGGGACAGGGGCATGAGATTTATGCTGGCGCCCAGGTCACAAAGCGCTCTGCCCACGTGCTTGCCTCCAAGTTCTACAGGTAAGGTGAAGGAACCAGGATCCTTCTCCTTCTTGGGCAGCTTGTTCTGGAGGATGGCACTGCACTCCTCGGTGAGGTTTACTGTTTCAAACTCACCAATTATTTTTTTGTTAGTAATAATGTCCTTCAAAAACTTTACATATGAAGGCATAGACTGTAAAACTTCTACAAAAGGAATGTTGACATGCACTTGCTTAAGTATTTCTAAAAATTTATTAAAATGAACTTCCTGTTCCTGCTTCTTCTTAAGCCTTCGAGGGTATGGAGGTGGTGGCACATATGCAGGCACATCAGGACGCCTTAGGATAGGTGGAGGCCTTGGAATTTCTTCTACGTCCTCAACAATTGGCTCTAGCCTGGCTCCTGATGTGCTAGTTGGTGGTGGACCTTGGCTTGGCAGAGACTCCAGTGGAACACTAGACTCAGTGTTCTCTACTCTCTTTGGTGTGTCCTTTGTGTTGCTCACCAATGGTCTTCCACTCCTAAGTTCAATTGCTTGAACTTGTTCTTTGCCATCTCTCCTTGGTACCTCGGTGTCAGCAGGGAGTCTACCTTGGGGCCTACTTTTAAGTTCATTGGCTAATTGGCCTATTTGGTTTTCCAGGCTCCTAAGAGTAGCTTGCTGGCTCTGAAGAGTAGCATCATTCTTAGCTATATATTCCTTGAGTAGGTTTTCTACAGAAGATCCTACAGGTTGATTGTATGGTTTTTGGTACATTGACTGGTTATGTTGGGGAGTGAAACCAGGTGTTCCACTCGGCCGTGGTTGGTTAGGATTTTGGTTAGTGTTCTGTTGGCTACCCCATGACAGGTTAGGGTGGTTTCTCCAACCAGGGTTATAGGTATTGGAGTAGGGGTTATTCCTAGGCTGCTGCTGGCTTCCAACATAGCAGACTGAAGATGGATTCCCAGGGCAGTATTCATATGGGTGCCCTTCCCCACAGAATCCACAGATAGGTGCCTCGCCTTGATTTGGTTGGGTGCCCATTGACATGGCTGTGGCGGTATTGGCACTGGTTTGGAGATTGGCCTGAGCCATTTGCTTAACTAGGTTGGTCAGGGCATTTATTTGGGTGCTCATGGCGCTTAGAGCATCCTTGTCTTGAGCCCTAGTTGGCTCTACTGGATCGTCTGACCACCTACAGTGAGATGCTGAGATCTTCTCCAAGATCTCATAGGCCTCGTTGTAACTCTTGGACAACATAGAACCACCAGCAGATGAATTTAAGACTTGCCTAGTGCTGGGGTTGCATCCTTTGAAAAAGACCTCTATTTGGATACACCATGGGATGCCATGATGTGGACATTTAAGAAGAAGATCTTTGAATCTAGTCCAAGCTTCGTGAAGAGACTCATTATCAGCTTGTTTAAACTTGACTATGTCATCACGAAAAGTAGAATTCCTATCAGGTGGTAAGTATTTGACTAGGAATTTTTCTGCTAAATTTGTCCAATTGCGGACAGATCCAGAGGGTAATGAGTTCAACCATGTTTTGGCTTTGTCCCTCAAAGAATAAGGAAACAAGTATAGCCTTAAAGCTTCTTGGGATACTCCAGGGATGATAAAGGTATCACTGACTTCTAAGAAGTTCCTAAGATGGTTGTGGGGGTCCTCATTTTCTATTCCAAAGAATTGTCCCACAGTGGACAACATTTGGAACATCACTGGCTTTAACTCGAATGAGTGGGCAGTGATTTCAGGACGGATTATGCTGGGGTTCAGCTCCCCAGGCATAGGTACTAGATATGAAAGAATGGCACTATTCTTGTCATTCGCTATTTCGATGGGGTTGCGAATGACAGGTACCGGATTTGGAACTATATCGCCCATTTCTTTGATTTCAGGTATGATTTGAGGTATAGGAGGTTGTTTAAAGAGACGTTTCTTTGCTTTATTTCTAGCTCGAAGTGATCTTTCAGGTTCAGGATCGAACTCTAAATTACTATGTGAACGCTCACTCATAAACTACCCTAATAGCACCTGCGAAAGAAATGAAACAGATTAGTTTCACTCAATGATAAACTTGATTTTTCAAACTTAACAAACTTCGTTTTCACTTAAAATAAGTCCCCGGCAGCGGCGCCAAAAACTTGTTGCGTGCTCAATGCGTTAATAAAAATGATAAACAAGATAGAGAGAGCACTCAGAACATGCAAGCATACATGATCTTATAGCAAGTAGTAAGTATATTTCATTCGTTTTCCCACAGAGACTTGTTTTAGCTATTCTCGAAGTGTTTTGTTAAGAAAGATGGGGTGGATTTGAAGGGGTGAAATTGGTTTTTAATTACCTAAGTTTTGCTGAATGTGTAAAGGAATATAACATAAACAAATGGAAGTTGAAATTAGACTCAAAGGACAAGAGATGGAATTGATAAACAAAGGAGAAAGCAGCTAACAGAATAAAAACTTAGCAGGAATTGCGGGGACCGCAATGTTTCCGCAATTAAACAGCAGCGAAAGTGTGTAGATGGGTGAATTAAGGGCTACTAATGACTATCCTATAGGCCTTTTTATACGATTCTCAAGCACTGGATCTACTCTCTATGCATCAAACTCACTATAGCTCATGTATCGTCCGATTCCATGCATTAGACTCTTAAGTTTACTCGACTCAAAGTAAGGACTTAATCATCTTGTTAAAACAGAAGTGTTTAGTTTGTACTAGGGAAACGCCTATTCCTAGGCCGTTTCCTGATTACCATGAAAGGCTAGCATGATTATATGACTCTGAACTCTTACTCCTTCCAGAGGTTAGGAGTTCTTTGGACAAAATGGATGGCCAATCGAAATTGCCCGTGGGATGAAGCTTACATATAATCAATGTTCGAAGGCGATCCTACATGCTTGGTTCACGTTTTTTTTAGCCTATAGTTCTGTCATTAGCATGCCCCTGAGTAACTTAGCTACTCATGGATATATGGAGAACAGAAAGGGTAGATAAAACAGACATGCTTAGAAGAGAAATGTGTGTAAAACAGCAAGACAAAACCGTACCAGAACAAGGTGGAAACTGTAAAATGCAGAATTGTACTTTGATTACTTTGAGTGTTTGAATGACAAAGGAAAGCTTTGAAAGAAATGAATCCAAGACAGACAACAACGAAATGCAGTAAGTAAAATACTAAACTAAGAACAACAATAATCAAACTGGAAATAAGAAGAAGGACGACAGAAAAGCAGTAAAGGGTGCTGAAAAGCTTCGTGCAGTCGCCTCGAATGGAAGGGATGAGAGGTTAGCCTTGCTTGGATGAATCCAATCGAGAGAGAAGAAGAATCTTCTCTCCTTCCTATCAGATTATCGATTCCAACAGCTGAGACTCCCACTCCAACAGACGGCAAAGGAAAACAGAGAGAAATGATGGACTGCGAGAAGACTTCTGCGCTTCGAATGATGATCAAACCTCCGACTTTGGCCCCCTTTTATAGTAGTTTGCAGGTGCGTTTGGGCCAAGGAGAACCATCAATCTTCAACGTCGTATATCAGAATGGATGGAGGAGAAAGAACGAATCCCTGAAATAACGGAAATTAACAGAAAAAGATCAGTCAACTTACGGTTTTCACTTGAATAATTGCGGTCACCGCAATGTTTTCGCAATTCATTCGCAATGCTCATTTTTTCATTCTTTTCCTTCGGTTTTCAACCCTTTATCTACCTATTGTACATAAGTCCTATATTAGCTACCTTCTTCTAATCCTCATATTAAAGCATAGGTTTAGGCTAAATGCTAACAAAAACACCTAAAAGTGTACATCTTCCTAAGCTAAATGGGTTCTAAATAAGTCACTTTCAGAGACTTAACAATGACCAAGGCTTTGCAGCCAGTGGTAACAGGGTCGATCCAAGGAATAGGAAGATTGAAATTACTAATGAAATTGGGATTTAATTGATTGATAGATTTTTGGTAACGGGGGATTTTATCATGCAAGAGAAATATTAAGATAAGCTAACGGAAGAAAGAATAATAAGAAGAGAACGTGTGCACGGTTTGGGGAGTCTCGGGATCAATTGTTAGACAAATTCGGTTTATCATTTAATGCTAATAACATGGAATTCAGTTTATTGAGCACGCGGACGACTACCAGAGAAGCCCCAAAGTAGCCGACTCCATGGATTTTAATTAGACCACACAGTTCTAATTACACGTTATCTAAGCTTACATCAAGGTGATCAGCCCTAAGGTAAGTATAGACAGTCACTAGCTAACCGCGACGAACATTCGAGCGTGAATTCTAATTGCTAGTAGATTGCCCGCAAACGCCGTATGCAATCAACAATTATCCTACCCGACCCGATACTTCGATTTAGTTCTATCTACCTGTGTTACTTAGTCGAGCAGTGAGAGGCACGGCATCGCTACTCTTTAACATACACAACATGCGAACCTACTCGAGTGTCAATCGTCGTATTTTAACATGCGCGTTGGATTAAGCAAAGTAGATAAATGCTAATAAACAGAACCAATATGCATCAAGATCAGATTATCAAAGGCAAAAACGTCTAACAAAATCGCCCTAAACTAATCCCAAACCGTTCACCCTTACCTTAGCCGCTCATGGCGCGGTTTGTCAATTCCGCTCCAACAATAGCCGTGGAAAGTGTCATTAGCGTATTACAATGAAGGTGGAGCTCACTAGCATGCCAACAATGGCGGAGCTCCACAGAAAATAGAGAGAAAATGGGGAAGAAGAAGATAAAGAAGAGCAAAATTGGTGGGGAAGAACTCTCCAAAAAAATGCAGAAAAATCGTCTTTTAACTTCTGCAATCGTCGTAGCGTCTCGACGCTAGGCCTAGCGTCTCGACGCTGTGCCCTAAGTTTTCCGTGCACGCTCGCGATGGCGTCGCGACGCAAGGCCAGCGTCGCGACGCTGCCCCGATAAAATTCCTGCGCGCGCCTCCTCCAGAGCGTCTCGACGCCAAGCACGGTCTCGACGCCAGGGCAGCGTCGAGCTAGCGTCTCGACGCTATCACTCGACGCTTGCTCTCGGGTTTTTCCAGCGTCGAGCCAGTGTCTCGACGCTATAGCTCGTAGCTGGCTCTCGGGTTTGGGGCTGAAGCTTTGCCTCTCCAAGGCTGTTTTGGCCCGTTTCTTCACGGATCAAGTTCCCCTCTTCCCAATGCATTCCCGGGGCGCTAAAACTCCACTTTAAGCTCTCGAACGGGTCCAACGGACGCACGAGCTTTTTGCCGCTTTTCTCCTACAAAAGAGATATATTTAATCAATTGAAAGCGGACTTTAGCTATAATTAGGAAGTATTTAATAGCTCCAAAATGGAGTTATCACACCCTCTGAAGGTGAAGCCATGATCCTTGCGTATTCAGAATCTTTATGCCCCTTGAGCGCATACACGTTGTTGATTGTTTCGGCAGAGAAGTCAACTTCTACTCCCCTCACCATTGAAGAACAGCCTTCGGGGCGAATGAGGTTGGCGTAGAAGTCATACACCATGTCAGAGTAGGCCTGAATTGGAGGCCTACACAGCTCTTCCCAGTCGTGGTTCATAATTCCTGCGCGCAGGAATTGCGGCAGGTCCGGAACAGAATTAAGAAACTGTTGCGTGCTCAATGTGTAAAAGAAATGAGAAATAAGAGAGAGAGCACTCAGAACATGCAAGCATATATGATCTTGTTAGCAAGTAGTAAGGATTTTTTCATTCGTTTTCCCACAAAGATTTATTATTAGTTACTCGCGAAGTGTATTGTTAAGCAAGAATGGGTGGATTTGATGGGGTAGAATTGGTTTTAAGTTGTCTAATTACTGAGGAATATGTAAAGGATAGATGCATAAACAAGTGCAAGTCAATGATAAACTCAAATGTAAAGAGAAGAGATTAATAAACGAAGAGAACAATGGCTAAGGCAGAATTTTAACTTAAAAGAATTGCGAGAACAGCAATTCTACCGCAATGTTACTACCAGCGAAACTGTGTAAAATGGAGAAACAAGGGCTACTAACGACTCCTCTATAAGCATTTTCACACGATTCTCAAGCATTGGATCAACTCCCTATATATCAAACTAACTCATTCTCATGTATCTTCCGATTTCATGCATTAGATTCTTTAGTTTACTCATGTCCAAGTAAGGTCTTAAGCATCTTGTTAAAGCAATAAGTTATGATTTGTACTAGGAAAACGCCTATTCCTAGGTCGTTTTCTGGCTACCTTGAGAGGCTAGCATGAGTGTATGACTCTGAACTCTTACTCCTTCCAGAGGTTAGGAGTTCTTTGGACAAAATGGATGGCCAATCGAAATTGCCCGTGGGATGAAGCTTACACACAATCAATGCATTCGAGAGCTATCATACATGCTTGGTTCACGTGTTTTAGCCTATAGTATTGTCATTAGCATGCCCCTATGTGACTTAGTTACTCATGGATGTAGAGAGAACAGAAATATTAGATGAAATAGGCATGCTTAGAAGAAGATTAAACTTAAAACAGCAAGGAAAAACAGTAGACAGCAAAGACAAGAAACTGCGAAATAATGAATTGTGCTTCTGATTAATCAAGCGTTTGAATGAACAGATGAAGACTTAAAGTTACTAACAGAAAGACAGAAAGCAACGAAACGGAATGGACTAACTAATGGAAAAGAAATAACAACAAACGGTGCTGGAAATGAAAAGTTAAGGACAGAAAGCAAGTAAATTGAACTTGATCGCCTCGCCGCAGACGCCTCGGCTGAAGGGAGAGAAAGGTAAGCCTTGCTTGGATGAATCCAATCAGGAGAGAAGATGAATCTTCACTCCTTCCTATCAGATTGTCGACTCCAACAGCTGAACCTCTCAAACCAACAGACGGAGAAGAGAATGAATGGGAAAGACTGCGCTGCGAAGAGACTTCTACGCTTTCGGATGATGTTCCAACCCTCCTCTTTGACCTCCTTTTATAGTATTCTGCAGGTGCGATTGGGCCAAGGAGAACCATCCATCCTCAACGTCGTACTTCAATATGGATGGAGGAAAAAGAACGAATCCCTGAAATATCGGATCACAACAGAAAAAGGTTAGCCAACTTACGGATTTCACTTAAAACATTCCGGTTTTAGCAATGTTTCCGCAATGCTTCCGCAATGCACAGTTTTCATTCTTTTTCCTTCGTTTTTCATTTCTTTTCTTTCCGTTTGCACACAAGTCCTAATTTAGCTTCCTTCTTCTAATTCTCATATATAAGCATAGGTTTAAGCTAAATCCTATCAAAAACACCTAAGAGTGTACATCTTTCTAAGATAAATAAGTCCTAAAAAGGTCACTTTTGGAGACGTAACACACCCCCAAACTTAAGGTTTTGCTCGTCCTCGAGCAAACTAAGGACTTACTTAGGCTGCTTTTTTATCCTCTTTAACCACTTGCTGACTCCCCTAAATTCCTATCTATAGCAGTGCTGTCCTGTAACACACTTCTAAGTTTACAACTACCCTCTTGCTTTGCTTCTTCTGACTTTGCATGCCTAAATCTCCTACTGTTTCATTAACCCCTTACAGCTGATCTACTTGCTTCTGTCATATCGTGCAACTATCCCTAAGGTTTCAAATTCTACCTAGCTTTACCCCAGACTCAGTACATGCTTCGAGTTTTACTTTTGAGCTACCTAGGATTCCTTAGCGTCATGCCAGTCTTAGTATTAACAGTGACAGTAGTACATTTAGAGAACAACCTAAAACCCTGGCATCACTACATTGGACATACATTCATCTCCCTAAACAACCCTACAAGCTACAACTTTGTGCTCAGCTATTTGAGGATCAGAGTTCTTTTTATTCAGGACATCTAAGCCACAAAGTTGCAACTCCTAGGTATACATTCTTCTTCCCTATTTCTTTCTTTTTTCTTTCTTACTTTGGTGGAGCCTCTCCTTTGGTTGCCTTTTGATGCAATGCCACTTGTGGGTTACACACTTGGCACTGATTACTCAGCAACTTAAGAGAGACACCCCTCTTTATTCTATTTTTCATTTTTTTTTTCAGCTCATCATTTTTTGTAAAGGAGAAGAAGAATGCTTATGCTTTAAGGGAGAGAGGAACGTTCCTAGGCCTAGGGTGGCCTCCCCCAAACTTAAACTACTCATTGTCCCCAATGAGTGTCTGAGGTGGCACACCCCCAAACTTATCCTAGAAGCATCTAGTCTAGGGTAAAACAAAGAGAATCTAAAAGCCCTAGGGATAGACAGAACATTCTCAAAGCAAACATCTCAGCAGCAGAAATTTGAAAAAACAGGCAGGTAAGGACTTAAAACTACGCATGCTGAGCAGTTTTGAAGAGGCTAATCTAAACTATCAAAGGTGCCTTATGACACTCATCCAGCATGCTTATAGAAAGGCTATATAAAGTAGTCAAGATAGCAGCAAAAGAACAAAATTAAACAGAACCAGCCTAGCTAAACAGTCAGTCAAAAACATGCAATTACTAACAAAAATTGCGGATTCCGCAATTATTTCGCAATGGAGACAGGGCAGATATATCAGTGATCAAGGCCCCTATGCATGCTCTTTCCAGTCATTTAAGCTATACAAAAAGGAAACTAAACTAATCTACCTATTCAGCTACCATCAGACTACACTAAACAAATCTAAACAACAAAAATAAAGAACTAAAAACAGATCAAAATTTAACTCAAAACAGCAGAATTCACATGGTTCAACGAAAAGCAGTTTGATTTTTTTTTTTTTTTTGTAGGGAACAGAAATACTCCCTTGAGTGCTAATCAACCTAGCACTCAGATGTCCTCATCATCATCATCATTCTTCCGTGGTCTTGGAGGCGCCCATGGAGTCAGTAGGTCCGTGGGGAACTCAGGAAAGATGCAGCCTAATTGGTCAGCAACATCCTTATCCCTTGCCTGTGCATATGTAGCCCATTGAGCCATCTTCTTCTGCAAGTCCATCAGACAGGCCATTGTCAGAGATTGAGCAGCAGCCAGGCCGTCTAACTCGAACTCCATGTTCCCCTTTCTGCGCATCCTCAGGCCTGTAGGCAGCTCCAGGTGCCCCGTGTAGGCCAGCTGCCTTTCCATCCGCTCGATTGGAACCCCTGCACGTAAGCAAAGCTTAGTGATTGTATTGGGAAAGAAAAGTGGACCCTTACCCTTTTTGGCGCAGTCAGCGATTGAGGCTGCAATGACCTCGCCCACATTAATTGTGAGGCCCCCCATGATCGCATAGACCAGCAGCGATCTGCCTTGGTTGATGGTGGTCTCGTGGGTCACTGGTGATAACCTCCTCCGCACGAATGAGAACCATACAGCTGCCTTGGCTGTGAGGGTAGCACTCATCAGCGTGTGCTTCCCATTGCGCGAAATCGTCCACGCTACCTCAGGTTGGCTGTTACGTCTCCAAAAGTGGCCTTTTTAGGACTAATTTATCTTAGAAAGATGTACACTCTTAGGTGTTTTTGATAGGATTTAGCTTAAACCTATGCTTATATATGATAATTAGAAGAAGGTAGCTAAATTAGGACTTGTGTGCAAAAGGAAAGAAAAGGGATGAAAAACGAAGTAAAAGAATGAAAAAACTACATTGCGACAGCATTGCGGAAACATTGCTGAAACCGCAATGTTTCAAGTGAAAACCGTAAGTTGACTGATCTTTTTCTGTTAATTTCCGTTATTTCAGGGATTCGTTCTTTCTCCTCCATCCATTTTGAAGTACGACGTTGAAGATTGATGGTTCTCCTTGGCCCAAACGCACCTGCAGATTACTATAAAAGGGGGTCAAAGTCGAGGGTTCAATCATCATCCGAAAGAGTAGAAGTCTTCTCGCAGCTCCATCTTTTCTCCTGTCAGTCTTCTTCGTCTGTTGGTGTGAGAGTCTCAGCTGTTGGAATCGACAATCTGATAGGAAGGAGAGGAGATTCATCTTCTCTCCCGATTGGATTCATCCAAGCAAGGCTATTCTTTCTCCCCATTCATCCGAAGCAATCGCAACAAGGCGTTCACGCTCAATTTCAGCTTTCTGCTCTTTATTTCCATTTTCCAGCTTTGTATTGTTGTTGTTTCTTTTCTAGTAGCTAGATCAGTCCATTTCGTTGTGTTCTGTCTTTCTGTTATTCACTTTAAGTTTCTCTTTTGTTCATTCAAACAATCAAGTAATTAAAGCATAATTCGTCATTTCTCAATTTCCTATCTTTGCATCTCACTGTCTTACCTTGCTGTTTTCAGTTTATTTCTCTTCTAAGCATGTCCCTTTCATCTCTTATTTCTGTTCTCCCCACATCCATGAGTAACTAAGTCACTTAGGGGCATGCTAATGACAAGACTATAGGCTAAAAAACGTGAATCAAGCATGTAGGATAGCTCTCGAAGCATTGATTGTATGTAAGCTTCATCCCACGGGCAATTTCGATTGGCCATCCATTTTGTCCAAAGAACTCCTAACCTCTGGAAGGAGTAAGAGTTCAGAGTCATACACTCATGCTAGCCTTTCAAGGTAGCCAGAAAACGACCTAGGAATAGGCGTTTTCCTAGTACAAACCATAACTTTCTGCTTTAACAAGATGCTTAAGACCTTACTTGGACATGAGTAAACTAAAGAATCTAATGCATGGAATCGGACGATACATGAGATTGAGTGAGTTTGATGCATAGAGAGTTGATCCAATGCTTGAGAATCGTGAGAAAATGCCTATAGAGGAGTCGTTAGTAGCCCTTGTTTCTCCATTTTACACACTTTCGCTGTTAGTAAGATTGCGGTAGAATTGCTGTTTTCGCAATTCTGCTAAGTTTACAATTCTGTTTGGCTGTTTTCTTCTTCGTTTATTAATTTCGTCTCTTTTCCTTTGAGTTTAACTTTGACTTGCACTTGTTTATGTTGCTATCCTTTACACATTCCTTAGAAATTAGACAATTTAAAACTAATTCTACCCCATCAAATCCACCCATTCTTTCTTAACTTTACACTTCACGAGTAGCTCATAATAAATCTCTGTGGGAAAACGAATGAAAAAATACTTACTACTTGCTATAAGATCATGTATGCTTGCATGTTCTGAGTGCTCTCTATCTTATTGCTTATTTATTCTAACACATTGAGCACGCAACAAGTTTTTGGCGCCGCTGCCGGGGATTTATTTAAGTGAAAACGAAGTTTGTTAAGTTTTAAATACCAAGTTTATTGTCTATTGTAACTGATCTGTTTCATTTCTTTTACAGGTACCATTGGGTTAGTTTATGAGTGAGCCTTCAAGTAGTGATCTACAGTTAAATCCTGAGCCTGAGAGATTACTTAGGGCCAGAAATAGAGCCAAGAAACGTCTCTTTAACCAACCCCCTTTACCTCAAGTAATTGTGGGAACCGCAATTCCTCCGCAATTGTCTCAAGAAGAAATGGATGGAATAGTTCCAAATCCGGTGCCTGTCACTCGCAATCCCATCGAAATAGCGAATGATAAGGATAGCGCCATACTCTCTTACCTAGTACCTATGCCTGGGGAGCTGAACCCCAGCATAATCCGCCCTGAAATCACTGCCAACTCATTCGAGTTAAAGCCAGTGATGTTTCAAATGTTGTCCACTGTGGGACAATTCTTTGGAGTGGAAAATGAGGACCCCCACAACCATCTCAGAAACTTCTTAGGAGTTAGTGATACATTCATCATCCCTGGAGTTTCCCAAGAAGCCTTGAGGCTCTATCTGTTCCCTTACTCTTTGAGGGACAAAGCCAAAACGTGGTTAAACTCATTACCCTCTGGATCTGTCCTTAATTGGACAGACTTGGCAGAAAAATTCCTAGTCAAATACTTCCCACCTGATAGGAATTCTACCTTTCGTGATGATATAATCAAGTTCAAACAAGCTGAGAGTGAGTCTCTTCACGAAGCTTGGACAAGGTTCAAGGACCTTCTTCTCAAATGTCCACATCATGGCATCCCATGGTGTATCCAAATAGAGGTCTTTTTCAAAGGATGCAACCCCAGCACTAGGCAAGTCTTAAATTCATCTGCTGGTGGTTCCATGTTGTCCAAGAGTTACAACGAAGCCTATGAGATCTTGGAGAAGATCTCAGCATCTCACTGTAGGTGGTCAGATGATCCTGTTGAGCCAACTAGAGCTCAAGACAAGGACGCACTCAATGCCATGAGTAGCCAAATAAGCGCCCTGACCACCCTAGTCAAGCAAATGGCTCAAGCCAATCTCCACACAAGTGTCAACACCGCCACAGCCATGTCAATGGGCACCCAGCCAAGTCAAGGTGAGACACTTATCTGTGGATTCTGTGGGGAAGGGCACCTGTATGAATACTGCCCTGGGAATCCAGCCTCAGTCTGCTATATTGGAAGCCAGCAGCAGCCTAGGAACATCCCCTATTCTAGTACTTACAATCCTGGTTGGAGGAATCACCCAAACCTGTCATGGGGTGGCCAACAAAATGCTAACCAAGCTGCTAACCAACCAAGACCGAGTGGAACACCTGGTTTCACTCCCCAACACAACCAATCCATGTATCAAAAACCATACAACCAACCTGTAGGGTCTTCTGTAGAAAACTTACTCAAGGAATACATAGTCAAGAATGATGCCACTCTACAGAGCCAGCAAGCTACTCTTAGGAGCCTAGAGAACCAAATAGGGCAACTAGCCAATGAACTCAAAAGTAGGCCCCAAGGTAGACTTCCTACTGACACTGAAGTGCCAAGGAGAGATGGTAAAGAGCAAGTTCAAGCAATTGAACTTAGAAGTGGGAGACCATTGGTGAGCAACACCAAGGACACACCAAAGAGAGTAGAGAACACTGAGTCTAGTGCTCCACTAGAGTCTCTGCCAGACCAAGGTCCACCACCAACAAGCACATCAGGAGCAAGGCTGGAGCCAATCATAGAGGAGATAGAAGAAATTCCAAGGCCTCCACCTATCCTAAGGCGACCTGAAGTGCCTGCATATGTGCCACCACCTCCATTTCCTAGAAGGCTAAAGAAAAAACAAGAACAGGAAGTGCACTTTAACAAATTCTTAGAAATTCTTAAACAAGTGCATGTTAATATTCCTTTTGTAGAAGTTTTACAGTCTATGCCTTCTTATGTAAAGTTTTTGAAGGATATTATAACTAACAAGAAAATAATTGGTGAGTTTGAAACAGTCAATCTCACTGAGGAATGCAGTGCCATACTCCAGAACAAGCTACCCAAGAAGGAGAAGGATCCTGGTTCCTTCACCTTACCTGTAGAGCTAGGAGGCAAGCACGTGGGCAGAGCTCTTTGTGACCTGGGAGCCAGCATAAACCTCATGCCCCTATCACTATTCCGCAAGCTAGGAATAGGAGAAGCACGTCCAACCACTGTCACTTTACAACTAGCAGACAGATCCATAGCATACCCTGAAGGTAAGATTGAGGATATTCTTGTAAAGGTTGACAAGTTTATTTTCCTTGCAGATTTCATTATCCTGGATTATGAAGCAGACAAGGAGGTCCCCATCCTGTTAGGTAGACCATTTCTAGCCACAGGTAGGGCACTGATAGATGTCCAAAAAGGTGAGCTCACTATGAGGGTTCATGACGAGGAGGTTAAGTTTAGTGTTTTTAAAGCACTGAGGTATCCTTCTGACTCTGAATTTTGTGCTAGCATGGACATTGTAGATTCATTAATGGAAGAACAATTGGAGCATGAATTGTTGACTAAGCATGCTCATGAATATGTAGGATTAGAATTAACTGACTTAAACATAGCTGAGATAATGGACATACCTGTAAATAACCTTCAGCATGTTTGTATGAATATTGACTTAACTGAAAAATCTCTGAATCCATTAAAACCATCCATTGAGCATCCACCTGTCTTAGAATTGAAACCTCTCCCCACTCACCTCAAGTATGCATATCTAGGAAGTAATGATACTTTGCCTGTGATTATTTCTTCTAAATTAAGTGAAAAGCATGAGGTTGAACTGATTTTATTACTTAAGCAACATAGAAAGGCTATTGCATGGACTATTGCTGACATTAGAGGCATTAGCCCTTCTTATTGCATGCATAAGATTATATTAGAGGAAGAGCATACACCTAGAGTAGATCACCAACGTAGGCTGAACCCCTCTATGAAAGAGGTAGTTAAAAAGGAAATAATAAAATGGTTAGATGCTGGTGTGATCTTCCCCATAGCTAGTAGCCAGTGGGTGAGCCCTATACAATGTGTACCTAAGAAGGGGGGGATGACTGTGGTAGTCAATGAGAACAATGAACTGATTCCAACTAGGACTATCACAGGATGGAGAGTTTGCATGGATTATAGGAAACTAAATAAAGAAACACAAAAAGACCATTTCCCTCTACCATTCATTGACCAGATGCTAGATAGAATAGCTGGTAGAGCCTACTACTGCTTCTTAGACGGTTATTCAGGATATAACCAGATTACTATAGACCCTAAGGACCAAGAGAAGACCATCTTCACTTGCCCTTTTGGAACTTTTGCCTTTCGCAGAATGCCTTTTGGCTTATGCAATGCACCGGCAACTTTCCAAAGGTGCATGTTGGCAATCTTCTCTGATTTGGATGAGTCCATGATAGAGATATTCATGGATGATTTCTCAGTCTTTGGGGATTCATTTACAAACTGTCTAGAGAACTTAGGACAAGTCCTGGCTAGGTGTGAGGAGACCAACCTAGTCCTAAATTGGGAAAAGTGCCACTTCATGGTGGATGAAGGGATTGTCTTAGGTCATAGAGTGTCAAGGGCAGGTGTAGAAGTTGACAGGGCAAAAATTGAAATAATAGAGAAATTGGTAGAACCTCAAAATGTCAAGGCCATTAGAAGTTTCTTAGGGCATGCTGGTTTCTATAGAAGGTTCATTAAGGACTTTTCTAAGATCTCCAAGCCTCTATGTGAGCTTCCAGAGCTAAACAAACCGTTCATTTTCTCTAAAGAATGTTTTCTAGCTTGGAAAACCCTTAAGAAAGCACTAGTCACAGCACCTATTATAGTAGGGCCTAATTGGGATCTTCCCTTTGAGATGTTATGTGATGCCAGTGACTATGCTGTAGGGGTTATGTTAGGACAGAAGATAGACAAGTTAACACACCCTGTATACTATGCTAGTAAGACACTTAATGAGGCACAATGTAATTACACGACTACTGAGAAGGAGATGCTAGCTGTAGTGTTTGCTTGTGAGAAGTTTAGGAATTACATTGTAGGCACTAGGACAATCGTGTACACTGACCATTCCGCCTTGAAGTACCTTATGAGAAAGGCTGATGCTAAGCCTAGGTTGATTAGATGGGTTTTATTGCTGCAAGAGTTTGATCTAGACATTAGAGATAAGAAAGGATGTGAAAATGTGGTTGCGGATCATCTTTCTAGATTGCAGCTTAATTGCGAAAAAATTGCGAAAACCGCAATTTCTGATGCTTTTATTGATGAACATGTCTTTGTATTGACTCATCGTGATAACGATGAGGAACCTTGGTTTGCTGACATTGCTAACTTCCTTGCATCACAGGTACTACCAACTTTCAAGGGAGGACAAGAGAAGAAGAGGTTCCTCCATGAAGCAAGGAAATTCATATGGGATGATCCCACACTTTACAAGACATGTGCTGATGGTCTGCTCAGGAAGTGTGTGTCAGCTGCTGAGGCGAAGTCTGTGCTGCAGCACTGCCATACAGCACCCTATGGTGGACATTTTGGTGGCCAAAGGACAGCTGCAAAGGTGTTCCAGAGTGGCTACTATTGGCCAACGATCTTCAAGGATGCCCACAACTATGCCCACAGCTGTGATGAATGCCAGAGGACAGGTAACCTTAGTCGAAAGGATGAGATGCCTCTCACTTACATCTTAGAGTTGGAGCTCTTTGATGTGTGGGGCATCGACTTCATGGGACCATTTCCCCCATCATCAGGTAACCTTTACATCCTTGTAGCAGTAGACTACGTATCTAAGTGGGTAGAGGCCATAGCATGTCCCAATAATGATGCCAAAACAGTCATAAGATTCCTTCATAGACATATTTTTACTAGGTTTGGAACACCTCGTGCTATCATTAGTGATGAAGGGACACATTTCATTAATAAGGCTATGGAGAGAGTGTTGGCTAAGTATAATATTAGACATAGAGTAGCCACTCCTTATCACCCACATTCGAATGGCCAAGCTGAAATTTCAAATAGGGAGATTAAAAACATACTTGAAAAAGTGGTCAAACCCAATAGGAAAGACTGGTCATTTAAACTCGAGGATGCACTTTGGGCTTATAGAACTGCATATAAGACACCTCTAGGTATGTCTCCTTATAGACTTGTGTATGGCAAAGCATGTCACTTGCCATTCGAGTTAGAAATTAAAGCATTTTGGGCCCTAAAAGAGTTGAATTACTGCGTGAGTGATGCGGGAACATTGCGGTCTTTACAATTACATGAGCTTGATGAGCTTAGGCATATGTCTTATGAAAATGCCAAAATGTATAAGGAAAAGACCAAGATTTGGCACGACAGTAGACTTAGGATTAAGGACTTCAAGAAAGGCCAGTTTGTCTTATTATTTAACTCACGATTGAAATTATTTCCAGGCAAACTTAAGTCTAGATGGTCAGGTCCATTTGTAATTACTAATGTGTTTGTTCATGGTGCCATCGAGATAAAGAACCTGCAGCAGGGACAACCATTCATGGTTAATGGTGCCAGATTGAAGCACTACTATGAGAAAGGAGATGTGAAGACTCTCTCGGCCTTCCTTTTGTCTGAAACGTGAAAACAAGAACGAGAGAGGACGAGTGATTGCTGTGCTCGTTCATATGAGGCTCATGCCTTAGTTTATTTTTTGCGATTTTCCGGTTACTGTTTGTGTATATTTTTGTGTGATTTTAATTAAGTATTTGATGTTGATTTTATTTATTTTTTCAGGGAATCGATAGAGGGAATCAAGGAGATGAAATCAAAATAAAAAATTCGAGGAGATATCAAGCCAAATCAAAGATACGGTTAAGGAAAGATGGGCATTTAAACGCAGAAAATCTCCAACGGTCACTAGAATTGCGCTGGATTTGCAGAATCCGCAAAAATAGAGCCGTTGGGATTTCATCATTACTTATATCCGTTAAGAGGCGCGATGATCCCCAAGAAGAAGGCTGACGACGCTGAAACTACTGCAAGGGAAGCACTTCTTGCCCTTGCAAACGCTGAGGCTGCACGCACTGAGAGACTCCCCATCTGCACCACCAGCGCGAAGCCCAAGAAACGCAAATGGAGCATGGCGGTGGCCGAAGAAGCAAGCAAGGAAAAGACTCCCTCTGTGGAGAGTCAAGAAAGTGATCGTGTGTCACACGATTTGGCCAAGAAGAGCTCTTCACCATCTGCACCACCAGCGCGAAGCCCTGAGATTTCCCCTTCGCCGCAGAGTTCTGCACAGACCCCTACAGCAGCACAAAGCACTACACCATCAACCCCTTCTCCACGGCCTGACCCTGACTTTCCCTATGGAGAGTATCAAGAATCGACACAGGGCAGTGGGGAAGCTGAGGAAGAAGAGGTCTTCTCTCCGTTGAGGGAAGCCAGCCCTGGGAGTCCTGCGCAGAAGGATGATTCTATGGACGAAACACTGGGGGCATGCCTCCAGCAGATCACAACCAAGGCAAAGTTGAAGAAGAAGAAGGCCGTCAAGATTGTTAAGGCCAAACAGTCCAAGAAATCAAAGAAAAAGAAAGCCAAGAGGGCGCCTTCATCAGAGAAGGAGAGTGATGAGCCATCTCTGAAGAAGCTCAAGATGGAGGCTGCTGAGTCAGCCAAACCAAAAGACAAAGGGAAGGTCAAGCTTTACCCTGAAGATGAGCCTCAATCAGTGAGGTACGTGTCTTCTGATGTTGAGTCTAGAGGCATTGAGATGAGGAAAAGAGAGCTGCTGCACGAGAAGGGATTCCTCGACAGACGTGCTGACCTGCCGCAGTTCTTGCGCGCAGGAATCACGAATCACGGTTGGGAGGAGTTGTGCAGACCACCCAATCCAGCTTACTCAAGTATGGTGTATGACTTCTACGCCAATTTGAGGAATTCTGAGGAGGGCCTGTCTGTGGTCAGAGGAGTCGAGGTAGACTTCTCAGCGAAGGCAATCAACGAAGCCTACGGCCTCAAGGGCCAGAAACACACTGATTATTCACGGATCGTTGATGAGCCTACAGAAGCTGTCTTGGAGGAGGCCATTCGGATCATTGGCCAGCCTGAAGCATCATGGACAGTATCGCGCAATGGGAGGCACACTCTCATGAGTGCCAACCTCACAGCCAAGGCGGCTGTCTGGTTTTCCTTCGTGAGGAGGAAGCTGTCCCCCTTGACCCATGAGACCACAATCAACCAGAGCAGATCGCTGCTGGTCTATGCAATCATGCGAGGTCTCACAATCAACGTGGGCGAAGTCATTGCAGCTTCCATTGCTGACTGCGCCAAGAAGGGTAAGGGTCCATTGTTCTTCCCTAATACTATTACTAAACTCTGCTTGCGTGCAGGGGTCCCCATCGAGCGAATGGAACAGCAGATGGCTTACACAGGCCACTTGGAGCTGCCTACAGGCTTGAGGCTGAGAAGGAAGGGGAACATGGAATTCGAGCTGGATAGTTTGGCTGCTGCTCAGTTGCTGTCCATGGCGTGCCTGATGGATCTACAGAAGAGGATGGCTCAATGGGCCACATACGCACAGGCAAGGGACAAGGAGGTTGCTGACCAACTGGGATGCACCTTCCCTGACTTTCCCACAAACCTACTGTCTCCATGGGTGCCTCCAAGACCAAGAAGGAATGATGATGAGGAAGATATCTGAGTGCTAGTTTGAGGAGCACTAAAGGGAGTATTGCTGTTCCCTTAGAATAAACGAAGAAAAAAGAAAACAAACTGCTTTTTAAACCATGTGAATTATGCTGTTTTGAGTTCATATTTTGATCTGTCTTAGTTCTTTAGTTTTAATTTTTAAACTTGTTTAGTGTAGTCTGATGATAGCTGAATAGGTAGATTAGTTTAGTTTCATTTTTGTATAGCTTGAATGACTGGAAAAAGCATGCATAGGGGCCTTAATCACTGATATATCTGCCCTGTGTCTATTGCGAAATAATTGCGGATACCGCAATTTTTATTAGTAAATGCATGTTTTTGACCGACTATTTAGCTACGATGGATCTGTTTAAATTCTATCTTTTGCTGCTATCTTGTCTGCCTTATATAGCTTATCTTAAAGCATGCTGGATGAGTGTCATAGGACACCCTTTGATAGTTTAAATTAACCTCTATAAAGCTCAGCATGCATAGCTTTAAGTCCTTACCTGACTGTTTTTTTTCAAGTTTCTGTTGCTGTGATATTTCCTTTTAGAATGTTCTGTCTATGCCTAGGGCTTTTAGATTCTCTTTGTTTTACCTTAGACTAGATGCTTCTAGGACAAGTTTGGGGGTGTGCCACCTCAGACACTCATTGGGGACAATGAGTAGTTTAAGTTTGGGGGAGGCCACCCTAGGCCTAAGAACATTCCTCTCTCCTTTTAAGCATAAGCATTCTTCTTCTCCTTTGAAAAAAAAATGAGCTGAAAAAAAAAAATGAAAAATAGAATAAAGAGGGGTGTCTCTCTTAGGTTGCTGAGTAATCAGTGCCAAGTGTGTAACCCACAAGTGGCGTTGCATCAAAAGGCAACCAAAGGAGAGGCTCCACCAAAGTAAGAAAGAAAAGGGAAAAAGTAGGGAAGAAGAATGTATACCTAGGAGTTGCAACTTTGTGGCTTAGATGTCCTATTTAAAAAGAACTCTGATCCTCAATTAGCTGAGCACAAAGTTGTAGCTTGTAGGGTTGTTTAGGGAGATGAATGTATGTCCAATGTAGTGATGCCAGGGTTTAGGTTGTTCTCTTAAAGTACTACTGTCACTGTTAATACTAAGACTGGCATGACTCTAAGGAATCCTAGGTAGCTCAAAAGTAAAAACTAGAAGCATGTACTGAGTCTGGGGTAAAGCTAGGTAGAATTTGAAACCTTAGGGATAGTGGCATGATATGACAAAAGCAAGTAGATCAGTTGTAGGGAGTTAATGAAACAGTAGGAGTATTAGGCATGCGAAGTCAGAAGAAGCTAGATAACAGGATAGTTTTAAACTTAGAAGTGTGTCACAGGACAGCACTGCTATAGATAGGGATATAGGGGAGTCAGTAAGTGGTTAAAGAAGATGAAACAGCAGCCTAGGCAAGTCCTTAGATTGCTCGAGGACAAGCAAAACCTTAAGTTTGGGGGTGTGTTACGTCTCCAAAAGTGGCCTTTTTAGGACTAATTTATCTTAGAAAGATGTACACTCTTAGGTGTTTTTGATAGGATTTAGCTTAAACCTATGCTTATATATGATAATTAGAAGAAGGTAGCTAAATTAGGACTTGTGTGCAAAAGGAAAGAAAAGGGATGAAAAACGAAGTAAAAGAATGAAAAAACTACATTGCGACAGCATTGCGGAAACATTGCTGAAACCGCAATGTTTCAAGTGAAAACCGTAAGTTGACTGATCTTTTTCTGTTAATTTCCGTTATTTCAGGGATTCGTTCTTTCTCCTCCATCCATTTTGAAGTACGACGTTGAAGATTGATGGTTCTCCTTGGCCCAAACGCACCTGCAGATTACTATAAAAGGGGGTCAAATTCGAGGGTTCAATCATCATCCGAAAGCGTAGAAGTCTTCTCGCAGCTCCATCTTTTCTCCTGTCAGTCTTCTTCGTCTGTTGGTGTGAGAGTCTCAGCTGTTGGAATCGACAATCTGATAGGAAGGAGAGGAGATTCATCTTCTCTCCCGATTGGATTCATCCAAGCAAAGCTATTATTTCTCCCCATTCAGCCGAAGCAATCGCAACAAGGCGTTCACGCTCAATTTCAGCTTTCTGCTCTTTATTTCCATTTTCCAGCTTTGTATTGTTGTTGTTTCTTTTCTAGTAGCTAGATCAGTCCATTTCGTTGTGTTCTGTCTTTCTGTTATTCACTTTAAGTTTCTCTTTTGTTCATTCAAACAATCAAGTAATTAAAGCATAATTCGTCATTTCTCAATTTCCTATCTTTGCAACTCACTGTCTTACCTTGCTGTTTTCAGTTTATTTCTCTTCTAAGCATGTCCCTTTCATCTCTTATTTCTGTTCTCCCCACATCCATGAGTAACTAAGTCACTTAGGGGCATGCTAATGACAAGACTATAGGCTAAAAAACGTGAATCAAGCATGTAGGATAGCTCTCGAAGCATTGATTGTATGTAAGCTTCATCCCACGGGCAATTTCGATTGGCCATCCATTTTGTCCAAAGAACTCCTAACCTCTGGAAGGAGTAAGAGTTCAGAGTCATACACTCATGCTAGCCTTTCAAGGTAGCCAGAAAACGACCTAGGAATAGGCGTTTTCCTAGTACAAACCATAACTTTCTGCTTTAACAAGATGCTTAAGACCTTACTTGGACATGAGTAAACTAAAGAATCTAATGCATGGAATCGGACGATACATGAGATTGAGTGAGTTTGATGCATAGAGAGTTGATCCAATGCTTGAGAATCGTGAGAAAATGCCTATAGAGGAGTCGTTAGTAGCCCTTGTTTCTCCATTTTACACACTTTCACTGTTAGTAAGATTGCGGTAGAATTGCTGTTTTCGCAATTCTGCTAAGTTTACAATTCTGTTTGGCTGTTTTCTTCTTCCTTTATTAATTTCGTCTCTTTTCCTTTGAGTTTAACTTTGACTTGCACTTGTTTATGTTGCTATCCTTTACACATTCCTTAGAAATTAGACAATTTAAAACCAATTCTACCCCATCAAATCCACCCATTCTTTCTTAACTTTACACTTCACGAGTAGCTCATAATAAATCTTTGTGGGAAAACGAATGAAAAAATACTTACTACTTGCTATAAGATCATGTATGCTTGCATGTTCTGAGTGCTCTCTATCTTATTGCTTATTTATTCTAACACATTGAGCACGCAACATTGGCCAATGATCCTCAGCCCTTCCTCCAGGACCGCCTCAGTTGGCGCATCAATGATCCTTGCATAATCAGTGTGTTTTTGCCCCTTGAGGCCATAGGCTTCATTGATTGCCTTCGCTGAGAAAGCCACCTCGATTCCTCTGACCACGGATAGGCCATCCTCAGGGTTCATCAGGTTGGCGTAGAAATCATACACCATGCTGGAGTAGGCGGGGATGGGTGGTCTGCACAGCTCCTCCCAGCCGTGATTGGTGATCCCTGCGCGCAAGAATTGCGGCAGGTCTGCTAGAGCGTCGAGGAACCCTTTCTCATGCAGCAGGTCCCTCTTCCTTAACTCAGTGCCTCTGGACTCAGCATTAGAGGACACATACCTCACTGTTTGAGGCTCATCTTCGGGGTACAGCTTGGCCTTCCCCTTATCTTTTGCTTTGGCTGATTCAGCAGCCTCGATCTTGAGCTTCTTTGGAGAGGGCTCACTACTAACCTTCTTCGATGAAGGTTCACCCCTGGCTTTCTTTTTCTTGGACTTCTTCGAAGCTTTTGGCCGTTTGGCCTTGACAACCTTGGTGGCTCTCTTTCTCAATCTCGCCTTGGTTGTGATCTGCTGGAGGCAGTCCCCCAACGTCTCATCCATCGAATCATCCCCCTGTGCTTGGCTCTCGGGGCTGACTCCCCTCAAAGGAGAGAAGACCTCTTCTTCGTCAGCTTCTTCACCGCCCTGCGCTGATTCTTGATGCTCTGCATCTGGGATTTCAGGTTCAGGCGTCTGGGAGATGGGTGATGATTCAGGGCTCTGCGCTGGTGGAGTTTGTTCAGAGCTCTGTGGAGATGGAGAAGGTTCAGGGCTTCGCGCTGGTGGAGATGGCGAATGGCTTTGTCTGGCCGTCTCGTAGGATGGACGACCACATTCTTGACTCTCCACAGTGGGAGTCTTCTTCTTGATCGTTGCATTGTCAACGGCCATACTCCACTTCCTCTTCTTGGGCGTTCCTGCTGGTTCAGATGGTCCAGCAGGGATCTCCGTTACCACCTTCCACTTCTTCTTGCAGACAGGGAGCTTGGGAAGGCGTTCGGTTCGCGCGGCTTCAGCATCCGCCAAGGCAAGGAGTGCCTCTCTCGCAGCTATCTTAGCGTCGGTGGCCTTCTTCTTGGATGCAGATCTCTCAGCTCTTGTTAGCACCATGGTGGAATCGTAAGAATCTGGAAAGAGGAATTGCAGAGGAAGAAGGAGAGAGATTTCTTGGAGTTCTGTGAATAGGGGAAGCGTATGGGCCATCGCTATCTTAACGGCTATTTGTAATGATGGAAATCCCAACGGCTATTTCTGTTGCGGATTCAGCAAATCCTTCGCAATTAAATGGCCGTTGGAGATTTCCTCGTTTCAAATGCCCATATTTCCTCAACTCAATCTTTGATTTGGCCCAATATCTTCCCCGATTTTTAATCCTGGATTCATCTCCTTGATACCCATTTTTGATCCCCTATTAAAAGAAATAAAATCAACATTAAATTCGTAATAAAAATCACACACAAACATACACAAATAATAACCGGAAAAATAGCAAAAAATAAACTAAGGCATAGTGATAGCTCCAAAATAGAGCTATTATTTACTCCCTAATATTAGCTAAAACCATGCTCGATATTGATTAAAATGCCTTCTTGTAGGTGATTTCATGGTATAGAGCTCGAGGAGTCCGAGGACGTGTTTCGAGGCTAAAAACGACGTTTTAGAGCTTAATGGATGCATCGGGATTGAAGGAGCTTGAAGAATTGAAGAAATGGCAAGATTTGCCATTGAAAAGCAAAAGTTGGCCACCAAACCCGAGAGCTAGCGTTGAGCGGCAGCGTCGAGACGCTGGCTCAACGCTGCTCGGCGTCGAGACGCTGGCCTAGCGTCTCGACGCTGCCCCGACGATTCCCGAAGATGGACGAGCGCCAGCGTCGAGCGCGCGCGTCTCAACGCTCACTCAACGCCGACAGCGTCGCGACGCTGGCCTAGCGTCTCGACGCTCCGAAGTCTGAAGCGAACATTTGAAATTCCACCCGAGAGCAAGCGTCGAGCGCAAGCGTCTCGACGCTCGCTCGACGCCGCGCCAAGCGTCTCGACGCCACCCCGTGCGCGCGCGCTGATAATTTAGGGCACAGCGTCGAGACGCTGCCCTAGCGTCTCGACGCTCCGACTGGTATAAAATCACATTTTCCGATTTTTAACGGATCTTCTTCTCTTTTTCCCTCGGGATTGCCGTTTTCTCCCCTCATTTTCTGGTTTTTACCCATTTTTGGGTTGTATGTTGAAGACAAACTCCATGGATGCTTGGGAAACCTTCATCTACATGGAAAGCTAAAGAGGTTAGTGGTTGATTAGTTAAGTTTAGGGATTGAACATTTTTGTATTAGGTGAGGTTTAAGTTTAATTGAATATGTTTAGCATGAATGAATGAATTTCTTGCATCTCTTGGTCTGTATTAAGAACGACTAACTTGCCTTTCCGATTAGGAGTGACGTCCATAATTAGTTACGCATGCTTAGTGGGCTAATATTGATTTCTGACAAACCTCGATACTTAGTAGCGAAAGTCTAGCTCATGGCTAATCAATTCGAACCCAAGTGACGTTGGAGATAGGAATTGATTAACGTTCTCATGGCAGGCTTAAGACTAGGAGATAAATCGAATTAGTTCTAGGATTAATTCGTCTCAATGGTACCCGTTACTGTTTGTTAATTAATTTAAGCGTCATGAACTTAGATAAATTAATGGGCATGTTTAATTAGGATTGCACTTATCTAATTAATTCATTGGGATGTTTTGGACCCGTTTGGGACATAACATTTTGTGTGCATGAAACGTCTCGGCTAATTCCCATGTCAATCAATGAACCAAAATACATTAGTTCAATCCCGACACTTGCTAATCAATCAAATTCGTCAATTTCATACTTCCCGTTCTAATTTTCCGTTGGCGTAAGTTTAGTTTTAGTTACTGTTTTCCCAAGCAAATCCCCCTATTTTAGCATTGCAAATTTAGTTCAATTAATTTAGGATTATTAATCACTCCCTGTGGATCGACCCCGTTGCCACTTAGCTGCAAATTGCTCGGTGTATTCGGGTTTATAAATTTCATTTTGGCGGGACTCGACATCCCGAAATTTGTGAACGTACAAAAGTTCACTACCAAAATTGGCGCCGTTGCCGGGGAGTAAAAAATATAATCTTGATTGATTGAATTTTATTTCTTTGTGTTTTTAATTTTTTTTAGTTTTATTTTTCTTTTTGTAAATAATTTTATTTTATTTTATTTCTTTTCATTTTTATTTTCTTGGGTTCTGTTTATTTTTATTCTTCTTGTACAGTATGACGAGGTTCTTTTAAGTTCTTGTGTACAGTTTTATTTTAATTTTTGAGGAGAGCTGAAGAGATGGAGGCTGAGGCTAATTTTGAGGATCAAAGGTCCATGAAGCAGTTGGCATTACCGGACATAGACCGCCAACCACTGTGTATAGTGTATCCGGTAGTTCCAGGTAATTTTCAATTAAAATCTGGATTAATTAACCAACTACCTTCTTTTTGTGGTAATGCAGGTGAGGATCCTCAGAAGCATCTTAAGGAATTCCATCTGGTATGTTCTGGGATGATACCCCAAGGAGTGACAGAAGACCAACTGTGCTTAAGGGCCTTTCCTTTCACTTTGAAGGAAAAGGCAAAAGACTGGCTGTATTGTCTTCCATCTGGGTCTGTCACGACGTGGAACGGACTGAAGGGCCTATTTTTGGAGAAGTATTTCCCTGCTTCAAAAGCCACCGAAATTCGGAGTCAAATCTATGGGATCAAGCAGGGAGCTGAGGAGAATTTATTTGAATGTTGGGAGCGGTACAACCGACTGTGCGGGAGCCATCCCAATCACCAGATAGCTGAGCATCTCCTCGTTCTGAATTTTTACGATGGTATGCTTCCTCGAGACCGCCAGATGATCGATGTTGCTAGTGGAGGATCTCTCCTTGATAAGACGCCCGCGGAGGCCAGAGTTCTGATCTCTAATATGGCCGGGAACCTTCAGCAGTATGGTGGTGGAGAAGTGCAGAATACCCATCTCTCAAAGGAACTAAAGGAACTCAAAGCCCGAGTACTCGAGGTAAGTGACTCACTTCTCATAGTAGCCAAAGGCTTACAAAAACCTCAATCTTCTGTTGCAGATCGAAATGTCGAGGAGATGGTGAGTTCTTACTTGGGGAAATTTTCGGACATGTTCGAGAGTTGTGGAGCTCAAGTGCGAGGTCTGGCTGATGTAATAAAGAGGCTAGATGAAAGGCTCAGTAAGGTGGAGAATCAGTGCTCACGGATACCGCCGCAGCAACCGATGGCGAACACTTGTGAGCAAGTGTGCGCCATAACCTTGAGAAGCGGGAAGAAGATCTCTACACCTGTGGAGGAGATCCCTGAGCCAAGATGGAAAGGTATAAATTTTGACCCCACCTGTACTCGAGTGTACGTGCCTAAAGCCCCATTCCCGAGTAGACTGATGGATCCTCCAGCCCAGTTAGAGAGCGAAAAGAAGAAAAGTCCTCCAGTTGTCCCAAAATATGTGCCCAAGCCTCCCAATCCAAGAAAACAGCTGAGTCCCAGAATTATGGAAAAAGAGGACCAAGATGAGGAATCTCCTGTGCCTAAGCAGAGTTGTGTTCCAGTTGCACCATTCCCAAGTAGGCTGGCTAAGCCAAGGCCTAAGGTTGATAAGGAATATAAAGAGGTCTTGGAGACTTTTAAGAGGGTTGTGGTGAACATTCCCCTTTTGGAAGCCATCAAGCAAATCCCTAAGTACTCGAGGTTTCTTAAGAGTTGGTGCACCTCCAAAAGGAAGCAAAAGGCGGAAGAAGAAGTGAAAAGCTTGAATGACTCAAGAAGGTCCAACATTGTTCTACCAACGAAATGCAAAGATCCAGGTAAGTTTACTTTACCTTGCATATTAGGGGACAAAATGATTCATGATGCCATGTTAGATCTAGGATCATCAATTAATGTGATGTCTTATGATGTTTTTCAAGATCTTAAATTGAAAAATATGCATAGATCTGATGTTATAGTACAACTGGCTGATAAATCATTTGTGCATCCTATGGGAAAAGTTGAGGATATTCTTGTTAAGGTCAACAATATGTACTTCCCCGCTGATTTTCATGTGCTTGAAATGAATGAAAACTCATCTCGTATGCCCGCGTCAATTCTTTTAGGACGTCCTTTCATGAAAACTGCTAAGGTTAAAATTGATGTTGATAAAGGAGTCTTATCTGTTGAATTTGATGGGGATAAGTGTGAGTTTAAAATGGATGCATTATCTGATGAACCCGATGGGAATGTGAATGTGGAAACTGTGAATGCATTGTTTGGGAATGATGTTGTTAGTGTGCAGGAGAAGCCTAGGAAATACTTTTCTGTGGACTTTGGCAGGAAGGATGGATATAGGAAGATGGATGGAGTATCTTCCAAGATGTTGGACTATGGATGAGTGGAGTCCGAGAATACAGTCGAGCAATCGACTTTAAAAATTTGCGCTTCTCGGAGGCACCCGAGTTTGAACTGTTATTTCTGTTTGTTTTAGTTTATTACTTTAAGTAGCTTAATTTTTAATACTTGCTTGTTTTGTTTCGTTTTTCTTAGGAGAATAAAGAGATTGCCGGCTTATGAACTTCAAGTTGAGAAGAAAAGATTGTGCCCTCTTTCCGCCAACCTTGCAAAGATCAGGGAAGTTCTCGTGTTCCCTTATTTTGCTCGTTTATTGCTTTATCTGATGGTTGATGCATTGAGGTCAATGCATTTTTCTAAGGTTGGGGGTGGTTTGTCTGTGGACTTCTGTGTAGTTGTCGAGCATGGGTTTTCTCTGGATTTGAAATGCCGTAGTCTGAAATTGCATGTTGTTCGATGAGGACAATCTTTGATATGCTTTTAAAATCTTCGTTGTGCATAATAGGAAAAGCATGAGATTGTATGCGTTAATTGAGCATTTTTCGAAAATTTTCAAAATTTTTGTCGTTACTTCCTTGCATCTATCGAGCACGTAGCATCTTATTCTGGACTCCGTAGGCTTAGAATTGCTTTATTTGGCCCGAAATCATGTTGTCACCCCGAAAGGCACCTTTAGGGAAGGCTTGATGCATGATAGGTTGTAATAGGTTAATCGAAGTGTAGCGAAGCTATAGCCTAGAAAAAAAATGGCATAAAAATAAAAGCTCTTGAGGTGCTCCTCCTTCTTAGAATCGCGACTAAGAAGTGAGCATTAGCCCTTAAAAATGTGAAGCTTGCCCGTAGTCAGATACATTGTGCAATGAAATTGCAGGTAAGCTGAAACGAAGGCAAGTTTGACATGTTAGGCTCTCCTAGAGAAGCAAAAGAAAGAAAAAAAAAAAAAAAAAAAAAGTAAAAATTTAGCAAGTTCAAAAGAAAAGAAAAGAAAAATTAGGCCTTTTAATTTGTTGCTCTCTTGATTGTTGAAAAGCCGTAGACTGTTCTTCATTGCTAGAAGTAGGGGGAAAACGGGATGTAAGGTTGCATAAAGTTTTTCCGGGTCTATGTGAGCTAGAATATGTTTGCTAAACACACACACACGTAGGGGAGTAACGGTTAGATTTTCGAAATGTTCTCAATCAGTGCATGCGATTAATTGCTTTCTTGTTAAGTAAATGCCTTGATCTTTGAAGCATTGAGATTTGAGTCGATAGCATGCAAAATTCTGTTCTGTGGTAATAATTTAAGAATAGCCTTGCTCGAGGACTAGCAAGAATTAGGTTGGGGGTATTTTGATAGCTCCAAAATAGAGCTATTATTTACTCCCTAATATTAGCTAAAACCATGCTCGATATTGATTAAAATGCCTTCTTGTAGGTGATTTCATGGTATAGAGCTCGAGGAGTCCGAGGACGTGTTTCGAGGCTAAAAACGACGTTTTAGAGCTTAATGGATGCATCGGGATTGAAGGAGCTTGAAGAATTGAAGAAATGGCAAGATTTGCCATTGAAAGGCAAAAGTTGGCCACCAAACCCGAGAGCTAGCGTTGAGCGGCAGCGTCGAGACGCTGGCTCAACGCTGCTCGGCGTCGAGACGCTGGCCTAGCGTCTCGACGCTGCCCCGACGATTCCCGAAGATGGACGAGCGCCAGCGTCGAGCGCGCGCGTCTCAACGCTCACTCAACGCCGACAGCGTCGCGACGCTGGCCTAGCGTCTCGACGCTCCGAAGTCTGAAGCGAACATTTGAAATTCCACCCGAGAGCAAGCGTCGAGCGCAAGCGTCTCGACGCTCGCTCGACGCCGCGCCAAGCGTCTCGACGCCACCCCGTGCGCGCGCGCTGATAATTTAGGGCACAGCGTCGAGACGCTGCCCTAGCGTCTCGACGCTCCGACTGGTATAAAATCACATTTTCCGATTTTTAACGGATCTTCTTCTCTTTTTCCCTCGGGATTGCCGTTTTCTCCCCTCATTTTCTGGTTTTTACCCATTTTTGGGTTGTATGTTGAAGACAAACTCCATGGATGCTTGGGAAACCTTCATCTACATGGAAAGCTAAAGAGGTTAGTGGTTGATTAGTTAAGTTTAGGGATTGAACATTTTTGTATTAGGTGAGGTTTAAGTTTAATTGAATATGTTTAGCATGAATGAATGAATTTCTTGCATCTCTTGGTCTGTATTAAGAACGACTAACTTGCCTTTCCGATTAGGAGTGACGTCCATAATTAGTTACGCATGCTTAGTGGGCTAATATTGATTTCTGACAAACCTCGATACTTAGTAGCGAAAGTCTAGCTCATGGCTAATCAATTCGAACCCAAGTGACGTTGGAGATAGGAATTGATTAACGTTCTCATGGCAGGCTTAAGACTAGGAGATAAATCGAATTAGTTCTAGGATTAATTCGTCTCAATGGTACCCGTTACTGTTTGTTAATTAATTTAAGCGTCATGAACTTAGATAAATTAATGGGCATGTTTAATTAGGATTGCACTTATCTAATTAATTCATTGGGATGTTTTGGACCCGTTTGGGACATAACATTTTGTGTGCATGAAACGTCTCGGCTAATTCCCATGTCAATCAATGAACCAAAATACATTAGTTCAATCCCGACACTTGCTAATCAATCAAATTCGTCAATTTCATACTTCCCGTTCTAATTTTCCGTTGGCGTAAGTTTAGTTTTAGTTACTGTTTTCCCAAGCAAATCCCCCTATTTTAGCATTGCAAATTTAGTTCAATTAATTTAGGATTATTAATCACTCCCTGTGGATCGACCCCGTTGCCACTTAGCTGCAAATTGCTCGGTGTATTCGGGTTTATAAATTTCATTTTGGCGGGACTCGACATCCCGAAATTTGTGAACGTACAAAAGTTCACTACCACATAGCCTCGCATGGACGAGCACAGTGATCACTCGTCCTCTCTCGGTTCTATTTTCAAGTTTCAGCCAAGAGGAAGGCCGAGAGAGTCTTCACATCTCCTTCCTCATAATAATGCTTCAATCGTGCACCATTAACCATGAACGGTTGCCCTTACTACAGGTTCCTAATCTCGATTGCACCATGAACAAACACGTTTGTTATTACAAAAGGACCTGACCATCTGGACTTAAGTTTGCCTGGAAATAATCTCAACCGTGAGTTAAATAATAAGACAAGCTGGCCTTTCTTAAAGTCCTTAATCCTAAGTCTACTGCCATGCCAAATCTTAGTTTTTTCTTTATACATTTTAGCATTTTCATAGGACATATGTCTCAGCTCATCCAACTCATGTAATTGCAGAGACCGCAATGTTCCAGCATCGCTCACCTTGGTTGGCTGCTGCGCTTGTTGAAACAGCTGCTGCGGTGTTGACACTTTGTTGAATATTGGGTTGAGTCATATGCTTTACTAGGTTGGTCAGAGCATTGATTTGGCTGGTCATTACACTGAGTGCATCCATGTCTTGAGCCTTCCTTATGTTTGGCTCCACAGGATCGTCTGACCATCTACAATGTGATGTTGAGATTTTCTCCAAAATCTCATAGGCTTCATTATAACTTTTGGATAACATTGAACCTCCAGCTGACGAATTCAACACTTGCCTCGTGCTGAGGTTGCATCCTTTGAAGAATACTTCAATTTGAATACACCATGGAATGCCATGGTGTGGACATTTGAGTAACAGATCTTTAAATCTGGTCCAAGCTTCATGTAATGATTCGTTTTCGGCTTGCTTGAATTTGATAATATCATCACGGAAGTTAGAGTTCCTATCTGGAGGGAAGTATTTTACTAGGAACTTTTCTGCTAAGTCTGTCCAATTGACAATTGAACCAGAGGGGAAGGAATTCAACCACGTCTTGGCCTTATCTCTTAATGAATATGGAAAAAGGTAAAGTCTCAAGGCTTCTTGAGACACTCCTGGGATGACAAAGGTGTCACTTACTCCCAGGAAGTTTCTCAAGTGGTTGTGGGGGTCTTCGTTCTCCACTCCATAGAATTGTCCAACTGTGGACAGCATTTTAAACATGACGGGTTTTAATTCGAATGAGTGAGCTGTAATCTCGGGGCGTATAATGCTCGGACTAAGCTCCTCAGGCATTGGTACAAGGTATGATAGAATAGCACTATATTTATCATTCGCAATTTCAATGGGGTTGCGAATGATAGGTGCTCGGTTTGGTGCTTCTCCTGCTCTATCCATTTCAGCTTGTTGAGATTGCGCTGACTCTGCGTGGTCCACAATGTGCTGAATTACAGGTTGTTTTGGCTGTTTAAAAAGGCGTTTCTTAATTTTGTTTCTGGCCCTTAAAGTCCTTTCGGGTTCAGGATCAAATTCTAAATTGTGATTGGGAAACTCATTCATAAACCAGCTTGTTGGTACCCGTAGAATGAATGCAAAAGAATTAGCTCCAATAAATTAAGCTCTTCTAAAATAACACAAATCGTGTTTTACTAAACAAAATCACCGGCAGCGGCGCCAAAAACTTGTTGCGTGCTCAGTGTGTAAATAAAATGTAATGCGAAGAGCACTCAGATCATGCAAGCATACATGGTCTGCAACAAGTGATAAGTATTTTTTAATTCGTTTTCCCACAGAGATTCAGTTTAGTTACTAACGAGTTAAGGTGTTAAATTAGATAAGGTAGCTTAAATAGGGTAGATTTGGGGTTGACGTACCGAAATAATAAAGAAGCAAGAAGGATGCAAATGTAAAAGCCAAGCAAGTAAAGAGATAAAGCTATAATGTGAAGAAGAATAATTGCGGGTCTCGCAATGTTTTAGCAATAAAATCGCAAAGGGAAACAACTAATAGAAAGACTAAGGCAAAAAGCAGAAATATTTTATTGCGGTTCTCGCAATAATCTAGCAATAAATTAGCAACATTTTTAATGTAAAGTAAAGCAGCAAGGTCAACTTAAGAATCTTCTATAGGCACTTAACTACGATCATTCAACAGGAGATTAACATATCATGCATCGTCTTAGCTCAGTCTCATGCATCTCTCGATTACATGCATTAGATCTTTAGTTCACTCATATCCAAGTAAGACATAAACACCTATTTATACAAGCAAGCTAATGAACGTGCTAGGAAAACGCCTATTCCTAGGTCGTTTTCTGGTTACCATGAAAGGCTAGCATGAATGGATGACTCTGAACTCTTACTCCTTCCGGAGGTTAGGAATTCTTTAGACAAAATGGATGGCCAGTCGAAATTGCCCGTGGGATGAAGCTTACATACATTCAATGCAATCATACTACCCTACATGCTGAATTCTCGTATTTCTAGCCTACAGATTCATCTTTAGCCGACCCTTCTTAGATTAGTTACTCATGGTTTTCGAAGAACTAAAAGAGATGGATTGGTGGATCATGATTTAAAGAACTTAGTAAACGCAAATGAATAAGAGATAACAAAATGAAGAACTCAAGAAAACTTAAATGATTACTTTCTAGAATAAGGTTCAGAACACAATGTGCGATGATATGAAAACAGTAAAGAATTGAGTGAATTGGAGAATGGATCGAAACAATGTAGCAAATGGAAACAATAGAGAGAAAACAGTAGAGAAAGCTTGTAAAAGTGCACGGATCTCCTCGTCGCAAACGCCTCGGATGAAGGGGAAGATTAGCTGTTCTTGGGGATGAATTCAATCAGAAGAGAAAAATGATCTTCTCTTCTTCCTCTCGAATTATCGACGCCAAGGGCTGATTTCTTGGTTCCAACAAACAGGAGAAGGAAATTCGTGTGCAGATTGCTTTGCAACTGAGAACTCCACGCTTCTGAGCTGTTTTTTCCCTTCATCATCCGTCTCCTTTTATAGCCTCTAGGTGGTTGCAAAAGGCTGCTCATTAATCGTGGATCACCATTCAACTTTGTGAGGTAGTCCAGCTTGACATGTGGCAGCAGCAGGGAGAGTTGACGGCTGAAAAATCTCAGTCAATAAAGACTGACGGCTGGAAAGAAATACAGCAGCAACGACTATTTCGTTGCGGTTTCCTTGCGAGGGCCGCTATGCTTCATTGCGGTTTCAGCAATGTTTCCGCAAAGTTTCCTGCAATGTACATTTTAGCTTGTTTTACATCATTTTTCGTTCCTTTCCAAATAAGTCCTATTTTAGCATCATTTCTCAAATTCTCGCATTTAGGCACACATTAAGCTAACTTCTAACAAAAACACTCAAGAATGTGCATGACTTAAAGGTAAATATAGCCCTAAATAATGGACTTTTGGCGAGGTAACACATTCCCCTTTACTTTGAAAGACAAAGCCAAGGACTGGCTTTACTATTTTCCCTCCGGTTCGATCACGATGTGGCAAGAGATGAAGAGGGTGTTCCTGGAAAAGTATTTTCCTGCCTCTCTTGCCACCACGCTGAGGAAGAGGATATACGGGATTACCCAAGATGTGGGTGAGTCCCTTCACGAGTATTGGGAACGCTTCGGGCGCCTGTGCGCGAGCTTACCCAAGACGCAGGCAGACTTTAAATATCTAAGGGTTGGAATGGCTCTCCTAGGTTAGATAACACACCAGGCAGAGGTTTATTCGAAACAAAGGTAAGGTCTTACAAGGTTGCATGCTTTCCAACCTATGAAGTTAATTCAAGCTTAAAGCGTGTACTCGACACTCATCCAGCACACTTAACAAACAGCCCACAGAGAAAAATCAAATTTTAGCTAATTATTAAGAGATCAAGATAGAACAAACAGCAGAAGGTTCATTGTTAAATAGTGGCATGCTTGGAATTTTTCTAATGGAAGCATGCTAATTTAAAACACAAACATGCTCGAAATGGAACATGCTGAGAGGCACAATGAAACCATAAGCAATTAAACAGAGCAGATACTCATTCATCAAGGCTCCTAACTACTCTATCTACTGTGGGCCCATGGGGCTTTTGGAAAATTAAAGACAAGATAAAAGAACTATCTAAACTAACTGTGCTACACTAATTTAAACTAATCTAAGCTACCCTAAACTAAGCTAACTACTGAAAGTAAAGCAGAACATCATTTGATATTTGGGGGGGGGGGGTAACCGGTAACAGAAAAGCAGGGAAAGGAAAGGCAGAACAACTCCCTCGAATGCCTTCAATCATTGGCATTCACTCATCTTCTTCTTCTTCTTCTTCACACTCCTCCACACTTGGAGGCATCCAGGGTTTCAACAAGGCAGTAGGGAATTCAGGAAACTTGCACCTCAGGTGCTCAGCCAATTCCATGTCCTTCACTTGTGAGTACTCTGCCCATTGGGCTAGTTTGTGCTGAATATCCAGCAATCAGGACACGGACACAAATTGAGTAGATGCAAGGCTGTCCAGCTCGATCTGCATATTTCCCTTTCTCCTCAATTTCAGCTCGTTGGGCAGCTCTAAGTGGCATGCATAAGCCAACTTCTTCTCTTCCTCTGTCACAGCCACTCCTGCACGTAGACAAAGTTTAGTTATGGTGTTGGGGAAGAAGAGTCTGCCCTTTCCTTTCTTTGAGCATTCGAGGATGGAGGGAGATATGAGCTCTCCCACGTCAATTGTCAGCCCCTTCATGATTGCATATAACAGCAAGGATCTCCCCTGATTGATTGTGGTCTCATGTGTGACTGGGGTGATCCTCCTTCGAATCAAGGAAAACCAGACGGCAGCCTTGTCCTTTAGCACTGCACTCATCAAGGTGGGCTTCCCTTGTTTTGAAATTGCCCACATTGCTTCGGGCTTGCCTATTTGAATGTGGATGATAGGGTGTTGCTACCCTATGCTTAACATTATACTTAGCTAACACCTTCTCCATAGATTTATTTATGAAGTGTAATCCCTCTTCACTTATGATGGCACGTGGAGTGCCAAATCGTGTGAAAATATGTCTATTTAAAAATTTGATAACAGTTTTAGCATCGTTCAAAGGACATGCAATTGCCTCAACCCATTTTGAGACATAGTCTACAGCTACTAAGATATACAGATTACCAGCAGAGGGTGGGAATGGACCCATGAAGTCAATACCCCATACGTCAAAGAGTTCTAACTCTAAGATGTATGTCAGAGGCATCTCATCCTTCCTACTGAGGTTACCTGTTCGTTGGCATTCATTGCAAGTGCGTGCGTATTCATGTGCATCTTTGAAGATTGTGGGCCAGAAATAGCCACTCTGAAATACCTTTGCAGCAGTCCTCTGACCACCAAAGTGCCCTCCATACGGAGTTGTATGACAATGCTGCAAAATGGTCTTTGCTTCAGCAGCTGACACACATTTCCTTAGCAGTCCATCCGCACAGCATCTGTAGAGGGTTGGATCATCCCAAAGGTACTTCCTAGCATCGTCTAAGAACTTCTTCTTATCCTGCCCTTTGTCAAATTCTGGTAACACCTGTGAGGCAAGAAAATTTGCAATGTCAGCAAACCATGGCTCAACATTATCATCACAGTGTACTAAAACAAAAATATGTTCATCAATAAAAGAATCCATCATTGCGGGCTCCGCAATAGATTCGCAACAACTCTGCAATCTTGATAAATGATCAGCAACTACGTTTTCACATCCTTTTTTGTCTCGGATTTCCAGGTCAAACTCCTGCAAAAGTAATACCCATCTAATCAGACGAGGCTTGGCATCATCCTTCCTCATTAAGTACTTTATTGCAGCATGATTAGTGTAAACGATTGTGTTATTGCCTACAATATATGCTCTGAACTTCTCACATGCAAATACTACATATAACATCTCATTTTCCGTGGTAGTGTAGTTGCATTGAGCCTCATTCAATGTTTTACTTGCATAATATATAGGATGTGTCAATTTGTCTCTCTTCTGGCCAAGCATGGCTCCAATTGCATAATCACTTGCATCGCACATCAATTCAAAAGGCATATCCCAATTTGGTCCGATTATGATTGGAGCTTTGACTAAAGAAGTTTTGAGCTTATTCCAAGCTATAAAACACTCATTTGAAAAGATGAAGGTTCTATTTAGCTCTAGAAGCTCACATAGGGGTTTGGAGATTTTTGAGAAATCCTTTATGAATCTTCTGTAAAACCCTGCGTGTCCTAGGAAACTTCTTATGGCTTTTACATTTTTAGGTTCAACCAGCTTCTCAATGACTTCTATCTTGGCCCTATCAACCTCCATTCCTGCCTTAGACACTTTATGTCCCGAAACTATGCCTTCTTCCACCATGAAGTGGCATTTTTCCCAATTCAAAACTAGATTGGTTTTCTCACACTGAGTGAGGACTTGTCCTAGATTGGCTAGAAAGTGGTTAAAGGAATCACCAAACACTGAAAAATCATCCATGAATATTTCTACCATGGACTCAGCTAAGTCAGAGAAGATTGTCAACATACATCGTTGGAACGTTGTTGGTGCATTGCAGAGGCCGAATGGTATTATGCGAAATGAAAACGTGCCAAATGGACATGTAAATGTTGTCTTCTCTTGGTCCTTAGGGTCTATGGTGATTTGATTATACCCTGAGTAGCCATCTAAAAAGCAATAGAAGGCTTGACTAGCTAATCTATCAAGCATTTGATCGATGAAAAGTGACCTTTTTAGGACTTATTTAGCTTAGAAAGATGTACACTCTTAGGTGTTTCTGATAGGATTTAGCTTAAACCTATGCTTATATATGAGAATTGGAAGAAGGTAGCTAAATTAGGACTTGTATGCAAAAGGAAAGAAAAGGATTAAAAACCGAAGTTAAAAGAAGGAAAAATGTGCATTGCGGCAGCATTGCGGAAACATTGCTAAAACCGCAATGTTTCAAGTGAAAACCGTAAGTTGACTGATCTGTTTCTGTTAATTTCCGTTATTTCAGGGATTCGTTCTTTCTCCTCCATCCATTTTGAAGTACGACGTTGAGGATGGATGGTTCTCCTTGGCCCAAACGCACCTGCAGATTACTATAAAAGGGGGTCAAAGTAGAGGGTTCGATCATCATCCGAAAGCGTAGAAGCCTCTTCTCGCAGCTCCATCTTTTCTCCTGTTTTTCTTTGCCGTCTGTTGGTTTGCGAAGTTTAGCTGTTGGAGTCGACAATCTGATAGGAAGGAGAGAAGATTCATCTTCTCTCCCGATTGGATTCATCCAAGCAAGGCTGATCTTTCTCATCCTTCAGCCGAGGCGGTTGCGACGAGGCGTCCAAGCTTAATTACCTGCTTCCTGTCTTTTATTTCTAATTTCCACCTCTGTTTAGTTGTTGTTTCTTTTCTAGTTACTAGTTCATTTGATTTCGTTGTTTTCTGTCTTGACGTTATTCACTTTAAGCTTTCCTTTGTTCATTCAAACAATTAAGTAATCAAAGCACAATTCTTCATTTCACAGTTTTTTCTCTTTGCTGCTACTGTTTTTCCCTTGCTGTTTGTCTTTAAATTTCTTCTAAGCATGTCTACTTCATCTCTTATTTCTGTTCTGCCTATATCCATGAGTAACTAAGTCACATAGGGGCATGCTAATGACAATACTATAGGCTAAAAAACGTGAACCAAGCATGTAGGATAGCTCTCGAAGCATTGATTGTATGTAAGCTTCATCCCACGGGCAATTTCGATTGGCCATCCATTTTGTCCAAAGAACTCCTAACCTCTGGAAGGAGTAAGAGTTCAGAGTCATACACTCATGCTAGCCTTTCAAGGTATCCAGAAAACGACCTAGGAATAGGCGTTTTCCTAGTACAAACCATAACTTTCTGCTTTAACAAGATGCTTAAGACCTTACTTGGACATGAGTAAACTAAAGAATCTAATGCATGGAATCGGAAGATACATGAGATTGAGTGAGTTTGATGCATAGTGAGTTGATCCAATGCTTGAGAATCGTGAGAAAATGCCTATAGAGGAGTCGTTAGTAGCCATTGTTTCTCCATTTTACACACTTTCGCTGTTAGTAAAATTGCGGTAGAATTGTTGTTTCCGCAATTCTGCTAAGTTTAAAATTTTGTTTAGCTAAGTTCCTCTTCGTTTATTAATTTCTTCCCTTTTCATTTGAGTTTAACTTTGACTTGCACTTGTTTATGTTGCTACCCTTTACATATTCCTTAGACATTAGACAACTTAAAACCAATTCTACCTCCTCAAATCCACCCATTCTTTCTTAACAACACACTTCACGAGTAGCTCATAATAAATCTCTGTGGGAAAACGAATGAAAAAATACTTACTACTTGCTATAAGATCATGTATGCTTGCATGTTCTGAGTGCTCTCTCTCTCTTATTGCTTATTTATTTTAACACATTGAGCACGCAACAAGTTTTTGGCGCCGCTGCCGGGGATTTATTTTAGTGAAAACGAAGTTTGTTAAGATTGAAACACCAAGTTTATTGTCTATTGAGGCTGATCTATTCTCGTTTCTTTTGTAGGTACTGTTTGGGTTGGTTTATGAATGAGCCTTCAAGTAGTGATCTAGAGTTCAACCCTGAGCCTGAGAGATTATTTAAGGCTAGAAAAAGAGCCAAGAAACGTCTCTTTAACCAATCCTCTATACCTCCAATAATTGCGGAAACAGCAATTCCTCCGCAATTCGATCAAAAAGAAATGGACAGACCAGTCCCAAATCTGGTACCTACCACTCGCAATCCCATCGAAATAGCGAATGATAAGGATAGTGCCATTCTTTCCTACCTAGTACCTATGCCTGGGGAGCTGAACCCCAGCATAATCGGCCCTGAAATCACTGCCAACTCATTCGAGTTAAAGCCAGTGATGTTCCAAATGTTGTCCACTGTGGGACAATTCTTTGGAGTGGAAAATGAGGATCCCCACAACCATCTTAGAAACTTCCTAGGAGTTAGCGATACATTCATCATCCCTGGAGTTTCCCAAGAAGCCTTGAGGCTCTACCTTTTCCCTTACTCTTTGAGGGACAAGGCAAAGACGTGGTTAAACTCATTACCCTCTAGATCAGTCCTCAATTGGACAGACTTGGCAGAGAAATTCCTAGTCAAATACTTCCCACCTGATAGGAATTCTACCTTTCGTGATGACATAATCAAGTTCAAACAAGCTGAAACTGAGTCTCTTCACGAAGCTTGGACAAGGTTCAAGGACCTTCTTCTCAAATGTCCACATCATGGCATCTCATGGTGTATCCAAATAGAGGTCTTTTTCAAAGGATGTAACCCCAGCACTAGACAAGTCTTAAATTCATCTGCTGGTGGTTCCATGTTGTCCAAGAGTTATAATGAAGCCTATGAGATCTTGGAGAAGATCTCAGCATCTCACTGTAGGTGGTCAGATGATCCAGTTGAGCCAACTAGAGCTCAAGACAAGGACGCACTCAATGCCATGAGTAGCCAAATAAGCGCCCTGACCAACCTAGTCAAGCAAATGGCTCAAGCCAATCTCCAAACAAGTGTCAACAACGCCACAGCCATGTCAATGGGCACCCAGCCAAGTCAAGGTGAGACACTTATCTGTGGATTCTGTGGGGAAGGGCACCTGTATGAATACTGCCCTGGGAATCCAGCCTCAGTCTGCTATGTTGGAAGCCAGCAGCAGCCTAGGAACAACCCCTATTCTAATACTTACAACCCTGGTTGGAGGAACCACCCAAACATGTCATGGGGTGGCCAACAAAATGCTAACCAAGCTCCTAACCAACCAAGACCGAGTGGAACACCTGGTTTCACTCCCCAACATAACCAATCCATGTATCAAAAACCATACAACCAACCTGTAGGGTCTTCTGTAGAAAACTTACTCAAGGAATACATAGCCAAGAATGATGCCACTCTACAGAGCCAGCAAGCTACTCTTAGAAGCCTAGAGAACCAAATAGGGCAACTAGCCAATGAACTCAAAAGTAGGCCCCAAGGTAGACTACCAGCTGACACTGAGGTACCAAGGAGAGATGGTAAAGAGCAAGTTCAAGCAATTGAACTTAGAAGTGGTAGACCATTGGTGAGCAACACAAAAGAAACACCAAAGAGAGTAGAGAAGACTGAGTCTAGTGCTCCACTGGAGTCTCTGCCAAACCAAGGTCAACCATCACCAAGCACATCAGGACCAAGGCTGGAGCCAATCATAGAAGAGATAGAAGAAATTCCAAGGCCTCCCCCTATCCTAAGGCGACCTGAAGTGCCTGCATATGTGCCACCACCTCCATTTCCTAGAAGGCTAAAGAAAAAACAAGAACAGGAAGTGCACTTTAATAAATTTCTAGAAATTCTTAAGCAAGTGCATGTTAATATTCCTTTTGTAGAAGTTTTACAGTCTATGCCCTCTTATGTAAAGTTTTTTAAGGATATTATTACTAACAAGAGAATAATTGGTGAGTTTGAAACAGTAAATCTCACTGAGGAGTGCAGTGCCATACTCCAGAACAAGCTACCTGTTGCGTGCTCAATGTGTTAAAATAAATAAGCAATAAGATAGAGAGAGCACTCAGAACATGCAAGCATACATGATCTTATAGCAAGTAGTAAGTATTTTTTCATTCGTTTTCCCACAGAGATTTATTATGAGCTACTCGTGAAGTGTAAAGTTAAGAAAGAATGGGTGGATTTGATGGGTAGAATTGGTTTTAAATTGTCTAATTCCTAAGGAATATGTAAAGGATAGCAACATAAACAAGTGCAAGTCAAAGTTAAACTCAAAGGAAAAGAGACGAGATTAATAAACGAAGAAGAAAACAGCTAAACAGAATTGTAAACTTAGCAGAATTGCGAAAACAGCAATTCTACCGCAATGTTACTAACAGCGAAAGTGTGTAAAATGGAGAAACAAGGGCTACTAACGACTCCTCTATAGGCATTTTCTCACGATTCTCAAGCTTTGGATCAACTCTCTATGCATCAAACTTACTCAATCTCATGTATCTTCCGATTTCATGCATTAGATTCTTTAGTTTACTCATGTCCAAGTAAGGTCTTAAGCATCTTGTTAAAACAGAAAGTGATGGTTTGTACTAGGAAAACGCCTATTCCTAGGTCGTTTTCTGGCTACCTTGAAAGGCTAGCATGAGTGTATGACTCTGAACTCTTACTCCTTCCAGAGGTTAGGAGTTCTTTGTACAAAATGGATGGCCAGTCGAAATTGCCCGTGGGATGAAGCTTACATACAATCAATGCTTCGAGAGTTATCCTACATGCTTGGTTCACATTTTTTAGCCTATAGTATCGTCATTAGCATGCCCCTAAGTGACTTAGCTACTCATGGATATAGACAGAACAGCAATAAGAGTTGAAACAGACATGCTTAGAAGGAATTTAAAGACAAAACAGTAAGGAAAAAACAGTAGATCGCAAAGGCAAGAAACTGTGAAATGCTGAATTTTGCTTTGATTACTTGATTGTTTGAATGAACAAAGGAAAGCTTAAAGTGAATAACATAAAGACAGAAAGTAACGCAATAAAATGAACTAGTCACTAGAACAGAAACAACAACTAAACAATGCTGGAAATTAGAAACGAAAGACAGAAAGCAGGTAAATGAGCTCGAACGCCTCGTCGCAACCGCCTCGGCTGAAGGATGAGAAAGATCAGCCTTGCTTGGATGAATCCAATCGGGAGAGAAGATGAATCTGATTGTCGACTCCAAACAGCTAAACTTCGCAAACCAACAGACGACAAAGAAAAACAGGAGAAAAGATGGAGCTGCGATAAGACTTCTACGCTTTCGGATGATGATTGAATCCTCTACTTTGACCCCCTTTTATAGTAATCTGCAGGTGCGTTTGGGCCAAGAAGAACCATCCATCCTCAACGTCGTACTTCAAAATGGATGGAGGAGAAAGAACGAATCCCTGAAATAACGAAAATTAACAGAAACAGATCAGTCAACTTACGGTTTTCACTTGAAACATTGCTGTTTTAGCAATGTTTCCGCAATGCTATCGCAATGCGCATTTTTCACTCTTTTCCTTCGGTTTTCATTCCTTTTCTTTCCTCTTGCACACAAGTCCTAATTTAGCTACCTTCTTCTAAATCTCATATATAAACATAGGTTTAAGCTAAATCCTATCAAAAACACCTAAGAGTGTACATCTTTCTAAGATAAATAAGTCCTAAAAAGGTCACTTTTGGAGACGTAACACACCCCCAAACTTAAGGTTTTGCTCGTCCTCGAGCAATCTAAGGACTTGCCTAGGCTGCTGTTTCATCTTCTTTAACCACTTACTGACTCCCCTACATTCCTATCTATAGCAGTGCTGTCCTGTGACACACTTCTAAGTTTAAAACTCTCCTCTTATCTAGCTTCTTCTGACTTCGCATGCCTAATACTCCTACTGTTTCATTAACGCCCTACAACTGATCTACTTGCTTTTGTCATATCATGCCACTATCCCTAAGGTTTCAAATTCTACCAAGCTTTACCCCAGACTCAGTACATGCTTCTAGTTTTTACTTATGAGCTACCTAGGATTCCTTAGAGTCATGCCAGTCTTAGTATTAACAGTGACATTAGTACTTTAAGAGAACAACCTAAACCCTGGCATCACTACATTGGACATACATTCATCTCCCTAAACAACCCTACAAGCTACAACTTTGTGCTCAGCTAATTGAGGATCAGAGTTCTTTTTAATCAGGACATCTAAGCCACAAAGTTGCAACTCCTAGGTATACATTCTTCTTCTCTATTTTTTCCTTTTTCTTTCTCACTTTGGTGGAGCCTCTCCTTTGGTTGCCTTTTGATGCAATGCCACTTGTGGGTTACACACTTGGCACTGATTACTCAGCAACCTAAGAGAGACACCCCTCTTTATTCTATTTCTCATTTTTTCCAGCTCATCATTTTTTTTGTAAAGGAGAAGAAGAATGCTTATGCTTTAAGGGAGAGAGGAATGTTCCTAGGCCTAGGGTGGCCTCCCCCAAACTTAAACTACTCATTGTCCCCAATGAGGGTCTGAGGTGGCACACCCCCAAACTGTCCTAGAAGCATCTAGTCTAAGGTAAAACAAAGAGAATCTAAAAGCCCTAGGCATAGACAGAGCATTCTAAAAGTAAATATCACAGCAGTAGAAACTTGAAAAAACAGTCAGGTAAGGACTTAAAGCTATGCATGCTGAGCTTTTTAGAGGTTAATTTAAACTATCAAAGGGTGTCCTATGACACTCATCCAGCATGCTTTAAGATAAGCTATATAAGGCAGACAAGATAGCAGCAAAAGATAGAATTTAAACAGATCCAGCCTAGCTAAACAGTCGGTCAAAAACATGCATTTACTAATAAAAATTGCGGTATCCGCAATTATTTCGCAATAGATACAGGGCAGATATATCAGTGATCAGGGCCCCTATGCATGCTTTTTCCAGTCATTCAAGCTATACTAAAGTAATCTACCTATTCAGCTATCATCAGACTATACTAAACAAATTTAAAAATTAACACTAAACAACTAAAACAGATCAAAAGATTAACTCAAAACAGCATAATTCACATGGTTCAACAAAAAGCAGTTTGTTTTGTTTTTTTTTTCTAAGGGAACAGCAATACTCCCTTTAGTGCTTCTCAAACCAGCACTCAGATGTCTTCCTCATCATCATTCCGTCGTGGTCGTGGAGGCGCCCATGGAGTCAGTAGGTTCGTGGGGAATTCAGGAAAAATGCATCCCAATTGGTCAGCAACTTCCTTGTCCCTTGCCTGCGCGTATGTGGCCCATTGAGCCATCCTCTTCTGCAGATCCGTCAGGCATGCCATGGTCAAAGACTGAGCAGCAGCCAAGCCATCGAGCTCGAACTCCATGTTCCCCTTCCTGCGCAACTGTTGCGTGCTCAATGTGTTAAAGATAAATAAGCAAGAAGGTAGAGAGAGCACTCAGAACATGCAAGCATACATGGTCTCACACCAAGTAGTAAGTATATTTCATTCGTTTTTTCCACAGAGACTTATTTTTAGCTATTCATGAAGTGTATTTGTTAAGAAAGAAGGGGTGGATTTGATGGGGTAAAATTGGTTTTTAATTATCTAATTTTTGCTGAATGTGTAAAGGAATGCAACATAAACAAATGCAAGTTGAAATTAGACTCAAAAGACAAGAGATGGAATTAATAAACGAAGAAGAAAACAGCTAAACAGAATGGTAACTTAGCAGAATTGCGGACACCGCAATTTTACCGCAATTGAATAACAGCGAAAGTGTGTAAATGGGTGAATTAAGGGCTACTAATGACTATCCTATAGGCATTTTACTACGATTCCCAAGCATTAGATCAACTCTCTATGCATCAAACTCACTCTATCTCATGTATCGTCCGATTCCATGCATTAGATTCTTTAGTTTACTCAACTCAAAGTAAGGTCTTAAGCATCTTGTTAAAGCAGGAGTGTTTAGTTTGTACTAGGGAAACGCCTATTCCTAGGCCGTTTCCTGGTTACCATGAAAGGCTAGCATGATGATATGACTCTGAACTCTTACTCCTTCCAGAGGTTAGGAGTTCTTTGGACAAAATGGATGGCCAATCGAAATTGCCCGTGGGATGAAGCTTACATACAATCAATGTTCGAGAGCTATCCTACATGCTTGGTTCACGTTTTTTAGCCTATAGTTCTGTCATTAGCATGCCCCTAAGTGACTTAGCTACTCATGGATATATAGAGAACAGAAATATAAGATAAAACAGACATGCTTAGAAGGGAAATGTACTCAAAACAGTAAGACAAAACCGTAGCAGCAGAAGATGAAAACTGTGAAATGAAATCTTGCAATTTGATTACTTTGAATGTTGAACGGACAAAAGGAAACTTAAAGGAAATAATTCAAAGACAGACAGCAACGAAATGCAGTAGATTAATCACTAAACTAGAAACAACAACTGATCAAAGCTGGAAATTAGAAAAGGAAGACAGAAAGCAGGAAATGCAGCTTGAAGCTTCGTCGCAATCGCCTCGAATGAAGGGGATGAAAGGTCAGCCTTGCTTGGATGAATCCAATCGAGAGAGAAGAAGAATCTCCTCTCCTTCCTATCAGATTATCGATTCCAACAGCTGAGACTCTCACTCCAACAGACGGCAAGGGAAAACAGGGAGAAAAGATGGACTGCGAGAAGACTCTACGCTTTCGGATGATGACTGAACCTCCGACTTTGACCCCCTTTTATAGTAGTTTGCAGGTGCGTTTGGGCCAAGGAGAACCATCAATCTTCAACGTCGTATATCAGAATGGATGGAGGAGAAAGAACGAATCCCTGAAATTACGGAAATTAACAGAAAAAGATCAGTCAACTTACGGTTTTCACTTGAATAATTGCGGCTTCAGCAATGTTTTTGCAATGCTGTCGCAATGCAGTTTTTTTTCATTCTTTTCCTTCGGTTTTCAACCCTTTTCTTTCCTATTGTGCATAAGTCCTAATTTAGCTACCTTCTTCTCATTCTCATATTTAAGCATAGGTTTAGGCTAAATGCTATCAAAAACACCTAAAAGTGTGCATCTTCTTAAGCTAAATGGGTCCTAAATAAGTCACTTTCAGAGACTTAACACACCCCCAAACTTAAGGTTTTGCTTGTCCTCAAGCACACTAAGGACTTACCTAGGCTGCTGTTTCATCTTCTTTAACCACTTACTAACTCCCTTATATTCTTGTCTATAGCAATGCTGTCCTGTGACACACTCCTTAGTTTAAAACTACCCTCTTATCTAGCTTCTTCTGACTTTGCCTGCCTAGCATTCCTTCTGTTTTTATTGACTCCCTACAACTGATCTATTTGCTTTTGTCATATCATGCCACTATCCCTAAGGTTTCAAATTCTGCCTAGCTTTACCTCAGACTCAGTACATGCTTCTAGCTTTATTTTTAATGTGTCTAGGATTCCTTAGAGTCATGCCAGTCTTAGTATTAACGGTGACAGTAGTACTTTTAGAGAACAACCTAAACCCTGGCATCACTACATTGGATAAACACTCATCTCCCTAAACAACCCTACAAGTTACAACTTTGCACTTAGCTAATTGAGGATCAGAGTTCTTTTTAAATAGGACATCTAAGCCACAAAGTTGTAACTCCTAGGTATACATTCTTCTTCCCTATTCCATTCGCTTTTTCTTACTTAGGTGGAGCCTCTCCTTTGGTTGCCTTTTGATGCAACGCCACTTGTGGGTTACACACTTGGCACTGATTACTCAGCACCCTAAGAGAAACTCCCCCTTTATTCTTTTTTCATTTTTTTTCAGCTCATCATTTTTTTTAAAGGAGAAGAAGAATGCTTATGTTTCTAAGGGAGAGAGGAATGTTCCTAGGCCTAGGGTGGCCTCCCCCAAACTTCAACTACTCATTGTCCCCAATGAGTGTCGGAGGTGGCACACCCCCAAACTTGTCCTAGAAGCATCTAGTCTAAGGTAAAACAAAGAGAAACTAAAGCCCTAGGCATAGACAAAACATTCGAATAGCAAATATCACAGCAGCAGAAAACTAAAAAAAACAGGCAGATAAGGACTGACAGCTATGCATACTGAGCTATTTAGAGGTTAATTTAAACTATCAAATGGTGTCCTATGACACTCATCCAGCATGCATCTAGATAAGCTATATAAGGTAGTCATGATAGCAGCAAAAGAAAGAATTTAAACAGATCACAGCCTAGCTAAACAGACAGTCCAAAACATGCTTTCAGTCATAAAAATTGCGGGTACCGCAATTATTTCGCAATCAATTCGGGGCAGATATAACATTGATTAAGGCCCTTAAGCATGCTTTTTCCAGTCACTCAAGCTTTCTAAAAATAAAACTAAACTATCCTACCTAGTCAGCTAACATTAGACTATACTGAGCAAAAGAAAAAACATAAAACGAAGCATCTAAAACAGATCAAAAATTGGACTAAAAACAGCAAAGTTCACATGATTATCAGAAAGCAGAAAATTGTTTTTTTTTTCTAAGGGAACAGCAATACTCCCTTTCGTGCGATTCAAACCAGCACTCAAATATCTTCATCCTCATCAGGCTGTCGTGGGCGTGGGGGCACCCATGGAGTCAGGAGATTGGTGGGGAAGTCAGGGAAGATGCAGCCTAGCTGGTCTGCAACCTCTTTGTCCCGTGCCTGCGCATACGTGGCCCATTGAGCCATCCTTCTCTGCATATCCATTAGGCAGGCCATGGATAGGGACTGATCAGCAGCCAGCCTATCCAGTTCAAACTCCATATTCCCCTTTCTCCTCAGCCTCAGGCTAGCAGGCAGCTCCAAGTGGCCTGTGTAAGCCATCTGCTGCTCCATGCGCTCGGTGGGGACTCCTGCAAGCAAACATAGCTTGGTTATGGTGTTAGGGAAAAACAGTGGTCCCTTACCTTTCTTAGCGCACTCAGCAATGGCAGCAGTGATGACTTCTCCCACGTTGATCGTGAGACCTCTCATTATCGCATACACCAGCAGCGAACGGCTCTGGTTGATTGTAGTCTCGTGAGTCACTGGGGACAATCTCCTTCTCACGAACGAAAACCAAACAGCCGCCTTAGCCGTGAGGTTGGCACTCATGAGAGTGTGCCTCCCATTGCGTGACACGGTCCAGGAAGCTTCAGGCTGGCCAATGGTCCGAATGGCCTCTTCCAGAACAGCCTCAGTAGGCTCATCAACAATCCGTGCATAATCTGTATGTGCTTGGCCCTTGAGACCATAGGCTTCGTTGATGGCCTTGGCTGAGAAATCCACCTCTACCCCTCTGACCACAGACAGGCCATCCTCAGGGCTGAGCACATTGGCGTAGAAATCATACACCATGCTCGTGTAGGCTGGATTGGGCGGTCTGCAAAATTCCTCCCAGCCGTGGTTGATCACTCCTGCGCGCAAGAACTGCGGCAGGTCAGCAAGTCGGTCGAGGAAGCCTTTCTCGTGCAGCAACTCCCTCTTCCTCAGCTCAGCACCCCTGGATTCAGCATCAGAGGAAACATACCTCACTGACTGAGGCTCGTCTTCAGGGTAGAGCTTTGCCTTCCCTTTATCTGATGGCTTGGCTGACTCGGCAGCCTCAACCTTGAGCCGTTTGAGCGAAGGCTCAGTGCTCTCTTTGTCTGCTGAAGGTGCCCTTTTAGCCTTCTTCCTCTTCAGCTTCTTTGATCGCTTGGCCTTGACAATCTTGGCCTTCTTCTTCTTCTTGAGCTTCGCCTTAATGTTGATCTGCTGCAGGCATGCCCCCAGCGTCTCTTCCATGGAATCATCCTGTTGTGCAGGACTCTCTGGGCTCGCTTCCCTCGCAGGTGAGAAGACCTCGTCTTCCCCAACTTCCCCACTGCCCTGAGTGGATTCTTGGTACTCCCTATAGGGGAATTCAGGGTCAGGCCGTTGAGGCGTGTGCGAAGGTGTGGCACTCTGCTCTGCTGTAGGCGACTGTGCAGAACTCAGTGGCGAAGATGGCAGTTCAGGACTCTGCGCTGGCGGTGATGAAGGCGACTCTGAGCTCTGCACTGGTTCAGATGGTGAACGGCTGTGCGCAGGCGATGCAGACGGCGACGAACCCTTCTTGATCGACTCGTGGGACGCACGATCCGATTCTTGACTCTCCACAGAGGGAGTCTTTGCTTTGCTTGGTTCGGCGGCCATCTCGACACTCCACCGACGCTTCTTGGGTGTGCCCGCTGGTTCAGAGGGTCCAGCAGGGATTTCTGTGACAACCCTCCACTTCTTCCTACGGATCGGAAGCTTGGGAAGACGTCCGGTGCGTACAGCACCATCATCTGCAAGGGTGAGAAGTGCTTCCCTCGCAGCCGCTTCAGCAGCGTCATCAGCCCTCTTCTTGGCTGCGGATCTTTCAGCCCTTGTGGACACCATTGTCGAATCTTGGAGGTTTGGAGAGAAGGATCAAAGATGAAGAGAATCTCAGTTTTCTTGGAAATCAGAGAATGAGAGAATCGTATCGATCGAGCGCTTCCCAACGGATATAAAGGAAACGGCTAAATCCCCAACGGCTATATTTTGCGGATCCTGCAATTCCAGCGCAATTTTAGGGATCTTTTTTCATTAAAATGTCAAACTTTGCTCGCCCGTATCTTTTAGTTGGCTCGATCGTTTCTTGATTTTTAAAGCTGGATCTACTCTCCTTGATTTCCTCTATTGATCCCCTGCAAAAAGAAATAAAATTAACATCAAATTCGCAATTAAAATCACACAACAAAACACACAAACGATAACCGGAAAATTGCAAAAAATAAACTAAGGCATGAGCCTTATGTTGACGAGCACAGTAATCACTCGTCCTCTCTCGTTCTCTTTTCATGCTTCAGTCAAGAGGAAGGCCGAGAGAGTCTTCACATCTCCTTCCTCATAGTAGTGCTTCAACCTTGCACCATTAACCATAAATGGTTGGCCTTGCTGCAAGTTCTTTATCTCTATGGCACCATGAACAAACACATTAGTAATCACAAATGGACCTGACCATCTAGACTTAAGTTTCCCTGGAAATAGCTTCAACCGTGAGTTAAACAACAATACAAGTTGACCCTTCTTAAAGTCCTTAACTCTAAGTCTACTATCATGCCAAATCTTGGTCTTTTCCTTATACATCTTAGCATTTTCATAGGCCATGTGTCTAAGCTCATCAAGCTCATGTAATTGTAAAGACCTTAGTGTACCTGCATCTTTTACACAAAAATTCAATTCCTTCATGGCCCAAAATGCTTTGTTTTCTAACTCAAGTGGTAAGTGACAAGTCTTGCCATAAACCAGCCTATAAGGAGACATTCCTAGAGGTGTCTTATATGCTGTCCTATAAGCCCAAAGTGCATCCTCAAACTTGAAGGACCAGTCTTTCCTATTAGGTTTGACTACTTTCTCTAGGATGTTCTTAATTTCCCTATTTGAAATTTCAGCTTGTCCATTTGAGTGTGGGTGATAGGGAGTGGCTACTCTATGTCTAATGTTATATTTAGCCAACACTCTCTCCATAGCCTTGTTAATGAAATGTGACCCCTCATCACTAATGATGGCACGAGGTGTCTCAAACCTAGTAAAAATGTGCCTATGCAAGAAATTGGTGACTGTTTTAGCATCATTATTAGGACATGCTTTGGCTTCTACCCACTTGGACACATAGTCCACTGCCACTAATATGTAGAGGTTACCTGATGATGGAGGGAATGGCCCCATGAAGTCAATGCCCCACACATCAAAGAGCTCCAACTCTAAGATGTAGGTGAGGGGCATCTCATCCTTTCGACTGAGGTTACCTGTTCTTTGGCATTCGTCACAGCTGTGGGCATAGTTGTGGGCATCCTTGAAGATTGTTGGCCAATAGTAACCACTCTGAAATACCTTTGCAGCTGTTCTTTGGCCACCAAAGTGTCCACCATAAGGAGCTGCGTGACAGTGCTGCAGCACAGACTTCGCTTCAGCAGCTGAAACACACTTCCTCAGCAAGCCATCAGCACAGGTTCTGTAAAGTGTGGGGTCATCCCAGATGAATTTCCTTGCTTCATGAAGGAACCTCTTCTTCTCTTGTCCTCCCTTGAAAACTGGTAATACCTGTGATGCACGGAAGTTAGCAATGTCAGCAAACCAAGGTTCCTCATCGTTATCACGATGAGTCAAAACAAAGACATGTTCATCAATAAAAGCATCAGAAATTGCGGGATCCGCAATTTTTTCGCAATTGTGCTGCAATCGAGAAAGGTGATCTGCAACCACCTTTTCACATCCCTTCTTGTCTCGAATGTCCAAATCAAACTCCTGCAGCAATAACACCCACCTAATCAACCTAGGCTTAGCATCAGCCTTCCTCATAAGATATTTCAAGGCAGAATGGTCAGTGTATACAATTGTCCTAGTGCCTACAATATAGTTCCTGAATTTCTCACAGGCAAACACTACAGCAAGCATCTCTTTCTCAGTAGTTGTATAATTACATTGAGCCTCATTCAAGGTCTTACTAGCATAATAGACAGGGTGTGTTAGCTTGTCAATCTTCTGTCCTAACATGACCCCTACAGCATAGTCACTAGCATCACATAACATCTCGAATGGGAGATCCCAATCTGGCCCTACTATAACAGGTGCTGTAACTAGTGCTTTCTTAAGGGTGGTCCAAGCTACTAAACAGTCCTTAGAGAAGATGAATGGCCTATTTAGCTCTAGAAGCTCACATAGAGGCTTGGCTATCTTAGAAAAGTCCTTGATGAACCTTCTGTAGAAGCCAGCATGCCCTAAGAAACTCCTAATGGCCTTGACATTCTGAGGCTCTACCAACTTCTCTATGATCTCTATTTTGGCCCTATCGACCTCCACTCCAGCTCTTGACACTCTATGACCTAAGACAATCCCTTCATCTACCATGAAGTGACACTTTTCCCAATTAAGGACTAAGTTAGTCTCTTCACATCTAGCTAAGACTTGTCTTAAATTATCTAGACAGTTGGTGAATGAATCCCCAAAGACTGAGAAGTCGTCCATGAATATTTCTATCATGGACTCATCCAACTCAGAGAAGATTGCCATCATGCACCGTTGGAAAGTTGTCGGTGCATTGCATAAGCCAAAAGGCATTCTGCGAAAGGCAAAAGTTCCAAAAGGGCAAGTGAAGGTAGTCTTCTCTTGGTCTTTGGGGTCTATAGTAATCTGGTTATAGCCAGAATAACCATCTAAGAAACAATAGTAGGCTCTACCAGCTATTCTGTCTAACATCTGGTCAATGAATGGTAGAGGGAAGTGGTCTTTTTTAGTTTCTTTATTTAGTTTCCTGTAATCCATGCACACTCTCCATCCTGTGACAGTCCTAGTTGGAATCAGTTCGTTGTTCTCATTGACTACCACAGTCATCCCACCCTTTTTAGGTACACACTGTATAGGGCTCACCCACTGACTACTAGCTATGGGAAAGATCACACCAGCATCTAACCATTTTATTATTTCTTTCTTAACTACCTCTTTCATAGAGGGATTCAGCCTACGTTGATGGTCTACTCTAGGTGTGTGCTCTTCCTCTAGTATAATCTTATGCATACAATAAGAAGGGCTAATGCCTCTAATATCAGCAATAGTCCATGCAATAGCCTTCCTATGTTGCTTAAGCAATAAAATCAGTTCAACCTCATGCTTTTCACTTAATTTAGAAGAAATGATAACAGGCAGAGTTTCATTACTCCCTAAATATGCATACTTGAGGTGAGTAGGTAGTGGTTTCAGTTCTAAAACAGGTGGATGCTCAATAGATGGCTTTAAAGGATTTACAGGTCTATCAGTTAGGTCTATATTCATACATACATGTTGTGGTTTATCTACAGGTATATCCATTATGTCAGATACATTCAAGTCAGCTATATCTAATCCTACATATTCATTAGCATGCTTGGTCAGTAATACATGCTCTAATTGTTCTTCCATTAAAGAATCAACAACGTCCATACTAGCACAGGATTCAAGGTCAGAGGGATACCTTAAAGCTTTATACACACTAAATTTCACCTCTTCATCATGAACCCTCATAGTGAGCTCACCTTTTTGGACGTCTATAAGTGCCCTACCTGTGGCTAGAAATGGTCTGCCTAGCAGGATGGGGACCTCCTTGTCTGCTTCATAATCCAGGATAATGAAATCTGCAAGAAAAATAAATTTGTCAACCTTTACTAAAATATCCTCAATTTTACCTTCTGGATATGCAATGGATCTGTCTGCTAATTGTAAGGTGACAGTGGTTGGACGTGCTTCTCCTATTCCCAACTGGCGGAATAGTGATAGGGGCATGAGGTTTATGCTGGCGCCCAGGTCACAAAGCGCTCTGCCCACGTGCTTGCCTCCAAGTTCTACAGGTAAGGTGAAGGAACCAGGATCCTTCTCCTTCTTGGGCAACTTGTTTTGGAGTATGGCACTGCACTCCTCAGTGAAGTTTACTGTTTCAAACTCACCAATTATTTTTTTGTTAGTAATAATGTCCTTCAAAAACTTTACATATGAAGGCATAGACTGTAAAACTTCTACAAAAGGAATGTTGACATGCACTTGTTTAAGAATTTCTAAGAATTTATTAAAATGCACTTCCTGTTCCTGCTTCTTCTTAAGCCTTCGAGGGTATGGAGGTGGTGGCACATATGCAGGCACGTCAGGGCGCCTTAGGATAGGTGGAGGCCTTGGAATTTCTTCTATCTCCTCAATAATTGGCTCCAGCCTGGCTCCTGATGTGCTAGTTGGTGGTGGGCCTTGGGTTGGCAGAGACTCCAGTGGAGCACTAGACTCAGTGTTCTCTACTCTCTTTGGTGTGTCCTTTGTGTTGCTCACCAAGGGTCTACCACTTCTAAGTTCAATTGCTTGAACTTGCTCTTTACCATCTCTCCTTGGCACCTCAGTGTCAGCAGGGAGTCTACCTTGGGGCCTACTCTTGAGTTCGTTGGCTAATTGGCCTATTTGATTCTCTAGGCTCCTAAGAGTAGCTTGTTGGCTTTGAAGAGTAGCATCATTCTTAGCTATGTATTCCTTGAGTAAGTTTTCTACAGAAGATCCTACAGGTTGGTTATAAGGTTTTTGATACATTGATTGGTTATGTTGGGGAGTGAAACCAGGTGTTCCACTCGGTCTAGGTTGGTTAGGATTTTGGTTAGCATTTTGTTGGCCACCCCACGACAGGTTTGGGTGGTTCCTCCAACCAGGGTTGTATGTGTTGGAATAGGGGTTGTTCCTAGGCTGCTGCTCACTTCCAATGTAGCAGACTGAGGCTGGATTCCCAGGGCAGTATTCATACAGGTGCCCTTCCCCACAGAATCCACATACAAGTGCCTCACCTTGACTTGGTTGGGTGCCCATTGACATGGCAGTAGCGGTGTTGGCACTTGTTTGGAGATTGGCTTGAGCCATTTGCTTAACTAGGTTGGTCAGGGCATTTATTTGGGTGCTCATTGCACTTAGAGCATCCTTGTCTTGAGCCCTAGTTGGCTCAACTGGATCATCTGACCACCTACAATGAGATGCTGAGATCTTCTCCAAGATCTCATAGGCCTCGTTGTAACTCTTGGACAACATGGAACCACCAGCAGATGAATTTAAGACTTGCCTAGTGCTGGGGTTGCATCCTTTGAAAAAGACCTCTATTTGGATACACCATGGGATGCCATGATGTGGACATTTAAGAAGAAGATCTTTGAATCTAGTCCAAGCTTCGTGAAGAGACTCATTATCAGCTTGTTTAAACTTGACTATGTCATCACGAAAGGTAGAATTCCTATCAGGTGGGAAGTATTTGACTAGGAATTTTTCTGCTAAATCTGTCCAATTGCGGACAGATCCAGAGGGTAATGAGTTCAACCATGTTTTGGCTTTGTCCCTCAAAGAGTAAGGGAACAAGTATAGCCTTAAAGCTTCTTGGGACACTCCAGGGATGATAAAGGTATCACTGACTCCTAAGAAGTTCCTAAGATGGTTGTGGGGGTCCTCATTTTCTATTCCAAAGAATTGTCCAACAGTGGACAACATTTGGAACATCACTGGCTTTAACTCGAATGAGTTGGCAGTGATCTCAGGACGGATTATGCTGGGGTTCAGCTCCCCAGGCATAGGTACGAGGTATGAAAGAATGGCACTATTCTTGTCATTCGCTATTTCGATGGGGTTGCGAATGACAGGTACCGGATTTGGAACTATATCGTCCATTTCTTCGATTTCAGGTATGATTTGAGGTATAGGAGGTTGTTTAAAGAGTCGTTTCTTTGCTTTGTTTCTAGCTCTAAGTAGTCTCTCAGGCTCAGGATTGAACTCTAGATCACTACTTGAACGCTCACTCATAAACTAACCCAATAGTACCTGCAAAAGAAATGAAAAGTAGATTAGTTTCAATAGATAATAAACTTGGTTTTTCAAACTTAACAAACTTCGTTTTCACTTAAAATAAGTCCCCGGCAGCGGCGCCAAAAACTTGTTGCGTGCTCAATGTGTTAAAGATAAATAAGCAAGAAGGTAGAGAGAGCACTCAGAACATGCAAGCATACATGGTCTCACAGCAAGTAGTAAGTATATTTCATTCGTTTTTTCCACAGAGACTTATTTTTAGCTATTCATGAAGTGTATTTGTTAAGAAAGAAGGGGTGGATTTGATGGGGTAAAATTGGTTTTTAATTATCTAATTTTTGCTGAATGTGTAAAGGAATGCAACATAAACAAATGCAAGTTGAAATTAGACTCAAAAGACAAGAGATGGAATTAATAAACGAAGAAGAAAACAGCTAAACAGAATGGTAACTTAGCAGAATTGCGGACACCGCAATTTTACCGCAATTGAATAACAGCGAAAGTGTGTAAATGGGTGAATTAAGGGCTACTAATGACTATCCTATAGGCATTTTACTACGATTCCCAAGCATTAGATCAACTCTCTATGCATCAAACTCACTCTATCTCATGTATCGTCCGATTCCATGCATTAGATTCTTTAGTTTACTCAACTCAAAGTAAGGTCTTAAGCATCTTGTTAAAGCAGGAGTGTTTAGTTTGTACTAGGGAAACGCCTATTCCTAGGCCGTTTCCTGGTTACCATGAAAGGCTAGCATGATGATATGACTCTGAACTCTTACTCCTTCCAGAGGTTAGGAGTTCTTTGGACAAAATGGATGGCCAATCGAAATTGCCCGTGGGATGAAGCTTACATACAATCAATGTTCGAGAGCTATCCTACATGCTTGGTTCACGTTTTTTAGCCTATAGTTCTGTCATTAGCATGCCCCTAAGTGACTTAGCTACTCATGGATATATAGAGAACAGAAATATAAGATAAAACAGACATGCTTAGAAGGGAAATGTACTCAAAACAGTAAGACAAAACCGTAGCAGCAGAAGATGAAAACTGTGAAATGAAATCTTGCAATTTGATTACTTTGAATGTTGAACGGACAAAAGGAAACTTAAAGGAAATAATTCAAAGACAGACAGCAACGAAATGCAGTAGATTAATCACTAAACTAGAAACAACAACTGATCAAAGCTGGAAATTAGAAAAGGAAGACAGAAAGCAGGAAATGCAGCTTGAAGCTTCGTCGCAATCGCCTCGAATGAAGGGGATGAAAGGTCAGCCTTGCTTGGATGAATCCAATCGAGAGAGAAGAAGAATCTCCTCTCCTTCCTATCAGATTATCGATTCCAACAGCTGAGACTCTCACTCCAACAGACGGCAAGGGAAAACAGGGAGAAAAGATGGACTGCGAGAAGACTCTACGCTTTCGGATGATGACTGAACCTCCGACTTTGACCCCCTTTTATAGTAGTTTGCAGGTGCGTTTGGGCCAAGGAGAACCATCAATCTTCAACGTCGTATATCAGAATGGATGGAGGAGAAAGAACGAATCCCTGAAATTACGGAAATTAACAGAAAAAGATCAGTCAACTTACGGTTTTCACTTGAATAATTGCGGCTTCAGCAATGTTTTCGCAATGCTGTCGCAATGCAGTTTTTTTTCATTCTTTTCCTTCGGTTTTCAACCCTTTTCTTTCCTATTGTGCATAAGTCCTAATTTAGCTACCTTCTTCTCATTCTCATATTTAAGCATAGGTTTAGGCTAAATGCTATCAAAAACACCTAAAAGTGTGCATCTTCTTAAGCTAAATGGGTCCTAAATAAGTCACTTTCAGAGACTTAACAGCAACCTCAAGGCAGTAGGCAATTCCAGGTAGCCTGTGTAGGCCAGTTGCCTTTCCATTCGCTCGATCGGGACTCCTGCACGTAAGCACAGCTTAGTAATTGTGTTAGGAAAGAAAAGTGGTCCCTTACCCTTTTTGGCGCAGTCAGCAATTGAAGCTGCAATGACCTCGCCCACGTTGATCGTAAGACCTCGCATGATCGCGTAGACCAGCAGCGATCTGCTTTGGTTGATGGTGGTCTCATGAGTCACTGGGGACAGCTTCCTCCTCACGAAGGAAAACCAGACAGCCGCCTTGGCTGTGAGGGTGGCACTCATCAGGGTATGCCTCCCATTGCGCGAGACTGTCCATGATGCCTCAGGCTGGCCAATTATCCGAATGGCCTCCTCCAAGACAGCTTCTGTTGGCTCATCAACAATCCTCGCATAGTCAGTGTGTTTTTGGCCCTTGAGGCCATAGGCTTCGTTGATCGCCTTTGCTGAGAAGTCTACCTCAACCCCTCTGACCACAGACAGGCCATCCTCAGGATTCATCAGATTGGCGTAGAAGTCATACACCATGCTGGAGTAGGCTGGATTGGGTGGTCTGCATAGCTCCTCCCAACCGTGATTCGTGATTCCTGCGCGCAAGAATTGCGGCAGGTCAGCAGGTGCGTCGAGGAATCCCTTCTCGTGCAGCAACTCTCTCTTTCTCAGCTCAGCGCCTCTGGACTCAGCATCAGAGGACACATACCTCACTGATTGAGGCTCATCTTCAGGGTAAAGCTTGGCTTTCCCTTTGTCTTTTGGTTTGGCTGACTCAGCAGCCTCAATCTTGAGCTTTTTCAGCGACGGCTCATCACTCTCTTTCTCTGATGGAGGCGCCCTCTTGGTTTTCTTTTTCTTTGACTTCTTGGGTCGTTTGGCCTTGACAGCCTTGGCGGCCTTCTTCTTCTTCAACCTCGCCTTGGTTGTCAACTGCGGGAGGCAATCCCCCAGTATTTCGTCCATCGAATCAGTCCTCTGCACAGGGCTCTCAGGGCTGGCTTCCCTCAAAGGAGAGAAGACCTCTTCTTCCTCAGCTTCCCCACTGCCCTGCGTCGATTCTTGGTACTCCCCATATGGGAATTCAGGGTCAGGTTGTGGGGAAGTGGGTGATGCTGCAGGGCTCTCTTCTGGTGGAGATATGTGTTCAGAACTCTGCGGCGATGGAGGAAGCTCAGGGCTTTGCGCTGGCGGAGATGGCGAAGAGCTCTGTTTTGGTGACTCGTGTGACCGAGGATCCCTTTCTTGACTCTCCACAGAGGGAGTCTTTTCCTTGCTTGCTTCTTCGGCCACCGCCATACTCCATTTGCGTTTCTTGGGTGTGCCTGCTGGTTCAGAGGGTCCAGCAGGTATCTTCGTGACAACCTTCCACTTCTTCTTGCGGATTGGCAGTTTGGGGAGTCGTTCAGTTCGCGCAGCCTCAGCGTCTGCAAGGGCAAGAAGTGCTTCCCTCGCAGCAGTTTCAGCGTCGTCAGCCCTCTTCTTAGACGCAGACCGTTCAGCTCTTGTTAGCACCATCGTTGAATCGTTGGAATCTGGAGAGAAAAATTGCAGATGAAGAGGGAGAGAGTTTTCTTGGAGTTCAGATAATTGGGAAATCGTATAGATCAGCGCGCGTCTTAACGGATATAAGTAATGATGAAATCCCAACGGCTCTATTTTTGCGGATTCTGCAAATCCAGCGCAATTCTAGTGACCGTTGGAGATTTTCTGCGTTTAAATGCCAATCTTTGCTCAACCGAATCTTTGATTTGGCCGAATATCTCCTTAATTTTTTTAGCTGGATTTAATCTCCTTGATTCCCTCTATTGATTCCCTACAAAAAGAAATAAAATCAACATCAAATACTTAATTAAAATCACACAAAAATATACACAAACAGTAACCGGAAAATCGCAAAAAAAATCAACTAAGGCATGAGCCTCATATGGACGAGCTCAGCAATCACTCGTCCTCTCTCATTCTCATTTTCATATTTCAGACAAAAGGAAGGCCGAGAGAGTCTTCACATCTCCTTCCTCATAGTAGTGCTTCAATCTTGCACCATTAACCATGAATGGTTGTCCTTGCTGCAGGTTCTTTATCTCGATGGCACCATGAACAAACACATTAGTTATTACAAATGGACCTGACCATCTAGACTTAAGTTTACCTGGAAATAATTTCAATCGTGAGTTAAATAATAAGACAAGCTGGCCTTTCTTGAAGTCCTTAATCCTAAGTCTACTGTCGTGCCAAATCTTGGTCTTCTCCTTATACATTTTGGCATTTTCATAAGACATATGCCTAAGCTCATCAAGCTCATGTAATTGCAAAGACCGCAATGTTCCCGCATCGGTCACGCAGTAATTCAACTCTTTTAGGGCCCAAAATGCTTTAATTTCTAACTCGAATGGCAAGTGACATGCTTTGCCATACACCAGTCTATAAGGAGACATACCTAGGGGTGTCTTATATGCAGTTTTATACGCCCAAAGTGCATCCTCGAGTTTAAACGCCCAATCTTTTCTATTGGGTTTGACCACTTTTTCAAGTATGTTCTTAATCTCCCTATTTGAAATTTCAGCTTGGCCATTCGAATGTGGGTGATAAGGAGTGGCTACTCTATGTCTAATATTATACTTAGCCAACACTCTCTCCATAGCCTTATTAATGAAATGTGTCCCCTCATCACTGATTATAGCCCGAGGTGTCCCAAATCTAGTAAAAATATGTCTATGCAAGAATCTTATGACTGTTTTTGCATCATTATTTGGACATGCTATAGCCTCTACCCACTTAGATACGTAGTCTACTGCTACAAGGATGTAAAGGTTACCTGATGATGGAGGAAATGGCCCCATGAAATCAATGCCCCACACATCAAAGAGCTCCAACTCTAAGATGTAAGTGAGAGGCATCTCATCCTTTCGACTTAGATTACCTGTTCTCTGGCATTCATCACAGCTGTGTGCATAGTTGTGGGCATCCTTGAAGATTGTTGGCCAATAGTAGCCACTCTGGAACACCTTTGCAGCTGTCCTTTGGCCACCAAAATGTCCACCATAGGGTGCTGTATGGCAGTGCTGCAGCACAGACTTCGCCTCAGCAGCTGAAACACACTTCCTGAGCAGACCATCAGCACATGTCTTGTAAAGTGTGGGATCATCCCATATGAATTTCCTTGCTTCATGAAGGAACCTCTTCTTATCTTGTCCTCCCTTGAAAGTTGGTAGTACTTGTGATGCAAGGAAGTTAGCAATGTCAGCAAACCAAGGTTCCTCATCGTTATCACGATGAGTCAATACAAAGACATGTTCATCAATAAAAGCATCAGAAATTGCGGTTTCCGCAATTTTTTCGCAATTATGCTGCAATCTAGAAAGATGATCCGCAACCACATTTTCACATCCTTTCTTATCTCTAATGTCTAGATCAAACTCTTGCAGCAACAAAACCCATCTAATCAACCTAGGCTTCGCATCAGCCTTCCTCATAAGGTACTTTAAAGCAGAATGGTCAGTGTACACAATTGTCCTAGTGCCTACAATGTAATTCCTAAACTTCTCACAAGCAAATACTACAGCTAGCATCTCCTTCTCAGTAGTTGTGTAATTACATTGTGCCTCATTAAGTGTCTTACTAGCATAGTATACCGGGTGTGTTAACTTGTCAATCTTCTGTCCTAACATAACCCCTACAGCATAGTCACTTGCATCACATAACATCTCAAAGGGAAGATCCCAATTAGGCCCTACTATAATAGGTGCTGTGACTAGTGCTTCCTTAAGGGTTTTCCAAGCCAGGAAACATTCTTTAGAGAAAATGAATGGTTTGTTTAGCTCTAGAAGTTCACATAAAGGCTTGGAGATCTTAGAAAAGTCCTTAATGAACCTCCTATAGAAACCAGCATGCCCTAAGAAACTTCTAATGGCTTTTACATTTTGAGGTTCTACCAATTTCTCTATTATTTCAATTTTTGCCCTGTCAACTTCTACACCTGCCCTTGACACTCTATGACCTAAGACAATCCCTTCATCCACCATGAAGTGGCACTTTTCCCAATTTAGGACTAGGTTGGTCTCCTCACACCTAGCCAGGACTTGTCCTAAGTTCTCTAGACAGTTTGTAAATGAATCCCCAAAGACTGAGAAATCATCCATGAATATCTCTATCATGGACTCATCCAAATCAGAGAAGATTGCCAACATGCACCTTTGGAAAGTTGCCGGTGCATTGCATAAGCCAAAAGGCATTCTGCGAAAGGCAAAAGTTCCAAAAGGGCAAGTGAAGGTAGTCTTCTCTTGGTCCTTAGGGTCTATAGTAATCTGGTTATATCCTGAATAACTGTCTAAGAAGCAGTAGTAGGCTCTACCAGCTATCCTATCTAACATCTGGTCAATAAATGGTAGAGGGAAATGGTCTTTTTTGGTTTCCTTGTTTAGTTTCCTATAATCCATGCAAACTCTCCATCCTGTGATAGTCCTTGTTGGAATCAGTTCATTGTTCTCATTGACTACCACAGTCATCCCCCCCTTCTTAGGTACACATTGTATAGGGCTCACCCACTTGCTACTAGCTATGGGGAAGATCACACCAGCATCTAACCATTTTATTATTTCCTTTTTAACTACCTCTTTCATAGAGGGGTTCAGCCTACGTTGGTGATCTACTCTAGGTGTATGCTCTTCCTCTAATATAATCTAATGCATGCAATAAGAAGGGCTAATGCCTCTAATGTCAGCAATAGTCCATGCAATAGCCTTCCTATGTTGCTTAAGTAGTAAAATCAGTTCAACCTCATGCTTTTCACTTAATTTAGAAGAAATAATCACAGGCAAAGTATCATTACTTCCTAGATATGCATACTTGAGGTGAGTGGGTAGAGGTTTCAATTCTAAGACAGGTGGATGCTCAATGGATGGTTTTAATGGATTCAAAGATTTTTCAGTTAAGTCAATATTCATACAAACATGCTGAGGGTTATTTACAGGTATGTCCATTATCTCAGCTATGTTTAAGTCAGTTAATTCTAATCCTACATATTCATTAGCATGCTTAGTCAACAATTCATGCTCCAATTGTTCTTCCATTAATGAATCTACAATGTCCATGCTAGCACAAGATTCAGAGTCAGAAGGATACCTCAGTGCTTTAAAAACACTAAACTTAACCTCCTCGTCATGAACCCTCATAGTGAGCTCACCTTTTTGGACATCTATCAGGACCCTACCTGTGGCTAGAAATGGTCTGACTAACAGGATGGGGACCTCCTTGTCTGCTTCATAATCCAGGATAATGAAATCTGCAAGGAAAATAAACTTGTCAACCTTTACAAGAATATCCTCAATCTTACCTTCAGGGTATGCTATGGATCTGTCTGCTAGTTGTAAAGTGACAGTGGTTGGACGTGCTTCTCCTATTCCTAGCTGGCGAAATAGTGATAGGGGCATGAGGTTTATGCTGGCTCCCAGGTCACAAAGAGCTCTGCCCACGTGCTTGCCTCCTAGCTCTACAGGTAAGGTGAAGGAACCAGGATCCTTCTCCTTCTTGGGTAGCTTGTTCTGGAGTATGGCACTGCACTCCTCAGTGAGATTGACTGTTTCAAACTCACCAATTATTTTCTTGTTAGTTATAATATCCTTCAAAAACTTTACATAAGAAGGCATAGACTGTAAAACTTCTACAAAAGGAATATTAACATGCACTTGTTTAAGAATTTCTAAAAATTTATTAAAGTGCACTTCTTGTTCTTGTTTTTTCTTTAGCCTTCTAGGAAATGGAGGTGGTGGCACATATGCAGGCACTTCAGGTCGCCTTAGGATAGGTGGAGGCCTTGGAATTTCTTCTATCTCCTCTATGATTGGCTCCAGCCTTGCTCCCGATGTGCTTGTTGGTGGTGGACCTTGGTTTGGCAGAGACTCCAGTGGAGCACTAGACTCAGTGTTCTCTACTCTCTTTGGTGTGTCCTTGGTGTTGCTCACCAATGGTCTCCCACTTCTAAGTTCAATTGCTTGAACTTGCTCTTTACCATCTCTCCTTGGTACCTCAGTGTCAGCTGGTAGTCTACCTTGGGGCCTACTTTTAAGTTCATTGGCTAGTTGCCCTATTTGGTTCTCTAGGCTTCTAAGAGTAGCTTGTTGGCTCTGTAAAGTGGCATCATTCTTGGCTATGTATTCCTTGAGTAAGTTTTCTACAGAAGACCCTACAGGTTGGTTGTATGGTTTTTGATACATGGATTGGTTATGTTGGGGAGTGAAACCAGGTGTTCCACTCGGTTTTGGTTGGTTAGGAGCTTGGTTAGCATTTTGTTGGCCACCCCATGATAGGTTTGGGTGGTTCCTCCAACCAGGGTTGTAAGTATTAGAATAGGGGTTGTTCCTAGGCTGCTGCTGGCTTCCAACGTAGCAGACTGAGGTTGGATTCCCAGGGCAGTATTCATACAGGTGCCCTTCCCCACAGAATCCACAGATAAGTGTCTCACCTTGACTTGGTTGGGTGCCCATTGACATGGTTGTGGCGGAGCTGACACTTGTTTGGAGATTGGCTTGAGCCATTTGCTTGACTAGGTTGGTCAGGGCGCTTATTTGGCTACTCATGGCATTGAGTGCTTCCTTGTCTTGAGCTCTAGTTGTCTCAACTGGATCATCTGACCACCTACAGTGAGATGCTGAGATCTTCTCCAAGATCGCATAGGCTTCATTATAACTCTTGGACAACATGGAACCACCAGCAGATGAATTTAAGACTTGCCTAGTGCTGGGGTTGCATCCTTTGAAAAAGACCTCTATTTGGATACACCATGGGATGCCATGATGTGGACATTTGAGAAGAAGGTCCTTGAACCTTGTCCAAGCTTCGTGAAGAGACTCAGTGTCAGCTTGTTTGAACTTGATTATGTCATCACGAAAGGTAGAATTCCTATCAGGTGGGAAGTATTTGACTAGGAATTTCTCCGCCAAGTCTGTCCAATTGAGGACAGATCCAGAGGGTAATGAGTTTAACCACGTTTTGGCTTTGTCCCTCAAAGAGTAAGGGAACAGGTATAGCCTCAAGGCTTCTTGGGACACTCCAGGGATGATAAAGGTATCACTGACTCCTAAGAAGTTTCTAAGATGGTTATGGGGGTCCTCATTTTCCACTCCAAAGAATTGTCCCACAGTGGACAACATTTGGAACATCACTGGTTTTAACTCGAATGAGTTGGCAGTGATTTCAGGGCGGATTATGCTGGGGTTCAGCTCCCCAGGCATAGGTACTAGGTAAGAGAGTATGGCGCTATCCTTATCATTCGCTATTTCGATGGGATTGCGAGTGACAGGCACCGGATTTGGAACTATTCCATCCATTTCTTCTTGAGACAATTGCGGAGGAATTGCGGTTCCCACAATTATTGGAGGTATAGAGGGTTGGTCAAAGAGACGTTTCTTGGCTCTATTTCTGGCTCTAAATAGTCTCTCGGGCTCAGGATTGAACTCTAGATCACTACTTGAAGACTCTTTCATAAACTAACCCAATGGTACCTGCAAAAGAAATGGAAATAGATCAGTTACAATAGACAATAAACTTGGTGTTTCAAACTTAACAAACTTCGTTTTTCACTTAAATAAATCCCCGGCAGCGGCGCCAAAAACTTGTTGCGTGCTCAATATGTTAAAATAAATAAGCAATAAGATAGAGAGAGCACTCAGAACATGCAAGCATACATGATCTTATAGCAAGTAGTAAGTATTTTTTCATTCGTTTTCCCACAGAGATTTATTATGAGCTACTCGTGAAGTGTAAAGTTAAGAAAGAATGGGTGGATTTGATGGGGTAGAATTGGTTTTAAATTGTCTAATTCCTAAGGAATATGTAAAGGATAGCAACATAAACAAGTGCAAGTCAAAGTTAAACTCAAAGGAAAAGAGACGAGATTAATAAACGAAGAAGAAAACAGCTAAACAGAATTGTAAACTTAGCAGAATTGCGAAAACAGCAATTCTACCGCAATGTTACTAACAGCGAAAGTGTGTAAAATGGAGAAACAAGGGCTACTAACGACTCCTCTATAGGCATTTTCTCACGATTCTCAAGCTTTGGATCAACTCTCTATGCATCAAACTTACTCAATCTCATGTATCTTCCGATTTCATGCATTAGATTCTTTAGTTTACTCATGTCCAAGTAAGGTCTTAAGCATCTTGTTAAAACAGAAAGTGATGGTTTGTACTAGGAAAACGCCTATTCCTAGGTCGTTTTCTGGCTACCTTGAAAGGCTAGCACGAGTGTATGACTCTGAACTCTTACTCCTTCCAGAGGTTAGGAGTTCTTTGGACAAAATGGATGGCCAATCGAAATTGCCCGTGGGATGAAGCTTACATACAATCAATGCTTCGAGAGTTATCCTACATGCTTGGTTCACGTTTTTTAGCCTATAGTATCGTCATTAGCATGCCCCTAAGTGACTTAGCTACTCATGGATATAGACAGAACAGCAATAAGAGTTGAAACAGACATTCTTAGAAGGAATTTAAAGACAAAACAGTAAGGAAAAAACAGTAGATCGCAAAGGCAAGAAACTGTGAAATGCTGAATTTTGCTTTGATTACTTGATTGTTTGAATGAACAAAGGAAAGCTTAAAGTGAATAACATAAAGACAAAAAGCAACGCAATAAAATGAACTAGTCACTAGAACAGAAACAACAACTAAACAATGCTGGAAATTAGAAACGAAAGACAGAAAGCAGGTAAATGAGCTCGAACGCCTCGTCGCAACCGCCTCGGCTGAAGGATGAGAAAGATCAGCCTTGCTTGGATGAATCCAATCGGGAGAGAAGATGAATCTTCTCTCCTTCCTATCAGATTGTCGACTCCAAACAGCTAAACTTCGCAAACCAACAGACGGCAAAGAAAAACAGGAGAAAAGATGGAGCTGCGAGAAGACTTCTACGCTTTCGGATGATGATTGAATCCTCTACTTTGACCCCCTTTTATAGTAATCTGCAGGTGCGTTTGGGCCAAGGAGAACCATCCATCCTCAACGTCGTACTTCAAAATGGATGGAGGAGAAAGAACGAATCCCTGAAATAACGGAAATTAACAGAAACAGATCAGTCAACTTACGGTTTTCACTTGAAACATTGCTGTTTTAGCAATGTTTCCGCAATGCTATCGCAATGCGCATTTTTCACTCTTTTCCTTCGGTTTTCATTCCTTTTCTTTCCTCTTGCACACAAGTCCTAATTTAGCTACCTTCTTCTAAATCTCATATATAAACATAGGTTTAAGCTAAATCCTATCAAAAACACCTAAGAGTGTACATCTTTCTAAGATAAATAAGTCCTAAAAAGGTCACTTTTGGAGACGTAACACTACCCAAGAAGGAGAAGGATCCTGGTTCCTTCACCTTACCTGTAGAGCTAGGAGGCAAGCACGTGGGCAGAGCTCTTTGTGACCTGAGAGCCAGCATAAACCTCATGCCCCTATCACTATTCCGCCAGCTAGGAATATGAGAAGCACGTCCAACCACTGTCACTTTACAACTTGCAGACAGATCCATATCCTACCCTGAGGGTAAGATTGAGGATATTCTTGTAAAGGTTGACAAGTTAATTTTCCTTGCAGATTTCATTATCCTGGATTATGAAGCAGACAAGGAGGTCCCCATCCTATTAGGCAGACCTTTTCTAGCCACAGGTAGGGCCCTGATAGATGTCCAAAAAGGTGAGCTCACGATGAGGGTTCATGATGAAGAGGTGAAATTTAGTGTGTATAAAGCCTTAAGGTACCCCTCTGACTCTGAATCTTGTGCTAGCATGGACATTGTAGATTCATTAATGGAAGAACAGCTGGAGCATGTATTATTGACTAAGCATGCTAATGAATATGTACAATTAGATGTAGCTGATTTGAATGTATCTGAGATCATGGATATACATGTAGATAAAACACAGCATGTATGTATAAATAATGACTTAACTAATAGATCCCTAAATCCTTTAAAACCATCCATTGAGCATCCACCTGTCTTAGAATTGAAACCTCTACCCACTCACCTCAAGTATGCATATCTAGGAAGTAATGATACTTTGCCTGTGATTATTTCTTCTAAATTAAGTGAAAAGCATGAGGTTGAACTGATTTTATTACTTAAGCAACATAGGAAGGCTATTGCATGGACTATTGCTGATATTAGAGGCATTAGCCCTTCTTATTGCATGCATAAGATCATATTAGAGGAAGAGCATACACCCCGTGTAGATCACCAACGTAGGCTGAACCCCTCTATGAAAGAGGTAGTTAAAAAGGAAATAATAAAATGGTTAGATGCTGGTGTGATCTTCCCTATAGCTAGTAGCCAGTGGGTGAGCCCTATACAATGTGTACCTAAGAAGGGGGGGATGACTGTGGTAGTCAATGAGAACAATGAACTGATTCCAACTAGGACTATCACAGGATGGAGAGTTTGCATGGATTATAGGAAATTAAACAAGGAAACCAAAAAAGACCATTTCCCTCTACCATTCATTGACCAGATGTTAGATAGGATAGCTGGTAGGGCCTACTACTGCTTCTTAGACGGTTATTCAGGATATAACCAGATCACTATAGACCCTAAGGACCAAGAAAAGACCACCTTCACTTGCCCTTTTGGAACTTTTGCCTTTCGCAGAATGCCTTTTGGCTTATGCAATGCACCGGCAACATTCCAGAGGTGCATGTTGGCAATCTTCTCTGATTTGGATGAGTCCATGATAGAGATATTCATGGATGATTTCTCAGTCTTTGGAGATTCATTTACAAACTGTCTAGAGAATTTAGGACAAGTCCTGGCTAGGTGTGAGGAGACCAACCTAGTCTTAAATTGGGAGAAGTGCCACTTCATGGTGGATGAAGGGATTGTCTTAGGTCATAGAGTGTCTAGGGCAGGTGTAGAGGTCGATAGGGCAAAAATTGAAATAATAGAGAAATTGGTAGAACCTCAAAATGTAAAAGTCATTAGAAGTTTCTTAGGACATGCTGGCTTCTATAGAAGGTTCATTGAGGACTTTTCTAAGATCTCCAAGCCTTTATGTGAGCTTCTAGAGCTAAACAAACCATTCATTTTCTCTAAAGAATGTTTCCTAGCTTGGAAAACCCTTAAGGAAGCACTAGTCACAGCACCTATTATAGTAGGGCCTAATTGGGATCTCCCCTTTGAGATGTTATGTGATGCTAGTGACTATGCTGTAGGGGTTATGTTAGGACAAAAGATTAACAAGTTAACACACCCTGTATACTATGCTAGTAAAACACTTAATGAGGCACACTGTAATTACACAACTACTGAGAAGGAGATGTTCGCTGTAGTGTTTGCTTGTGAGAAGTTTAGGAATTACATTGTAGGCACTAGGACAATTGTGTACACTGACCATTCTGCTTTAAAGTACCTTATGAGGAAGGCTGATGCCAAGCCTAGGTTGATTAGATGGGTTTTGCTGCTGCAAGAGTTTGATCTGGACATTAGAGATAAGAAAGGATGTGAAAATGTGGTTGCGGATCATCTCTCTAGATTGCAGCATAATTGCGAAAAAATTGCGGAAATCGCAATTTCTGATGCTTTTATTGATGAACATGTCTTTGTATTGACTCATCGTGATAACGATGAGGAACCTTGGTTTGCTGACATTGCTAACTTCCTTGCATCGCAGGTACTACCAACTTTCAAGGAAGGACAAGATAAGAAGAGGTTCCTTCATGAAGCAAGGAAATTCATATGGGATGATCCCACACTTTACAAGACATGTGCTGATGGTCTGCTAAGGAAGTGTGTTTCAGCTGTTGAGGCGAAGTCTGTGCTGCAGCACTGCCATACAGCACCCTATGGTGGACATTTTGGTGGCCAAAGGACAGCTGCAAAGGTGTTCCAGAGTGTCTACTATTGGCCAACGATCTTCAAGGATGCCCACAACTATGCCCACAGCTGTGATGAATGCCAGAGAACAGGTAACCTCAGTCGAAAGGATGAGATGCCTCTCACTTACATCTTAGAGTTGGAGCTCTTTGATGTGTGGGGCATCGATTTCATGGGACTATTTCCCCCATCATCAGGTAACCTTTACATATTGGTAGCAGTAGACTATGTATCTAAGTGGGTAGAGGCCATAGCATGTCCAAATAATGATGCCAAAACAGTCATAAGATTCTTGCATAGACATATTTTTACTAGATTTGGGACACCTCGTGCTATAATCAGTGATGAGGGGACACATTTCATTAACAAAGCTATGGAGAGAGTGTTGGCTAAGTATAATGTTAGACATAGAGTAGCCACCCCTTATCACCCACACTCGAATGGCCAAGCTGAAATTTCAAATAGGGAGATTAAAAACATACTAGAAAAAGTGGTCAAACCCAATAGAAAAGATTGGGCGTTTAAACTCGAGGATGCACTTTGGGCATATAGAACTGCATATAAGACACCCCTAGGTATGTCTCCTTATAGACTTGTGTATGGTAAAGCATGTCACTTGCCATTCGAGTTAGAAATTAAAGCATTTTGGGCCCTAAAAGAGTTGAATTACTGCGTGACTGATGCGGGAACATTGCGGTCTTTGCAATTACATGAGCTTGATGAGCTTAGGCATATGTCTTATGAAAATGCTAAAATGTATAAGGAAAAGACCAAGATTTGGCACGACAGTAGACATAGGATTAAAGACTTCAAGAAAGGCCAGCTTGTCTTATTATTTAACTCACGATTGAAATTATTCCCAGGCAAACTTAAGTCTAGATGGTCAGGTCCATTTGTAATAACTAATGTATTTGTTCATGGTGCAATCGAGATAAAGAACCTGCAACAAGGACAACCATTCATGGTTAATGGTGCAAGATTGAAGCACTACTATGAGGAAGGAGATGTGAAGACTCTCTCAGCCTTCCTCTTGACTGAGACATGAAAACAAGAACGAGAGAGGACGAGTGATCACTGTGCTCGTCCATGCGAGGCTCATGCCTTAGTTTATTTTTTGCGATTTTCCGGTTACTGTTTGTGTATATTTTGTGTGATTTTAATTATGTATTTGATGTTTATTTTATTTCTTTTAATAGGGAATCGATAGAGGGAATCAAGGAGATGAAATCAAGCTAAAAAGATCGAGGAGATATTGGGCCAAATCAAAGATACGGTTGAGAAAAGATTGGCATTTAAACGCAGAAAATCTCCAACGGTCACTAGAATTGCGCTGGATTTGCAGAATCCGCAACAAATAGAGCCGTTGGGATTTCCATCATTATTTATATCTGTTAGACGCGCGTTGATCCATTCCCACGATTCAACAATGGTGCTAACGAGAGCTGAAAGATCTGCGTCCAAGAAGAGGGCTGACGACGCTGAAACTGCTGCGAGGGAAGCACTTCTTGCCCTAGCAGACGCTGAGGCTGCACGTACTGAAAGACTCCCCAAACTGCCGATCCGCAAGAAGAAGTGGAAGGTAGTTACGGAGATACCTGCTGGACCCTCTGAACCAGCAGGAACACCCAAGAAGCGCAAATGGAGCATGGCGGTGGCTGAAGAAACGAGCAAGCAAAAGACTCCCTCTGTGGAGAGTCAAGAGAGTGACCGTCGGTCACAAGAGTCAGCCAAGCAGAGCTCTTCGCCATCTCCACCAGCGCGAAGCCCTGAGCTCCCCCCTTCGCCGCAGAGTTCTGAACACACCCCACCAGAAGAGAGCCCTGCAGCATCACCCACTTCCTCACAACCTGACCCTGAATTCCCATATGGAGAGTATCAAGAATCGACGCAGGGCAGTGGGGAAGCTGAGGAAGAAGAGGTCTTCTCTCCTTTGAGGGAAGCCAGCCTTGAGAGCCCTGTGCAGAAGAATGACTCGATGGACGAAACACTGGGGGATTGCCTCCAGCAGTTGACAACCAAGGCGAAGTTGAAAAAGAAGAGGCCGCCAAGGTTGTCAAGGCCAAACGGTCCAAGAAGTCAAAGAAAAAGAAAACCAAGTGGGCGCCTTCATCAGAGAAGGAGAGTGCTGAGCCGTCGCTGAAGAAGCTCAAGATTGAGGCTGCTGAGTCAGCCAAACCAAAAGACAAAGGGAAAGTCAAGCTTTACCCTGAAGATGAGCCTCAATCAGTGAGGTACGTGTCTTCTGACGCTGAGTCGAGAGGCATTGAGCTGAGGAAGAGGGAGCTGCTGCACGAGAAGGGATTCCTCGACGCACCTGCTGACCTGCCGCAATTCTTGCGCGCAGGGATCACGAATCACGGCTGGGAGGAGCTGTGCAGACCACCCAATCCAGCCTACTCCAGCATGGTGTATGACTTCTACGCCAATCTGATGAATCCTGAGGATGGCCTATCTGTGGTCAGAGGGGTTGAGGTAGACTTCTCAGCGAAAGCAATCAACGAAGCCTATGGCCTCAAGGGCCAAAAACACACTGACTATGCGAGGATTGTTGATGAGCCAACAGAAGCTGTCTTGGAGGAGGCCATTCGGATCATTGGCCAGCCAGAGGCATCATGGACAGTATCGCGCAATGGGAGGCACACCCTGATGAGTGCCACCCTCACAGCAAAGGCGGCTGTCTGGTTTTCCTTCGTGAGGAGGAAGCTGTCCCCAGTGACCCATGAGACCACCATCAACCAAAGCAGATCGCTACTGGTCTACGCAATCATGAGAGGCCTCACAATCAACGTGGGCGAGGTCATTGCAGCTTCAATTGCTGACTGCGCCAAAAAGGGTAAGGGACCACTCTTCTTTCCTAACACAATTACTAAGCTGTGCTTACGTGCAGGGGTCCCAATCGAGCGAATGGAAAGGCAGCTGGCCTACACGGGCTACCTGGAATTGCCTACGGCCTTGAGGTTGCGCGGGAAGGGGAACATGGAGTTCGAGCTCGATGGCCTGGCTGCTGCTCAGTCTTTGACCATGGCCTGCCTGACGGATCTGCAGAAGAGGATGGCTCAATGGGCCACATATGCGCAGGCAAGGGACAAGGAAGTTGCTGACCAATTGGGATGCATTTTTCCTGAATTCCCCACGAACCTAATGACTCCATGGGCGCCTCCACGACCACGAAGGACTGATGATGAGGAAGACATTTGAGTGCTAGTCTGAGAAGCACTAAAGGGAGTATTTGCTGTTCCCTTAAATTAAAAAAAAAAAACAATCAACCTGCTTTTTGTTGAACCATGTGAATTATGCTGTTTTGAGTTAATATTCTGATCTGTTTTAGTTCTGTAGTTTTAGTATTTAAATTTGGTTAGTGTAGTATGCTGATAGCTGAATAGGTAGTTTAGTTTAGTTTCATTTTTGTATAGCGTGGATGACTGGAAAAAGCATACACAGGGGCCCTGATCACTGATATATCTGCCCTGTATCTATTGCGAAATAATTGCGGAAACCGCAATTTTTATTAGTAAATGCATGCTTTTGACTGACTGTTTAGCTAGGCTGGTTCTGTTTAAATTCTATCTTTTGCTGCTATCATGACTACCCTATATAGCTTATCTCAAAGCATGCTGGATGAGTGTCATTGGACACCCTTTGATAGTTTAAATTAGCCTCTTAAAAGTGCTCAGCATGTATAGCTTTAAGTCCTTGCCTGCCTGTTTTTTTCAAAATTCTGCTGCTGTGATATTTACTTTTAGAATGTTCTGTCTATGCCTAGGGCTTTTAGATTCTCTTTGTTTTACCTTAGACTAGATGCTTCTAGGACAAGTTTGGGGGTGTGCCACCTCCGACACTCATTGGGGACAATGAGTAGTTTAAGTTTGGGGGAGGCCACCCTAGGCCTAGGAACATTCCTCTCTCCCTTAAAGCATAAGCATTCTTCTTCTCCTTTACAAAAAAAATGATGAGCTGGAAAAAATGAGAAATAGAATAAAGAGGGGTGTCTCTCTTAGGTTGCTGAGTAATCAGTGCCAAGTGTGTAACCCACAAGTGGCATTGCATCAAAAGGCAGCCAAAGGAGAGGCTCCACCTAAGTAAGAAAGAAAGAAAAAAGGAAAAAGTAGTTAGAAGAATGTATACCTAGGAGTTGCAACTTTGTGGCTTAGATGTCCTGATTAAAAAGAACTCTGATCCTCAATTAGCTGAGCACAAAGTTGTAGCTTGTAGGGTTGTTTAGGGAGATGAATGTATGTCCAATGTAGTGATGCCAGGGTTTAGGTTGTTCTCTTAAAGTACTACTGTCACTGTTAATACTAAGACTGGCATGACTCTAAGGAATCCTAGGTAGCTCAAAAGTAAAAACTAGAAGCATGTACTGAGTCTGGGGTAAAGCTAGGTAGAATTTGAAACCTTAGGGATAGTGGCATGATATGACAAAAGCAAGTAGATCAGTTGTAGGGAGTTAATGAAACAGTAGGAGTATTAGGCGTGCGAAGTCACAAGAAGCTAGATAAAAGGATAGTTTTAAACTTGGAAGTATGTCACAGGACAGCACTGCTATAGATAGGAATGTAGGGGAGTCAGTAAGTGGTTAAAGAAGATGAAATAGCAGCTTAGGCAAGTCCTTAGATTGCTCGAGGACGAGCAAAACCTTAAGTTTGGGGTGTGTTACGTCTCCAAAAGTGACCTTTTTAGGACTTATTGAGCTTAGAAAGATGTACACTCTTAGGTATTTCTGATAGGATTTAGCTTAAACCTATTCTTATATATGAGAATTAGAAGAAGGTAGCTAAATTAGGACTTGTATGCAAAAGGAAAGAAAAGGATTAAAAACCGAAGTTAAAAGAAGGAAAAATGTGCATTGCGGCAGCATTGCGGAAACATTGCTAAAACCGCAATGTTTCAAGTGAAAACCGTAAGTTGACTGATCTGTTTCTGTTAATTTCCGTTATTTCAGGGATTCGTTCTTTCTCCTCCATCCATTTTGAAGTACGACGTTGAGGATGGATGGTTCTCCTTGGCCCAAACGCACCTGCAGATTACTATAAAAGGGGGTCAAAGTAGAGGGTTCGATCATCATCCGAAAGCGTAGAAGCCTCTTCTCGCAGCTCCATCTTTTCTCCTGTTTTTCTTTGCCGTCTGTTGGTTTGCGAAGTTTAGCTGTTGGAGTCGACAATCTGATAGGAAGGAGAGAAGATTCATCTTCTCTCCCGACTGGATTCATCCAAGCAAGGTTGATCTTTCTCATCCTTCAGCCGAGGCGGTTGCGACGAGGCGTCCAAGCTTAATTACCTGCTTCCTGTCTTTTATTTCTAATTTCCAGCTTTGTTTAGTTGTTGTTTCTTTTCTAGTGACTAGTTCATTTCATTTCGTTGTTTTCTGTCTTGACGTTATTCACTTTAAGCTTTCCTTTGTTCATTCAAACAATTAAGTAATCAAAGCACAATTCTTCATTTCACAGTTTCTTCTCTTTGTTGCTACTGTTTTTCCCTTGCTGTTTGTCTTTAAATTTCTTCTAAGCATGTCTACTTCATCTCTTATTTCTGTTCTGCCTATATCCATGAGTAACTAAGTCACATAGGGGCATGCTAATGACAATACTATAGGCTAAAAAACGTGAACCAAGCATGTAGGATAGCTCTCGAAGCATTGATTGTATGTAAGCATCATCCCACGGGCAATTTCGATTGGCCATCCATTTTGTCCAAAGAACTCCTAACCTCTGGAAGGAGTAAGAGTTCAGAGTCATACACTCATGCTAGCCTTCCAAGGTAGCTAGAAAACGACCTAGGAATAGGCGTTTTCCTAGTACAAACCATAACTTTCTGCTTTAACAAGATGCTTAAGACCTTACTTGAACATGAGTAAACTAAAGAATCTAATGCATGGAATCGGACGATACATGAGATTGAGTGAGTTTGATGCATAGAGAGTTGATCCAAAGCTTGAGAATCGTGAGAAAATGCCTATAGAGGAGTCGTTAGTAGCCCTTGTTTCTCCATTTTACACACTTTCGCTGTTAGTAACATTGCGGTAGAATTGCGGTTTCCGCAATTCTGCTAAGTTTACAATTCTGTTTAGCTGTTTTCTTCTTCGTTTATTAATCTCGTCTCTTTTCCTTTGAGTTTAACTTTGACTTGCACCTGTTTATGTTGCTATCCTTTACATATTCCTTAGGAATTAGACAATTTAAAACCAATTCTACCCCATCAAATCCACCCATTCTTTCTTAACTTTACACTTCACGAGTAGCTCATAATAAATCTCTGTGGGAAAACGAATGAAAAATACTTACTACTTGCTATAAGATCATGTATGCTTGCATGTTCTGAGTGCTCTCTATCTTATTGCTTATTTACTTTAACACATTGAGCACGCAACATGTACCTAAGAAGGGGGGGATGACTGTGGTAGTCAATGAGAACAATGAACTGATTCCAACAAGGACTATCACAAGATGGAGAGTTTGCATGGATTATAGGAAATTAAATAAGGAAACCAAAAAAGACCACTTCCCACTACCATTCATTGACCAAATGTTAGATAGGATAGCTGGTAGAGCCTACTACTGCTTCTTAGACGGTTATTCAGGATATAACCAGATCACTATAGACCCCAAGGACCAAGAAAAGACTACCTTCACTTGCCCTTTTGGAACTTTTGCCTTTCGCAGAATGCCTTTTGGCTTATGCAATGCACCGGCAACATTCCAAAGGTGCATGTTGGCAATCTTCTCTGATTTGGATGAGTCCATGATAGAGATATTCATGGATGATTTCTCAGTCTTTGGGGATTCATTCACAAACTGTCTAGAGAACTTAGGACAAGTCCTGGCTAGGTGTGAGGAGACCAACCTAGTCCTAAACTGGGAGAAGTGCCACTTCATGGTGGATGAAGGGATTGTCTTAGGTCATAGAGTGTCTAGGGCAGGTGTAGAGGTCTCCTCACACCTAGCCAGGACTTGTCCTAGGTGTAGAGGTCTCCTCACACCTAGCCATAGAGTGTCTAGGGCAGGTGTAGAGCTGCTGAACGAAAATATGAAATTGACAAGAATGCTTAATTAGAAAGTATCGGGATTGCTCTATTGTATTTCAGTTCATCGATAAACATGGGAATTAGCCAAGATGCTCATGCACGCGAAATGTTTGTCCGTCTCCGCAACAAACATCCCAATGAATTAATCAGAAACAGACAATTCTAATTAAACATGCCTCTTAATTAATCTAAGGTGATTAGTCCTAAATTAACCAGAGAATAGTAAATGGTAGCATCGTGACGAATTATTCTTAAGTCTAATTCGATTTCCTTTAATTACCGTGAAAACTTCACTCCCGTGATAAAACCGCTATGGGTTTGGGTCGATCTAATTTCAGTTCAAACTCATATTATCACAATATATATATATATTATTTAGTTGAACAATTAGGATAGGGACGTTAGAAGTTCTATCTCTTGCTCCGGATTAATTAAATATTTTTTTGATAGATCTCTAAACTTACAATTTTGTGTCTAATAAGTCTCTGGATGTCTCGGTTCATAAACTTGATTTTGAGTATCTAATAGCTCCTTGATTGTTGAATTTTTGTGTAGGTCATTCATCTAATTGATAATTTGGGTGCGATCATACCAGTTAAGCGTGCTTGGGCGAGAGTAGTACTCGGTTGAGTGACCACTTGGGAAGTCCTTGGGCGAGAGTAGTACTAGGTTGGGTGCCCATTTGGGAAGTCCTCGCGTTGCACCCCTTTTTGTTTCTTATATAACTTCTTTTAGCAAAATCGAACATAGCTCAATTGGCATAAGGTTGTTCTTTTGACTAAGAGGTTTTCAATCCTCGCATTGATTAAAAATACCGTTGCAAAAAAAAAACAATTACGATAGGGAATGAAACTTTTGAAACGGTAATTGATGTCTTACCTACTAAATTTTATCTGGATTGATTGTAGTGTTGATTATTAAAGGGTAGCATTCGAATAGAAGTCTTTTTTAAAGGATGTAATCCTAGTACTAGGCAAGTACTAAACTCTTCAGTTGGAGGATCAATGTTGTCTAAGAGCTATAATGAGGCTTACGAAATTTTGGAAAAGATTCCAGCCACAAATTGTAGATGGTCAAATGATCCTATAGAGCTGTTACGTCTCCAAAAGTGACTATTTTAGGACTTATTTGTGATAGGAAGTTGTACATTTGTAAGTGTTTTTGGTAGGATTTAGCTTGAACTTATGCTTATATATGAGAATTAGAAGAATGAAGCTAAATTAAGACTTATATGCAAAAGGAAAGAAAAGGAATTAAAAACGAAGTTAAAGGAATGAAAATTGTGCATTGCGGAGGCATTGCGGAAACATTGCTAAAACCGCAATGTTTTAAGTGAAATCCGTAAGTTGTCTAACTATTTTCTGTTTTGTTCCGACCTTTCAGGGATTCATTCTTTCTCCTGCAGCCACGTAGTAGTACGACGTTGAGAATGGATGGTTCTCCTTGACCCAATCGCACCTGCAGAATACTATAAAAGGAGGTCAAAGAGGAAGGTTGAGATACACTCGAACGGCGTAGTCTTCCAGTTCAAACGCAGTCTTTCCCATTCTTTCTCTTCTCCGTCTGTTGGTTTGAGAGGTTCAGCTGTTGGAGTCGACAATCTGATAGGAAGGAGAGAAGATTCATCTTCTCTTCTGATTGGATTCATCCAAGCAGGGCTTGCCTTTCTCTCCCTTCAGCCGAGGCATCTGCGACGAGGCGATCACGCTCGAATTTACTACTTTCTACCTTAGCTTTCTGTTTTCATTGATATTTGTTGTCATTAGCTACTCTATTCCATTTCGTTGCTTTCTGTTTACTTTAGTTCTTCAAGGCTGTCGTTTGTTTAGTTCAAATTCTAGTAAATCGAAGTATTATTTCATCAATTCATGAGTTCTTTCCCTTTTCTGTTGGTTGTTTCCCTCTTCTGTTTTGTCTTTAATACTCTTCTAAGCATGTCTTTTTCTTCTACTCTTTCTATTCTATCAGCATCCATGAGTAACTAAATCATATAAGGGCATGCTAATGACAAGGCTATAGGTTAAAACACGTGAATCAAGCATGTAGGATAGCTCTTGAATGCATTGATTGTATGTAAGCTTCATCCCACGGGCAATTTCGATTGGCCATCCATTTGGTCCAAAGAACTCCTAACCTCTGGAAGGAGTAAGAGTTCAGAGTCATACACTCATGCTAGCCTCTCAAGGTAGCCAGAAAACGACCTAGGAATAGGCGTTTTCCTAGTACAAATCTTAACTTACTGTTTTAACAAGATGCTTAAGACCTTACTTGGACATGAGTAAACTAAAGAATCTAATGCATGAAATCGGAAGATACATGAGCATGAGTTAGCTTGGTGCATGGTGAGTTGATCTACGGCTTGAGAATCGTAGGAAAAAGCCTATAGAGGAGTCGTTAGTAGCCCTTGTTTACACACTTTACACACATTTCGCTGTTAAGAACATTGCGGTATAATTGCTGTTTCCGCAATTCCCTTAGTTACAAATTCTGCCTTAGCCATTTTTCTCTTCGTTTGTTTTTCGCTTCTCTTTACATTCAAGTTTATTATTTATTTACACTTGTTCATGCTTGCATCCTCTACATATTACTTAGTAATTAGGCACCTTAAAAATCAAATCTACTCCATTTAATCCACCCATTCTTACTTAACAACACACTTCACGAGTACCTAAGAATAAATCTCTGTAGGAAATCGAATGAAAAAATACTTATTACTTGCTACAAGATCATGTATGCTTGCATGTTCTGAGTGCTCTATCATTGCATATTCCTTTTAAACATTGAGCACGCAACAAGAGCCAAGTAGAAAAAAGGGGCATATGAAGTTGATGCGCTGAATCTGATGAGTAATCAGATCACAACGTTGACAAATATGATGAAGCAATTAGCTCAAGCAAACCTTCAACAGAATGTTAGTGCTAATGCTTCTGCTTCAACAATGTGAGTCGTAGAAAATCAAATAGATGTTTTGGTATGCGTCCCTAAACCCTAAACCCTAAACCCTAATAATAAATAGGAAGAAGGAAAAGAAAAAGAAAACTGCTTTTGATTTTATTTTTTTGTAGAGAACTAGTGCCGTAATTGTATATCTCTATTTGAACGAACTGTACATGAATTGAAAGAGTGGTTGTTGTGATGAGATTTAAGTTTTAGCTAATTTTGTTAGGTTTAAAGGATTTTAATACTTCGTTTTGAAAATTGAAGGTTTTCGTTTTGAAAATAGATGAATGGTTGATAAGTTTAGATAATTTGGTTAGGTTTAATGGATTTTAATACTTCATTTTGAAAAGGGATGAACTATTGATAAGTTTAGATAATTTGGTTATGTTTAAGAGATTTTAATACTTACAAGTTTTGATAAGTTGGTTAAGTTTTAATGTAATTATTGTTCTTGTTTTCGATAAATTTAGTTGCTTTGTTTTTCTTAAATTCAATGAATTTAGTATTCTTTTTCATGATAAGATTGTTATTGGTTTGATTTTTTAGGTGTTTTGGAACGGAGTCCATGTAACAAAGGCTACTTTCTAAGATTATGATGATATGAAGCGCCGAGAATGAAGTTTTATTCTTACTTTACTTAGGTTTATTTTTATTTTTTTGTCAATATTTGTGTTGTACTTTTAATTCTATTGAAAGTTCAAACTTTATGCAAAGGAATTGTGATTTGATTCAATAAATTGTCTTTTATATCATTATTCCATACTCAATCATTTATAGGTAACAAAAATTGGATTATGATGAAATTGGAAGAGAATAATTGAGATTTAAAAAATAAAAAATAAATAAAAAATTTATCAAAACAAACGGCGTCAGGAAAGACGATTGTTGCTGACGCCATTAATGTGGCGTCGGCAAAAGTGGAATTTTTCCATTGTCGTCGGCAAAGGTATCTTATACTTGTCGACGTGTTAGTTACGCGTTAGCAAGGAAGACAAATGGTGACGCGTCATATTGGCGTCGGCATTTGTCTTCTTTGCCGACGCGTAACGAACACGTCGGCAAATATAAGATTTTCCGACGATGACCAATTACCGCGTCGATAACACTTTTTCCCACGCGCCTATCCCGACGAGTTTTCCGACGCTCGATTTTGCGTCGGGAAAGCCTTTGCCGACATATATTGATATATTTTCCGACGTTATGAAACGTCGGTAAAGCCATTAAATCTTGTAGTGAGACCTTAATAGAAAATTAATTTGAAAGAGGGTAGAAAATGAAACAAATAAAATATTTTTCTTTAATAAAAAATGAATTTTTAAATTAAAAAGAAAATCATGATAAAAAAAAAGGGGTGAATATAGAAAGAAAGAAAAACAAAATTAGTAAAGGGTTAATGAAACGAAATTGGAAGTTGGTGTATTGATTTGCGAAAAATGTTAAATTCAGAAGAGAAATGTGAGAGAGGGTTTTCATAAAAAAGCAAATAAAAACAAAGCTTCAAAAATGTTGCCGTTGGCATTACATTACAAAGCCATAGAGAGCCATAGAGCCCTCTTATCTATACCCATCCTTTTCACAAACCATACGTAACTAATATATATATTCTTTATCACTTACAAACATCCATCGCCAACCACTCTTCCAAACACACAATTATAAATTAAATATGCCCTTACAAAATACATACATCTCCATTTCCATAAATATCCTATTATATTTATATAATTCAAAACAATCCAATTTTATTTTAGGTTTTTTTCAAGTATCTAAATTTAGTGAAGGTAGGACAACAGAATCCAGACATCTCGACAAATGTTATGATATTGTTTATTTTGGGTCTAAACCCTCTGACTTTATTTTTGATTTCACCCAAAATGCCTCATACGAGATAATTGTTCCCATTATATACCAATGATCTTTCACATTTCTAGCCAATGTGAGTTATTTTTTGTATCCTAACAAATAGAAATGTCCATTTAATTCGTCTCACTCCGACCCTGTGGGGACCTGCAGAAAATCTTCGATTACATTGGAAATGGGGCAGGGAGCGGAGAATTCTTTTGACCGGTTAGCTAAATAGGACAAGGGCGGGTAATAGCATACTCGTCCCACCCCGCTCCGTATAATTATATTTTTTTTTAGTACATTCGAAGTGGGGGAATTCGAAGCACAGACCTCTTGGTCGTCAACACATACATGTGTCAGCTGAGTCATGCTCGCTTTGGCTATAATTATATATATGTAACAATTAACCACACCCTCATCCTTCAGTCTAAAAAAAATTATCTTACAAATAAATTTTATTGAATTAAATAAATATAATATTAATTAACTTAACAAATAACAAAATTTACTAAATAAATATAATATTAATTAATTTAACAAATAACAAAATTTTAAAAAACAATTGACAAAAATAAATTAAAAATAAAATTATTTGTGGAGCATATTTGATCGTGTAAATTTCACGCGAAACATATTCGCTCCGTCTTCACTAGAATTTCGGAGGGATGGATAATAAAATGAGAAATGGGAGTGAGAGCGGAGAAAGCATTACCCAATCCTACTCCGCCCTATAGACATATCTCTACCGATAAATCATAAAATGAGTCCATAGAGTAAAGTTTATTATTAATTTTTCTAAAAAAAATAATAAATAAATATTTTATTAATTTTTTTTTATAATTTTTGAAATTATGTTTACATTTTTCGCTTATTGAATGAAAATTATTATTGATATTTTACTAACTTTTATAAAAGAAAAATAAGTAATAAGTATTAAAGCATGAAGTTAAAATAATATTTTAACTTTAAAAAATAATTTTACATTTATAGAAAAATAAAACAAAGGACGATGGGCCAGTGCATGAGAATCTTCACGTGTATACTACATTCCAACAGCAAAGACAAGGCCTCTAATATTATTAAATTAATTCCATAATTATTTATTTGTCCAATTGCCAGGGAAATTAAAAATATAAATAAATAAAAAATATATATATATAAATTGAGTGTTTTTAAATTTGGTGGGGGTGGTGGCTAGACAACCTAATACCTAACCCTCATACTCGTACTGACTACAAAATATACTGAAATGCAGAGGCAATTATTATTAATATTTATATATATTAAAAAAAAGATAATTCTTTTACGAATTATTCTATATTCTTACTGTGTTTTTGTTGGGGCATAATTTATTACGTGGACAGATTGGTGCGTTACTAGGAATATATATTATATGAGGAAGGGAATTAATTATTGGGAAATGCATTTTGGTTTTTCCTTATAAAAAGATATTTAAAATATTGTCATATCTCTGACTCTTTTCTTCCATGCATGGAATTAAGGAAAAAAGATAACTTAATCTATCTTTTTCCTTAACATGGAATTCTACTTCTACTCTCTCTAATTGCTTAATCACAACTTTCTCTTCTTTATACAATTAGGGTTTATTCAAACAATTTTTGTTGCCACTTTTATTTTTTTTTCCTCAAAATTATTCATCCACATAATTTTCTTATTATTTATTTAATGGTGTGAAGAAAAGGTCAGGTGAAAATAAGAGATTTATTATTTATTTATTTTTGTAAGGTTGATTTTCTTTTTTGAAAAAAAGTAAAGTTGAATCTTTATAAGGAATTGTTGAACTAAGAAAAAACATAGATGGTAAAGAATTATTTGAGAATTATTTTTAAAACTATTTTTCATTTATATTATTTTAAAATTTTGAACTTTATCAGAGATAATTGAAATGGTTGCAGATGTCAATTGAGACTAAAATAATTAAAGATATAACAACTTTTTAAAACATTTACAAATATGACAAATTTCTAAAATAAATTTGTTTATTTTCGTATTATCCTTAATAAATAAATGAGAATAATTAAAAAAAATGAATTATTTTAAGTTGGGCGTTAGCTATGCATTGAAATGTCCTGATAGGATTTAGGGTTTGAGGTTTGAAGTTTAGGGTTTAGGAGTTTCTCGGCGTTCACTATGCATTGAAGTGTCCTTTAAGATGTAGGGTTTAAAGATTTTAATCATTGATTTTGGTATGTTTGGACTTTTTGGTCTTTTACATGTATTAGACTTTTTTTTTTTTTTTTTTTTTTTTTGCTATATTTGCAAAATGTTTTACAATTTGCTATAATAACAAATAGTTTGGGCCTGATTGATATCCATGCAATCAGTCCAATGACAATTTGTGTTTTTATTTATCTCATTATTTATATTAAAAATAATAATTATATTTTATATTTAATTTGAAAACTTTAAATTTAATAAAGTTCATGAAAATTTTAATTGAAATTAAAAAAAATAGTCATCGCATAAATAACAATCACGTCCAAAATAATGACAAATATAACAAAATATAAAACATTTTGTAAATATGATAAAAAAAACCAGTGACTACCACTAGACTACTATCACTGATATCCATATAGATAAAATAACTATTATTGTTAGACTACTATAAGTGATAGTTACTGACAAAATTCTATAAAAAAAAAATAGAAGTATGTCAGTAGCTATAAGTGATGGTCATTTAACCACTACCAGTAATAAAAATTGTCATATTGACAAATATTTTTAAAATGTATTATACTTTTAATTAATTTACTCTAAATTGACAACAGGTACAATTTTTCATTAAAAAACTTATGTTTTTTTCTTCCTCAAATTGACTAAACTTTCATAACTTTTAACACAAAATACAGAATTGTTATTTAATGAATCTTGAATTTTAAAAACATATATTAAAATAAATTTATAACTTAAAGAACATATGTTAAAATTAAATAAATTACGCCTATAATGCATGTAAACATTTTTAGTATATTTAATTATATAAATAATTTGATTTTAGAATTGGTTGATTAAGCTGCCATGGGGTGTTTTAGAAAATAATTTTCTACTTTTGGGAAAAACAATAGTAGTGAGAACCGGTTTGAATGATTGTTTTTTTTTTTTTTTTTTTTTTTTATAGTTATCTTTTATGAGTATAATTTATTTTTTAAAATAATTGAAATTATTTTTCATTTCAAAATCATAAAAATATGAATAATGATTCAAAGAAGTATATGATATTTTTATCATTGCAGGAAAGATACTTTTTAAAAATAAAAAAGGATATTTTATTCTTTTTCTGAAAGCAACAGCTAAAGAAATTCTGAATTTTGTGATTTTTTAATGATAAAAGTAAAAAGTAAAAACCAGTTACACTGCATGGTTGAGCGTTTCAAAGATGGTATAATCAAATCAGCACACCAATATGAATAATGTACTATTTAATGATTAAGGGCTGGTCGACTTAATCTCGTTTGAGAATGAGATGGTAACGTGAAAAATCAATTTTAACACAAATTTAATTTGTTTTGTTGTTTGGTAAAATAATTTTTTTTTTTAAATTTATATAAAATTACTTTCTAAATTCTTTAATTTTAAGAATCATGGTAGAATGTAGCTTTAGCTTTTAGCTTCTTGCCACTTATATCCTTCCACATTCTTCCTTTTTTCATACAACTAATTTCTCTTCAACACCAATAGAATTTTATATGAGCATGAAGCTAATTACATAAGAACATTAAAATTATTTCACACTACTATTACTATTATTATTATTATTATTATTATTATTATTTTATTATTTTTTTTTTTTTTTAGCTATAATTTTCTTCTTACCTAATTTGTTCTTACCTAATTTGGATGGAAAAGTAGAAACAAAAGAAAAAGAAAAAACTATCACTCAAAATTTGTTTTAGATACTATTTGATGTGATAAATTTTTTTTCCTAACTTTTTACCATATAAAAAAATATCAAAATATTATTTTTAATTTAAAAAATTATAAAAAATTAAATTATAATAATTCATATATTAAATATTAACATATAAATAATTATTCTCTAATAACTAAAATAACATGCCTATTTTGGTATTTACTGTGTCAAGCCACAACAATTTTGTTTTAACTTGAAACAATTAACCCATAAAAAAGTTTTAATGTTTTATATTCTAGGTTATGCTAGAAAACAATTTTAAAGCAATTTATCGAATTGTTTTATTTGATGATTTTTAATATTTTAAATGAGATTCCAAATAATTATATTTTAGCTTATTTAAATGGAAGTATTTATTTCTATATTTTTTCTCAAGAGTTTTTTTTCAAATGTTATCAGCTGCATATTTAGTAGCGTCCCTTAGTAGTTTAGGTTGGGAAATTCGGGTCGTTACAGTTCTCATGTGCTTCTAAAATTGAAATTTATCAAACACTAATGAGCTTCATATGACAGCTGATTTTCCCAAATGCAAAGCTGACAACAATTATTTTAAAAACTACCACAATCTCAAACGAAACTTAAGAAGTCACACGTTCGATTATCGGTCCAGTTCTCCTCCTTCCCTATGTTATAAAAAAAAAAAAAAACAACAAATGAGCAGAAACTTGGGACCCATTTAATAGACAATTTATTTGTTTTCCATTTTAATAAACAGCATATTTGGCAGCCTCTAGTATACAGAATAGCTTTCAAAATTTATATATAATATTATATTTACAAAAAGATAAACAAAAACAAAAAAAAATTACAATTTCAATTTCAATTGTTTCTAGAATATTACAACTCTCAAACTTTTTTGAGATTCAAATCTACCCATTTAAAGGAGGGTATTAATGTCTTTGATGAGAGCTATTCTGAAATTTAAATTTTGAATATTCACTAAATAAGTTTTTTCCTAAATTTTTATTCTAAATTAAAAGACATAAAACAATTGAGAAAGCAACGTGTATATGTAACACCAATTTCTTTTATTATATGATTTTTTTTATGACTTCTCAACAAATTTCAAAAGTTGAAATAATGAATGTTGGAATTATTTTTTAAATAGGAATCAAATAAGTGTCCTTGTGACTAAGTCTAAGTGTGCACATTTGACATGTCTTTCAAAGTCCTTAGGACTAAAAGTATTTATAAAATATTATCCCGTCAAAATCATTTTTAAGCACTTTTAAAATTTCCAATAATTAGAGTAGTGTGAAAAATTCTAGAATAAATAAAAAGCACTTTAAAAGTGTCTTTTTAGATGAAATATTCAAAAGAATTAAGAAACAAAGGTTGTTTTAACTTTTAACTTAAAAAATATGTTTTTTTCAAAAGACCTCAAAAATTCACACCATCAATATTTATAGTTGTAATGTCTGTTATAACCTACTACGATCGGTTGGATAAGGAGTCTCGCTAACCGATCAACGCCTCCAAACCAAAATTTAATTTGAATTTTATGGTTTTGTATTTATATTAAGTTTTGGTTCATTATGTATTAGATTATTATAAGGGTGTCATATTTAAATCTTCAATAATGACTTATGCCGGCTCTCTAGTATGTATTTGTAATTTCTCGTAGTAATATAATTGTCTATCTCTCCTGTTTGTATGGACGTAGTTAACATAGCGACAATGAACTACGTAAACTTTGCGTCGATTCTTATTTTTATTTTTATTTTATTTTGGTTGGAATATGTCATAACATTTATAGTAAATTTAAAATGACTTTAGAAACCAGTATTTTTAAGTGAAGCATTTTTTTTATAAACATAAAAACATGTAGGGAGAAGAAAACAAAACAATAATTAAGAAATTTTTAAATACTTTTATCACAGTAGGTCTTATCGATCAAAGTTGTTTAAAAGTTCTTAGGTCAATTTTTAAATAATTTTTAAATACTTTTCTTTTTTCGAAACGATATTTTAATTAATGTGGAGATTGAACTCATAAGTTCTTAGGTCAAGAGCATAACCTTATGTCAATTGAGTTATGCTCGATTTGACAAAAACCTATAGTAATCTTGTTAACCATCAAAATGAACTCCTCTTTATTTCTTTATTTAGATTTTTGCTGATTGCTAACTCGTGAACCTTTCATTGTTTGGTGCTAGTTTCGCTTGCTTTAATAATAATAAAAATACATTTTTTTATTTTATTTTAATATTTCGCTTGTTTTTTTTTTTTAAATTCAATTCTAAGTGGTTTGGCCCTTTGAGAAATGATTCTAAATTATAGTTCAACATAAATATTGAGTTGGAAAATGCTTTTAATCATTTTAATGTACTAATTTTATCAATTGTTAAAAGCATTTTCAAACCTAGCCAAAGAGTGAGTTTAGAGCTTGAAATGGTTAAAAGTGTTGTTAGCCTATTAAAAATGCTTTTCAAAAGCTACCTAGAGTCTGCTTAGATAATAAAAAATAATCCAAATCTTTTTAAAAAAACACTTTGTAGTTTTTGTTGGTGAAAGAACTAAACGAGTAATTATTTGAAGGTTAAATTAAAAAAAATAAATAAATAAATAAAATAAAAAAAAAATAAATGGTTCAATTTCAAAAATACTCCTAAACTTTTAAAAGTTTAAAAAATACTCTTAAATTATGAAAAAACGTTTCAAAAATGCTCTCACCGTTAACAACACATGAAGTTTTGATATGAACGGTCAAATTCTAACTTGTACTCGTGTGACATGAAAAAAAATAAAAAAGTGGACGTTTGAGGTGTTAAAAAAAAGCATGAAAATCATATTTTATCGATTCAAAAGATCAGGGCAAAATCAGTGAAGAATAGATCCGATGTTCAAGTCTTCATGATTTTTGTAATACTTCAGATGTCTACATTCTCATTTTTTCATGTCATGCAAGTAAGTAGTGTTAAAATTTAACCGTCCAAATAAAAAAATTGTGTTCTTTTGTTAATGGTGAAGGCATTTTTTAATCATAGTTAGGAACATTTTTTAAACAATTTTCATAGTTCAAGAATATTTTTAGAACTCCAGAAAGTTTAGTGGTATTTTTGAAACTCGACTAATAGTTTTAGGATATTTTTGATAATTTAACTTTCTTTCAAACTACATACAAAAGTAGGGCTTTCCCAAATTCACTATACTTGTATTTCCTCTAAAAGCACTTCATTTTAAAGTGATTATATTGAATCTTTAGAAGGACTTTTTATTTATAATCAAACATTATTATAACAAATTGAGAAGCATTTTTAATACGTCTTAAAGAACATTTCACTCTCTTCACTAGTCAAACAAAACTCACCCTAGTTAAAAAAAAAAAAAAAATACTTGAAAGTTCTTGGAGAGGATATTTAATCGACGCATGAAAAAATGCTTATAGAAAAAGTATTCCACTTAAAAACACTACGCTTAAAAGACCATCCTAAATTCACCCTTAGTTTAGACTAGGTAATTTTCTATACAATATCCTAAAATAATTTATTTTAAAATATATTTGATGAAGTTATGAGAAACATTAGTCTCAATAATGTGACAAAATAAATAAATAATGTATAAATTTTACATGAGAAAAACTTTAGCATAGTAACCTTAGAGAGTGCATTCACATGAATTTATATTACCAAGTTTTTGCTACAAATTCAAACACAATTTCTTTTCTATAGAATTCAAATATAAATACTAATTTGACGTTAGTTCTAAGGTTAAATTACATATTCATTCTGTGTCAAATAAATTTTTAAACTTTAAATAGCGTTTAATAACTCTCAACTTTTAATTTTGTGGGCAATAAATCTCTGAATTTTTTATAGTGGTCTAATAAGTCACTAAACTTCTAATATTTGGTCTAATTAATATTTGGTCTAATTAAGTCCGTGTGAGATTTCACTTTTGTGTTTAGACATTTTTAAAAAGTTAAGAACTTATTGAACACAAAACTGAAACTATGACGTGTTAATAGACACAAAATTTATGGCTAGTAGATTTAATATATGTCAGATACAAATTGAAAGTTCGAAGACTTACATTTTTAAAGTTCAGAGAGACGTATTGTATGTAAAACATTGAAACTTAAGAAACCTATTAGATACTTTTTTAAATTTCAGAAATAATTTATATTCGACACAGACGTACAAAATTTTAGGGACAAAACTTGTAATTTAACCTAGTTTTATCTTTCATATATATATATACAGAAAACAAAGAATATGTATTCAAGTAATTTTATAATCAATGCATATGCTTAAAAACTTGAGGACAACTTCAACTACTCCAACAAAAACAATTAAACCCTGCTTCCCTAAAAATAAACCATACTAAAATTAGTAGCACCAAAGTTTCATAAAATCAGCCTAACCAACAAAGATTAATTTAAATGGTAAAGAGTTCATGGAAGATTCAAATTTCTCCACATTCATTAACTTTCAGATTTTTTTTTTTTTTTTAATTAAAAAAAAAGAGAAAACTCTAACATTGAAACTAACAAGAGCATAGTTCAACCGCTATCACCTAACCATAAAGTTCTAGGTTCAATACTCCACTCCACATGTAAAAAAAAAAAAAAAAAAAAAAACTTAACATTGAATTATTCTTCCACATTCATTACTTTTCAAAAAAAAAAATATAAATAATAATAAAAAGTGAAGGTAGGAAAAGGAGAGAGAAAAATCATATAACATTGAAGAGAGAAACAAATGAAATTGAAGTAATGTTGAGATATTTTCATATTCCTAAGTACCAAAATGTAGAAATGAAATAACAGTAATTAAGAAATTGATTGACTTTGCAAATGTCTATGAAGCTATAAGGAGAGGAGATTTTAGCCTAGCCTAGCTAGCTAGATAAACTAAAAATTAATTATAAAAAATCCCATTGGTCACCAAGAAAAAGATATGGAATTAATACAGCTTAGTTGAAAATGAGAATTAAAAAAAAAAACAAAACTAGCTATCTGGTTGTCCTTCCTCTCTCATTGTAAAATTACAGGGAAAAAAAAAAAGAAAAAAGAAAAACTACCTGATATTTGGGATCACTGATTGAAGTTGGCAGGCATGGATATTTGTTGCATTTGAAAAATCTGAACAAAACAAACATAAAAGGTTAAACATATGTATAAACAAACATATAATCAAGAGGGCCTCTCAAGAAATAATATAATTTAAATAAATCAGATGTAATATAAATATGTATCTATCACATGCACAATAATAAAATCAAATTTATATTATATTTAAAATAAACACCAAACTAATAACACTTTTTAATAATTCCATCTCAAAATTCCATTTTAATATTATATCTATCCAAATTCTGTCCATGAGTATAGTTCAACTCACATAAATTATCTCCAACAAGAGGTTTAAGGTCTGAATCCATCACCTAAAAATTAATAATATGATGTTTTTTAAAGGGTTGGTTGCACAAATAACCATCAGACCTAAAATAATGACAAATTAAACCAAATTTAACACATTTTGTAAATATGGCAAAAAGTCAGTAACTATCACTGATAGACTGCTATCGTTGATAGACTACTATTAGTGATAGTCACTGACAAAATTTTATAAAAAAACTGAGGTGATAGACTACTATCAGTGATAGAAATTGTCGTATCTGCAAAAGTTTTTAAAAAATGCTATATTTTTAATTATTTTACTCTAAATTGACATGCGTTAAAATTTCTCTTTTGCTTGTAATTTTCTTCATTAAAGCAATTTAATTAAAAATCTTGACCAAAATTTAAATATTATAAGGAAATAACAAACAAAGAAATTTGACTAAAATTTAAAATAAATAAATAAAAGAAACCTATAAACATGATGAAATTTGTATCCACATTTTGACATATCAATAAGATTAATTTTAAATATAAAATTTAAGAAAATATAACACAAGAACATCACTATTATTCACATAATATGAATAAAAAAGATGAAACATAATAAAAGGGATGAATTGGTTATTTTTTCCAAAAATTGAAACTTGTTAAGATTTTGATTAAAAATGTTGGTTGTAAATAAATAATAATAAAGAATTAATTTAAAAAAATGAAGAAGAATAAGAAGTGAAATAATGAAAAAAATGGAACTCGTGACTCTGCCAGCCAAGTCTTCTGTAGTATAAAGACGTAACGACATAAAGAGAACAAAAGCGACAACGAAAGAAACAAAAAACCCTAAATGTACTGCATGCCCTTCACTGTCCTCATGCAAGACAACGTGCCAGACAGAATAAAAACCCCTTCTTTCCCTTCTTTTTTTTTTTATTTTTTTATTTTCAAAATTTAGATAAAATTAATCCAAATCCAAATCCCCACGACTGCAAGGCAGTAACAGTAAAAACCATTTTTAAAGACACAATTACCAATGCCCTCCACGTTACTTTACCAGTTCATTTTTTTTTTTTTTTTTTTTTTAATTAGTCTCTAATTAATAATTCAAATTTTTTTTATTTTATTTTCACGTACGTACCTGTTTCTGTCTGTACTTTTTTTTCTTCTCTTCTTCTTTTCTTCACTGGTAGTTTCCATTTCCACCGCCAAATGCTTGGCTTGACGGCGCTGAATTGCTCTCATTTCCCTCCAAAACTATCCCTTGCGGCGGTTGTTTATGTTCTCTCTGTGAATAACCACCACCACCACCACCGCCTCCGCCGCTCATACTTCTTACAATCTGTCCAACGCCTAGAAAGTCTCTTGTTAACCTATCTGTCCCTCCCATGCTCACTGTGCTTAGATTCTGTTGTAGTTTCGGATCCTCCAATGTTTCCATGTTTGTTCGGTTGTTCCCGCCGTCGAATCCACCGAACGAGCTCATCCCGCCACCGAAGAGCCCGCCTGCCGAGCCTCCGGAGGTGAATGAGTTCATCAGGTCTTGGAGATTGCTCTCGTTTTCGCCGAATACTCCCCCGTAGCTCGGTGGGAAAAGCGTCCGGTCGGATGCTTTTCCTCCTGAAGTCGAGGAGCTTCCGAACGTTCTCAGCAATGTCGCTGTAGTGTTGCTACTGGACGTTGTTGAGCCCAATTGTGCTGCCTTCTGGAGAAGCGCCGTCGCCGACATGTGTGCAATCGCTCCACCGGTACTGCTACTGCCACCTCCGCCGACTCCCGGAGAGTTGCTGTACAGAGATGGGACTGCAGCTGAATTGATTTGATCTCCCATTATGTTAACGGAAAAAATGTTGGATGCACCACCTTGATCATTGTTGCCATTGTTTGTGGCATTGAATTGATTTAGCAAAGAGGATTGAAGATTGTTGTTGTTGCTGTTGTTGCTGTTGCTATTGTTGTTGGAATTATTATTGTTGTTGTTGATATTGGTAGAACTATCAGCAGTGGGATTTGAAATGAAGCCCAAATTGAAGAGATTTGTGGCAGGATTGTTGTTGTTGTTATTTGTATGACTTTGGATATCAGGGAATTGCATTAGCCCGTGAAAGGCTTTATTTCCAAACAACCCTTGTTGGGATTGGGCTTGATGATCTTCATGGAAGCTATTTTGGTTAGTTTGATCACTCAGGAAGAACGCCGCTGCAGCCGACGACGACATTGACTGCTGCGGCGAGGGTCGGAAGGACGAGCCAATGGAGGGAGGCAGGAGATGAGTGAATTGCCCGGAACGTCCGCCACCGAGGCGGAGGACGTCGTGAGCTGATTGAGTGATGTTGGGGTGGTCTTGAAGAGAGGAAATTTGAGGGACTTGTGATAATGTCAACCCCACATTGCTATTACCTCCATATAAATGGCCTCCAATGGCTGACCCTAAATTTGTAGGGTGTCTTGCACTTTCTTGAGCCAATGCATCACAAAAGGCTCTGTGGGTAATGAAACTGTCCCGTCTGCAAGAAAAGAAAAAGAAAAATTAAAACACAATAGTATATGTAGCTAGCTGCTGGATTGTTTATACATACATTGGAAAAGAATAATAATGGACATGATGAGGATTTTGAAAAGACAAAAAAATTGAAACAGGCTGCTACTATATAATGAATTCCAAAGGGTAATAGATTTTCGCAAGGAAAAAATAAGCACAAAATTTTACCAAATAAGTTGATGTCGTTTTATTCCATTCGACGAAAAAATAAAACTTTTTAGTGGGTCCATTCACAAGGGTTCACGGATTGAAAATCATCATATATAAGACAGACACACATGAAATAATTAATATATAAAAACATTCATAACTCAAAAATCAAATCCCCAATTATTCACAAGAATAATTTCCCTTCATAATAATTTTCAATCAACCCTAATGGAATGAGAAGCATTATTGTACTTAATTAGTGTAACAAAATGCACATTAATAGAAAGCTTAGAAAGAAAGTAGTAAACTCTTGCTACATAAATGAAGGAGAAGCTAGGGGATCATAAAGTAAAGATTTGATTTAATTTAATTTTAGTGAAAGAATAATTAGGAAACAAATACACCCAAAGGAAATGTCCAAAAACAAAAAGAAAAAAAACCCATTTTGAAGAACACTGAGTGTTCAATAAATGCGTAAAGAGAGAATATATCCAACCAACATCTTGAAAAGTGATGAATCGAGGAAACCCATGAAGTAAACTAGGAACTCAAATAATTTTTTTTTCTTTTTTTTTTTTTTTTAAAAAAAAACAGATGAGAGAGAAGAAAAAACATGAAATTCCTGAAATTAATGTGGTGGGAGTCTCTGTTCTTATAAAAAAAAAAGGGTTTGATTTAAAAGGAATACCTGCAAAAGCACAGTGTGCATTTAGAAGTAGCCAACCCAGAAGAGAAGAAAGTAAACCAATCCCACATCGGAATATAGCAACACGTGAATAGAGAAAGAAAGAAAAAAAATGGAGGATTTTCCCGAGAAGAACAGGTGAACAAATTAAATAAAATAATTATTGATTTATTATGGACCTGGAGAAGAGAGTGCCACAATCGCATCGATACTCTCTGGTGCCGCAGGTTTTGGAATGAGCTTTCCAATCGGACTGAACGGCGTAGCGCTTAGAGCACTTATCGCACTTCCACTTCTTCTCGCCGTGCTTTCTCGAGTAGTGCTTTTTGATGCCAGTTAAATCACCGAGAGCCCTTGAAGGGTCGTGATGAACGCATGTGGGTTCTGGGCATAAATAAACCTTCCTTTTTGGCTCTTTAGTGCTTTTTTGCTTTAATTTCCAAGGCAAATTGTGTCCTCTTCTGTGAAGCTGTAGATTTTGCTCTCTTTGAAACCCTTTGTTGCAAACTTCGCATATGAATCTGTTGGTCGCCATTAATGTCTTCGGACTCAAAGCTATCACCTCCGCATCTGGATCTGAAAATACACATCCAATTCAAAACTCAATTCAATTTAGGGTTTTGCAGATTTAAAATTCTCAATTCCAATTTCAATTTAGAATACTTGCTTGGAGTTCCTGGTTGGTTTCTTTTTTTCTTCTGGGCTTGAGGAGCTGCCGGAGGAGCACCCGAAGAGTTAGATTGTTGTTGTTGCTGTTGAGGTCTCATCTGGGCTTCTTCACGAACTCCAAAAACTGGAACGGATGAAGAAGATGCAGCCATCTTCTACTTTTTTTTGTCTATTCCAATTCTTCTTCTGCTTTTGCTTCTTCTTGTTGTTCGAGTCGAAATTGACTGCGACCGAGCTGAGAAATGAAGCTGAAATCTTTCTAGGAACATGCAAATTCAAACAGAGAGGGTTTAATTTGCATCTTCCAAAGAGAGAAACAGAAGAATGAATTGAAAAACAAAAAGAGATTGGGAAGAAGAAAATAAATAAATAAAAAAAAAAACCTAATGGGTTTTTAGGTATTGAGGGAATAAATTAGAATGAAAACTTGGGATTGTGATGGAGGTGGAAATGGATGTTGTTGAGGAGAAAGATAGAAGAATCAACTCCATCTTTGAAGCCATTAGATGCCTTTTAGTTTTACTCTCTCTCTTTCTCTTTCTCTTTCTCTTTCTATCTCAATTTCATTTTTTTTTTGGAAAAATAGAATTAAAAAATTGAAATAGAAAAATAAAGAAAAAAAGGAAAATATATAGTAAAGTGATGTTTGTTACTCTGTGCGGTTGTTCTTTGATTTGGTGTCGTGCAGATACAGAAGCACATATACAAAATAGAAAAGAAAAAAGAAAATTGAAATTATTAATTTAATTATGCGCCATAGTGGTTAGAATACAAACAATATCGAAAAAAGAAAGATGATGAGTATATAAGGGGGACATTTATCTCTAATGGTATGAGGTATTTTGAGTGAACCCAAACGTTTAGTTTCAAAGTAGACAATATCGTATCATTGGGATGTTTGAGTTCGAGATTTAACTCAAAAATTTAGGGTGGGATGAATAAAAGTACAAACTGGAAATTAATTGAGGAGAGAGGGAAAGAGGGTAAGGCCTACAGGTCGGTGGACCCAATCCAGAGCCGCAAAACGACACAGTATGGTGCGTGAGGGCAGCATGAACAATTCTCTCTCTTCTCATATTTCGTATCTTGTTACTCACTTCCAGACAACCTTTCTTCGTCACCCTGCCTTTGTGGGCCTTATTGCTCTAGACGGAAATCAATAATAAATATATATTATATATTATAAACAAATATAATATATATAATAATACAATTATAAGTTTAATCTATTTCGTTGTATAACTATTTTTTTTTTTTTTCATTTTTAAATCAAACATGTAAACGCTATTCCAAAAGTCATTTATTAATTATCAAACCGAGCATATTTTAATTGACATAAAGTTGTGTTATTTACTAAGAGTTATTTGTTCAATCATTGCATTAATTAAAATACTTCTAATTTGTTGGATACTTTTTTTTACAAGAATTTCAAAATTTAAGCTTTAAAAATTTAGTAAGAATTCTAATGTTTTAAAAGGAGGAAAAGAGTAAAAAACAACCATAATTTTAAAAATAAAAAATTAAATAGTGATTAAATAGGACTTTTGAAGTTTCATATTTGTATCTAATACATCTAAACTTTAAAAGAGTTATTCATGAATTAACTTTTAATTTTGTATTTATTAGGGTATTGAATATCTAATATGTTTCCAAATTTTCAATTTAAAGCCTAATCAATTCTTGAATTTTTTTAATAATTTTTTTTATTATTTTTTAAAAATTCATAGTTTTATTGAGTACAAAATTAAAAGTTTATAATGTTAATAGACATATTCAATCTAAACATAGTTCAACTAGTTAAGGTACATATATATCATCAACAATGATGAGGTTAGAAGTTCAAATCATTCATTTCCTACATGTTGTTGAACTTAAAAACGAAAAAAAAATAATTGTTCTATTAGATATAAGGTTTTATTTTATGTCTAATTCATTCGTTAATTTTTTTTTTATTATTATTAGGCATAGAGTTAAAAAAAAAAAAAAATAGGACACTTAGACGGCCTTTGAGAGGGTTGGGAGCGATTAAAAAAAAATCTTAACGGTTTTTTAGTCAAATTATTTTATAATCCGTTAAAATCATTTCTAGTTAATACGTTTTTATGCCCTTCTAAAAATTTGTTCTTTCCTAACTTTTAGATTCTCTAACAATCAGTTATTTTCATCACCAAAATTTATTTTATAATTTTATAAATTAAAAAATCAAATACAAATATTTTTTAAAAAATAATACCTCATTGTTTTTTTCTTTAAAAAATTATGCAAATTTTTATAGTATATTTATTTTAGTCATAAATAACCATAATTTAATATTTATTTACCAATTATGGTAACTAACTTATTCGAATCTACGACTAAAATTTACTAAACACTAATTTGATTTGTAAAACAACTAATTTGTTTAAAAGCAAAATTGCATGCAATTATTTAAAAAACTACGGCAATACCAAAGGTAGGCTTAATATACACTTGAAAGACTTTGAAAACAAAATTTGTGATTTAAATTTAAAAAAATAGAAAGAAAAAAAAACATTTGAGAGCTAAAAAGGGAGGAATGGAAAAGCACCTGAAGGAAGGGTTATTGGATAAGGCGTTGTTTGGCTGAGTTTCAGTTTAAACACAAACAAACACACTTCTATTATTCCACTGTTTCTTCATAAACCGCTTCTTCATAAACCACTTTTTTTCTAGGGCTTCCCTTTGCTTACGGGATCTGTAAAATGAACCAAAAGATGCTTTTTTTTTTCTTTTTATTCTTTTTTTAATTATCATTTTAACACCGCGTTTGGCTGGCTCCGTTTACATCCCACGGCTGCTGCCGGTCACATCATAGCCCTAAGGGTGTTTTCGTCATTTCGCCCTAGTGGTCGAATCAATTTTGCAAACCTAACCACACCTATTCATTTCCCAAAAAAAGAAGAAAAAAAAAATTAATATTTCTCCATTATTATATCACGGGAGGGTATTTTTGTGAGGTTTTATTTATTATTTTTCCTTACATTTTTAATTCCTTGTTTGTTTCAATTTATGCTTATAATTTCTCTCAAAAAAAAAAAAAAAAAACATAAAGGAATGTCAATTCGTAATTTTATATATACTAGATTTTTACACGTAAATTGCATTTAGCCGTTTGAAAAGAAATTTTTAGTAATAGAAAAGACGTTTGATATGTTGTTGTTTGTTACGTCTCCTTATAAAGTAATTTTAGTTGAAAAATAATAATGATTCAATTTATTTTTATTAATATATTATCCTTTTTATTTTTACTTTATTTCCGACTAGCAGAACATTTTTAATCTTAAAGAATGAACATAAATTGTACGATAATGTATATTTATAAAACAAAACTATTGTAATTTAGGAGAGAAGAGTTGAGAGAGAGAAAGAAAAATAAACTAATAGAGACACACAAGTCTTTTTTAGGAGATAACTCTTTATATAGAGTTTAAAGATACAAAATTAGTTACTTCCAAAAATTGTTCAAATTCTAAAATTAATTATAATTAAATGTAAAATCATAAATTTTATAATTTGTTTTTAGAAATTAATGAAGAAAACTTTATTTTTCATATTCGACCTTTTAACATTTATTACTTTTAATTATGACTAATAATTGAATTTTAATGTAAAAAAAATAATAATAATAATTAGGAGAACAAAGTGTGGAACAAGAGAAAAATAACAAGAATGTTCAAGTGCTTCAATTGAACTTTATGCTTTGAATTAAAAAGTTACAAGTATTTATAGGTAAATAAATAGTAAATCACTAAACCACTAACTTTGAAATTTTCTATAATCATCCCACTACGTCACTAAGTCACATCCCTTCAAAATTGAAGGCACTAACCCTAAATGAGTGACACTGTCTTAATTTCAAATAAGTAAAATATAACCAAGTGAAATAAACTTGCATAGTAAATTTGTGCTAATTTTTAACACTCTCCCTTGATGCAAACATAAGATCAACAACATCAAGAGCACTCTTGAGTTCTTCAAATTTGGATTTACCAAGCGCCTGGGTAAATATATCAGCAATTTGCTCCTTGGAACGTATCTTCTGCAATTGGATGTCTTGCATCATAACTTTCTCTCGAACAAAATGAAAATGTGTTCCAATGTGTTTTGTACGACCATGAAACATCAAATTCTCTACAAGGTTGATTGCACTTTCATTGTCACAAAAAATAAAAATTGGTTAATCAAAACTTGAACATATTTCTCTCATAAGTCTTTTCAACCAAATTCACTCTTGAGTTGTCATGGTAGTTGCTACATATTCTGCTTCACAACTTGAAATAGAAACAGAGGTTTGTTTCTTACTGCACTATGAAATAACTCATGAACCTGTATTAAAATAGTATTCGGTTATGAAATGTCTGTCATTTATGTTTTACTAGCCCAATCTGCATCAACAAAATCACTTAACAGAAAAGATGTGGCTTGTTTATACAACAAAGCCAAAACACAGGGTGCTCTTCATATTACATATCGAAGAATACTCTTTGTTGCAATTAAATGAGTTTCACACGGTGATAGCTCCATAAAGAGCTGTTATTTACTCCTCAATTATAGCTAATTATCGTGCTTAATGTTGTTAAATTGGCCTTATTGTATGTGTTTCACGGTAGAGAGCTCGTGAAGTTCAAGAGCGCATTTCAGAGTTAAGAAGATTGTTTTAAGGCTTCAGGAGGGAACCAGGCAAAGTAGAGGAGCTAACAGGACAAGTTGACACCAAAGGTTCTGCGTCGAGACGCTGCTAAGAGCGTCCCGACGCTGCTCCAAGGAAGAAATTGAAAATCAGACCCGAGAGCATTTTAGGTGAGAGCGTCTCGACGCTCCGAGAGCGCGCACGCGAGAATTTTCGTTCTTAGCTTCGCGGCGCTGCTTGTAGCATCTCGACGCTACGACGAGTATATCCGATTTTAGGTCAATTCTCTCTTGGGTTTTAACTTCTGGATTGACGATTTTCCACCATTTTTAGAGTTTTCTTCCTCTTCTCTGCTGTATGAGCTCTAGAACCACCATGAAAGCTTGGAATACTTCATCTCCCATGGAAGGCTAGAGGTAAATGTTTGATTGGAGGATTTAAGGGATTGTTCATTTGATGTATTGATGGGAGTTTAGCATATTTAATTCTACTTAGTCTTTTCTATTCAAGCATCTTCTTCTTCCAAGCATGTGTATTTGATTTGATTGACCCTCGAGTTGTTTATGCATGTTAAACCATTAATTAGATTAGTGACATCGTGCCTCTCCTAATCGCCAAGGTAACAAGGGTTGAGTTGAACCTTAGGTAGCATTGCATGTTTACCTTTGATTGCATTCGGCTAACCTTGAAGAAGTAGAGAAATCGGAACATTGACTTAGGCTATCCAAGTCAAATATCCGTCACAATTTTTCCGTCACTGAATTTGATTAATTTAGGACTGATCACCTTAGATTAGTTTATTTCCAAGTCTAGTTAGAATTGCACGCCTCTAGCTAATTAATTGGGCTTGTTTGCTACGACAGTTCCGAGTAGACAATTTGTGTGTTTGAATCGTTCTAACTAAGTCTGTAGAAATTCGATGATCGAATTTACATTCATTGACAATCCCGGTTCCTCAAGTCAAGCATGTTTGTTTAATTGATTAATTTCTTCTGTTAGCGTATTTCTCTCGCATGTTTCTAAAAACCAATCAAAACCCCCCAGTGTTTTCTTTGAATTGCAAATTCAATTTAATTAAGTACAAATTAGAACTAACTCCCGATCGACCTGACTACTGTTATCTACAAATTAGAGAAACATAAGCAGTTTATAAATTTTAATTTGGCAGGCCTCAACAACCTGAGTGTGGTCAAAAGATCAACCACCACACGACTTGTTCATAAACAGAGCAACGAGACCAACATAATAAGAGATGTCAGACCTTGTGATAGTTAAATAAATTAAACTACCAACAAGTTGTTGAAAAAGTGTTGCATCCGCCAATCGTTTTCCGTCTTCCATAATCAACTTCAAGGATGGCTCCATATGAGTAGTCATTGATTTTGACTCCTTCATGTAAAAACGATCCAACAAACTGTTTGCATACATTTTCTGTGAGATAAAGTATTCACCTGATCTTTCAATCTCCAAGCCAAGAAAACATCTCGCATCACCCAAACTCGTCATTTCAAAACGAATAGACAAAACATCTGGAAGTTTATTAATTTCAACTTCATCTTGACCCATTATGATCATGTCATCGACATGGAGTAGAAGCATTGTACATACTAAGGTTGTCTTTTTATCACAGGAAAATTACCCTAATCGTCCCTAAGGTTTGGGTTTGGTAGCCTTTGCGTCCCCAAGGTTTCAATCTCAACAATTTTAGCCCCGAGGTTTGTATTTGGTGTGTTTTTGGTCACTCCGTCAAAATTTCTGTTAAATATTATCGGATTACTGATGTGGCACATAATTTTTATTAAAAAAATATATTTTTTAATTTTTTAATTATTAAACATAAAAAAAATATATATTTTTTTTCATTTTCATTTTTTCTATCTCCTTTTTCTCTCTTCTGTTACTTCTTATACCTTTACCATCAATGGTTGTCATCGCCAGTCGCTGTCCACCACTCCGCCACCTCCGTCGCCTCTGTTGCAAGGCTTTCTTAGCTCAATTCGACTACCCCGTCAAGATTTTGGTTTTTCCAATTTCCCCATTTTAATTAAACTTCCCAATAAACTCATTTCTTTCTCTTCTCTCTCTAATGTACAAAGCAGCAGAACCGGAGGAGCTCTTGGAAGCCATTGTTTTGCATCAAGGTTCAAGTTTTATCTTCTCTTTTCCTTACGTTTTTTTTTTTTAAGAAAAGACATATTTTAGAAATAGGTGACGGATACAATTGCTTCAACCCACAAAATCCTCGCCGAAAAAGCATGTTCTTGTCGATGCTCTGTTCGAAGCCGGTGATTAAAGACAATCAGCCGCCTAGATGTGACCGGGATCGATCAGAGTAAATTTTCGACGACCCTTTATCGCCGAGAATCGGATGTATGGGTTAAGTTAAACGGAATAACAGAGTTGCAGGTCTTGCGATTTCTCACAGGATTTTGATTACTACCAAAAATGTCGTCTTCAACAGCAAAAATGGCAACAATCCCAATGTTGGTTACTTCAAGTTGAAGAAAGTTTTCTCCAGCAAAAATCTGTTGGCCTCCCCCGCTGGCGCCGACACCACCAGGTCCACCAACGGCGAATAGTATATGCATAAGAATAGAGGAGATTTTCGATCGGAGAGAGCTTAGATCGTTGTCATCGCGGTGGAGAAAATAGAGGAGATTTTTGATCTGTTGGGCCACTCTCTCTCTCTCTCAATGTAGATCTGAAATGCTAGATCTAAAAAATTTTTAGATCTGAAATTTTGTCGCGGACGGCTACAACGAGGGAGACGGGCGATGTGGGCGGCAACAACGAGGGGGCGGCGACTGGCGGCGACAACCATTGATGGTGAATGTATAAGATGTACCAGGAGAGAGAAAAATGAGAAGAAGGAAGAAGTCCCTGTTTTAAAGGAGTCTTTTGTTTGACAGCTAAGTTTTGAAATAAAAATTGTTGTCCCTTTTAAAGCAAATTTCTGAAATACGAAGTCCCTGTTTTAAAAGTTTCTTTTGTGTTGACGACAAAGTTTTGAAATAAAAACCGTCGTCCCTTTAAAGCAAATTTCTAAAATACGAAGTCCCTATTTTAAAGGAGTCTTTTGTGTTGACAACTAAGTTTTGAAATAAAAACCGTCGTCCCTTTAAAGCAAATTTCTGAAATACGAAGTCCCTGTTTTAAAGGAATCTTTGTGTTGACAACTATGTTTTGAAATAAAAACCGTCGTCCCTTTAAAGCAAATTTATGAAATACGAAGTCCCTATTTTAAAAGAGTCTTTTGTTTGACAATTAAGTTTTGAAATAAAAACCGTTGTCCCTTTTAAAGCAAATTTCTGAAATACGAAGTCCCTGTTTTAAAAGTATCTTTTGTGTTGGCGACTAAGTTTTGAAATAAAAATCGTCGTCCCTTTAAAGCAAATTTCTGAAATACGAAGTCCCTGTTTTAAAAGTGTTTTTTGTGTTGACGACTAAGTTTTGAAATAAAAATCGTCGTCCCTTTAAAGAAAATTTCTGAAATACGAAGTCCCTGTTTTAAAGGAGTTTTTTGTTTGACAACTAAGTTTTGAAATAAAAACCGTTGTCCCTTTTAAAACAAATTTATGAAATACGAAGTCCCTGTTTTAAAAATATATTTTATTTTGACAACTAAGTTTTGAAATAAAAACCGTTGTCCCTTTTAAAGCAAATTTCTGAAATACGAAGTCCCTGTTTTAAAAATATTTTTCATTTTGATAACTAAATTTTGAAATAAAAATTGTTGTCCCTTTTGAAGCAAGTTTCTGAAATACGAAGTCCCTGTTTTAAAAATATATTTCATTTTGACAACTAAGTTTTGAAATAAAAATCGTTGTTCCCTTTAAAAGCAAATTTCTGAAATACGAAGTCCCTGTTTTAAAAATATCTTTCATTTTGATAACTAAGTTTTGAAATAAAAACCGTTGTCCCCTTTAAATTCAAAATCAAAAAACCAAAACCAAAACCAAAACCAAAATCAAAATCAAAATCAAAATTTATCACTCATCCTTTTACATTTATCCTTGTTGGTTAAATCGAACCCTAATCCAAGATTAGCGGTCGAAGCTCGGAAGATAGCCTAGGTCCATCTGAAATTCTTGTTGGTTAAATCGAACCATAATCCAAGATTAGCGTTCGAAGCTCGGAAGATAGCACAAGTCCGTCTTAGTAGTAATAATAAACAAATTTCCGCCTTCCCAATACTTTGTCTTTATCCTTTGTCTACCCTTTCAATTCTTCAAAGATACACAAAGGGGAGCAAGCTGTAGACACCGTATTTGGTTCGGCCATTTGTTTATTATTAAAGTTATTTTCCCCTATTTTTATGTATTTTTGTCATCATTCTTTAAACCATTTTTAAACTTTTAAATTCACTTATTTATTTATTTATTTAATTAATTCCGAAAATTCAAGAAAAATAACAAAAAAGAACGTTTTGGTTGTTTGGAAAAGTTTTTACTAATTTGACAAATAAAATTAACATTTAATGAGTATAAAATTTTAAGTCATTTTATGGCTAAAATTTGATATTCATTTATTTACTTCAATGAATATAAAATCTTTAATTCATTTTTGTGTTAAAATTCGTTTATGAGTATAAAATATTTAATTCAATTTTTTTTGTTTAAAATTTGATATTCATTTATGATATAAAATATTTGTTCATTTTTGGGTTAAAATCTATTTTAATTGAGAAAATATTTCGAGTAATAAATTCATTTCGGTTTTTACCTTTGATGCGGTTTTCAATGGCCTATAAATACCGATCAAGAGAAATAGGTGAGGGAGGACGATAAGAGAAGATCGGAGCGAAAGGCTCGAAGGGGAGACAAAAAATATCAGAGCGAAAGGCTCGTGCGAGGAAGACAAAAAAGATTAGAGCGAAAGGCTCGTAGGAAATACACGATCAAATCCGAGAAAAAGGCTAGCAAAATTGGAGAGTAAAAGAGGTTTTCATAAGTCAACATGATGATTTGACCAAGTTAAATCATCATGTTGTGCCTACAACAATTTCTCATGTCGTGCCTATAACAGTTTTATTGCCCACAAGATAGGCTCAAAATTTCTCACAAGCAAACACCACTGAGAGCATTTCTTTTTTGTTGTAGTGTAATTACACTGAGCTTCGTTCAGTGTTTTGCTTGCATAATAGATAGGGCGAGTCATATTCTCTCGCTTTTGTCCTAGCATAACACCAATTGCATGATCACTTGCATCACACATGAGTTCGAATGGGGCTTCTCAATTTGGTCCTACCACAATTGGTGCATGCACTAGAGCATGTTTCAGTTTCTCCCATGCAATTAAACAATCATTTGAGAAAACAAATGACCTATTAAGCTCTAAGAGTTCACATAAAGGTTTTGAGATTTTTGAGAAGTCCTTAATGAACCTTCTGTAAAATCCTGCATGGCCTAAGAAACTTCGAATTCCCTTGACATTTGTTGGAGGGTTTAATATTTCAATCACTTCAACCTTAGCTCTGTCAACTTCGATTCCCTCTCTAGACACCCTATGTCCTAATACTATTCCTTCCTTTACCATGAAGTGACACTTTTCCCAATTAAGCAAAAGATTAGTTTCCTCACATCTGTCTAAAACTTTTCCAAAGTTCATTAGACATTGCTCAAATGAGCTGCCAAACACAGAGAAGTCATCCATGAAAATTTCAACTATTGACCCTGCTAGATCAGAAAAAATGGCGAGCATACATCGCTGAAATGTTGTTGGCGCATTGCGAAGCCCAAATGGCATTCTGCGAAAAGAAAAAGTGCCAAAGGGACTCGTGAAGGTAGTTTTCTCTTGATCCTCTAGGTCAATGGTTATCTGATTATACCCCGAATAGCCATCTAAGAAACAGTAAAAGCCTACCCTTCTAGTCTATCTAACATCTGGTCAATAAATGGGAGAGGGAAATGGTCTTTTTTTGTTTCTTTGTTCAATTTCCTATAATCCATACAAACACGCCAACCAGTCACAGTGTGTGTAGGTATTAATTCATTAAGCTCACTAACCACTACAATCATTCCACCTTTTTTTGGAACACATTGAATAGGACTTACCCAACTGCTATTCGAAATAGGGAAAATCACTCATGCATCTAACCATTTAATTATCTATTTCTTCACAACTTCTTTCATAGATGGGTTTAGCCTTCTTTGATGGTCAATTTTAGGCACATGCTCCTCTTCTAATAAAATTTTGTGCATACAGTAAGATGGGCTAATTCCCTTAATGTCAGCAAGAGTCCAGCCAATGACTTTTCTGTGCTGCTTAAGCAAAATCAGTAATTCAAGTTCATGCTCTGTATTTAATGCAGATGAAATGATCACATGTAATGTTTCTTTCTCCCCTAATTATGCATACTTTAAATGTGCAGGTAAAGGCTTCAATTCAAGTACAGGGGGCTGTTCTATTGAAGGTAACTGAGTTGCAGTCACCCGTTCTTGAATCACATTAGTCAAACAAACTTGTAGTATTGCGTTTTTTTGTATTCATTCGCATCAGGCACATAATTAACATTCAAATCCTCTAATGCTACTTGTCCATACTCCCTAACATGCTTTTCTAACAGTTCAACTTCCTGCTCATGCTCTACCAATGTATCAACAATATCAACGGCAACACAATTCTCAAGTTCAGAAGGGTACCTGAGTGCTTGAAACACACTAAAAGTTACCTCCTCGTGATTAACTCTCATAGTTAACTCACCTTTCTGCACATCAATTAGAGCTCTACCTGTAGCTAAAAAGGGTCTTCCTAGGATGATTGGAACGTCTTTGTCTGCTTCATAGTCGAGGATTATAAAATCTGCAAGGAAAATGAATTTATCAACTTTCACTAAAATATCTTCAATCTTACCTTCAGGATAAGATATGGAACGATCAACTAGTTGAAGGGTAATAGTGGTGGGTCGAGCTTCTCCTATTCCTAACTTTTGAAACAGGGATAATGGCATCAGGTTAATGCTGGCTCCCAAATCACAGTTGAAGGGAAGAAAAGCCGTCTTTTTCCCTTCTTGGCACATTCTCTAATAGAGCTGCAGATCAGCTCTCCCACATCTATTGTGTATCCTTTCATAATGGCCAAGAGCAAGAGGGCTCTAGTCTGATTGATGGTGGTTTCATGCGTCCCCGGCAACGGCGCCAAAAACTTGTTGTGTGTCCAACGTACGTGCAAAGTGGTACAAAAGACACTAGAATTGTGCAAGCATACACAATCAGCAGCAAGTGATAAGTATTTTTTTTATAACGTATCCCACAGAGACTTGATGCATGCAATTGGGTTTGACATGCTAACTTAAAAATAGTAACCAAGTGACAAATTGTGTTGGGAATAATGCTTTGGAAATGTAAACAGTGTGATAAACTAAGAAAAACTAAACCACATAGCACATGCAAGAACTAAACTCAAGTAAACTGCCTCTATGAAAAACTTACAAAGCATCTAATTGCAGAATTAGCAAAATGTACGCAACGACAAAAACAGACTAACCATCAAAACGAAAACAATTTAAGCTAGGATTCACACCACATATCAAAGATTGGTCATCTAGCAGAAGTTTAAACAAACCTTTACCCTGTTCTATCATAAACACATAAGATCTCTCGACCTTAAGAACTAAGATGCAAGCTCACTCATATCCAAATGAACAAGTATCTTATTAATGAAACATGACATTCAACATGTTAGGGGAGTGATTAAGCCTAACCTCCTCCCTGATTACCTTAAAAGGCTAGCAAGACTATACTAATCAGACTTCCTACTCCTCTCGGAGGTCAAGAGATCAGTAATACAAAATGGATGCCCGATCGAATTTGCATTTTTAGCATTAACACAAGTATAATCTGAGTAAGACATGCTAACACAACCAGATTCATAATCTAATAACTGCTTAGTTCATCCTAACTCACCCTTACGGGCTTAGCTATTCATACTACAATAGAAACTAACAACAACAACAAACATGTTCATAACTACAACTACTAACAACAAGTTCAATCAGAAAAGAAAACAAAACAGAACAATAAAGAGGAAGAGATCAATAGTTTCTTCAAGCCGTTGAGCTCTCCAACTCCTCTTGATCAGCAAGCTCCTTCTTAAGTCCTCCTTCAGGTGTTGCACTGCTGAAGAACTCTTCAATGGAGGCTACCTTCTTCTTCCCAAAAAGCTTCCAAGCCGAGAGAAAAACCAAAAATTAGCTAACTCCTAGAAAATTGTTTTATACCTCTACCGTCTCCCCTACATTCTCTTTCTTCCATTTTCTATTTATACCCCAGGGATTCTTCCCTCAAATTGCCCTAAAATGGCCTCCTATCACCTCATTGGATGATTGCAAAGAGCTGGTTTGTACGAAGGGGAACCAATGCTGCCATGTTCACAGAATCAGGTACAGGTTTTACGGATGCTTTGCGTCCGCAAAGCTTTTTCAAGATGCCTCCTTTGATGTTGTATTCCGACCGTAAAGCCCAAATATAGCTGTTACACTCCTTTTCTGCATTTTGCGAGCCACACAAAATTTGCATAACACCTGAGGAGATGAGAATAGATTTATTTATGTACATAAAAGCTCAAATAGGCACAATATTAACAAGGAGCTCAAATGTTAGACTCTCCTCAATTACTTGCTACTTCGACACACTTTGGCTCAAAATGCATGCTAGTGCTTCCTAAAGGCTCTATATTTTCATTCCTTTTTCCACTAATTAACTCTCATTTGGAGAGTTAACACACCCCCAAACTTGAGCTATAGTGAGTCCTCGAGCTACAACATTTCCTAGCCATTCGAACATACGCATTGCTTGCAAAGATTTCCTTATTGCACTCTGCCCTGCTATTTAATAACGTCACCAGCTCTCACGCTGCTCTTCAAAATCCAGCAATGCTACTGCACAATAACCTACCACAGCAAGGCGGTCAATTAATCTTAATGTCCTGCGACTAAGAAGAACTAAGCAACTTCTCTCTCGAATCTTGTTCTCCAAACTTTTGCTGGACTTCACAACCTTACCATTTTACAATATCCACTTACTTCTAGATTCCATTTTTCTATCACAGATAGGCTCAAACTCTCCTGCGCCTATTCCTTGTGTTCAGTACATACTTTTAGCCTTTCCAACAATAAAATTTGTACCCTCAATAAACCCCTTATAGTCATGCCATTCTCACATCCTTATGTAATCAAATTTCCTCTTCACACAACAGGTAAGACATGGCATCGCTTAACAAGGTAGTCATTCTTTCCCCAAGCTCACTCTTAAGATACAACCCTTCACTTAGTTATTCTCAAAGGATCAGATTTCATTCACTAGGCCAGCTAAGATTTTTAGGGCTATAACCTTGGAGTGATGAGTCTTTCCCTTTTCTCTCCTCATAGGATTTCTTTTAACGCAGTGCCAACTGTGGGTTACACAATCAACCCTAGTTACTCAACAACCTAGGGAGGCTTATATATATATATATATATACTTCAACACCGAAAAGGGAATCTCTTAGGGAAGAGGAATGTTATTGAGTTATCATTTATTCACTAGGATGCCGCACCCCCAAACTGAAACTTCTCATTGTCCTCAATGAGAGCATTTAAGCACGGCACCCCCAAACTTGGCTAAAAGCCTCTAACACAAGACTTAGGCTGACTATCAGTTCTATTGCTAAAATGTGTTATGGAACCTCCTAAGCTTCATCCAGTGATATAAGGCTGCTTAATCGAACAATGAGTTTGGCTTACTCAGCCACTCATGGCTGCTTAGAGAGTTAAAGTTATTAACTTCTACTTAGTACTTAACAATCATCCAGCAAAACAGACCAACCACCTAGCTACCTGAAGGCTAAAGCACAACAATCTTTTTGATTAGGCAACATTATTCTAAGGCAGAATCACATGGAAAATTACAATAATGCAAGTCAAATAACCTATGCGCAATACTTATCAATTATGCTCAACAACGCAAAGGAAGCATGCTCTAGAGTGAACATGCTTTGAATGCAACAATCAACAATTTGAATGACAGCAGAGATTTTAAACAGAAAAGGGGAAACGTGCATTTCATCAGCAGAGAAACTATCTAAACTACCCTAAAATAATCTACGGGCCCCAAGGGCTACAACTAAACTAACTAAGAGAAAGCAAAAACAACAAGCTAAATTGAAAATGATTTTTTTTTTTTTTTTTTTGGGGGGGGGGGGGGGGGGGGTGGGTGTAACATGAGATCAAGCAAGTAGGGGAAAGACAGGGAATAGTCAAACTTCCCCGAAGTGTTTACAGTCTTCACACTTCTTCTTCATCTTCATCAACTCGTGGAGGCACCCAAGGCTGCAACAGCTCCTGAGGGAAACTTGGCATTGTACACCGGAGATGGTGAGCCAGGACTGCATCCCTATCTTTTGCATAGGCCGCCCATAGGATCATTTTTTTCTGTATGTTGGCCAACTGGGAAACAACAGTATTCTGCACTCCTGCCAGGATGTTCATCTCTATCTCCATATTTCCCCTCCTACGCAGCTTCAGCTGATTAGGCAAGTCCAGATGCCCTGTAGATGACAATTTCTTTTCGTGAGCTGAAATTGGCACACCTGCAAGTAAACACAGCCTTGTTATGATGTTGGGGAAGAAAAGTCGTCCTTTTCCCTTCTTGGCACATTCTCTAATAGAGCTGCAAATCAGCTCTCCCACATCTATTGTGTATCCTTTCATAATGGCCAAGAGTAAGAGGGCTCTAGTCTGATTGATGGTGGTTTCATGCGTTACAGGCAACAGGCGTCGCCGTATGAAGGCAAACCAGACACCAGCCTTGTCTTTGAGATGCGAGCTCATTAGAGTGTGCTTCCCTTGTTTTGAAATCGACCACAGCGCTTCAGGCCTCTCTATCTCATGCAGAGCTTCCTCTAAGACTGCTTCCAATTGATTCTTCACCATCCTAGCATATTCTGATTTATGCTGATCCAACAGCATGTAGGCTTTGTTAATGCTCTGGGGAGCGAAGCTTACCTGTACTCCTCGCACCGTTGAGTAATTCTCCTCAACATTTTCAAGATTAGCGTAGAAGTCGTAGACCATCTCAGGGTAAGCCACTGTTGGAGGCCGATAAAATTCGCTCCAGCCATGGTTAATAATCCCTCATCTCAAGAAGTGAGAAAGATCCTGCAGATTAACCAGAAATCCTTTCTCGCTGAGCAAGTCTTTAGAGCCGAAACGATTAGCATGCTCACGAGCTTCTGCTGAAACATATCTCTCAGGCTGCACTTCATCCTCTTTATACATTTTTGTCTTCCCTTTCTCCAGAACTCGGGATGCCTTAGCAGCTTCTGCCTTCAGATGTTTTTCTTGCACATGCACAAGTTGCTGCCTTAACAGATGGTTTCAGTCTCTTGGCTTTGACCACAATGGTCTTCTTTTTCTTCTTCTCTGGTTCTGTAGAGGCATCCTCCAATTCCAGCTCGACAACTAACTCTGCCGCCAACCTATCGATTCGAGCACTATCTCCTCCTGACTGAGGCCGAGTTTCCTCTTCCTCCAGGCCTTGCTCAGCTACTGCCTCTTCCCTTACAGGGCTGCTTTCTTCATTTCCCTCTTCCTTGTCACCCTCAAACCCTAAGGCCAAGTCAGGCTGCCTCATAGGGGAAATTTCGGTCCATGATCGCTTTTTAGAAGAAGTAGATGGGGGGCTCTGCAGGCTTTTGCTACTGGGGCCTGGAGTAGACGAGCTCTGGCTATCCTTGGCTTCGCTCTGTTTCTTGTCCCTCTTAACTCTCTTGGTCTTCATGCTCTCTTTGCTATTTTTCTTAAGCTGACGCAGGCTCTCTTGCTTTTCTTGCACAGACTCGGTCGCAGAAGCTAATGCCATTACAGCGACATCACACGCAATTTCTTGCTCTCTAGCTTCTTGATCAGGCTTCTTCTTGGTTTATTTTTGGGCTTTAGAGGCAGTGGGCGTAGAACGAAGGGACTCCCTGGTGGCTACCATTGTAGTATGGATGAAATTGCTCTTGAGAATTAAGAGGAAATACAGAAGTTTGGGAGTAGAGAAGTGGGATTTGTTTTGCTACTGGTTGCAATTTTTTAGCGTGGTTTCTGATGAAGCGCATGTAGCGCAGCGGAAGCGAGTCAGATCATTGACACTCTAAGTTCATCAATTTAGCTAAACTAGAAACATGCTCAAAACTAGAAATAAAAGAAATTAGAACGCTTACCTCTTGTAGTTCTAAAAACTTCTATTGCGATGCTCGAATCTCCTCACGAATCCTTCGAAGCTTCCCTCGAACTCCTCGAGAACCACCTCCGGTAGTCCCGCTATCCTCGGGCCGAGCAACGGAGTGGTGGGACTCCTTTATGTTAGAAAAAGTTTGGAAGAAGAAGATGAGAAGATGAAAGTGATGAGGATTTTGTGAGAAATATCTAACACTTAGCTTTCTAATTTCTCAAGTAACATGAACTCTTCATGCTCATCCAAATATTCAAACTCTTTGAAAATTCACCAACTTCAAACCATTTGAACTTCATCCAATTTATAGGCAATTCACATGCAACAAACTCTTTGCTTAGCATGACACCTCAAATTGGATGGATTAGTCTTCAACCAAGTGTTCCAAAATTGATAGAGTTTATGCATGTGGTTGGTGATTCACAATCCACTCAACTTCGATAAACCCACTCAACTTGGATAAATCCACTCAACTTGGATAAATCCACTTGACTTGGATAATCCCACTTGTAATATTTTGTCATTTTAAAATTAATTCATAATTAATTTTAATAAACAAAATAAATTTTAATTAATTAAACTTTTTAATTAATTAATATTATTATTTAATTCAATATCAAATATTAATTAAATAATAAGACTAATCTCGGTTTCTTAAACCAAATCATCACACATGAATCCCTATTCATGTTTTAGAACGATCCCATATTTAAATCATATTTAAATATGTCCATCATTCTTCCAAAAATTAATTTTAATAAATTCAAATTCTTTTTCTCTCATATTGTTACACGGCTTAATCCGAGCTAGCCAGGAGAACCTAAAGAACCTACAGATCATAAGCTCCAACGATACGAGATTACCCGACCAAACTCTTTAGCCAAGCTAACCAACATTCGTTAACCCCCGGAGATTCCACTAAAGTCCAAGGGTTGCACTCTCCTCACCGTAGATATATTTCTTTCCTCTTGATATAACCATCATCAGTAAGTCGATCCTTCACAGGTTGTTCGTAATTACAGTTGGGTCAAAATAATCGTTTTACCCCCGTAATTACATCTTGTTCCTTAAGTCCCACTAATCCTCTAATGAACTATTGGTTTGTGGTCCAACAACCAAACCGATTCGTAAGTGATCTCATCACTATACCAAGTCCCTCTCGGGCCAATGAGAGGGTGGGATTCCTAGTTCAAGACCCGGAGTCAGCACTTAAGGGAACAACCTCTGTACTAATCCCTAAAGTCGGGTAGGAGTGAATTCCATCTCGCAGGACTATGTTCCCAGCTACCTACTTGGTCTTATCCCCGAGATGGTAGGCTTATTGAGTCGGCGATCTCGGGCCACTCTCACCCATACAAGTCAAAGGATAAGTGTTACGTCTCCAAAAGTGACTATTTTAGGACTTATTTGTGTTAGGAAGTTGTGCATTTGTAAGTATTTTTGATAGGATTTAGCTTGAACCTATGCTTATATATGAGAATTAGAAGAATGAAGCTAAATTAGGACTTGTATGCAAAAGGAAAGAAAAGGAATGAAAAACGAAGTTAGAAGTATGAAAACTGTGCATTGCGGAGGCATTGCGGAAACATTGCTAAAACCGCAATGTTTCAAGTGAAATCCGTAAGTTGGCTAACCTTTTTCTGTTATGATCCGATATTTCAGGGATTTGTTCTTTCTCCTCCAACCACGTAGAAGTACGACGTTGAGAATGGATGGTTCTCCTTGGACCAATCGCACCTGCAGAATACTATAAAAGGAGGTCAAAGTGGAGGGTTGAAACATCATCCGGAAAGCGTAGAAGTCTCTTCGCAGCACAGTTCTTTCTCTTGTTTTTCTCTGCCGTCTGTCGGGTTGAAAGGTTTAGCTGTTGGAGTCGACAATCTGATAGGAAGGAGAGAAGATTCATCTTCTCTTCTGATTGGATTCATCCAAGCAAAGCTGACTTTTTCCCCCCTTCAGCCGAGGCGTCTGCGTCGAGGCGATCACGCTCAACTTTATTGCTTTCTGTTTTACTTTCCCATTTCCATCACTGTCTGTTGTTATTTCCTTTCCAATAGCTACTTTAATTCTTTTCGTTGTTGTCTGCTTTACTTTAGTTCTTTAAGGTTGTCAGTTGTTTAGTTCAAACTCAAATAAATCGAAGTATTATTTTCATCAAGTTACGAGTCCTCACCTTCTCTGTTACTGCCTTTAGTTTCTGTTTTGTCTTTAAGTTTCCATTAAGCATGTCAACTTCATCTACTCTTTCTATTCTATCTGCATCCATGAGTAACTAAGTCACATAGGGGCATGCTAATGACAAGGCTATAGGCTAAAACACGTGAACCAAGCATGTAGGATAGCTCTCGAATGCATTGATTGTATGTAAGCTTCATTCCACGGACAATTTCGATTGGCCATCCATTTTGTCCAAAGAACTCCTAACCTCTGGAAGGAGTAAGAGTTCAGAGTCATACACTCATGCTAGCCTCTCAAGGTAGCCAGAAAACGACCTAGGAATAGGCGTTTTCCTAGTACAAATCAGAACTTACTGTTTTAACAAGATGCTTAAGACCTTACTTGGACATGAGTAAACTAAAGAATCTAATGCATGAAATCGGAAGATACATGAGAATGAGTTAGTTTGATGCATAGTGAGTTGATCTAATGCTTGAGGATCGTGTGAAAAAGCCAATAGAGGAGTCATTAGTAGCCCTTGTTTCCACATTTTACACACTTTCGCTGTCAGTAACATTGCGATATAATTGCTGTTCCCGCAGTTCTTTTGGTTAAAAATTCTGTTTTAGCTACTTTCCTCTTCGTTTATTAATCTCTTCTCTTTACGTTTGAGTTTATCATTGACTTGCACTTGTTTATGTTGCTACCCTTTACTTATTCCTTAGTAATTAGGCAATTTAAAACCAAACCTACTCCATCAAATCCACCCATTCTTGCTTAACAATACACTTCGCGAGTAACTAAGAATAAATCTCTGTGGGAAAACGAATGAAAAAATACTTACTACTTGCTACAAGATCATGTATGCTTGCATGTTCTGAGTGCTCTCTTATTGCATATTCCTTTTAAACATTGAGCACGCAACAAGTTTTTGGCGCCGCTGCCGGGGATTTAGTTTAGTGAAAACGAAGTTTGTTAAGTTAGAAAACCAATTCTTAATATCTATTGGAGCTGATCTATTTTCATTTCTTTTGCAGGTACCATTGGGTTAGTTTATGAATGAGCCTTCAAGTAGCGATCTAGAGTTCAATCCTGAGCCTGAGAGATTACTTAGGGCCAGAAATAGAGCTAAGAAACGTCTCTTTAACCAACCCTCTATATCTAGAATAATTGCTGAAACCGCAGAGTCTCCGCAATCCTATCAAGAAGAAATGGACAGACCAGTCCCAAATCCGGTACCTACCATTCGCAATCCCATCGAAATAGCGAATGATAAGGATAGTGCCATCCTCTCTTACCTAGTACCTATGCCTGGGGAGCTGAACCCCAGCATAATCCGTCCTGAAATTACTGCCAACTCATTCGAGTTAAAGCCAGTAATGTTCCAAATGTTGTCCACTGTGGGACAATTCTTTGGAGTGGAAAATGAGGACCCCCACAACCATCTTAGAAACTTCCTAGGAGTTAGTGATACCTTTATCATCCCTGGAGTTTCCCAAGAAGCCTTGAGGCTCTACCTCTTCCCTTACTCATTAAGGGACAAAGCCAAAACGTGGTTAAACTCATTACCTTCTGGCTCAGTCCTCAATTGGACAGACTTGGCGGAGAAATTCCTAGTCAAATACTTCCCACCTAATAGGAATTCTACTTTTCGTGACGACATAATCAAGTTCAAACAAGCTGAAAATGAGTCTCTTCACGAAGCTTGGACAAGGTTCAAGGACCTTCTGCTTAAATGTCCACACCATGGCATTCCATGGTGTATCCAAATAGAGGTCTTTTTCAAAGGATGCAACCCCAGCACCAGGCAAGTGCTAAATTCATCTGCTGGTGGTTCCATGCTGTCCAAAAGTTATAACGAAGCCTATGAGATCTTGGAGAAGATCTCAGCATCTCACTGTAGGTGCTCAGATGATCCAATAGAGCCAAGTAGAGCTCAAAATAAGGACGCACTCAATGCCATGAGTAGCCAAATAAGCGCCCTGACCAACCTAGTTAAACAAATGGCTCAAGCCAATCTCCAAACTAGTGTCAACACCGCCACAACCATGTAAATGGGCACACAACCAAGTCAAGGTGAGACACTAATCTGTGGATTCTGTGGGGAAGGGCACCTGTATGAATACTGCCCTGGGAATCCAGCCTCAGTCTGCTATGTTGGAAGCCAACAGCAGCCTAGGAACAACCCCTACTCTAACACTTACAACCCTGGTTGGAGAAACCACCCAAATCTTTCTTGGGGTGGCCAACAAAATACTAACCAAGCTCCTAACCAACCAAGACCGAGTGGAACACCTGGTTTCACTCCCCAAAATAACCAATCCATGTATCAAAAGCCATACAACCAACCAATAGGGTCTTCTGTAGAAAACTTACTCAAGGAGTACATTGCCAAGAATGATGCTACTCTACAAAGTCAGCAAGCTACCCTTAGGAGCCTAGAGAACCAAATAGGGCAACTAGCCAACGAACTCAAGAGTAGGCCCCAAGGTAGACTACTTGCTGACACTGAAGTACCTAGAAGGGATGGTAAAGAACAAGTTCAAGCAATTGAACTTAGAAGTGGGAGACCATTGGTGAGCAACACTAGAGAAACACCAAAGAGAGTAGAGAATGAAGAGTCTAGTGCTCCACTGGATTCTCTGCCAAACCAAGGTCAACCACCAACAAACACATCAAGGGCGAGGCTGGAACCAATCATAGAAGAGATAGAAGAAATTCCAAGACCTCCACCTATCCTGAGGCGACCTGAAGTGCCTGCATATGTGCCACCACCTCCATTTCCTCGAAGGCTAAAGAAAAAACAAGAACAGGAAGTGCACTTTAACAAATTTTTAGAAATTCTTAAACAAGTGCATGTGAATATTCCTTTTGTAGAAGTTCTACAGTCTATGCCTTCTTATGTTAAATTTCTGAAGGATATAATCACTAACAAAAAAATCATTGGTGAATTTGAAACAGTGAATCTCACTGAGGAGTGCAGTGCTATACTCCAGAACAAGCTACCCAAGAAGGAGAAGGATCCTGGTTCCTTCACCCTACCAGTGGAGTTAGGAGGCAAGCACGTGGGCAGAGCTCTTTGTGACCTGGGAGCCAGCATAAATCTCATGCCTCTATCACTATTCCGCCAGCTTGGAATAGGAGAAGCACGTCCAACCACTGTCACCTTGCAATTGGCAGACAGATCCATAGCCTACCCTGAGGGTAAGATTGAGGACATTCTGGTAAAGGTTGACAAGTTTATTTTCCTTGCAGATTTCTATAGAAGGTTCATTAAGGACTTTTCAAAGATCTCCAAACCTTTGTGTGAGCTTCTAGAGCTGAATAAACCATTCATCTTCTCAAAAGAATGTTTCTTAGCCTGGACAACCCTTAAGGAAGCATTAGTCAAAGCACCTATTATAGTAGGACCAAATTGTGACCTTCCCTTTGAGATGTTATGTGATGCAAGTGACTATGCTGTAGGGGTTATGCTAGGACAAAAGATTGACAAGCTAACACACCCTGTATACTATGCTAGTAAGACACTTAATGAGGCACAATGTAATTACACAACCACAGAAAATGAAATGCTAGCTGTAGTGTTTGCCTGCGAGAAGTTTAGGAATTACATTGTAGGCACTAGAACAATCGTGTATACAGATCACTCTGCACTAAAATACCTTATGAGGAAGGCTGATGCGAAGCCTAGGTTGATTAGATGGGTACTGTTGCTGCAAGAGTTTGATCTGGACATTAGAGATAAGAAAGGATGCGAAAATGTGGTTGCGGATCATCTTTCGAGATTGCAGCATAATTGCAGAAAAATTGCGGAAACCGCAATTTCAGATGCCTTTATTGATGAACATGTCTTTGTATTAACTCATCATGATAACGATGAGGAACCTTGGTTTGCTGACATTGCTAACTTCTTTGCCTCGCAGGTACTACCAACTTTCAAGGGAGGACAAGAAAAGAAGAGGTTCCTTCATGAAGCTAGGAAGTTCATATGGGATGATCCTACACTCTACAAGACATGTGAAGATGGTTTACTAAGGAACTGTGTGTCAGCTGCTGAGGCGAAGTCTGTGCTGCAGCACTGCCATACAGCTCCCTATGGTGGACATTTTGGTGGCCAAAGGACAGCTGCAAAGGTGTTCCAGAGTGGCTACTATTGGCCCACAATCTTCAAAGATGCCCACGAATACGCACACAGCTGTGATGAATGCCAGAGAACAGGTAACCTCAGTCGAAAGGATGAGATGCCTCTCACTTACATCTTAGAGTTGGAGCTCTTTGATGTGTGGGGCATTGACTTCATGGGACCATTTCCCCCATCAGCAGGTAACCTTTACATACTTGTAGCTGTAGACTATGTGTCTAAATGGGTAGAGGCCATAGCATGTCCAAACAATGATGCCAAAACAGTCATTAAGTTCCTCAATAGACATATTTTTACTAGGTTTGGTACACCTCGTGCTATAATTAGTGATGAAGGGACACACTTCATTAATAAAGCTATGGAGAAAGTGTTGGCTAAATATAGTGTTAGACATAGAGTAGCCACCCCTTATCACCCACATTCGAATGGACAAGCTGAAATATCAAATAGGGAGATTAAAAACATACTCGAAAAAGTGGTCAAACCCAATAGAAAAGATTGGTCGTTTAAACTCGAGGATGCACTTTGGGCATATAGGACTGCATATAAGACACCCCTAGGTATGTCTCCTTATAGACTTGTGTATGGCAAAGCATGTCACTTACCATTCGAATTGGAAATTAAAGCATTTTGGGCCTTGAAAGAACTGAATTATTGCGTGACCGATGCGGGAACATTGCGGTCTCTGCAATTACATGAGCTTGATGAGCTTAGACATATGTCTTATGAAAATGCTAAAATGTATAAGGAAAAGACCAAGATTTGGCATGACAGTAGACTTAGGATTAAGGACTTTAAGAAAGGCCATCTTGTCTTGTTATTTAACTCAAGGTTGAGATTATTTCCAGGCAAACTTAAGTCCAGATGGTCAGGTCCTTTTGTGATAACTAATGTGTTTGTTCATGGTGCAATCGAGATTAGGAACCTGCAGCAAGGGCAACCGTTCATGGTTAATGGTGCACGATTGAAGCATTATTATGAGGAAGGAGATGTGAAGACTCTCTCGGCCTTCCTCTTGGCTGAAACTTGAAAATAAAACCGAGAGAGGACGAGTGATCACTGAGCTCGTCCATGCGAGGCTATGCCTTAGTTTATTTTTTGCTATTTTTTCGGTTATTATTTGTGTATGTTTGTGTGTAATTTTTATTACGAATTTGATGTTGATTTTATTTCTTTTAATAGGGGATCGAAAGAGGGAATCAAGGAGATGAATCCAGGATAAAAAATCGGGGAAGATATGGGGCCAAATCAAAGATTACGTTGAGGAAATATTGGCATTTGAAACGAAGAAATCTCCAACGGCCACTTAATTGCGATAGATTTGCTGAATCCGCAACAGAAATAGCCGTTGGGATTTTCATCATTACAAATAGCCGTTGGAATAGCGGTGGCCCATACGCTTCCTTCGTTCACTGAACTTCAAGAAATCTCTCTCCTTCTTCCTCTACAATTCTTCTTTCCAGATTTCTACGATTCCACCATGGTGCTAACAAGGGCTGAGAGATCTGCTTCCAAGAAGAAGGCCGCTGAAGCAGAGGTAGCTGCGAGAGAGGCGCTACTCGCCTTAGCAGATGCCGAAGCCGCGCGCACTGAACGACTCCCCAAGCTGCCTGTCCGCAAGAAGAAGTGGAAGGTGGTGACGGAGATCCCTGCTGGGCCGTCTGAACCAGCAGGAACGCCCAAGAAGAGGAAGTGGAGTATGGCTGTCGACGACGCAGCGATCAAGAAGAAGACTCCCACTGTGGAGAGTCAATAAAGTGGTCGTCCATCCTACGAGAAGGCCAGACAAAGCCACTCTCCCTCTCCACCAGCGCGAAGCCCCGAGCCTTCTCCATCTCCACAGAGCTCTGAACAAACTCCACCGCCGCAGAGCCCTGAGGCATCACCAGTATCCCAGACGCCTGAGCCTGAAAGTCCAAATGAAGAACATCAAGAATCGGCACAGGGCGATGATGCAGCTGAGGAAGAGGAAGTTTTCTCTCCTTTGAGGGAAGTCTGCCCCGATAGCCCAGCAAGGGGGGAAGATTCAATGGATGAAACGTTGGGGGACTGCCTCCAACAGATCACCACGAGGGCACGGTTGAGAAAGGAAGCCACCAAGGTTGCCAAGGCCAAACGACCAAGAGCTTCAAAGAAATCCAAGAAAAGGAAAGCCAGAGGTGAGCCATCTTCAAAGAAGGTTCGTAGTGAGCCTTCTCTGAAGAAGCTAAAGATCGAGGCTGCTGAATCAGCCAAAGCAAAAGATAAGGGGAAAGCCAAGCTGTACCCCGAAGATGAACCTCAAACTGTGAGGTATGTCTCTTCTGATGCTGAGTCAAGAGGCACTGAATTGAGGAAACGGGACCTGCTCCATGAGAAGGGGTTCCTTGACGCGTTGGCAGACCTGCCGCAATTCTTGCGCGCAGGGATCACAAATCATGGTTGGGAAGAGCTGTGCAGACCGCCCATCCCCGCCTACTCCAGCATGGTGTACGATTTCTACGCCAACCTGATGAACCCTGAGGATGGCTTGTCTGTGGTCAGGGGAATCGAGGTGGACTTCTCAGCTAAGGCGATCAATGAAGCCTATGGCCTCAAGGGGCAGAAGCACACTGATTATGCAAGGATCATTGATGCGCCAACTGAGGCTATCCTGGAGGAAGCGCTGAGGATCATCGGCCAACCTGAGGCAGCGTGGACGATTTCGCGCAATGGGAAGCACACTCTGATGAGTGCAACCCTGACGGCAAAGGCTGCTGTATGGTTTTCTTTCGTGCGCAGAAGGCTGTCCCCAGTGACCCACGAGACCACCATCAACCAAGGAAGATCGCTGCTGGTTTATGCGATCATGAGGGGCCTCACAATCAATGTTGGTGAGGTCATTGCAGCCTCAATCGCAGACTGTGCCAAAAAAGGTAAGGGTCCACTTTTCTTCCCCAACACAATCACTAAGCTTTGCTTACGTGCAGGTGTACCAATTGAGAGGTTGGAGAGGCAGCTGGCCTACAAGGGGCATCTGGAGCTGCCTACAGGCCTGAGGATGCGCAGGAAGGGGAACATGGAGTTTGAGCTAGACGGCCTGGCTGCTGCTCAATCCATGTCTATGGCCTGCCTGATGGACCTGCAGAAGAAGATGGCTCAATGGGCTGCGTATGCTCAAGCAAGGGATAAAGATGTTGCTGACCAGTTGGGCTGCATCTTTCCTGAGTTCCCCACTGATTTGCTGACGCCATGGGCTCCCCCACGAGCACGGAGAGATGATGATGAGGACGTCTGAGTGCTAGTCTGAAGAGCACTCAAGGGAGTAGTTTTGTTCCCTACAAAACAAAAAAAAAAATACTTTGCGTTTCGTTAGCATGTGTGAATTCTGTTATTTTGAGTTAATATTTGATCTGTCTTTAGTTCTTTATTTTTGTTGTTTAGATTTGCTTAGTATAGTCTGATGGTATCTGAATAGGTAGATTGTTTTAGTTTCCTTTTTGTATAGCTGAGATGACTGGAAAGAGCATGCATAGGGGCCTTGATCACTGATATATCTGCCCTGTTATCCAATGCGAAATTATTGCGGAATCCGCAATTTTTGTTAGTTATTGCATACTTTTGACTGACTGTTTAGCTAGGCTGGTTGTGTTTTAATTTTGTTCTTTTGCTGCTGTCTTGACTACCTTATATAGCCTATCTATAAGCATGCTGGATGAGTGTCTTAAGGCACCTTTGATAGTTCAAAATTAGCCTCTTAATATTGCTCAGCATGCGTAGCTTTAAGTCCTTCCCTGCCTGTTTTTATAAATTTCTGCTGCTGAGATGTTTGCTTTAGGAATGTTCTGTCTATCCCTAGGACTTTTAGATTCTCTTTGTTTTACCCTAGACTAGATGCTTCTAGGTAAGTTTGGGGGTGTGCCACCTCAGACACTCATTGGGGACAATGATTAGTTTAAGTTTGGGGGAGGCCACCCTAGGCCTAGGAACATTCCTCTCTCCCTTTAAGCATAAACATTCTTCTTCTCCTTTACAAAAAAAAAAAAAATGATGAACTGAAGAAAAATGAAAAATAGAATAAAGAGGGGTGTCTCTCTTAAAGTTGCTGAGTAATCAGTGCCAAGTGTGTAACCCACAAGTGGCATTGCATCAAAAGGCAACCAAAGGAGAGGCTCCACCAAAGTAAAAAAGGAAAAAGGAAGAAATAGGGAAGAAGAATGTATACCTAGGAGTTGCAACTTTGTGGCTTGGGTGTCCTGAATAAAAAGAACTTTGATCCTCAATTAGCTAAAGCACAAAGTTGTAGCTTGTAGGGTTGTTTAGGGAGATGAATGTATGTCCAATGTAGTGATGTCAGGGTTTAGGTTGTTCTCTAGAAGTACTACTGTCACTGTTTAATACTAAGACTGACATGACTCTAAGGAATCCTAGGTAGCTCAAAAGTAAAAATTAGAAGCATGTACTGAGTCTGGGGTAAAGCTAGGTAGAATTTGAAACCTTAGGGATAGTTGCACGATATGACAGAAGCAAGTAGATCAGTCGTAGGGAGTTAATGAGACAGTACGAACATTAGGCATGCGAAGTCAGAAGAAGCAAAGTAAGAGGGTAGTTGTAAACTTAGAAGTATGTCACAGGACAGCACTGCCATAGGTAGGAGGTTAGGGGAGTCAGCAAGTGGTTAGAGAGGATAAAACAGCAGCCTAAGTAAGTCCTTAGATTGCTCGGGGACGAGCAAAACCTTAAGTTTGGGGGTGTGTTACGTCTCCAAAAGTGACTATTTTAGGACTTATTTGTGTTAGGAAGTTGTGCATTTGTAAGTATTTTTGATAGGATTTAGCTTGAACCTATGCTTATATATGAGAATTAGAAGAAGGAAGCTAAATTAGGACTTGTATGCAAAAGGAAAGAAAAGGAATGAAAAACGAAGTTAGAAGTATGAAAACTGTGCATTGCGGAGGCATTGCGGAAACATTGCTAAAACCGCAATGTTTCAAGTGAAATCCGTAAGTTGACTAACCTTTTTCTGTTATGATCCGATATTTCAGGGATTTGTGCTTTCTCCTCCAACCACGTAGAAGTACGACGTTGAGAATGGATGGTTCTCCTTGGCCCAATCGCACCTGCAAAATACTATAAAAGGAGGTCAAAGTGGAGGGTTGAAACATCATCCGGAAAGCGTAGAAGTCTCTTCGCAGCACAGTTCTTTCTCTTGTTTTTCTCTGCCGTCTGTCGGGTTGAAAGGTTTAGCTGTTGGAGTCGACACTCTGATAGGAAGGAGAGAAGATTCATCTTCTCTTCTGATTGGATTCATCCAAGCAAAGCTGACTTTTTCCCCCCTTCAGCCGAGGCGTCTGCGTCGAGGCGATCACGCTCAACTTTATTGCTTTCTGTTTTACTTTCCCATTTCCATCACTGTCTGTTGTTATTTCCTTTCCAATAGCTACTTTAATTCATTTCGTTGTTGTCTGCTTTACTTTAGTTCTTTAAGGTTGTCAGTTGTTTAGTTCAAACTCAAATAACTCGAAGTATTATTTTCATCAAGTTACGAGTCCTCACCTTCTTTGTTACTGCCTTTAGTTTCTGTTTTGTCTTTAAGTTTCCATTAAGCATGTCTACTTCATCTACTCTTTCTATTCTATCTGCATCCATGAGTAACTAAGTCACATAGGGGCATGCTAATGACAAGGCTATAGGCTAAAACACGTGAACCAAGCATGTAGGATAGCTCTCGAATGCATTGATTGTATGTAAGCTTCATTCCACGGGCAATTTCGATTGGCCATCCATTTTGTCCAAAGAACTCCTAACCTCTGGAAGGAGTAAGAGTTCAGAGTCATACACTCAGGCTAGCCTCTCAAGGTAGCCAGAAAACGACCTAGGAATAATCGTTTTCCTAGTACAAATCACAACTTACTGTTTTAACAAGATGCTTAAGACCTTACTTGGACATGAGTAAACTAAAGAATCTAATGCATGAAATCGGAAGATACATGAGAATGAGTTAGTTTGATGCATAGTGAGTTGATCTAATGCTTGAGGATCGTGTGAAAAAGCCAATAGAGGAGTCATTAGTAGCCCTTGTTTCCACATTTTACACACTTTCGCTGTCAGTAACATTGCGATATAATTGTTGTTCCCGCAATTCTTTTGGTTAAAAATTCTGTTTTAGCTACTTTCCTCTTCGTTTATTAATCTCTTCTCTTTACGTTTGAGTTTATCATTGACTTGCACTTGTTTATGTTGCTACCCTTTACTTATTCCTTAGTAATTAGGCAATTTAAAACCAAACCTACTCCATCAAATCCACCCATTCTTGCTTAACAATACACTTCGCGAGTAACTAAGAATAAATCTCTGTGGGAAAACGAATGAAAAAATACTTACTACTTGCTACAAGATCATGTATGCTTGCATGTTCTGAGTGCTCTCTTATTGCATATTCCTTTTAAACATTGAGCACGCAACAATAAGCCTGAATAAACAGGAGTTCATAGCGGGCTCAGGATTCAGATCGAGTTACCTAGGTCATCATATGAAAAAGTCGGTCTTTACAGTAAACTGAGTTGTAAAGAAAGAGTGACTTTATTTCGCGGTTCAGTCTTATGCAAACTCATTGCATAGGACGCCCCCACTCACATGTATCCACATGAACGATTTCGGATCACATCGTTTGTACTATACAAAGTGGGCCGCGTCCAATAGTGTCCCCAGGATAAGGTACCCAGCCGTATCCCTATACTATAGACCGTTTTGGCTATTACTTGAACTTGATCCACAATCAAAACATGAAGTTCAAGTATTCAACCTATAGCCATGAGTTCTTTGTTTATTGGAGTTAGGTTAAAAGTAAACACAATTCACTTTATTCAATAACAACTTTACTGAATAAAACTCAATAACAACTTTATTGCAAAATAGAATATATATTCAGTTTACAAACAACGAGTTTTAGGACATAAAACCCAACAAACTCCCACTTGGACTAAAACGTCAGTGGAGTATTACATGTTGGATGAGAAAAACTGGAATATCAAATGCATCCATGGCTTTTCTCCCACTATCCTACTGTACAACTCGTAGTCCTAGACTCACTAGGTGCCCCTCGAACACTTTAACCGTGAGGGACTTTGTAAACGGATCAGCAATATTGTGCTCCGAGGCGATCTGTATAACGATCACGTATCCTCGATGCACTATCTCCCTTATGAGATGATATTTCCGCTCAATGTGCTTTCCACGCTTATGGCTTCCTGGTTCTCTGGAATTTGCCACAACACCGGTATTATCACAATAAAGTGTGATAGGAAAATTCATATTTGAAACAACTTCCAAATCCGTCAAGAACTTCCTAAGCCATACAACCTCTTTCGCAGCTTCGCAAGCCGCGATGTACTCAGCTTCCATGGTGGAGTCAGCAATGCAACCTTGCTTTATACTCCTCCATACTATTGCCCCTCCGTTAAGAGTGAACACTGATCCCGATGTGGATTTACTCGAATCCTTATCGGTTTGAAAATCAGAGTCAGTGTAACCTGTAAGGATGAAATCCTTCGCCCCATACACGAGCACATAGTCCCTCGTTCTCCAAAGATACTTAAGGATGTGTTTAACGGCAGTCCAATGATCATATCCTGAATTGGACTGATACCTACTGACAATTCCCACTGCATAGCATATGTCGGGTCGTGTACATAACATGGCGTACATCAGACTACCGACTGCTGATGCATAGGGAATTCGTCTCATACCTTCAACTTCTTGAGGTGTCTTAGGACACTCTTCCTTTGACAATTGAATTCCATGCCTGAAAGGTAAAGAACCCTTCTTGGAATTCTGCATCGAATACCTTATCAATACCTTGTCGATATATGATGCTTGAGACAGCGATAGGGTTTAATGTCCTAAAACTCGTGGTTTGTAAACAGTTATGTTTGTAAATTATCTATTTAGTAATAATGAGTTATTAAGTTTTATTCAGTAATAGTGTTTGCTGGAATAAAGTGAAACGTGTTTGCATTAATCTATACCAATGACCAACATCCTTGACGATCATAGATACTTGAGTTTCATGTATGACATGAATGTGGGTCAAGCTCAAGTAGACAGTCAAAACGGTCTATAGTATATGGATAAGGCTGGGTACCTTATCGTGGTAATACTATTGGATGCGGCCCGTTTTGTATTGTACAAAACAATGTGATCTGAGTCGTTTCACATCGAGATGTGCGAGCGGGGGCGTCCTACGCGACGAGTTTGCGTAAGACTGAACCACGAAAAGTCGCTCTCTCTTTATAACGCCGTTTACTGAAGAGACCGACTATTTCACCTGAAGACCTAGGTAACTCGATCTCAATCCTGAGCTTACTATGAACTCCGGCTTATTAGACAGTATCCTTAGACTTGTATGGGTGAGAGTGGCAGAATGTCCGCTCAATAAGCCTACCATCTCAGGGATAAAGTCCAATAGGTAGCTGGGGACATAGTGTAGTAAGATGGAGTTCACTCCTAACCCGCTCTTCAGGGTTAGTAGATAGGTTGTTCCCTTAATAGCTGACTCCGGGGCTTGAACAATAGGCGCCTACCCTCACCTCATGTAAGACACATATTTATTTTTATGTTTATTATATATAGTGATGGAGCGTTTTACGAAGCGGAAGCGATTTTGGACCGATGATACTCTAATTTCATCAATTTAACAAATAGAAAACATGCTCTTAAAGCGGAAATAAAGAAAAATAGAAAACATACCCTTGAAGTTCTACTTTTCTTCGCGTTCCGCCGACCGTTCTTCGTCACGAACTTTTCAAGTCTTTTCTCACGAACGCGCCGAGGACCACCCCAGGTAGTCCCGCTATCCTCGGAGCCGAGCACTAGAGTTGTGGGACTCCGTTAGAAGAGAAAAGAAATAGAAATAGAAAAGGAAGAAGAAGTAGAAATGGATGAGGAGCTTGAACTGTTCTTGAATTCAAAAAAAAAAATGAACTTCAAGAACAGCCGAGGACAGAGGCAAAAACAACAAACATAAAAGTTTGAGTTTTTTTTTTTTTTTTTTTTTCAAAACTTCAAAACCAGCCTTTCGTGTACCCATCCTCTTTATATTTAGCCAAAAGTTATCTAATATATATATATATATATATATATAATAAACATAAAAATAAATATGTGTCTTACATGCACAATGCATGTAAGACACATATATATTTATATATATATATAATTATTATTTTTAAAAATTAATACAATATTATTTTTAAAAATTCATACAATATTAATTTTAAATAATAATAAATATTTTATTTATTAAACTTTTTAATAAAAAAAAAAAAATATATATATATATATTATTAATTAATTAAACTTTTTAATTAATTAATATTATTTAATTCAATATCAAATATCGATTAAATAATATGGCTCAACCCGGTTTTCCGAAAACCGAATTTTTGCACATGAATCATATTCATGTTTTAGACCATTCCCATATTTAAATCATATTTAAATATTTCCATCCTTCTTCCATAGACCGAATTTGAACAATTCAAATTCTTTTTTCTTTTTCTTTTATTTTCTCTTATATTGTTGCATGGCGTTATCCGAGCTAGCCAGGAGAACCTAAAGGACCTAGAGATCATGAGCTCCAACAATACGAGATTATTCGGTTAAAACTCTTTTAACCCGAATCGATCAACTTTCGTTAACCCTCGGAGACTCCACTATAGTCCGATGGTTGCACTCTCCTCACTGTAGATATATTATGTCCTCTTGATATAACCGTCATGGGCAAGTCGACCCTTCAAAGGTTGTTCGTAACCACAGCTAGGTCGTTTAAACCGTTTAACCCCTGCGTTATGTCTTTGTTCCTTAAGTACCACTCACACCTCTAATGAACAATTGATCAGTGGTCCAACCAACAGATTAGAAACCCTCTCTCACGAGGAGAGGGTAGGCGCCTATTGTTCAAGCTCCGGAGTCAGTTATTAAGGGAACAACCTATCTACTAACCCTGAAGAGCAGGTTAGGAGTGAACTCCATCTTACTACACTATGTCCCCAGCTACCTATTGGACTTTATCCCTGAGATGGTAGGCTTATTGAGCGGACATTCTGCCACTCTCACCCATACAAGTCTAAGGATATTGTCTAATAAGCAGGAGTTCATAGTAAGCTCAGGATTGAGATCGAGTTACCTAGGTCATCAGGTGAAATAGTCGGTCTCTTCAGTAAACGGCGTTATAAAGAGAGAGCGACTTTTCGTGGTTCAGTCTTACGCAAACTCATCGCGTAGGACGCCCCCGCTCGCACATCTCGATGTGAAACGACTCGGATCACATTGTTTTGTACAATACAAAACGGGCCGCATCCAATAGTGTTACCAGGATAAGGTACCCAGCCTTATCCATATACTATAGACCGTTTTGACTGTCTACTTGAGCTTGACCCACATTCATGTCATACATGAAACTCAAGTATCTATGATCGTCAAGGATGTTGGTCATTGGTATAGATTAATGCAAACACGTTTCACTTTATTCCAGCAAACACTATTACTGAATAAAACTTAATAACTCATTATTACTAAATAGATAATTTACAAACATAACTGTTTACAAACCACGAGTTTTAGGACATTAAACCCAACAAACTCCCACTTGGACTTAAACGTCCGTGGTGTACATGTTGGCGAGGAGAACTATAATATCATATATCTATAGTCCTCTCCTATATCTTATTTAGCAACTCGGAGCCCTAAACTCTTTAGGTATCTCTCAAACACTTTAGCCGTGAGAGACTTAGTAAACTTATCAGCATGAAGTACTATGAGGCATTTCATGTGACCATCACATCTCCTCATCCGCACTACTTAAGAGCTCAAAACCCACTTTTTTTATGTTGTTAAACAAGCAGCAACAAATTTTAGCTTTTATAGAGGAATCCGCAATACAACTCTTGTATTCCATTCCTTTATACTATGACAAATAATTAACCGATATAACTGACAGCTCCCACTGAATAAAACATATCGGGTCATCTATCTCATAAGAGATAGATCTTAACCCAAGATGTGTTAATGCGTAGGGACAGCACCTGATAACATCGATTATTAACAACTCTTGTCAATATCAGATGTTGGGAGACTACACTAGCGATTTGTTCTTACGACTCAGATTAATCTGAATCCTTAGAATAAAGAAGACCTCACCCAGATCACATATCTGGAAACAGGTCGCAAGCTAATGCATGAGTGTCAGAAAGTACATCCTATTACATTCTCAATGAATAGGACATTAATTACGGAAGCATATTATGAAAGCTATAGTATTGATAAAACACTTGGCCAACAAAGTTTATCAATAACATGTTTAAGCCATAAGATTTGATTAGAACATCAAACCTTCATCATTCAAGATTAAGTTGCTAGTTCCAATACATTGAAGAATTGAATAAGCTAACAACAATTTTATTCTTAATCTTGGATATGATTCTCAGAGAGATTATGACTTATAGATACTCTGATCAAGATACCTAGTCTTGATTTCTATTTATCTTATCCTATCTAGTATAGAACAAGAAAAATAGAAGAGAGTAGTCTAACAACTTACGTCTGGTAACAAGTAAACAAGTTGATACACAATCAACCTCTTCACTTTGGGACAGTCCCATTACCAGAAAGTCAAGCCTTAAAAGTTTTCACCTTAGAGGCTGGGTCATTTATCCCCTCGAAGATCTACAGCTTCGAACCATTGGTCCTTGTCTAAATAATCCATTGTCTAATTAAAGACAACGAATCCTCAAGTCATCATCTGGTATGATAACTCGAGTTTTATAGACAAACCAATGAGTTAGGGTTTTCTCAACTATTGAGAATAACCAACTCTACTATCAACAACCCTTGTTGATTTAGATATAGCTTTCATTTAATATTATTAGTCTTAACATCCATGTTGTTTTCTGAATTTAATAGAACATAACAGTATACATCTTTTGTAAAATGAACCGTTCATTTATTTACACCAAAAGATACTTATATACATATGCTCAAAAATACAGAAATATGTACAACTTAATTACACATATCACATATGTGATTTAGGTTCATACAAAACAACATCATAAGCACAAAACTCCCACTGTGCAGTTGTATAGACGTCTTCTCAAGTCATCCAACACGGAGAAATCGGCCATCAAAAACTAATTTCTTGAAAAGAAAAAGCAAACATGATTAGTGGTTCCTGAAAACAATCAGGTATGACATTCATAAATCCACTATACATGTTTAGACAAATAAATCTTATTTACCTTGTCGTTCTTTCTCCGCATGTTTCTCCGCAAGGTATTTTGGGCAGTTGCGCTTCCAATGCCCTTCTTCGTTACAATGGAAACATTTCCCTTTGTCCGAAGACTTTACCTTGGCCACAAGCATAGGAGCTTTGCCTTTTCTCCTGTTACTCTTCTTCTTACGAATAGTCCTACTACTCGTAGCAGTTGCTTCAGACTTACTCCCAGACCCGGCCCCCTTCAGGAACTTCTTCGAAGTGACTACATTAGCCTCCTTCTCTTTTCCTTTAGAGGCATGAAGGGTCTGGTAAGTCTGCAACTCGTGCAGAATAGTGGTCAAGTTGAATTCTATCTTATTCATGACCATATTTGATCTGAAATTCAGGAAACTCTGCGTGAGAGATTCCAAGATAAAACTTACTTGACTCTTCTCGTCAATCGCGTCTCCGTTCACTTCTGCCGTCATGAAGTGGACCATCATGTTAAGGACATGTTCCCTAACAGAGGTTCCTTCCTTCATTCGAGCATTATAAACGAATTTGAGGGCTTCATGGCGAGGAGACGAGGACGGTTGTCCAAACATCTCTTGCAATGAAGACATGATTTCTTTAGCAGAAACCATAACCTCATGCCTCTTGGCCAAGACATCCTGCATGCTTGCACAGATATAGACTCGGGCTTTATCATTAGCCCTAATCCAGCGATCGTACGCCTCACGAACAATTCGTGAACCGTTTGAGCTAGGAGTTGGAGGACAATCCTCCGTCAAGACAAATCTTAGGTCATCCAATACAAGAATCGTATTCAGATTGGATTTCCAAGTTCCGTAATTCTCTCCGGTAAGTTTGTCGTTAGCTAATAACTGTACAAATGAGTTCGCCATGCTGAAAAAGAATGTAAACCTATTAGTGAAACAGTTTTAACCTATTTAAACCAATTAAAAGCTTTAGCAGCAAATAAAGTACCCAAGCTCTTTATTTACTAACAACGATACTTTAGTAAGTCAGAATGGTCCCTACCGTAGGGTAGGTGAGCACTCCTTTACTAAATCAAGACATTCTTGACCAAATGCTATCACCAGAATAACTCATATTCCTATAGCATCTTAGTTATCGTTTCTGGTCTGGATTTACTAACTCCTTAGCAAATTCCGTAAGTGTGACCCTCCATTTTTAGAATGCACAGAACGGCCCCAACATAGCAACTGTATGGAATGTCAGTGTTGAGAATGGCCCTATGTTTCTTTATCCATAAATGGTGACTGAGGTGTTCGATCTCCCATGCCCAGCCCTCCGTTTGGATGGTGCCCCTAGGACAGCCTGCAGGCGGAACATGGGAATCTCACGGTTCAATCCAACGGAGGAGACCACAGGAAGCACCGACGCACTTCCTTCTCCCACTTACTATAGACACTTACTCCATTCACCTTGCTATTGAAAGTTGCAAACGCCACCCATCTGGAGATGCCCCATATGGCATCATGAGGCCAAGCAAAATTCTCACGTTGTGAACTTTAGGGAGTGCGTAGCAGGAGAGGGATATATCATATATTCCTTCTCAACACTTCTACTAAGCATCGTGGACGGTAAAAAGGGTAAATACTCCAGGTTTTATCCGGCTAAGAATATAAAACCTAAAGTCTAGGCAAACTATTTACCTGAGATGTCTAGGTTATTAACAAATTTAATTAACCACACACCTCTCTCACACGCTCATAAAGCCTGGTTAACTTTACTCAAGTACCGGTTAGTCCCCAGGTAGGAGGTGATCCGTCAATTCATTTTCCTCCAACCTTAGACAAGAGTTCTCCGGGTGAGTTTATCATAACCTTAGCATTTACGAGATAACGACTTATTCATCTAATGAACCAGATCGTCTCATTAACCCTAAATGAACATGCTCTTTTCTTTGTTATAGTTTTTAAAAGTCTAAGTCATTTTTACAACTCTTGCAAAAGCAAACGTTCTATAACAACCATCTATATGCTTCTCAAACATACATTCGCTAAGGCATGACAAGTTGAATATTTAACTTCATAATCAATATAACACTTATATCGATTATGCTCTTAAACATACAACTCCTAATTCATAAATTTTTTTTTTTTTTGATAGCAAAATTAATATAACACTTATATCATTTTTTATGAATTAAGCATGCATCCTATACATTATAACATTTATAACATACAATATGCATAAAACTAATGTTGAATGTTTTAATTTCATAATTAATATAACACTTATATTAATTATTCTATTAAGTAAACAACATCAAATTCATCAATTAATATAACTCTTATATTAATACTCATGAATTAAACATGCATATACATTACAACACTTATAATATACAATATGCATAAAACTAGGATAACCAATGTTGTAAGTTCAATTTCATAATTAATATAACGCTTATATCAATTTCTCTATTAAACTAACAACATCCAATTCATGAATTAATATAACTTTTATAGTAGTTCTCATGAATTCCTAAATATGCATACTATATATTATAACAATTATAACATATTTACTATGCATGGAGCATGCTTCCTACGGTGGGATTTTAAATCTATATGGTATACGTTATGCACATACAAACATGAATTTTTAATTAAAACATACATTCACAATGCATAATTAATTAAACACACTAAAGTGGATCGATTTTGGCATTTAGCAAGCAATAACTATTTTATTACAAGCTTGATCAACAAGCTAAATCTTGAGCGGACTTCGAACTCTTCGCACCGTCTTGGACCAGCTTGCTCCCCCGAACGCTTCGGCCAATTTCTCTTTGAATTTCTCCTCGTATTGCCTAGAACGAGTTTGAACTTATATCGAACATTTCGACGAGTTCCAAACTCAAGTTTCTTTCACAAAGAAACCTATATGGACTCTAATGACTCTAAAAATACATACTCTTCAACACGCATTAAAGCCCATACATTCTCGGGCAATTACAAATTATGAAAATCAAAAGAAATGATGCCAAAATTGATTTTCACTTTAGACGTCCATTCAGAAACAATTTCTAAATTAAAAATCCCACCAACTTAAATTGATGCAAATTGAGTTAATCACAAAATCGCTCTGATACCAAGTGATGAAGCGTTTTACGCAGCGGAGGCGATTTTGAACCGATGATACTCTAATTTCATCAATTTAACAAATAGAAAACATGCTCTTAAAGCGGAAATAAATAAAAATAGAAAGCATACCCTTGAAGTTCTACTTTTCTTCGCGTTCCGCCGGCCGTTCTTCGTCACGAACTCTTCAAGTCTTTTCTCACGAACGCGCCGAGGACCACCCCAGGTAGTCCCGCTATCCTCGGCGCCGAGCAACAGAGTTGTGGGACTCCGTTAGAAGAGAAAAGAAAAAGAAATAGAAAAGGAAGAAGAAGTAGAAATGGATGAGGAGCTTGAACTGTTCTTGAATTAAAAAAAAAAATGAACTTCAAGAACAGCCGAGGACAGAGGCAAAAACAACAAACATAAAAGTTTGAGTTTTTTTTTTTTTTTTTCAAAACATCAAAACCAGCCTTTCGTGTACCCCTCCTCTTTATATTTAGCCAAAAGTAATCTAATATATATATATATATATATAAAAGACACATATATATTTATATATATATATAATTATTATTTTTAAAAATTAATACAATATTAATTTTAAATAATAATAAATATTTTATTTATTAAACTTTTTAATAAATAAAAAATATATATATATTATTAATTAATTAAACTTTTTAATTAATTAATATTATTTAATTCAATATCAAATATCGATTAAATAATATGGCTCAACCCGGTTTTCCGAAAATCGAATTTTTGCACATGAATCCTATTCATCTTTTAGACCATTCCCATATTTAAATCATATTTAAATATTTCCATCCTTCTTCCATACACCGAATTTGAACAATTCAAATTCTTTTTTCTTTTTCTTTTATTTTCTCTTATATTGTTGCATGGCGTTATCTGAGCTAGCCAAGAGAACCTAAAGGACCTACAGATCATGAGCTCCAACGATACGAGATTATTCGGTTAAAACTCTTTTAACCCGAATCAATCAACTTTCGTTAACCCTCGGAGACTCCACTATAGTCTGAGGGTTGCACTCTCCTCACTGTAGATATATTATGTCCTCTTGATATAACCGTCATGGGCAAGTCGACCCTTCACAGGTTGTTCGTAACCACAGCTAGGTCGTTTAAACCGTTTAACCCCTGCGTTACGTCTTTGTTCCTTAAGTACCACTGACACCTCTAATGAACAATTGATCAGTGGTCCAACCAACAGATCAGAAACCCTCTGTCACGAGGAGAAGGTAGGCGCCTATTGTTCAAGCCCCGGAGTCAGCTATTAAGGGAACAACCTATGTACTAACCCTGAAGAGCGGGTTAGGAGTGAACTTCATCTTACTACACTATGTCCCCAGCTAACCTATTGGACTTTATCCCTGAGATGGTAGGCTTATTGAGCGGACATTCTGCCACTCTCACCCATACAAGTCTAAGGATACTGTCTAATAAGCAGGAGTTCATAGTAAGCTCAGGATTGAGATCGAGTTACCTAGGTCATCAGGTGAAATAGTCGGTCGCTTCAGTAAACGGCGTTATAAAGAGAGAGCGACTTTTCGTGGTTCAGTCTTACGCAAACTTATCGCGTAGGACGCCCCCGCTCGCACATCTCGATGTGAAACGACTCGGATCACATTGTGGATGCGGCTCGTTTTGTACAATACAAAACGAGCCGCATCCAATAGTGTTACCAGGATAAGGTACCCAGCCTTATCCATATACTATAGACCGTTTTGACTGTCTAATTGAGCTTGACCCACATTCATGTCATACATGAAACTCAAGTATCTATGATCGTCAAGGATGTTGGTCATTGGTATAGATTAATGCAAACACGTTTCACTTTATTCCAGCAAACACTATTACTGAATAAAACTTAATAACTCATTATTACTAAATAGATAATTTACAAACATAACTGTTTACAAACCACGAGTTTTAGGACATTAAACCCAACATTGTTAAACTTCAAAATTGAAGTTTTTAAGAAAAAAGTTAATGTTTTTGTGTAACCCAAATCTCATTTGCCAATTTTAATATATATATATATATATATATATATATTTATATTTTATTATTATTATTATTTTTTTTGATAAATATTTTATTTATTAAACTTTTTAATAAATAAAAATTATCAAATATTAATTAAATAATATGGCTAAACCCGGTTTTTCGAAAACCGACTTTTCCACATGAATCGTATTCATGTTTTAGACCATTCCCATATTTATATCATATTTAAATATGTCCATCATTCTTCAAAAAACTGAATTTGAACAATTCAAATTCTTTTAACTTTTCTTTTTTCTTTTCTCCTATACTGTTGCACGACGTTATCCGAGCTAGCCAGGAGAACCTAAAGGATCTACAGATCATGAGCTCCAACGATACGAGATTATCCGGTCAAAAATCTTTTAACCGAACTAATCAACATTCGTTAACCCCCGAAGACTCCACGATAGTCCGAGGGTTGCACTCCCCTCACTGGAGATATATTATGTCCTCTGATATAACTGTCACGGGCAAGTCGACCCTTCACAGGTTGTTCGTAATCACAGCTGGGTCATTTAAACCGTTTAACCTTTGCATTACGTCTTGTTCCTTAAGTACCACTGACAACTCTAATGAACAATAGATCTGTGGTCCAACCAACATATCAATTAACTCTTTCACCCGTGCAAGTCAAAGGATACTATCGAATAAGTAGGAGTTCATAGCGAGCTCAGGATTGAGATCGAGTTACCTAGGCCATCAAATGAAAATGTCGGTATCATTAGTAAACGGTGTTATAAAGAGAGAGCGACATATTTCACGGTTCAGTCTTATGCAAACTCTTTGCACAGGACGCCCTCACTCGCACAACACTAGGTGAAACGATTCGGATCACATCGTTTTGTACAATACAAAGTGAGTCGCATCCAATAGTGTTACTAGGATAAGGTACCCAACCTTATCCGTATACTATAGACCGTTTTGATTGAATACTTGAGCCTGATCCACAATCATGTCATACATGAGGCTCAAGTACTCATATTTAGCCATGGGTGTTGGTCATTGGTATAGGTTAACCTAAACACGTTTCACTTTATTCCAGTAAACTCTTTTACTGAATAAAACTAATAACTCTTTATTCTAAATAGAATATTTACAAACATAACAGTTTACAAACCACGACTTTTAGGACATAAAACCCAACAGAACAGTGGCGAAACACGACGACGACATGAACAAACCAACAACGACGACTGATGAACGTCACTTATGTCGTGTTTTTACCCTTTAAATCCTACTCATTAATTGAATTTTTGATTCAAATTAAATACAATTGTGCATGTAATTGATTAAAAAAAAGAATAAAAATATGAAAGTCACATGTTCAAGGTCGTTTTGTCAATATGGAGCAATTTGGAGGGTAAAATAGTCATTTTTTATAAGAATTAATGTTGTTATAATCATTTTCAGGAAATCTGTATTTTTTGCTCCAACTTGTGGCCACAGAGAAGTCACAGAGTGCAGTTGTGTGGGTCAAAACGAATTTGTTGGGATATTTTGGTCAAAGACGAGAATCAACAACCAAATCCTCATTTCACCTAACATCTTTTGTAAAACATATCTCCCCCATTTTCAGTAACCTCCAACAAATCCTAGGGACTATAAAAGTCACCTCAAGCCTTCATTCAAATCATCGATTTTACAACGATCAAATTTCACATCATCGATCATCCTTATTTCTCTCTAGAAGAACTCTTCCAATCCTGAACCTCCAACAAGAGCTGACCACTCCTCTGTAAACTTTCTACTTCATCCATCTCCGGAAGGAAGATGCTGCGAGGATTCGATTCGCATTGACGACGTGAATCGAGCGAGTAGAGACCATTCATCCATTGTCCACGAGAGAGAGAGAGAGAAATTTGAAAAAAATTCCAAATTTATTTTATGTTTTATTCTTAACATTTTCTATTTGCATTCTATTTTTATTGCACATTTCGTTTTGTTGTTCATTTTCAAGTGAAATTACCATTTTACCCTTTAGCTAGTTTTTGCATTTATAATTTAATTTTCAGTTCTGAACCTTCGTTATTTTAATTATGTCCTTTATTTATCATTTACATTATATTTTTATTCCATTTTGGTTTTGTTCTTAATTTTTTAGTGAAATTACACTTTTACCCTTTTAGGAGTTTTTGTTCTTATGAATTATTTATCGCTGATGTATTTTAGTTTATTTATTATTAAGAGCTAATTTTCCTAAGAGATTCAATTATGTGAATTCCCATTAAGAAATGAGTTAGCTTGACAGTTTTAAATTACGGTTTTACCCGTATGCCTTGTGTGGTTCATCCTTTACTGAATATATGCAAAAATGTTAGACTAATTTGATCACTTAATTTAGTATGAAATGTTAATGACAATACTGGACAGATCGGACAATTAACGACTCTCGTAAAGGTACTATAGAAGAAAAGTCTAGGAATAGGATTTCGTCGATTGTCCTTGATGATTGGGGCAAAAAACTATAGGATCAATAAGATTGCATGCTTAACCATTTAAGATCACACTATCCACTGAACCGTAAGTATAATGGCCTAGACTTCTAAAGGTACTTGCAAAGAGGCTGAATAGAAGATGAATCTGATCCAAAAGCACAAGGTACTATGATTGGATCCCCGTTTTTATTATTATTTTCAACCCAAAACCAACTCAACTTAGGGTTGTCTAGTAAACTCAACTTAAGGTTGAAACATGATTGGATCCCCGTTTTTACTATTATTTTCAACCCAAAACCAACCAATCATTATCAATTTATTTTTGTTACCTTTCGTTGCATTCGAAAAACAAATTCTTTCTAAACTAAATTCCACAATAGTGTTTTGGGATTCGGTACTTGGAATATTTTCCATATTATTACTTGATTGACAGTGTAGACTTGGACTTGACCATATCTTTTATTGCAGGCTATTGAACCAAATTACACACCCACGTTTTGATCATCAGCGACCCCAAACCAGCCTCTTCCTTTCCACACACGTACTTCCAGGTCCCTTCTCACTCGAATGACGGCGGAGGCAGAGATCTTCACGGTGCTCAGTTCACGACGTTGAGAGCAAACAAAAACACGAGTAGGCCAACAGTGCTCGACGGGCTCCTCCGACGGTGTTCAAGTGACCAATTCCGGCGAGTAGACTAGCGACGGCGACAGAACGCACAGACGGCGGCGGCGACTGAAATCTTTGCGTGGGTGAGGAAACAATATTTTTTAGGGTTTTGAATATTTACAATTTTTGCATTAGTTTTATGTTATTTACAAGTTTGTCATCATCTGCTTATTTACAAAACTGTCATACTTATCATTTTGTCACAATTTCACCATTTGACTTTTATTGTAATATTGACCATGTCCTCCCTTTTTTCATTTATGTTTGGCCTTTTTTTTTTATTATTATTTTACAAATTCATTGTTATTTAGGATTTCCAAAAAAACAACTTCCTTTTTTATCTTAATTTATGTTTTAGGTATTTTATCAATTATCTTTAAATTTGTGTTTCCATTGAATGTTTATTTCAAAATAAATATTTCAATTGAACTCTATTTTGTTTTAAACTCTAGATCTCTTTAGGTGGATGCTAATTTGTCTTTAATTTAATTTTTTTATTTAAAAATCAATTTAGCTTTAAATCTCGGGCTGTTTTTTTTTTTAATATTGCAATTTTCGAAACTTTTATAAAAATATTGCATGTTAAAAACTATTTTTAAAAATATTGTTCTTTTTATTGAAGATCGTATTTTGAAAATTTAACTTTCCCACGCGAGCCAAAAGAGGATCTTGTTCCAAGAGGATGAAGATCTTCTTTTGAAAAGATGAACTTTTTTTTGGCCCACACATGTCGTCTTTTCAAAAGATGATCTCCATCCACGTGGCTTTCAGCACATCGTTTTTGAACAATGTACCTTCAAATATCGATATCTTTTTACTCAGATATGCAAAAAAAATCAATAAATATATGGCTGGAAAGCTAATATCAAATTAATTAGATACCTGGTTTCACTATTTTTGTAGTTGTATATCGAAAGATAAAGATCGTCGAAGTTGAACTATCGTTCTGAAATTTGCAGAACCATAATCCAAATTCAATGATTTTTATCTTTTGACATACAACTCCAAAAAAAATGAACCATATATCAAAATGAAGCTCTCTGTGTTTTTTTTTCAACCATATTTTATTCGAAAATTTTGAATATCTAAGTAAAAAGATATCAATATTTTAAAACACACTGCTCAAAATAACTTTTTCGTGGAGGCAAATCGTCTTTTGAAAAGACGACATGTGTGGGCCAAGAGGATCGTTTTTTCAAAAGACGATCTTCATCCTCGTGGAACAAGGTCGTGTTTTGAAAATACGATCTTTGCTCGCGTGGAAAGGTCGTCTTTTCAAAAGACGGTCTTCAATCAAAACAACAATATTTTTAAAAATAGTTTGAAACATGCAATATTTTTATAAAAGTTTTGAAAGTTAAAATATTAAAAAAAAAACAACCTTAAACCTGACTTAATTTAATTGAGAGCTAAGTAATACAATTTCATGAACTGTCGACTCTATAAATGCACGAAAAATCCTCATCTTTAATAAAATAATATTTGTTCTGAGGGTTGAGTAATGTTGCTTTCGTGGAGTTTCAACTTCTGTGCAAGCACACGAAAATCATCACAATCACCTTTAAAAATAAATATCTTCAAAACTTAAATATTATCATATGAAAACCGTATGACGGAGTTGAGATAATTTCTCAAATTCTTGAGGTAAACAATTTCTTTTAAATAAAAAGAAATTTAATATCATAATTAATTAGGATAAATCTCACTCAATACATCAAACTCTTACTTTATTTTTAAAGTTAAGATTTGATTAAATTAGACATTGTGTTTAACGGGTGTTGTAGGGTGTTAATACTTTCCCTACCCTTAAACAACCCCTAAACTTAATTTCTAACATCGTAGACCAGTTTTCTTTTTAAGGTGATCAATCACACTCGAAATGATTGGTGGCGACTCCAAACTCTTTTATTTTAAAACGAAACCCTTAAAAGATGACGTCGGTCACTCCGTGTCGCGATGACGTTGCGACACTTAAGAAGCTAAGCTTTACTATTAAACAAAATCAAGTGGTAACCTTATTACTATAGGAATTAACAGATGCATCTTCAACCATTTGCATGTTGAAAAATTTCTTAAGAAGCTAAGCTTTACTATTAGTAGACTGTTTCACATACTTGTTTGTAAGCGCTTCCATTAGCTTGATTGTAGTAGTCTCGTTGGCTACAAGACTAGTCCCTTCCATCGACAAAACACATCCTTATGTTTGCAATTGTCTGTTCATCCAGAGCCTCTCAATCTCCATATGACATCCCTTTCGGCCTCTCCTTCAGTACCTTGTGCACTTTCTTGTTGGTTAGAAAATCCTTGACTTGCATCTTTCCAATATCTAAAAAACATTCATTCAAATTTTGTGACTCCCTCGAAATTTTTTGGCTCCATCGATCCCATGACTCCTAAACCAAAAGCTTTGATACCACTTGTTGGGAGGAAAAAAAAATGAGATATAAATAATATGGAATAAACTAGATTATATCTCACTTTATAGGTTAGAACCAAATAAGTTATCGATCACAAAATACAATAATAAAGATAAGAAAAAAAAAAGAATAACACCCCAAAAGTTATACCGATTCGCCCCCATCTTGGGACTAAGTCCAATCTTTTACAACTGCAGATTCTACTATGATGGAGATTACAAAACGTTCCTCAAACTTGCCCAACATCTCTCAAATAACCCAACTCGAAGTACCACAACCTGATATCTTGGGATAAACAACAAAGAAACCCCAACCTAACACGAGAGAACACACACTGTATTCTCTCAATACATTTACTACAGCATCACAACTCTCAAAATCTCATACTTGAGATTCAATCAACAAAAGGCCACTAGACAAATGCTTCAACCGCATACATCATCCATTTTTGACAAAGTCAAAACTATTCATATTTATATATGAAAGTTGTCGCTAAGCCTAAAAAGCAATAATGGGCCTTAAATACAAAATGAGCCTTAATTAACCACAAAGTGTAGTCGAACGTGTGTATTTGAAAGTTTTGTTAAATGGTTTAATTTTGACTCCATAATCTTAACATAATTATCATGTATATGAAATCATATACCCTAAACTCCTAACATTCTAAAGTGTTTGACAACTATCATCGAGATTGGAGAGATAAAAATATTTAATTTTGGTTGCTGCATGTTGATTGAAACGAGGAAAAATGTTAAATCAAATAAAATAAAAACCTGCCATGATGATTACT